>CM023539.1:50323754-51523754 GCA_013350335.1 Chimonanthus salicifolius
ATAAAACTTGCACCAAAGTTTATGTAAACTAGTTTATGGCTCCAAGACATTAACTTAAGCATAAGGCTCACACATAAGAGGTTATCTATTTTAGCAATAGTGTCAATGATATATCTCAAAAGCTAAATGATTCTCACATTTATGACTGAAGTGACAATGCCATGTCAATATTCCTTACCATTTCGGGAAAATAAATTCTATTCTATTATGTGACTTGAATTCTTACTCAATTTGAACCTAGTCAAAGTTGATCTCTCTGTCGAATTTAAATCCATTTAAAATTACGTAATTTTTATGATTGATTTGGAGACCCTTAGAAATCATGGCTTTAAAAATCCAATAACCTTACATGTTTTACAAGAAACACCTTCTAAAAATAAAGTATCTCCAGATCTGGCTGAGCTGAAACTGGCTTTATATACTATCCCTTCTAATGAGATGAGTGTACAATTAATTCCCATACAGTTGCAGGTTAGATCATGAATCCATGATATACTACTGTATATATTTCCTCTGATTGTAAATGTATGCATGCAACGTGTACGTAGATGCATGAATAAATGGTCTCTTGAACACCTTAGACAACGACCATCCAACCATCTCTGAAATTTCTCACAAAGTCTGATTAAATTGGTTGATCAGTGATTTTCAAATGACCCAGTATGCAATTAAGTCCAACTACCTTTCCATCGTCACCATTCTGAAAATCTATCTATATAAGGACCAAATCTGTGCATCTGAATCCAAGGGAATTTTGCAAGTAGAGAGGGTAGTGAGGATAAGAAATGGGTCGTTCAATGATTTCTGTGTTGGCATTTGTAGTCATGGTAACAGGTGAATTGATGGTTACTCCTTATGTAGAGGCTGCAATTTCATGTGGTACGGTGACCAGCACATTGTCACCGTGCATACCTTACGTCAGGAATGGAGGTTCAGTGCCTGCTTCGTGTTGCCAAGGTGTGGCGGCTCTGAATAATGCGGCCAAGACAACTGCTGATCGACAGGCCGCATGTTCCTGCATAAAATCTGCTATTTCCTCCATCTCCGGCATTCAGCCTTCTCTTGCCAGCTCACTCCCCGGAAAATGTGGTGTCAGCATTCCCTACCAGATTAGTCCCAGCACTGATTGCTCTAAGTGAGTCTCTCTCTCTCTTTTTGATTTATTTGTGGGGAAAATTTAGCCACAGTCCTACTAAAACCCCCATGGATGAGTCCACTACCTCCAAGACACACCAAGATTAGACCATGGGAGTTTGAAAATACAATGGTATAAATTAGGGTCCACATCTATTGCACTTGAAAATAATCTGACTAACGCTTCCTTCTTCTTTTTTTTCAATTGCAGGGTGAAGTGAGTCACTGGAGGAGCTCTTACTGTATTAGGTCTAGCCACATGAGAATAAATGGGACCTTTGAGCCATGTGAGCCCTCTTCGAAGGGTGACCCTATCTCCTAGTTTTACTTTTCGGCAGTGTATATTGTATGCATGTGGACTTGGTGTTTATTAATAATAATTAATTAGCACATGCTTACTATTTAGTCCTAATGATCATTGTGGGTTCAAAATGGTTGAAGAGGTACAAACTATTAAGTAAATTTCGAGTTAGTTTATTGGTTCATGGCTCATCCGATGCTAATGATCCAACATTCCTTGTTCTGTAGCTACATACAATTACTTTGTCGAACAAACGTTTATATCTGACATTTAATTCAACGGTGATAATAAATCAGATGGATAACATCTCTAGAAAGATTTGAATTCAGAAGATTACATCCTTTGTTGTATGACAAAAACAGTATAAAATTATGTTATAAAGTAAATTATTAAATAAAGATTTTCTATAATGGCACACCTACACTGTGACCTGCCTTAGTCTTTCTTTTTTCACGCTTCGTTTGATTATTACTTTGGAATTTACATGTGAGAAATTGCATGATACCCAATGTAAAATATCTACAGGTGAGTCCACTACCTCTATAGCACACCAAAATTAGACTATGGAGGCTCGAACCTACAATTTCCCACTTTTTGAGGTGGGAGACGATTCATTTGATTTTGACTGTTAAAAGAGCTAAACAATCCAAGTGAATTTTTCATGATCCTGAAGTCTTTATAATAGACAAAGGCCCCTATAATCAATGAACTGAAGCCCTCCTCTTCATGGTCACTTGATTGGATGAATTGAACTTTAAATATGGCTACTGGCAGTCTGGATATGATCTGTTTAACTTGTCAATTCATGCCCCAATTAAAATTTTCAAATTATCACTTATTTGGTCTCTGCCTAACTTTACTTAGACTTTAAAACAGCTTACGTTTTATGGTTTAAGAGCCATATATTAAAAATTAAAAAAAAAAAAAAAAACCTAAGACAAGTTGGTATAAATCGACTCAACTCAATAAAATTTTGAATGGGTGAGTTGATAAGTTTTTGTGAACCTTTTAAAAAATTGAATCGTATTTCTTAGTTTGATAAGATTTCACATCGAATTTGAATTTTGAATTTTCAAACAGTACAATTGGAGCGATATGTACTATTTAACTTTCAACTAGCATGGAAATGTCATAAAGATCATTGGGATGGATGCTTCAAGTTTTTTTTTTTCAAAATTTTAAGTCGGGTAAAGGGTATAAAAGATTGTGATTGGTGAAATAATGAGACTCATACTTCATAGGTGCAAAATTTATCTGCTCCCAAGTTCATAAAGTGAAGAAGAGAGAGAAGAAAAAAAAAAACAAAAAGGAAGTACTCAATTCTCTGTCTCCTTAGCCAATACCCATGAATGGAAATAGAGGAAGTTCCTTTTCTTTTTATGCTCTCTTCTTTAATAAATGTGTGTTGCCATTTATAAGAACAGTCAGATCCACACACCCTACTTCAATAATTTCCATCAATTTCAATGGATTCACTATGAACTCAATTTTTTTAAGCTATCCTTAAGACAGAAATGAGGTCATAGATATATGAAGAGTCAAAAAACTAACCCAATTCTTCCATGCTAATAGTTTGAAATAAGGCATCAACAGTGAGCTATTCATGGCTTTGACCTAAAAGAACCATTTAATCGTCCTTAGTTTGAAATATAAATGACAAAGCAGTTCGAGGAACTTAGGAAGAATAGTTTTATCGGAGGTCAAATTTTACTTGATTGGATAGGATGGAAAGGGAATTTCATAGATAAATTAATTCAAGAGAAACTTCTCCATTTAATTATTTTAATCATCTTAGCCTTGTGAAATAGTTTATATAGAATCAACAACTTATAACGATCATATTTTTTACATGTTAAAATGATTGGATGACGATTAAATTTCAACAACCAATATCCTTTCCATTTTGACATATCTCAACCATAGATCTGTGATCCACTTGAAGTTTTAATGAGCATTCTCTCTAAATAGATAGTTTTTAACTTAACAGATGGAGCATTTGTTTGATCTGGTGACCACGTCTTCTGCAATATGGAGGAATCGTATTCCATGCCATGTTTGTGGCAATATCACAAATAACGGGAATAAATTTCAAATTTACCATATTTTTATTGACAAAATATTATTACCGTATTAATAATTCGTACTCAAATTCAAAATAAAATCGCATTAAAAAAGCGATAAATGGTAATATCACAATAATATCCCACTAAATTCCTGGTAAATTCCTAATTAAGAAATCTCTGCAATAATCTTGGTAAAATTTCTGCAATGATTTAAAATAGATCGGAGGGTATTTATTGAGCTGTATTTGAATATATTGTTTGTTCTGAATTGGTTGTCAGTTGCTCATGAATGGTATTAAAAAAATTATTTTATTAATATTTCCATTTATTATATTTTTATCATTTTTAAATATTATACTTGCCGCAAGATTTTTCCATTAATTTTCCAATGAAACTTCGAGAATTTGAAAATATTCCAATATAATCAGCTGTCATTAGTATCCCGAGAACAGTATTTATCCCGAGAACAATATTTATGACAATGGTCCGAGGGCATGACCCAACCTTAAAAATGATATGCACATTTATAGCCATTTGACTGGTTATTTTTTATTATCCATTTCATGATCTTTTAAGTCAATTTTTCATATGAAAATTCACATGTTCCCTTTGATTTTTTATTTTTTTAAATAGGAGATTACGGATATTATATAATATGGCCAGACACGTCTACCACTTGGAGAAAATGTATCTAACACTTACTACGATTTCTTTTTCATTGGGTGCTTTCAACTTCTTTTCTACAGTGGCATACTTCTTTAATGTGCTTTCTTCTTATATTTATTCCAACTTAAATGCCAAACATACCTGTACTTTGAAAGAATATACATGCCAAGAATATCGTTGGTACAACAAAATGTGTAATAAATGTTTTATGCCTTCAATAAGTACATGTCAATGGAACCACAACATTTTGTGAAATATGTAAAATAGCATTTATTTGTGTAATATAATACAAAATATCGGCATATAGTAAAAAATTAAGGCATGTGAAGTAGACGAGCGTATGAATAGGTTGTGCATGAGTTTCACTTCCATCAAATGCCTTCATTTTAACCTTTTAAAAATTAATGGTATATACTCATCAAATTTTGAAAGACAAAATTATACAGCTTAGATTATCAATCTATAGTAGAATTCTATATATGTCGTATTTATGTAATCACCTATTAAATGCACCCATTTATGTAGGACCCATGAACTCTTTTATAAGAAGTCTCATTAGAGTCTCCCTTTTGTGACAGTTAGGGTTGACTTGGCGATCAAGAACCTGCCTGAGTTGCAAAAGGTCTTTAGTTTAAGTCACTCTCAATACAAAAAGGGTCACTTCCCATAGTGTTACACGGTGTGTGAATAAAAAGATTTGCACATGCCCCAAGAATTAGAATGTCGCATGTGAAGTCTCACTATCAGATCTCATATAGTATGTGCATGTAATACGCCGAAACGACTAACAATAATAAAGGTTGAGGTGGAGGTATTCTAATGCATCTAAATCTTAGAATCCATCTGTCCCCAAACCTCGAACTCCAACTTTAGGCCATTACCACATGCCAATGCCTGAGCTCATGGCTAGCTATACATGAAAGTTCATGTTCTTGTCATGTTGATTCTAGAATGCTTTTGTCCCATTGTGGCCACTAAAAATTTCTTAGCTTCTTCAGGGAGAAACTGAAGCAGCAATGAGATCTCATATTCAACTGAAGAAAGGACTGGAATCTCAATTATCAGAAAATTAAACTTGTCACTCTATTTTCCAAATGCAGTGAAAGTTTCACCTGAATACAAATTGAAGGGCTCAAAAACAAAATTACAAATCAAAAGATATAGAGAAGAAACCAAAATCATAGACAGACTATTGCAGTACCAATTGACCATGTTTGCAGATACAAAGATGACTTGTAGCCAGAGTACTAAACACACTAGACTCTCTGCAAAACATGCACAGAAATGAATTCCAGACTCACTTAAAACTTGTTACTAGAATCATCTCGCTTTCAACTACTTGTTTTATTAGGATTCAGCCATCAAGGAGTTCAGCCTAGATGCAATCTTTGCAGTTTTGAAGTCCTCTCTGAGTTGAATGAACCTGGGATTGAGGAATCCACAAAAAGAAAAATACAGCCACGTCAAACAAACACTCTTGACACCCAAACATCTTTGATGGAATCCAACTATTCAACTAAAATGGATCAAGGAATCAATACATAAGCAATCAAAAGTTTGTGAATTGTACCTTAATGCATCTTTCCTGATACTAGGTGTCCCCTCAAACAAAGGAGCAAGACTCTCTGGTGCAACGATGAAGACATTGGCCATGCTGAAAGGAAGAAATTTGCTAGATAAATATCCATTTCTACCCATAAACAAACCAGGCATATTTATCATACAGATCAACTATGGACACAGAAATTGCTTTGTGTAGCCCATCATATAAGTTGGGAAACTGAAAATAGACATAATATTCAGTATCTGAGCAAGGGGTAAACTTTCCAAAAGGTGACTGACTCAAACCACAATGATTGCATGGAGGTTTAAATGAGTGGGCAATCTTTCCATCAAAATATCAAGGATTGCTCTTCACGTAGAGCCATACTGAGATGTACTCCTATCTTGAGTTATTTTTTGGCAGGGAAGCGTGTTCCAGTATATGACACTCCTAGTGTATAACAAGTTGGTAATTGTCTTTTATTTCTGGAATGTATTTTATTTAAAAATAAAACTATGGATACATCAGAAACTCACATGCCCAACAACTCAAACTTTTCATCAACAGAAGGAGCATTGAAGCTGCGAACAAATTCCCCATATTCCGTTATGTCACGCTTCAGCCTTAATCCACCACTGCAGGACATAGACATGTAAGTAACAAATAACCCAATCCATTTTACTACTTACCATAAGCAAAAGGCAATGTGACAATGTCATAATCCGTGGTTCTTGAATGAAGAAATGCTTCATCGGCTAACCTTCGTAAGTACAACATTAAAAGAAGAAAACTATAGAAAACATGCTCAAATAAACATTCCGCAGAAATTTCAGTTCAAAAAGGGGTTTCTGGGTTCCCTCCCTCAGGCAAGAAAGCATTAATTCTCCTTTTCATTTCAATTCAATTGACACACGAAAAGGAAAAAGGGCTAATTCATCAGTCTTTTTTATCAATTTTTTGTAGAGTAAAATTCTCATCAATAAGAGTGAATGACACCCTGGTCTCTGGTTTTTATATAAAGAATATAACAACGATAACGAGCTCCTTTAACTTCCATTGTATCTCTCATAAGAAATTGAAGGAAGATGCAACAATTTATTGTAGGAAATCCCCAATGAGAAATACATACTATTCTTTATTTTCTATCAAATTGATCATAACCACTACGAAATTGTGCACCAGCAAAAGAATAAGGGAGGCCAAAGTTTATAGATGAAAAAAAAAGGAAGTAGAGGCCATCGTAGCTGCAAATACAACTGCAGGTAAAGGGTAGCAATGTCAGAATATTGTTACCAGGAAGTTATCTTGCTAGAATAATATATATATATATATATATATATATATATACACACACAACAGGGCCATGCTCGACCGGGACAGACAGAAAGCACAAGAATAAGAAAAACCAGAAAATCAGAAAATCAGACCCCAGCAGGCCAAACAGGCACTCAACACCTAATTACAAGGTGGTCTAACTCTACCCCTTCTTTTGCAAGACTGTCGGCCATCTTATTGGCCAACCTGAGAACGTGACAAGCCACAAAACCCTTCTGACGAATAAACTGCGTAATACCCCACCCCCAAAAAGTCCCACATTGCTAGTTGCATTTGAAATTCTCTAGTATATAAGTGGTAGTATTCCTCCTTCTAGCATGAGGCCTTTTTGGAACAACAGTGGATTGGCTCGCCAATTGAAAGTCATGCGGGCTGTGTGTGAGGCCCAGAGCGGACAATATCATGCTAGCGGAACGGATCGTTACAAATGGTATCAGAGCATGATTCAACTCTCTGCCTGAGGATGTGGGCTTGGTTATTAAGTTTGCAGAGCCGGGGGGCTTTGGCTTTAAGGGGGGTAGATTGTAATACCCCGCCCCAAAAAGTCCCACATTGCTAGTTGCATTGGAAATTCCATGGTATATAAGTGGTAGCCTTCCTTCTTTTAGCATGAGGCCTTTTAGGAGCAACAGTGGGTTGGCTCGCCAATTGAAAGTCGTGCGGACTATATGTGAGGCTCAGAGCGGACAATATCATGCTAACGGGACGGGTCGTTACAAACTGTCTCAATTCATCCACCATAACAAACAAACTCAAGGGAATGGAGGACCTATAGCCCACTGCATCACAACACGGGAATCTCCTTTACACTTGGTTGAGTAGCTTAAGTTCCTCTTTTGAGGCCCAGTTTGGAGGCTCAACCTTTTGGTGTTTTGTGGTACATATGGAGGGGGAGAAATATTAGAGCTTTTAGAGGAAAATCTAAGGCAGTTATGGAGGTAGCTGATAGTATAAAACATAAGATCGCCTGGTGGATTGCTGCCCTTCCAGAGTTTAGAGGTCTAAAGGTTTTGCTAATGTGGTTCGATTATGTCTGCAGGGAGGTTTGTCTGTGCCCAAAAAAAGTCAGCCTTCTCCTAGGAGGCTTCCTCCTCCACCTGGGAGGTTAAATTGAATTTTGACAGTAGTTTCATGCCTGCCAAAATAAATCTGCATTTGGGGGTTGATCAGAAACACCAGTAAGGAGGTTCTTTTGTCTTTTGCAGGGCTGTTGCCTCAAAGGCTAACAAAGCAGAAGTTCAGGCTTTGTGGTGGGGGGATTAAGAAGATACACAGGATCTCAGGTTGGGAGGTGATTTTGTAGAAGGAGATTCCCATGTTGAACTTTTTCAATCATGCATTTATGCTCTCTACTCTAGTTTACCATATCTTACATTTCTCGTAATGATCAACTCAAATTTGACCCTCGCCTAGCTTCCCAACCTTAATCATGCATAATTGCAAAATAGATTCCTAACCGAATTATAGTAATACTTTCTAAAAAACATCTCATATCCAAAAATCTCACTGCCCTCATAGAAAACTACTCTTACCAAAATGGTGGTCTGATTTCAACCACCAGGTACAGCATCACAGTTGACACCTGACGAAGGTAAAACCTAACTATGAGGCACATCAGCAGGTTTTACAATCATACATGGAGACAACCATACTGTCCACTCCTAATAAACATGATTGACCCAATTCTGGATCATCTTCTGGAATCATGTAACTGTCAAAGAGTTGTCAGGATGGCTATTTGATGGTTAAACCATGCCAATGTAGTTTTGAGGCATGATGATTTACCTCCAAAAACTTGCTGATTCTGCACAGTTAAAAGAACGGATTTCACAATACTATAACCTTGCAAGATATTTTGTTGAATGTCTACAAATTCTCACTTAGGCAAATTAATTTGAATCCACACAAACATGAGCAATGCAAAAAATGATCATAATTGTAAACAAGTTGTCAGTAGAAGTTGACCAATCATGAGAACTGCAACCCAAGACTTCCGGTGTATACCAATCCCAGACAGCTTAGACATTACTCACCAACTCGTCAGCTTCTGTCAGAATTTGCATTCGAGCATTAATGAAACGTTTAGTGAGGATTGTTTGAAGCATAGATTTGCTGCTGATGTCATGAAAATATCAGCCATTGGATTAAACATGAAACACAAATACCCTGTCATCTAGGGTGATAAATGAGTATTTCTGGATCATGGATATTAGATTCAATTGACGACCCAAAATATTATAAATATTTTCACATGATCCCATAGGACAGCTGAAAAGATCTTGTGCCATAAACATGAAAAGGGTGCTCGTGGTCACACAAACAAACAAAAAAGGAATAAGTCAACTAAAGTTATTATCAACCACATTACAATAGACCATACTTTGAAACATGTCCGTGAGCACCTTATCATCAAATTCTTATGCACGAATCATAGCATTACCTAGCACTGAAGGTGAACTTCTGCCAATGGCTGAGCAGCCCCTTGTGCAAGCGGTTACCCTAAAATCACAAAGGTCACTTCATCAGATCTTCAAAGACCCAGCACATACCATCATACTATAAATCTCTCTCCCTCTGAGAGAGAGAGAGAGAGAGAGGTAGAGGTTTGAAAGTGATAATACTGTACCACTTCAGACAGGAACGCTTGTTTGTTTAGACCTTCTAGTGCAGTGAATGCAACCTCAAGTACACGGGAGAGGTATGCAACAACTCTGAAAATGCCAACAAAGCATTAGACAATAAATCAATATAATTATATTTATCGTGTATCCTTCTTGCTTTTCAAAAATGTAATGCACCTCGTGCAGGCATTAGTTGGCCGGTGATCAGGAGCATTTCCATCATCGGGGGTCCTATAGTCAGTTGCTTTTTGTTCTGCAGAAAGCAATCGCTCCACCTGCAAAAATGTGCTCCCAAAGGAAAAAGAGAAGAAAGAAAATAGACATAAGAGGGCACACAAAAAGGCAATAGTTGATACTTTATACGTATGAGGTTGGTCACATTTTGCTTCATTGCCCTTGTGCCTACAAATTCTTTGGAAACTAGTTCCCTTGGCAATCAATTGACAGACAGGAGGAATGCAACAGACATTTTTTTTAAGAAAAGTGCTGCCCCGCAAGTCGATTATTGAGCACTGTAAGGTTTCATCTTTCAATGGACTTTTGCAGCCAAGGATTTTGTAGATCAACTAGATTACTCTTTCAGGGAAGGATGGATGGCTCCATTATGATTCTTGTATCCTAGTCATCTTATTGCTGTAAATAGTCAAGTGTATCCTCTTGTGGGCTAACTTTGTACTTCCTTCCTCTTTCTCAATATTTTTTTTGTTGTTCTCTCTCAAAAAAAAAAATAATAATAATAATACTTAGACACTTCACAGAAAGGAGGAGAGGGATACCAATTAATGGTTTCCCCTCAATTAGAATGAGAATCACATCTGATAGGAAAAACTCTCTCTTGTATTCCATCAATTCTCTCTTCGAAATTTAGCGCGTTTGCCTCAACCTATGAGCCCAAGACACTTCTCAAAGTAGGCAACACTTCCGTATCATGTTGTGTTGGACATACTATTTATGTGTAAAATGTGTCCTTACCATATCCATGGTGTGTCCAACCATAGACATGCCATGTATGGGCACCATAGCCCTCAATTATCAGCTCATGGGAAAATAATGGAAAAAATTCCTTGTGTGTTTTAATTAAATGATCTCATCAAAGAGACATAATCTTGATATGTGAACACAATGGAATGATCCCCAGTTTCTGAGAAAAGGTGAAATGGAAGAACCGAAGAAGTCCAAGGAACAGATGACATCACATGAATGGTGAAAATCACAGGAAGCATGGAATTAAATCTTTCTGAAAATTGGGAATGGAAGATACAATTCAAGGAACAAATTGCTTCAAATGAGTAGCGAAAATCATAGAAAATATTTTCCCTAGATCACTAGCCTCTAATGACTATCCTATAGATTGTGTTATATGCTAAAAAACACAGTTGCACAGGGGACGCTAGGATAAGTTATTATATCTTCCACTAAGTTGTTTAATCTTAAATCAGAGGTACTTTCTAGGACAAACCTCGGCCATGACAGTGTCAATACATTGTTGAAGGCCCTTATATGCAGCAGCCTCAGCACTGGACATGGCTGTTGCCATTTCTTCACACGAAGCAGCATGCGCTCCATCCACAGGTAGTAAAAGCCGAGAAATTGAATTTGTGAAATACTGAAAAAAAAAAAAAACTCAGCTCCCTCTAATATCAATATGACTTGTAAACCATGAAAAGTGACCGTCTTTCAACACAAAGTAGCATACTTGTTGCACTATTGCCACACTGCTGGCACAACGTTGCACAGCCACCATGAAAGATCTGAAACTGCTTTCACCTGCTGCTGCTGCAGCCTCTGCCTGCATGTCATTGCAAATTTCCATGCTTATTCACAATACAATGGGGAAAAAAATTGCTTATAGCCTTTGTCCACGTATCTAGGGTTAGCTTTAGGAGTTGTACTATGCACTCAACCCTCTAAATAATTATGTTCCAATGGTTCAAGATATCGGCCCACATAAACTTGGTATTGGTCATAAACATTACCAGTCCCTTGCCAAAAATGTTAGCAAATATTTTTGGCACAATATATTGACCCATATAAACTGGGTATTGGACATAAATATTACCATTCCTTGCCAAAAATATAAGCCGATAGTTTCAGCCAAAAATATAAGCCGATAGGGCAATTTTGTTATTAAAAAAAGGTTCTCTTTTGCCCTTTCTTTTCATTTCTTTTCTTGCTTCCCCTTATGATCATACAATGATACAAGACAAGCAGGGTTTAAGGAGAGCCAATAATATTCCATATGTTGGATTAGATTGAAAACAGACTTGACCATCTTTCAATATTTTTAGTTTTTTTGGGTAATTCTTCAGACTTTTAGAGATTTAAAATTTCACACCAATACAAACTGATACAGCTGATAATTGATATTACAGGCCAGTTTGTTTCATGTATCAGTTGGGACTGAGAGTCAACAAATACCAATATTTTGAACCATGTCTTCTCCCACCCCATATACCCCCTCAATCCGCATCTTAATGGCCTCCCTCTTCTCCTAGTACCCTCTAGTTGCACCAGAATTACACACACACACACACACAAAAGAGAGGGAACTTTAGTAGAGTGCTATCGTACAGCAGAAGCAGCTGCAGCTGCTACTCTCCTACTAACACTTGCACCAATCACATATCTTTCCCTCAAAGCTGCAGCCTCGTTCAAACTTTCTCTGGCCCGCTCAAGCCCATCAGTTATATACTGGCTTACCTGGAATTAGAAAATGAAGTAATTAGGAAAAGACTACTGTGAACAGGTTGCTTGAGTTCAGTAGTAATCCTGAATACCGGAATCCAGATAACTTACTTGATCAAGCACGCAAGTGAACACCAATTTCACATTAGCAGCAAGAGTAGCAGGCTGTACATCAGTGGCATCACCAGATTAATGAATAAAAGTTAACTGGAACACCTGAATAGCAAGAAAAACTATTCTAACAGTAGAACCCAGTTCAATTTCAGCACAGAAATTTGATATATGTTCCAATAGTAATACTACTATTATTCTTCTTCTTTTTTGAGTGTGAACAAAAAATTATTAACTTTGAAAAAATAAAGTACAAAAGCCTAAGGAACAGAGAGGAGCTGAAGCAAAGGCAAAAAGACAGATCAAATACAAACAAGAGGAACCCTTTTTTTTTTTTTTTTTGAATGGTCAAAGGATGGGAAACATCACAGCATAAAAATCCATAACATCAAGAAACTACACGACTGCCTTCCAGCTTCCATTGAGCTGGTGTGCCAAAAGCCTATCAAAGGAATTAGAAGCCATGCCCACTGAATGATATTTGATTCAATACTGCATTGAACCACCTGCATAGGCAAACCCTTATCCTCAAAGATTCTCCTATTCCACTCTATCCAAATGAAACATGTTCGAAAGTACTTCCCTTCACTTTGGGAAGGGATCCAAACTATAGTTGTCAGATCTGTTCCGGAACCCATTCTAGTTTAGTCTCTATAATGGAGCGTTCCAACGTTTTGGTATTCCATTTTTCGGGAAAAAAAAAAGGCATAAAAATTATAAGAAGGTAAAAAAATAATGATAAAATATGAAGACAATAATACAAACTTAAAAATATATTTAAATTAATTATTTTTCATTATTTTACACTAATCTACATAAACAAAAATATAAATTAACATTAAATAACTACTTATATTTGTAATATTCTTTTTTAATGGTTACTATATTAAAAGATATAAGGACACCGGAGGTGCAAGTACAGAAATAAAAGCTAAAAACAAGCAATCAAAAAATCCGCTACCCCAGTACACCCAAGAAAAGCTCAAAAGCTGGAAACAAAACTAACAGAAGAAGCTAATTTAAGTCAACACATTCTTTCCAGGCACGTAAGATGTCACTAGTAGAGATGTTCTTGAATTCCACAAGAGGAGTGGCTCAAGAAGCACACTTCGCAAAGACTCTGGTAGAAATTGCTTCGAGCAATTCGACAGATCCCTAAAAAGTCTATCATTGTGTTCCTACCATAAGCTCCACACAGTGGCAAAGAAAGTCAATCACCACAACAAAGAGCATTTTGGGGAAACCAAAATGATGGCCCAAGCATAAGATAACTCAGCCAACGTAGAAGGCATAACCCAAAGCACACCAACCTTCGCCAACAACGAATTCCATACTGCATAGAAGAAAGGACAATGAATAAAGAGGTGATTCGTCTCTTCCGAGTTCCGAAGCATGCAGACATAACAGACAAGCACTAACAATAATTCTCCCTTTTTTATGCAAATTGTCTTGAGTCGGAATTTTCCCCAATCCCGCAGTCCAAGCAAAAAGCAAATTGCACGGGGAGGAGCTTTAGATGTCCAAATATCTAGGTTGACAATAGCAAGAGTAATCACCTGATTATTCCACTTGATGAAAGACTTCACAGAGAAGCAACCAGTCGGATCAGGCCCCCAAAATAGGTTGTCTTTGGTAGAGGTTTGAATCTGGAAGGAAGATATGATATGCAAAAGAGCTGAAAAGTCATCGATTTCAGAGTCAGACAAGTTACTCCTGATTAGTAGATCCCAAACAACTTGTATCACTGCAAATTGGATAAAAATAAGAAATGACCCCTTTCTGAGACTAAGATAACCGATGAAGGGAAGGAAATCTAGATGTCAAAGTGGTGTTGTCACACCAGGGTTTTGTCCAAAACTTGACTCTGTTACCTCGGCCCACTTTAAATTTGATCCCATCTTTAAATCTGTCAACACAAGCAGCAATATCTCTCCACATGCCTGATGTTTTGCGGGGTAATGGATTCATCTCCCAACCCTGATTTGCCACTCTATATTTCTGAAACAATATTGTTTTCCAAGGGGAATTACCCTCATTGCCTAATCACCAAAGTCATTTGGTGAGAAGAGCAACATTAACTTTCTTGATAGTCCGCACACTTAGTCCACCGACATCAATAGGAAGACAAACCTACTCCCAACTCACCAGGTGATATTTTCTTTTATCCTCTTAATCACCCCAAAGGAAATTCTTCATGATTCTCTCAAAAGATTGAATAACTTTACCTGGACATCTAAATGCTAAGAGGAAATAGACCGAGAGAGCAGAGAGTACTGCCTTAAGGAGGGTGATCCTACCACCAAAGGACAAATACTTTCCTTTCCAAGAGGCCAGGTGCTTACTGAATTTGTGAATAATGGATTCCCACTGCGAGTAATCGGGGGAGCCAATGCAGAGAGGAATCCCTAAATAAGTGGAGGGGATGGAAGAAGATACACAACCTAAAATCTCTAAGAATAATCCAAGCTCATTTTCATCCACATTGATACCGAAAATTTCACTCTTTCAGTAGTTGATCCGGAGGGAGAAGGACACTCAAACCATCTAAGCAAGGATCGAAGATTCATAGTAGCCTCCTTGATGGCCTCGCAAAAGATGATGATGTCATCCACAAACTGTAAATGATGGACCTGCAGCGAGCATTCACCAATTCTGAAACCATGAATAAGGGAGAAATCTGCAGCTTTACTCAGAAGAAGGCTCAAGGACTCTGCCACCATGATGAAGAGAGCTGGAGAAAGAATATCACCTTGCCGAATACCCCTAGAACTCCCGAAGAAGCCTCTAGGAGAGCTATTGATAAGGATGGAAAAATGGGCTGAAGAAACACACTCATAAATCTATAAACACCGAATCCGACTAAAACCCATGCTGGATAAAACAAATGAAGGAAGTGCCAATCCACCATATGATGAGCTCTTTCCAAATCAAGCTTGTAAATTATTCCTTTCGGTGAGACTTATGTTGGGAATCAGTACACTCAAGCGCAGTAAGGACCGCATCCATAATTTGACGACCCTCAATAGCGGCAAATTGGGAAAGAAGTGCTTGAGTCTATTTGCAAAGACCTTGGAAAGTATCTTGTATGGGCTACCGAGAAGACTGATAGGTCTAAAGTCTGAGAGAGATGAAGTGTCATCCTTCTTAGGCACCAACACAAGGAAAGTCGCCCCCAACTCCTTTGACCTCTTTGATGAAATTCCACTATGAAAGCAATGAGATCATGCTTTACAATGTCCCAGAAAATCTTGAAGAAGGCAATCGGAAAGCCATTTGAGCCAGGGGCTAGGTCCTCGCTAAGATCCCACACTGCATTTATGATTTCATCCTCAGAGAAAGTTTGCTCAATGGAGGAAGCTTCCATAAAGGAGATAGACCTGAAAGGAAGACCGGAAATGGGAAATCTATCAAAAGAGTTGGTTGAATACAACTGCTTGAAGTGATACAGCATAGCATCGATGATCTTCTCCTTATCTGTCATTGTTTCATCATCAACCAATAAAGATCCAATTTTGTTTACTCTTCTGTGGGCTGAGGCCAAGGCATGGAAAAACTTGGTGTTTTTGTCCCCTTCCTTAATCCACTTATCTCTAGATCTGTGTCCACTTAATCTCCTCTTGGATACTCTTGGCTCGATATCGTTCATAAAGATTATGACGAAGGGACAATATTCTCCTCAGATATGGAACTAGCTTGCTCATAAGAATCAATTTGATTGATGCTATTGAGTAGAGAATCAAGGGATTTTGAGAAGAACCCAAAACTAGTTGTACACCAACCTTTCAACTTGGTCTTTACCCACTTTAATTTCTAATGCAGGATGAAGCCTTTGTTACCAGAAGGAATGAATTCCGACCACCATTAATGAATGAGATCCCTGAATCCTTTTTCTTTTACCCAGCAAAGTTCAAACTTGAAAGGAGAAGGGCCCCAAGACTCATCAAAAGTATCCAACACCAATGGCCAATGATCAGAAATGGGTCGAGGAAAAACAGATATGTGCAAATCAGGGAAAAGATCCATTCCACTCCATTGATACCAGAAATCTGTCAATCCGAGAAAGCAGAGGCCTCTCTTGGCCGTTGGACAACGTAAACTTAGTTCCAGAAAGTGGGAGGTCCACAAGGCCGAGAGAGGAGATGCAGTCTGAGAAACAACACATTATGGGAGTGAACCTAGTTACTCCAGTCTTCTCATAATAGTGTAATTATCAAATACTAATTCAAGAGTGTTTGACATTTTACTCTAATAAGAATCAATTACAAATTGAATTAAGCCAAAAATATCAACAAAATACTAAAGAAATAAACTTGAATTCTCATTTTATTCAAAATTAAAGGTCAAAACTTAAAATACATAGGCACACCGTATCCATTTCATTTTTTTTCCTCAAATTTTCGTCACACATTAAAAATAAACCAGATGAAGTGAAAATATACTCCATAAACTACAAATGGATCAAATTTCAGCCCAAAATTTAATTTCTAGCCACTTGGTCAAATTCACCAGGAATTCTTGAATTAAGAATGTCTGATGATTTTGGCCACTAAGATCAAGTGGTTCATATTTCATTTTATGCTCATTTTTTTCCAATTGTAGCCCATGAAGTCTATTATTTATTTGTATGGTTGGTTTTTATAGCTGTATCCAATTTATTTATTTATTTAAAAAAAATCATGTCCGTTCTGGCCAAAACAAGCCGGACCGGTCCAGATCAGGCCAGAACGGAACCTGGTACCAGAGCTGGACCTGTTCCGTTCTATTTTTCGGCCAGATCCAGAAGGGAATGGAATTGACATCTAAGATCCAAACGGCCAAACCCATCCCAAGATGAAAACACTAAAGGAATTAGGCATAGCCCATTCAAGAACAAAACAAGTAATGCCAAATGGGAAAAATAAAAGGACAATGAAGTAGTGAATGGTCAAACATCTCCAACATACGAAACAAACATTTGCAGTACGGAAATTCTTGGCTTTGAGATTATAAATGGTCATTCAGAAAGGTCTCCCAACAAAAACTCTTGACTTTAGGAGATGGAAGAAATACTACTCTTCAAACATACAAAATGAAATAATCTGTTATCAAAAAGGAAGGATGTGCAAAGTTCTATTATGAACAAGGAGAAAACATAGCTGGACAGTTCCCTCCCTCCCTCCCAAACTATACACGGTTTAACAGTTACAAAAAGGCACAGAACCATATGGGCCCCAAGGCAGTACACTTCCTCCTGTTGCCCTTTTCTTCTCTTATTAATCTCTCGGATCTTATTTTGTAACTTCCAGATTCTAATCAATGCATGGGTAGCAGGTTTTCTTGGACGTGTAGCCAAAGAGAAAGGTCCCCCTTGCAGATGCTTAGGTACTAGTAAGAGAGGAAATCCACTCCCACAGTTTTGTCTTCTCTTTTGAACTGAATAAAGTACCAGCTTATTAGTTGAGTCCGCATGCTACAAAGGTTTGAGGTATCCAGGCAATCAATCTTACAGGGAGGGAAGCTTGCCGTGGGGCCTTGCTCCAAAATCAACAACAGATGGATTGGTGAAAAGTGCAATTTTGATGACAGAGATTTAATGTAGAATCTAGGTCCATCGGGGACTGTGGGTCTGCTTTAGAATAGTGAAGGTATCTTTCTCAAAGACATTGGCTCAGAAAATTCAAAAATGTTAGATTTGGCAATCAATGAGGCTTTCATACTAGTTACAGACCCATTCCTGAGGTCTCCAGTTCTAGAAGAATAAAGTCACATTTGCATGGGATCAATAAAAATTGAAGATTCTGTGGAAACTCCTCCAGGTCACAAGCAAACCAGAAGGCTTCCTGTATGAAGGTAAAAATCGGGTTTCCGGAATAGGCAAATGAGATGAATGGTCATCTTGCTAAGTTGGGGTTAAGAGGGATTTCTTTTTCTTTAATGGATTTGTACCAGATACAGACCATAGAGTCTATCTATTTTAGTGATGCAATGGTGCTATCATCAGGTCACCCATCATCAGTCGATGAGGTCACCTTGCATTTCACTACTTAATCTAGTAATAATTCCGATTCCTCCGAGAGAGGAGATAAAGGAATAAAATTGTAAAAGCAGCAAGGGAAAAATACAACAGTGATAAACAGGAAGGATACATTTGTAGAAGTGACAGGGAGAAAAATATGTGAGTGGTAGAAGGGATCCACTAATCAAAGTCAGAGCTCAACTCGCTTGTATAAACAAGTTCTTTGACTTGCAATTTAAGTAGTAGTAGGACTCCCAGTGAAGTGGAAGAAATAGAGTTTCCAGAGCAAGCAATCTCTCCCATATAGGTTTCTATCTACTCCTTAATTCTACTTTTTGAATTTTTTTGAAGAACTCTAGTTCAACTAACCTTAAAAAAAAATAATCAACTCTCCTGGCAAGATGTCCAAGCAGAAGACAGATGTGTACATAGATGTGGAACATGTGATCTCAACCATGACATATCAACGGCTTATAACAATCTACACTTAAAGGCCAAAATCACCACACATCCCACTAAACCAAGTGGTGCCAGTCCACATTTGAGGGGACTCTTGGCAAGGCAGTCTCATTAATTTAATTCTTTTCTTTTGAATGGTAAGATGACTTGAACCCTGAACCCTAATAATTTGAGTGGTAAAAAACCTACTTATCAGTGTCACAAGGCAATAAGGTTTTGAATAACACTTAAGATCGTGAATAACAAGAAAAATATGAAGGATACTATCCAATAAAGTGGGGCCACATAATTAGACATAAGAAGAAAATGACTTCAACAAGGTAAGGGAAGCAATAAAGATAGGGATGCTTCACATATAGGCCAATCCCTTAGTTGGCACTGGGCATACAAATTGGTGTTCTGTTTATCTTTGCTCTATAATTAAAAAGAATTATGAAGGTTATCTCATCCCACATTTGCAATGCTTTAAGTAAAACATAACTAGCTATTAGAAGTTTATCTGACTACACCTATATAACTCTTAACAGCATATACTGGAACAGTCAGATGCAAGGTTCAATCATAGAGCCAGTTGAGCAATTTGATGATCAAAAGCTTTGAAATTGAGGCCAGAGGATGACCATCAACTTTCCAAACATACAAAAGAAAATAATCCAACAATAGTAGCATTGTAAAATTGTATCAATAAATCAAGATTCTCTTATAGCAATGAAAACTGTTAGATCATGGCCACATCATAGGAATTTGATCGATACTATCAAACAAACATATAATCTGTGTTCACCTGGGACGAAAACAAAGTAGACCTAGAAATTGCTTCCTCATTCCAGCGCACCAACTCAGTCACAACAGTCACAGATATCTGCTGGTGTGAAGGTGCAAGTGAAGTTGTTTTTGAACGTGAAATTGTCCCAGTGGACTCTGTGTGTCGTTGCCCTTCAGTGCGCAACTCCTCCATCTGCACGGGAGATTGGCATGTCTTGGAATAAGAATGATGCAATGCGAATATTGATCAGAAAAGGGAAAAATAAATGGTGAAACCAAATAAACAAAAGTACATAAGCCATATCAAATATAAAAGCACTATAAAAGATGATGCAATCAATTAAACTAAAACATACTAAGCCATATCAAATATTTAAAAATGCCAACATAGAAAGAAGAGAGAGAGAGAGAGAGAGACCTTTGTTTGGTAAAGTTGTCTAAGGGAAGCTTGTTCATGTTCAGGATACTCGTCTTTGTGAACAACAAATAGAGACTCTGCAAGGCCTGAACCAAGAAAATAGCTACCTCAGGAAAAGACAAGTAGAAAACGGTTAACAAAAAGCTATATTCAGTAGAAAATACTAAGATGAACTGGCTTTCCTTTTTATTAGTGAAGAAGAAATTTTATTTTATTTTTTAGTAATGAAGTGTTCAAAACATGAAAAGTTACAAAAGAGCTGCAAGAGATGTCTGTTGACATATACTTTTTGTCAAGTGATGGAACACTCTGGTTTCCTACATATAAAGGGTGCTGATTTCAAAGGGCATAAGGTAAGATATAATTAGGAGTACTGAATGTTGCAGCTTTCATGTATAGGTCTTGTAGTATTATATTTTTTTATACAACCAATTAGGATATGCCAACTGCAAATCCGCTGATTAAGGGGATCATATTAGCATGCATTAGGCTATAACCAAGGATAATAAAATCGGCCAATACATATCGTATCGGGTTTTTGGCTGCCGATACATATCCCATTGGTTGTACAACTACCGTATCGGCAATACAAACCAATAAATAGGCCGATACTACATAGCATCAGCCGATGCATATTCTTTTAATTTAAAAAAAAAAAATGTTTTGAGCGTTTTTTCGAGTTGAGTCACGCATTAGGTGTGACTGTAAGAAGGCTTAGAAGCATGTTCTTCATGTGCGAAAGATATTTGTTAATTCCAAACATTTTTTCCTTAAAATCTGACCATTTTGAGTTATTCTCATTAATTTTTTATGAATTCCGGTTCTAAGATAATCTGAAATTAGGGTTTTTTGGTGAAACTGATTTAACAAACAATATCAGTGCTTAAGAAATTTAATGGACATGTGCTAATGTGATTGACATAGTTTGTAGTGTGTCTACGTGATTTTCCAAGATTTTTCTAAAAATTTAATAAAAGTTGGGAGTTCTAAGTTACTTTCCATTTTCGAGTTTCTTGTAGAAAAAAAAAAAAGAACAAAATGATATACAAATATTTCTAGAATTAAATGAAGATCCATTAATGTAATTGATATAGTTTTTAGGGTGTTTGTGTGGTTTTTATAATATTTCAATTTTTTATGAAATTAAAAAAAATATTACAATAAAAAATTTATGATTTCTAATAGAAGATACACGTCACTAGGGGGGATACTTAAGAACATGAATTTCATATTAGATATCTCCTCATGTTGGTTTCCTTTTTTCTAAAATTTTTAGATATTTTCTAAATTTTTAGGACATTTCTCAGATTCTTAGGACATACTTTATTTGTATCCAAATTTCGACTTTCAAGGGTCTAATACTCCATAAAAATGACTGTTACTTTTAGTAAAAATATTCTCACCATAGGTTTTCCATTTTTTTCTATTTTTCTCATATTTTTTTGTATTGTTTTCCAAAAAAGCCAAAGAAAAATGGAGGAGAGAGAAATCTTATTGGCGATTTGTCAATGATACATATCAGGAAAACACTTGTTTTACCCCTGACTATAACTACTCCAAGTTCATCATTCAGAATTTTAAAAAATAAAAATAGAACTTAGAAGGCTCACACAAACTAAATGGGGCAAAGGCTTTGATGGATGACTCTATAGAAGATATTTGATTAGGACAGATCTCCCAATGAGATTATCAACTTCCTCTCAAATATTGTCCCATATTTCTTATCCTTTTCCTTGTTATAATAATATCAAAACCTCTCAATTTAGGAAAGTCGGTTCTTAATCCCTTGTCTGTTTTTGTCTTGGAAATCCAGCCTCACTGGAGCATCTGCATCAGCCTTCAGAAATGAAGATACAAAGTGTCCAAGTTACTCCAAGTCTATGAAAGTATAAAATCAAAGATGGTTTCTCAACTCCAAATCCCCATAATGGTAGATTCAAATTTCAAAGTGTTCGAATCAACTCCAAGTTTATGAAATGATAGACCCAAAGCTTGCATCTAAACTGTGAATCCCCATTCAGGGTAGATCACAAAATGATAGACCCAAAGCCGTAGTAAAAAAGTAAATTATCTTATCCTAACACTAGAACAATGGGATTGCCAGCATGCTGCAAACCGCAATCCACGAATGGCGAACAATGTTCCAATGGGTTTTTTTTTTTTTTTTGAAGACCAAGGTGTTCAAGCCTCTTAGAGTACCTGACTAATCCTTAAGGCATGTGCAAACCTCTCTATCCACACACACAGGGTAAAACTACCAGAAGTGGCCCTTTGGGGTGTAGGAATTGAAATGACGGTTTAGTGTAAATACAATTCAATTCATGTGATTTAGATTGTAAATTGTACAATTTCACAACAGTGCCAGTCTCAAAGAAATTCTGCAACATACCAAAGAACTTCACACTAATTCATTTTTAACTTGTACAGTGTAACACCTATATTCTATAAAATAACTACCCAAGCCAGCATGCTCTGTGGAGCTGAGCTCATAGTTAGCAATTTTCCGTTTAATACTCATATATCCATACTAAACATATTTCTCAAAAAATGCCATTTTCCTGTACTTCTCCAACAATGCTTCAATTGGTACATGTATATTTGACATGATCATATAATACAGATATTATATTTGTTGTGTACAATTCACGAATTATTCAACTATTTTAGTGTTTACCTATACTCTTCATTTTTTATGTAATGCAAATATCTAATTAATTCTTTTTCTTTTATTTCAATGTATTTGATAGATTCTATACTTTTGACATTTAGGAAGAAAAATCATATATATATATATATATATATTGTTTTCTCTTTTCCTAAACCTAACATATAATATCAATAAAGCTTTCCTTCTAAAAAATAAGTTTGAAAAGTTAGTTTTCTTCTAAAATATTTAGTAGCCAAGAAGTTTAAAAGTTAAAACATGGTTTTAAGTCTTCATAGTTTTCTCTAAAATATATTAAAAATTTGTAGAAACACATAAATATATTAAATTTATGTAAAAATGCAGCTGACTTTGTGGTCCTCGAAATCTTTCAAATAGAACATTTCATAACTGTACACACCCATTCCTGATTTCTTGGCATGTCTATTTTTTATGATTGAACTTTTAATCATATTTTTTTAACAAAACTGAATCGTGCCCAAACTATTTCTGTGTCGTACTTGTACCGTATGCCGAATTGCTAAATATGGCTGTATATTGGACAATGAAGAAAAAACAAATAAATAAGGTCATGATAATATTGATATGTATTTTAAGAATGACAAGACAGACTAAAAGATAAATTTAGGAACAGTAAGGAAACCTCAAAAATAACCCAATAGACACGATAACAAGGGGAAGTCACTTAAGGTGATTCAAGCATGTAAATAGGAGGCAGGAAACAAAGCTGGTATGAAGAGTTTAATGGTCGCAAATAGAAGGAACAAGGAGGAGAGGAGGCCACTAAAACTTGAATGAGGGGATAAAGAAGGATATAGTTTTTAATGGAATAGAATGGAATAACAACATACTGGAATATTTTTGAAATTAGGAGCAACAACTTGGGCAGTGTTAATCGACACTAGATAGATGGAGTTGCAGCTATGATGATGATGACTTGCAGTGATTTATTGTGCAGCACGGTAGCCCACTGGTACCATCTTCCACACCCAACATTAATTTAATACAATTCTTTCAATATTAATAAGTGCAGCTTGATAACCCACTGGTACCCTCTTCCACACCCAACATTAATTTAATGCAATGCTTTCAATAGTAATAATAAATGCATAGCATTTCATAGCAACAATTATATGGGTTGCATCATTCATAATCTTTTATGATCAACAATTTGGGCCTTCAGCTTCCAAATCTTGTTAGGTTTCTGTTATATTCTCTGAATCGGCTGAATCAGCAGAACAAACTAACTACTACATGTGGCAGACTTCAAGGGCTACATCCATGAACCTTTTTTTTAGCAACATCAATGAAACATCAATAAACATTGAATGTTCACATTTCATTATTATTTATAAAAGCAAAATTCAAAATTGTAACATTACCTTCAACATCCAAATCACCACAACCGACAGACCTTAATTCTTTGGCAAGTTCCTGGGTCTTTTGATATGCCACTGCTAGGATTCTTAGATACTGCAGCAGCAGAAACAAGAACAGGTTAACAAGTCAAAGTTAAAAATATAGAAGAACAAAGAAGAGTAAACACAAATTAACTCACCAATAGAAGTCCACCTTGATCGACAGGGGTTAAATTCACAAGAGAAGGCTTCACTAACAGCTTGTCCAAAATAGCTGTTACTCTCTGCTCTAAAACCCGCTGCACATGATCCACATTAAAAAAAAAAAAAGATTCAACTCATCAAGTCATTCAAGTAATACGCCTTTAAAGGATAATAGATAACAGATAATAGAACCCCTGGATACCTGCACGAGGATTGACATGACATCATTAGGAGAAGGGAACACAGCCATGATTGTAGCAGCTTCTTTACGCACAGTTTCTACCAAACAATTTATCCAAGCAGATCAGATTTTTAAAAAAATTATCCAAGCACTCAGATCCATCCAACTATTAGCTCAAGATTGTGTGATAGTCTGATCCTTGTGAGCACCTGTGATTTCTTTATACAACGCAGAAAGACCACGTGCAACATTACTGGGGCCACCTTGCAAGCCCTGATCACCGAGTACCAACTTGGTGTCTGCATTCATTACTTCCACATCAATAAACATTGGTCGAGATGCCACATAATGTTGCATGGCACTAGTCCCCCTGTTAAACTGCGTGTTCACGCTAACTTGTCAGGAAATAAAAAGACCAAGTCAAGATATTTGCTTTATAATTTCACAAATTTTATCCTGATTAATCAGATTGTTATAATGCACTTGAACTCACATTTTTTACACACACCAACAATAATTAAACATCAGTTATATGAGCTACTTGTGAACAAGGAGGATTTGATTGGACACGTAGGATCTTCTTACTCATACAAGTTTTGTGGACCACAAAAAAAATTGAGAGAAGGCCTAAATTATGATTATAGCTAGCATATATTTGGTCTAAGCTATGGCCAAATCCAAGAGGTCGTCACTAGAATATGTGTAAATAAGTAAATTTTGAAAATTAGGAAAGGTGTATTATTCATTTATTCTGAATAGGATTAGAGTGTACCATATGTATGCTACGTTGACTTTCCTATTCTGCATATTACTATGTCTATTTAGAGACAAATCTCGTACCACAGAAAAAATATAAGAGAATTATTTCTCTCAAATCTTTTTCATTACTTTTCTCCCTGATTTTTGCATTAACATGATATCAGCCAAGTTCAATTGTTGAGTTTTTTCCAGTTTCTGCTACGGCATTTTCTGTGTTCATAAACTTACTGTGGCTCTAGGATATATCTCTCTTCAGTCTTCTCCTTTCGTGGTTGGATCGTCTCCTTTTCATATCAGATTTTTTAGCCTGCTTGCGGCAGTTTCACTATTCAGCCTTAGATCTGCATGGATAATGTTCATCCATCGTCAAACCCACCCCAACCCTAATCGTTTATGGACCATCTTTCCATCCAACTGGTGGGACCTAGGGTTTGGTCTCTTGTGGGACCCATTTTCTGCATTTTTATCTCAGTGTCAAAGACGCCTGCAAAGAGTTATTTTCACCCCTTTTGCCTCAAATCTACGTCATGGACTTGCGGTTCTCCTTGGAACCTGCACTACCATAGTCACCCAGGGCCCTAGTACCCATCCCATTGGGTTCTTCTTTTATTGTGATCTATGGGGCCCACATTTTCGCCAGATTTCATATTTGGTCATAATCATAATATTGCTACGGATCTGGGTGCAATAATGAGTGATTGAGATCTCCCCTTGACGAAAGATGGGCAACATCCTGATCAAGTTGATAAATATGAGCATAATTGTCTTTCTGAGAACACATATTACAGATAGTGTCCCATATATCTTTTGCAGTAGGCAAGCATATACACCATGTATCGAATATGAGATTCCATGGAGTGAAGGAGCCTAGTCTGTACCAGATAATTATTTGCTTGCCACTCTTTAGAAGATGCATTTTTGGAATTGGGTTCCACAGCAATGCCACCAATATAATCGGTTTAACTTTTTGCAACAATATACATCTTTGCAGAGTCAGACCATTGAAGGTAATTGTGTTTATTCAAGAGTTCAGTAGTGACCCGTGTTGAGATATATTTAGTTTCTTTAATTTATCAGTTACTACTATTATATTTTCCAATTTAGTCTTTTCCTTAATTGGTGCTTACCAATATTGTACTTACCAACTTTAGGGTTTTCCTCTTTTAGTTTATCTTCCATATTTGTATTCCCTTTTTCTCAATAAATATAAATGATAGGATCTCTCCTTGATTAAGGAAGACACACCATATTATCAATGTCTTATTCTACATGGTATTAGCCAAAAGATCCAAAACTTTCCACGGATCGACTTTCATCTCGTGAGAAAGAGACCCACCTTCTAGCTTTCTACTCTCCCTCTGCTGGTTTCATCAACACCAGCAGAGGGAGGTTCTGTTGCTTTCCAGATCTCTGCTTCCGTCGGCGTCTCTGCTGGTGGTTGTCTAAGAAAGAAGATAGCACGAGACTGAACGAGATTTCTTCATCCATATCTGAGCCAGATCTGAGTTTCTGCCCTTTCTGGAATCTCGAGGACTCTGCACACCCTATCTGATCTTGGAGTTCGTTGTTTACAGATCACTGCTCCAACTATGCTATCTGTTCGGGATCAGCGAGTGGATTTGTAACTCATTCGCACATTTCCTGTGGTGCTTGCAAGCATCGCATGTTCTGCCTCACTGCTGAGGCAAGAATCCCAACCCTGTCATTCGTGTTTGGCGCTGATCAGAAGAGCACCCTGCAACCATCTCCTTCAGATCTGAGAAAACCAACTGGATTTGCTCGTCCCTTCACGCTAGATCCAGAAAATTTGAGTTGTTGTTACCTCTATCGTCTGGGCTTTGCTGCACCGAATCAAGTTTTTTTTGTTTTGCTCATGTTTCAGTGCCCAGATCACATGTTCTCGCACTGTTTGCTGCCTCGCTGCATCTTGGATCTGCACCATTGCTTGTTGGCCCATCTGTTTGCTGTTTGCAGCCTCTCACAGATCCGACGGTGGGTCACCACCACTGCTGTTTACAGCATCTCTTGTTTTCACTGCATGTAAAACTGACACAGATCTCACTGTTGCATTCCTTTGCTTTCGTGCCTTGGTGTGTGGTATTCCGCCAGAGCCTCCTATTCAACCAGATCTGTTGGTTTGCTGCTCTCTCTTCATTCTTGCTGATCTGCACCATCCAGATATGAGAGTTCCGGCCGCAACTGGCTGCGTCCAGATCTGTTCTTATCAAGCCCTTGCGGCCTTCTACTGCGCATGTGGGAAAATGGACAGACGACCTTGGCTGCATAATAATCATATCTGCTACATGCAGATTTTTTTTACTGACAAGAGGCACTTGTTGTTGGGTTTTGTCTCTTCTTGCCAACGCCAGCAGCCCCTTCTCCATCTCTTCCCTCCCTTCCTTTTGTTTGCCAAACGATCCCCCATTTGCCTTCCAAATCTGATTCTCCAGCCATTTAACCTCTCCTTTTAAAGACTTTTTTCCCTTGCATTTTCTGGGTGGTTCATAGGGCTACTTTTGTTTGTTCTCTTAGATCAGTAGTCTTTCTGCAGATTTGAACCTATAATTTCCTCAACTCTACAGTCATTTGTAAGGTGTTCTTTTGAATTTGAATGCTAGTGGATCCCTCTAAGACCTATTCTATGGTCTTGTTGACTGGAGGTTTTAGTTTTTCTCCATTTTACTGTTCATGCCCATGTTACTCTTCCTTGTCGGACTTCGGCTTCTTCTTCGGATCAGTTTTTCTATGCGGCGGACTTCTGTAGCGGATTTTTATGCCTTTTATGCCTACCAGCGGTTCTTCCCTTTCCAGCTAGCACTTTCAGGCATCAAATCCGGCCACCGGAACATTTTTAGTCTGCGGGATCCCTCATTTTCCCTGCCATTCTTTGGAGACCTATACATCTGTACAGTGGAATTGCAGTCTTGTTGTTTCCAGCACTGAGTTTCCACTGTTCTTTCTCCAGTATTTGTTTCGGTACATGCTGTTGCGGGACGTCAACTAGTTCCAGGCTTCAACCAAGATTTGTTTTTGGAGATTCTTGTTGATCTGCTTTCACTCCAATCACATGGCATCATCATTGGATCGTCAAGTTCAATATGTTCAACCTCAAGTCGGACCCACTTGAGCTTGTGGGGAGGTGTTGAGATATATTTAGTAGTTTCTTTAATTTATCAGTTGCTATTATTATATTTTCCAATTTAGTATTTTCCTTAATTGGTGCTTACCAATATTGTATTTACCAACTTTAGGGTTTTCCTCTTTTAGTTTATCTTCCATAATTGTATTCCCTTTTTCTCTATAAATATAAATGATAGGGTCTCTCCTTGATTAAGGAAGACACGCCATATTATCAGTGTCTTATTCTACAGCCAATGTATATGGGATCAGAAGGTGTCCCACTCATGTTGTTCTTATCCATGGAAGCCATTTCAAAGAAAAATCACCGCAAGGATAACATTCAAATGAAATACAAAGATCCACAAGCGGTTGAGTATAAAAATATAATCAAGGTAGTAGATCCAAAATATAATCATTTTCGCCAGATCTTATCCCCAGTAATCACATTTTACTGTCTGTGGTTATTCTAATGCTGACTAGGCAGGGTCTCTTAACAATCGTCGAACTACTTCTGGTTATTGTGTGTTCCTTAGATGTCATCTAGCTCCCCGGCACAGTAAAAAGAAAAATGTCGTTGCCCAATCTAGTGCAGAGGTTGAATATAGGGCCATGGCTAACACTACCTGTGAGTTATTGCGGTTTCGACAATTTCTTGCTGAATTGGGATACACCTCCTCAAAGCCACTTATTATATTCTTTGACAATCAAGCTACAATAGTATTGCTTCTAACCCATTTTCCATAATGGACAAAGCACATCGAAGTTAACTGTCACTTTCTCCAGTCTCATGTTATAGCCCACACAATCATTACTCCCCATGTCAAGTCTAAGGATCAACTTGTAGACATGTTGACCAAGTGCATATCGCATTCGCACCTCAACGACTCCTTGAGCAAGCGGAGCTTAACTGACATCTATGCTCTAGCTTGAGGAGGAGTGTTATAGAGAATATGTGTAAATATGTAAATTGTGCAAATTAGGGAAGGCGTATTGTTTCAAATAGGATTAGAGTGTACCCAAATGTATCATAAGTTGACTTCCTATTCTGCATATTATTGTGTCTTAAAAAACACATTTTATACTCTTTTATACCAAAAAAAAAAAAAAAAAATTACAAGAGAATTATCTCTCAAATCTTCCTCTTCTTCATTACTTTTCTCCTTGATTTTCACATTGACGTCGACAGTATACAATCAACGTGCATGTTCACCAAGTTTTTTTTTTTTTTTTTTTTTGAAGACCAAGGTGTCCAGGTGATGCAGAGCATACCAGTCCCTGTTACTATTTCCGTGTCATGCTTTATTTTCTTTTTTTTTTTTTTTTTTGTTAGTTTATTTTTAGATGAGAATAATTATGTACTTTTTAGTTTCCTTATTTGGGGGTAAGACAAGTTTATAAGAGCCCCTCTTGTAGTTTGATCAAAGAGACAAGATTGAATGAAAAGAAAATTTTGAGATCTTTGCAAGGTGCGATTGATTGAATGGAGCAATTCCCTTTGGCGTGAGGCCACATCTTCTTCGTAGGTACTTCTTTTCTTCTTCTCTTCTCTTTCCCATCCTCTTGTTTTATTTTGATTTCACAAACCCAAATCCTCCTAGAACTGCCCAGTTACCCAATCCAGATTTTCATTACCCTCCCTTTTCCTTCTAATCACTTTCGCCACCCCTGTTTGGAGCCAAGAACCATCCAGATCAGTTGCCGTAACACCCAGAACCCTTTCCCTGCTGTCGCCATCCCCTCTAGACTCTCCTAGCCTTCATGCGGATCCCTCTTTTCCCTCCTCTTGTCCATCGCTACCTCCGTAAGCCCACAGGCCTTTGCCGCAAACCCCCTTTTTCCTTTATTGCATCGTCCCTTCTTCCTCCTCTTATTTCCTCACTTAAAAGGCCATGCTCATTTAAAACTATATGTCCCTTTCATTTAAAGCCATATATGCCTTTCATTTAAGTTCAAGTAGCACCGGTCATTGAAAACCATTCCACCCTTTTATTAAATCTTTCGTGTATTTATTTACATCAGATTCTGGGAATATTTTGCATAATTATTTGTGTCAAAATTTATATTAGTTAGTTGCATTTATTAATTGAAAATTAATTTCAGCCCATATTAGATTTAGAGTGCATTATTTTCATCCCCTTAATTTTTAGGGAACCACATTTAGACATTTAGGGTTACCCTACACCCCATCCTGCATCACCAGGCCTGACTAATTCTTGAGGCATGTGCAAACCTACCTATCCACACACACCAGGTAACACTATAAGGAGTGACCCTTTTGTGTTGAGAGTGACTTGAACCCAAGACCTCCCGCATCTCAGGCAGGTTCTTGACCGTGAAGCCAACCCTCACAGGTTGTATGTTCACCAAGTATGATGTCTTATGTTCTCAAAAATGCAGTACTTTAAGATCTTTATCAGAGATGGGACTCTATGACTATACATTGCAAGAACTTAACAGTTCTGGATTATAATCAGTATGCCCTACCTTAGATGAGAAAGTACCATTATATCCCTTCTTAAAAGAAATTAAAAAAAAAAAAAAAAAAACCCTCAGATTTGGATGGAAAGGCAATAGACTATCAGTTGTCAAAGGCAACAGATTCCAACACCTTTATTTCCCTCACAATCTCTCCCTTTTTAAGCAGGATTGTCCCAGCAGCACAACCTCAAGGCTGAAGGTTTAGGCGAAATACCAATCTATATCATTTTTAGTATGGTCCTTATATAATAGCTTAAGGCCTGACAAAAAACAATTAATTTCATGGATGAAAACATTTTCCACTCCAAACTCCAATAAAACCTCTGCTATGTCCCTTATCAAAAATTATATAAACATCCATAAAACCTTAAAATACTAAAACCTGTTAAAAATGAATTTTTTTTGTCAAATTTAAAGTATTGACATAATCTTATACTTATTCAGTTTCAAGCATTCAAAACTTCATGCCATTATAATGGCCATAAAAGACTTTTAAGCAGTCATAATTATGGATACCAGCATGCCCTAATAGTACCTAAACCTTTCAAGGCCTAATTGAATCAGAGTGACTCCACTCAAAACCAGTCTGATAACATTATCCAAGCAAAAAGGCACCGAGATCATCCAGTTCAGGGTATCATGAAAAACCCACTCAGAATTTTCTTGTTGTTCAATTTGAATGAACTAATTCCTTTAAACTTAACCTAAAACACATCCCTCTTTGATCTTCAAATCATTGTTCGGGCTCTGACCACCTTATCTTCATCCTCCTGCTTCATAAGGTCCCTCCCTTCTTCTACACATCCACCCAGCTCATTTCCTACCTTCCACTAATCGTGCCTTCAAAATGCATACAACCACTAATCTATCTCCAATGTTTTTATATCGCTGCTCCCCCTCCTACTCCAGACAATTGAACCCATGCTCACCATCAATATTCTGTCTTTTAGATAAAACTTGCACTCACAGCCACACAAGCCCTCAAACCTAATATTCTTCCTGAAACCTTATAGAAGTAAATAGCCAAAAAGCCTTCCCAATAGAATCTCCTTCCTTCATTTCTTCCCCTCACCACCTTTCACTCTCAATCTCAAAAAAAAACCAATGATATTCTAATATTTTAAATCATATCCTAATATCAGACATTAAAATTATGACAAATACTTTTCTCAGTACAAAGCCAAACCTAAAATAATAAGCCTTCACTAATTTCAGAAAAATTAAACATCTGATGTGATTCATAAATCAACCATCACTGAATGAGCAACTCAACATCTGATAGTATTATCAAACAATATTAATCTTGTAGAAATTCAACATTTTTGCAGTTGAAATGAGCCTTAAACATCAACATGAGTAAAGTTATTTGTCTATATAAATATTTTGCATCACAAAAAATAATAATAAGTTAGGAAAATCATGTAAAGATGCATTTAGGAACAATTGTGTTGAGTGAAAGTATAGTTACATGTGTCAGAATCTGACACAAGGCATTTGTTTGGTGATAATGAGTTGGGTAGTCCCACGTACAGAAAAATTCCCAAAACATAGCATTTCTGGATTTGTCATGATGTTTAAATCATCCCTTCATAGTATTATTTTAAAATGAACTAACATTTTAAAATTAACACCAAAGAAATATAATGTAAAAAAACTCTAAATAATCAAATAATGGACATTTTAATATCTCAATTAGGTTTCAAAAGGAGAAAAAATTGATAAAATTTGCCATCGTGGGAAACACTGTCAAAATAAGTACTAAAAGAATTCATGAAGAATCCAACACCTTCAGTTCAGAGAACTTATGTAACATAGAAAACCAAGTAAATTTAAGTTCAATAGATGACCAACATGATGTATTCAATATATTACCTGGGATAAAATTTTAGCACATTCTCCCATCGTGGATAGCTCTCGCCTCTGTGATGCAGCATCAAAACGAGACAGCAATCTATTTTCCAATTCTAAACAAGAAAAATTTACAACTCAGCAAATGGAAATCTTATCAAGGAATAGCACACAACAGAAACATTGAATATGCATATCAACATACCATTGCAGTAGTCTTGAAGATTGGCGACCGCAACTTCCAAACCCCTACTTGGAGTAGCATTTCCCACAACCGGTTGTGCAGTTATGCCATGCCTACCAATATCCTCCTCAGCAAATGCCCCTAAAAGAAAAGGATGCAACAACAATTTATAAGCCACGGAACTAGATTTGCAAGGGAGTAATATATTATCCAACTTAATATAAACCTATGGCCTTGAGTCGGGCCATTCATGGAAGGATTGCACATGCTCTCTTTTGTGCCGTGCATCCAAAAAATTGCATTTATGATGAGTAATGTAATCTGTTTTAAAGAAAAATGATCCCAAGCTGCCATGCTTCTGATATGAATGGCAGCTGTTGAGACATGCAGGGCCCACTAATTAGTAATACAAACAACAAATCAATCTTCACCCACATGCTTAGATGCATGTGTTGTTAGATTCCATCAAACAATTGGGCCCAACATTAGATAGATCGGGTGAGAAGAACATGACGAACTTTATGGCTTCATAATCAAGTTTGTCATTAATGGTGAGCCCAATAGTCTAATGAATCTGACAAGGGACATGCATCTAACCACATGCTGGAGATTGATGATTGGTTTGGGTAATTCATAAGTGGTTCCCACATGCCAATGGCTACCCTCTCTACCATACGGATGGCAGCATGGGATCATTTCTCCTTTTTAGATGGATAAATGAGATGATATTGTACTCACACTAACACCACCTAATGATCATTGTTAATAAGTGAACTTTGCACTGACCAGTTATTGCAATAATACAATTAAATGAAACTATAACTGCAAGAAAGGCTGTATACACATAAACGGGCAAGTGACAACACATCCTGTTTTTTTGAATGGTGAAGTGACAACACATGTTTAGTTTGCATTTTTGCAAAGGCACAACATAGTTATACAATAAAAGAATTCCAGCTTACGCAATTTTTGTGCAATTGAAGCAGCCTCTGCAACACGACTGTCATCGGAAAACAGAGGTGAAAGTTCCATCAGGTCGCCTGGACTGCTATTGAACTCCATCAAGTACTGTGCATATTACATAAATAACACTTGTAAACCTTGAGAAAAGCAATGACCAGCTAAAAAACATCTTCACTATCATGGAAGATTTGGCCATCCAGGTAAAAAAATAAAGAAGTGTCTCAATAAAGATGACTGTGAAAATAATTCAAAAAGTGTAAACAATTTAACATTCATACCTTTATGAGCTCTATTGTTTGACTAGCAGTCTCTCTCTGAGAATCTGCACTCTGACAGGTGAAAAAAAAAAATCACATCATGCATCATACAAATCTTAGTCCACATGTATTTACTGAAAATGGAGTCAAAGAGGTGCTTAAACTTAAATTCAGGTTTTTTGGATCAGATAAACTTGAATGCACATGCAAGTTAAATCAGATAACATTGGTCATAAATCTGTTTTTCTTTATTTTTAATGCTGATTCTCAAAAACTTCATGCACAGAAAGTACTTACCTGCAAATGATCTCCAATTTTGGCAGCAGTTTGTCCCACACTCGAGATACGTGAATCCAATCGAGCAAAGCTATCAAACAGGCCATCGACACCTTTTTCCAGCTAAAGAAAGACAAAATGAAATATGTATTTTAACCAAAGCATAACTCACAAAATGCACCCTTACTGCAGTTATCCAATCCAATCAACCTTTCAGACTTACCGGAGTCTGACTAAAATATGCTGATTAACCAAGCTCTTAATATAGGAGTGCTAACTACTTTCTTTATTTGCATTCAATTGTTAATAAAAGCCTTTTCTTCTCCATGCACTTCATCATTCAAGGTGATTGAGAAAGTGTTTTATATTATAACACAGGTCAATACAATTAGCTCATGGATCAGCACATCAGGCCCTACAGAACACCCATCTCAAGGGCCAAAGCATTTTGGGGATCAATCCAGGTTCACTTGGACCGGATCATGATATGCTTCACAAGAAAGGGCTATTATTCATCTTTTCTGATAGATCCCAAGGGCCACTCCATCATCAAGTTTGACATCCAGCATGAATAGGGGCTATAGGGCTTCGATCAATACAGAGTGTCAAGCCCAATAGTAGAAGATTTTTCCATTATCCAATGGGCTAAAGAGGGGGAAAATTTTCATGGAGATTAGCTGACTGGATAAAGGAAATCATGTATTTAGGCCAGGAGGGATGCCTTTTTTATTCAGCAAATTCCTTGATCAGTGACACAAGAGCTCAAACTTCGGAAATAGAAGGCTCTATTTTACCCCAGAAAATAAAAAGGTTCATCTGGAAAGTTTTACCGTGTTGTGGCCAATTTCCTCTAGAAGGCCCTGTCATTGCTGGTTGGTTATAACATTATGTTCTTCCACCTCTAAGATAAAAAGTACCATTTCAAAAACAAGAAAATGATCATGATCACCATACTAACCTCAGTAAGTGTTTTCCGGTGCTTCGAGTCTTGGATAGAAACCTCCCTCTTGAGGTTGTTGAGCTTCGCATCAATCTTCAAAGGAAAAAAGATGAATAAGAACCCTCACTTGAAGATTTTATGTCGATCTAGGGTTATTCACGGAAAATTTCTCAAATTCTGAGGATATACCTGATGTCGAAGATCAACCAACTCCCTACAAGAATCCTTGAATAAGGAAAGAAGAGCATCTACTTCTGGAAATAATGGAGAGGATCCCTGACCAGATTTAGTCATATCAGACGGAACTCGTAGATGTCCATTTGGCAAAACATCCTGTCCGCCAATGCTACCACTCTCTGAAGAATCTACATCCTCTTCTTGAAATGATGGAAGGAGTTCATTCACCAAGTTACCAAATAATGCATCAAAAGAGAAGTCACCCTACAAAACACCAAAGAAAAGAAGATGATTGAGATCTATTCCATTTACAGATTTTGAGCTTAATGATTAACTTACATGAACTGCCATATAATTCACAATGATGTAATGCACTGTCAATATAGACACTTATAATGCAACCGTGACAAGTACAGAATTGAAAATAAATAAATCAAAGAGATATAACCATAGTAGCCAAAGATGTGTCATGTCAGAGACTAGGCTCTAGAACCATTTCACGCCTCACCAAGATCTAAGGTCAGCTCACTTTAATTAAGACTGGGGTTTTTTTTAAATATTTTACATAATAAGCCTATTTTTCATTTTTTTTTTTTTTTTTTGTAATAGCTAGTAAGTACTTAATTAAGCAATTGTTGTTTATATTAATTAGAAACTCTAATTAATAATAATATACTTGTGCACATATATAATAATGCGTACTGATAAAATGTCTTTGGAAGCTCAATTGCCATTTGGTGCTTTGGATGAGTAATAAGTAAACAAATCAATGAATCTGCACATGAAGTTACCTAAATAAGTGAGTGTAGCTATTTTTGCAAGGGTAGAGTATTTCCTTCAAACATGTTGGATGATCAAATAATGCTCTAGGAGATATTTTGGAAAAGAAGGGGATAGATAGGATGCTTTTGTAGGCTTCTTGTAATATTTTTTTGGTATTTCTTGATTTTTTAAGGAGGATAAGTATATATTCTTACATTGCAATTTTCCTTTCTAATTAATGAAATCTTTTGGTTACCTTTTCCCAAAAAAAAGCACGTTTTACTTAAGGCTCTAGGACGCCCTAGCGCCTTGACTGCACCTTGCACCTTGACTGCTATGGATATAACTATTAGAAGAGATCCTTGAGTGGTTCCCATTAACACCAGTAACGGGGCATCAGAGTGGGCAATATAGAAGTATAGAAAAAGTAAAAATTACCTTAAAGTCATCTAACTCCAAAATCAGTGGAAGTGAACTAACAGAAGAAGCCTTTGAAGTCCTATCACCCCTTGTTCTATCTTTGTTCTCTTTCATCTGCTCGAAGAAAAAAACCAAATTAGAAGAGAAGAAAGCTAGAGGGTTGACCATTATATGCAATTGATAGTAAGGCCAGCATATTCTACCACTAAGTAATCAACAAATAAGTATATGGAATGCAGTAGAAATAGAAATATTCAAAATTCATGGATGAACAGACGCTTGCCCTCAAAACAGTCAAAGTTGCAGTACTAGCAAAGCATTAACACTGTGGGACTCAGTCGCCACGAATCAGAGGACCTCACATCCACAAATAACATGAGAACCCTACACAAGTCCTTTCTGCAATGAAATGTCATGTGTCCTACAGTTAACAAAGATAATTTAGCCAATCTATCAGTATAACAAGACAAATCAAAATCCCAAATAAATTGCCCTTGTGTTAGATACTTGGATATTGCTACTGTCCTTTCAGATGTAAGAGGAATAAGCAAGATGCATTTGGATACATGGTGCTAAAAATGTTATTTTGTTGCAATAAATTTGTCAGATTTGGAGACACTAATTCAATTGAGAACCAACCCCCCTCCCTCCCTCTCCCTCCCCACCTTCTCAACAAAAAAATGATCCTCAAACAGTTACAGCGGTACATACAGAAGATCTTTTTGTTCTCCTGCCATAGTGGCAGAATTCGTTTCAATGATGCACTCACTAGGCCTAACTTTCAATATCTAATCATCATCATCATCATAGCCACAACTCCCATTTATCCAAGGTTGGCTTTTGGAGTTCTACTCTTCACTTCTACCCTATAAAAAACCATGTCATCCATTGCTCCACAGTCCATCATATACTTCTCTCCAGGTTTTTAGCAGCTTCCCTCCTGTTTGTTCTCTCTACCTGTAACATTTTAATTTTTTGTGCCAGGGTTTCCATTCTTCAAATTACATGACCAAGATATCTATTTCTCTTTCCTGAGAGAGAGAGAGAGAGCTCATGTGCCCAAATCAGATTTCCTTCATTTTCTCATCTCATCTAAGCCATCTTTCTCATCAAAATATCAGTTAAAACGAATTGAAATTCTCAAAATTTCAATTGATATGCTGGTCTATTGTAGTAATTTCAGTATTTTCAAAAATTCTAGAAAACATCCATTTTTCATATTAAATGATCCTAAACTGAAAAATTTTACAAATGATAGAAGCAGCCCCTCTTTTTAATTCTTAAAGGTACCCTTATCAAAAAACAAAACTACCCCCAGAAACCACACTTCCCATCTTCCCATTCCCACTCCTCAAGCCTCCTTTTCAATTTCCCACTTTTTTCCCTTTCTAAAACTCAAGGGAGGTTAGATCAATATATTTTTTGGGGGATGTTTCACATTTATCATCAGTTGGGCCCTCTGTGCAATGGCTTTTTCACATAAACCTGAACCTCATTTGCAATGATGGTTTTTCACCTTCACCTTTAGATCCTAAATCCAAATAATGGAAGCAAAAAACTTCTTCATTAAGCAATGGCTTGTCAATTCTATAGGGCCTCGTATCAGCCAAGGGTTTTATTTGCCACCCATTGCTACAGATGTTAGGGAACAATTCGTGAGCTTATTTGGATCAAGACAATTCATCTCAACTACATCAATGATATCAAGATAAGCGGTTTAATCCTAAAGAATAGAGTTAGAAACAAATACGTTACGGATAGTTTAAAAATACCTCCAAAAGATGACAAATTGAGAGAAACTCATTTGAGGTAGCTTCATCATGTAAGTAGAAGACCAAGCACGGCCCCAATACGTAGAATTGAAAGGTTATAGATTCAAAACACTAGGAGGAGAGGCCGACTACTGAAAACTTGGAGGAAGGCATAAAAAGGAGATGCTAGACTACAGAGTGACAAATGGTGGTTTATGATAGGGTCAATTGGAGAAGAAGAACTCATAAAGCCGACCCCAGATAGATAAAATTTTGACCTATGATTATGATCAAGATATAGCTTCTCATAAACGAGGTGACAAAAACTGGATTGTGCCAATAGTATCCAATTTTTTTTGTCCTTGGGGTATTAATTATACAACAAAAACTGGTTGAGAAAAGAAGCTCTTTGAACTTTATGCTGGTTCCAATCCTTAATTTGTACATGTTAGGGTTCAGGTCATTGCCACCAAGCCACTTCCCCCTCTTAATACAGTCCAAGCATCCTCACATTGTTATGGTCATCTCCAATCTTTTTTCCCAACAAATCAAGCTGCTCTCTAAAGGGCAAATTCGAGCTTCAGGTAAACAATATGGGATTTATAGCTCCACGGCAACTTTTGATATACTATCACTAAAAAATAAAATTTAAAGTCTCCAGCAGAAAAGGTAACTCCAAGCAAAAGTGGGAAAGGTCAAAGTCGAAATGAATGTTTTTGGAGTCATTGCCAATAGAATACATAATATTGACTCCTATTGGTCATTACATGGGAAACAATCTCATCCACAAGCAAATCATGCTCAAATAAAACAGTGTGAACAACAGCCTTTAGAAAGTTTGTGTCTGATTGATATTGTACATATTCCTCATCATGAATAAGATTTGCTTCTCCAGGATTCCAAAATAAGACTCAATTGCTGAGTGCTTTCCCCTCCAATCACTCTCGTGCCACTTTAGCACAATTAAATACTACATCCTCTATGTTTCAAGTTTCCACCTCTAGTACTGCCCACAGATAATAAATTCAAGAACTAATGATTATACGGCAAATACTTCAAGCCTATTTTCCTCTCTTTTTACAAACTCATCTAGGACTGTCAAATTGGTTGATGGCAACTTTACTAGTATTTGTGGTAAAGGCACTATCCATCTGTTTTGCTCGTTCCCATTTATCAACCTACCTAGTTTATGTTCATTCCATTGCCAAGAGTAAATTGCTCTATAACATTTTCCCCATCTCAAAGTTCCAAACAAACCCCCATGTCAATTGTGTGTTTACAAGATCTGGATAGGAAAAAGGTGATTAGAGGGAACTATTAGAAACATGGGTTACTCTTCAATTTGGGACCTGATCTCTTGTTGCTAGTTTTTATTCTAACAATGTGGATGTATGCAGATGGCGATGTTGTGATGGTCATCTGCCCAACCACATCCCACCATCTTTACTTTCATGTCAAATTTTAAGGTTATATTATAGTGAAACTTGTCCACTTGCTAAAGACCACCGTGCATCTTTAAAATTATCTGATAGTAAGCACATTGTTTACATTAATTCATTCCAATGTCTAGACATCATCTATTATTTCAACACATTGCTATTGTTACTTTGTCACATTCATTGATGATGCATCACATATGAGATGGCTTTATCTCATGAAATCCAAGAATTGAGTTTTTATCACTTCAAATTATTCCATAAATGGGTCGAACCTCAATTCCAACTCCCTACTTGAATACTTTGCATTTGATAATGAAAACGAACGTCTTTCTCTACCATTTACCCAATAGAGATATAACCATGGAATTAAATCTCCAAGTTTATGCTCATAACCACAACAATGAAGTCGCAAAGAGAAAAACAGACACTTAAAATAAGTCAATTGTTTTTTGCTGATTGCAATAAAGTGTCTAAGATATATTGCTTCAAATCACCTCGCATGAGGTAGCTCAACTGGTAGGGACTTTGGCTGAGGAACTAGAGGTCCCAAGTTCGAGTCCTGTAGTCACCTGAAGCATTTGGCTTGCAGGAAGCTGCGTGCATTCTGAGTTTTACACAATGCCCTTGTACTCGAGGAAAGGTTGGGGGGGTCTTGGGTTTCTTCTTCAACAGATTGTTTTTCTTAAGAATTCACAATATTGAAAAAAAAAAAACAATGTGCAACTCACGTGGCCGTATGTTAGATTCCTTACGATCCAAGCAAGTCATTTAAAGGAGGTCTCCATAAGAACTTTCAATTCTAGAGGTTCTCCTAATTTCTCTTACCCCAGGGGAACTCCCACTTTAAGTTCTCCTCATCCAAACCACAACCTAGATGATAGAGGTCTACTTTAGGATATTGCACCTTAGAATTGTCACAGGCAAAGTTCTTGTAAATTACAGCAAAAATATGCACTGCAATAATGAATCTTAAACCCCATCTTTCATCTTCTTAAAATAAAGTAATTTCCACTTGACCTCTTTTCTTAATGAACAATTAATTTCGTTTTTCCAAAGTACAAACTACGTATTCTAGTAACAACCCTCACATAGTCACATGTAAAGGATATAGTGGGCCAAAGTGGGAGATACTTTTTTACATTGATGTCAACCATCATTAGACTAATGGTTTGAACAATGAATGTAAAACTCATTGTGCTGATTTAGATTAGTGAACGCATATCCTCATGCTGAGAATTATACAATTCTTCATTCAACGATCTATAAGTAGGTCACCAAACGATGAATCCATGGAAAGGTCTCTTTTGTATCATGCAATAAGTTTCTTTTGTGACAGAGATTAAAATAAAAACCTATCTCCTCTAATGCAAGATGACATCTAATATTTTGGATTAGCTGGCTCAAGCCTTGTGGAGATGTTGGATTTCTTAGGTGATACACAAGTCAATTTACTGTAAAAAATGATCAAAGGACAGCTTTTCTCAACAAAGAATGTTCTATTACTACCTTGGGAATTATGAATAGGGTTTGGAAAGAATGACATGGGAGAACACTGTCATAGGTTTATGAGTATTTGCCTGTTTTCGCTTATTGAAAAATAACCATTTTTAACTAAAAGAAGTTTGGATGCATGGAAAGTACATTACAGTACAAGAAAATAGTCATTTTTAACCAAATATGATTAAAACCAGTTCTATTTTCTTAGTTAAAGTGGTTATTTTCCAATATAGTATGGTTATTTTCCAATATAGTACTTTTCTTTTCACGTCCCAAAAGAGGGGGGAAAAGGTACTTATCTGTCCATTCCTTTTGGATGCATGGCAAGGAGAGTGGAAGTAATTTCCAGTAAGTAGTCAACAAATGGTACTTTTGTTACCGAGTTATTTTTTAGGAAAGTAATTTCCCTTCCAAGCATCGCCAATTTTGGTTTCATAGTTTATTGGAAAACAACCATTTTGAACTACAATTCAAATGGATATAACCATTTTTCAGGAAATGCTTATTCTCAAGAAAATCACTTCCATGCATCCAAAGGGAGTATGAGAAACCATCCAAACACAACCGGCCCCAAAAATGAAGAGGAGAAAGACGGAAAGCTACAACGGAATAGCTGAGACTAGAATTTTCATATAATTATCACACCACAAACCCAGAACCTCAGAAGCACAACACAATTCATTCGAAACACAAATCACCCAATTGTCGAAAAATCGCAAATAATTGCAAATGTATCAATTAATAAATTACCACGAAACAAGACGGTTTTCACAGAAAAATGCAATGTAATCTACGGCAATGTTTGGATGCATACAAAATTGGACAGCGAAAGAGTGATCAAATAGAACAAGAGGTGGGAAGTTGGAAAAAAGAGAAGAATATGAGATGGGGAGAAGGGGATCGAGCGAGAGAGCAGTAGATTTTGGAGAAAGGAGAGAGCGAGCTATAGATGATAGAAGAGGTTGGGAAAGAAGAGACTGGAGATCAGAGAAAGAAGAGGGGATCGAAGGAGAGGGATTCGTACCTGGGCAACAAGAGATTGCGACGGTGGAATCGAAAAGGAGATGGGCAGCGATAGATCCAAGAGCACGAGAACGTAGAGAGAGAAGAACTCGACAGCAGAGACTATTACGCGCGAGAGACTGCCGAGCCTGGAAAAATTATCATTCGAGAACTGGGTCGTTTATATACAGGTAAATAATGTTTAATCTAATAAATTATTTTAGAATTTTATAGTCATATTTATGATTTTAATTTGATTTAATTATATAAATTTTAAATAAGATTAATCTTAATATGAATTAAATACATAAACAGATAATAAATATAAATACAAAATAATATTATTTTGTACAACTTCTTTTTTTCATTTTTTAACAATGACACGTTAATCCTATCGAATGAAGTTGGCCAAAGCCTTTCGTCATTATCCTCATATCATAATCATTTGATAGATATATTCAAAATGAGAGCTGATCTCTCTATTTCTCATCCTTTTATTAAGTGATTGAAATAATATCTTTTGTAAAAAAAATTAGGTGTGGGAAATCGTGAAAAACCCACCGTAAAATCTCTACGGGTGATATCCACTGTCCTTAGAGTACACCAAATTAGACTACGAGATCTTGAACTTGGCACCTCCCGCTTCCTAAGACGGGAGGTTAACCCGTTGAGCTACACCCATGTGGGTATCACTCAGGTTTTGAAATGACATTTGATCGATTAAAATTTGTCACATCATCATAAAGTGTAATAGAAGTTGTCTCTACTAAAAACGTGTTAAGTCAACTAATTTGAATCAGTTTTTCAATTTAATTTAAAAATATTCAATTAAATTTATGGACTCACTTGACTTTTAATATCTTATTGAATCGAGTCAACTCAAATTGATACATAAGTTTTTTGAGGTTTTTTAGAGCGGAAGGTACGCATGTTTGTAGCCCTTATTCCATCATATAAAGTGAAAGTACATAACTCTAGAATTGCAATGTATAAAATTTCAAAGTTGATTTTTCAGTTTCAATAATTAATATTATGAAGTGTGATCAAATGACTAGATACTTCAAATGAGGTTGAATTTTGATATTTTAGTTAACCTAGGGGTCCCCTTTAGTTCACTCTATCAAACTTGGGTGAATAATTATATCAAATTTTATTCTAAAATAAAAGCCCTATTTATCCCAAATCAACATATGCTTTAAAGACTTTAGTTTTTCATTTTCATAAATTTTAGTTGGGTATAATTATGGACTTCATTGCACCCTCCAAAATGAAAATAAATTTCTAAATTTGAAAAAATAAAAAAAATCATAAATATTTGCTATTTGCACTCATTTGATTTTTAAACTTCAATAGTTAATTCTGTATGCTAAAATTAGATGACTTAAAATTTTATATGTGGTTAAATTTTAATAATTTTGCTAAACATAAATGTTCATTTTATTTTTTATGTTTGCATCATAGTCACCAATATAATCATACCATATGACATATGTATCTTTAAAAAAAATTAAAAAAAAAATCATCTTCATGTACTTTTTTAAAGATACTTCAATTATATATATATATATATATATATATATATTTGACATTAAACATGTAATACACGAATTATACTTGTAATTTATAATTCATGAATTATTTAACAACCTTAACTTTTATCTATTCTCTTTTCTTATATTATATAAATACATATTTTAAACATTTTATTTTTTCCCTCGAACTAATTGTGTGGTTCTAAATATTGAACATTTAGAAAAAAAATAAAGAGATATTTTATTCTAAATGTTTTATTATGAAATTTCTTATCTAAAGTATATAATGAATAATTTTTTCCTTCGAAAATAATGTTTAAAATTATTTTTTGTCAAAGTTTCTTTGTAGAAAAATTTATTTTGAAAACATTGTTTTTAGCTCATTATTTCAATTTAAAATATTTTACAATATTTAAAATATATATGTTCAAGTTATATAATAATTTAATCAAAAAAATTATCCTCGAATCTTTCAAATAGATTGTATCGTATATGTTCCTTACTTTTTTGGCGTATATACTTTTATATCCAAATTTTTATCATATTTTTCATGAATACATGGTTTGCTGAGTATGAAGCTTCGTGATGTTCATTTTGGCTTAGTTGTAGAAAAAAAATGAAAGATTATGTAACTTTTGATAGTAAAATTTAGGTTTTTGTTAACATTTATGGTATATTGAACCTGTTTTACTCTGAATTGATTGACAATTATCGGATGTTAATTGTACAGTCTTCTTTTTTTTAACCTAATTATTTATTCGTTGATTGTATTTAGATTGTCTTTGATTGTATTCTCTCTTTATAAATACAACCCGTGTGTTAATTTCACAATTTTTTTGTGATTAAGGTGATACGACTTTTTTGACCATCTGACTAATTTTCTGAATATGTACGAAATCTATTTATCTACACAAATAGTTTCTCATTTTAACAATTGGTATTTTTCAAATTTAGTGAACACGTAACAAGTTTGCATTGAATGGAAAAAATTTCTGTGGATCTACTATCTCACTTTTGATAAAAGGGTGACTGGACCATTTTTAGAAGATCCTTGCTCTTTGTAATTGGGCCTAATATTTAATAGAAGAGAACCTCTATTTTTGCTACTTCTAACCGGTTTCTTTAGGGTTCAAATTTGGATAATTTCTTGCTGGGCTTAGAAATGAATAGTTTAATATAGGACACTACTACCATTGTAAATAAAATTATATGCATGCAGACTTATAATGAAATAAAGACTATATGTTTTGATCTTTTGGACATGTTTGTGCGTAATGTTCTTTTTAGGGATAGAAAATGATTTTTACATTGAAATCATTTTTTATTCTTCCATGCAAACCTCTTTCATTGAACATGTTTTCCGCGGCTTGGTCATTTTTCATCGAAAGTGTAAAAAATGAGTTCATTTAGGGAAAGTTAAAAAGTAATTTCCAAAACTTATGGATTTCAAGATATATGATCCAACCCATGGACTAATCATGGACCAACTCGATCCATGACCCAAGATCCAACCTAAACATATCCCAATGACCCAATCCATGACCCATGATCCAATTGACTTGATCCATAACCCAATCAATCTTACTCTTGTCTCGTGGTCAACTTACCCAAAGTTATAAACCAATCCACGATTTGAAATCCAGTTAATGATCCAACATAATCAGATATAGTATCTATAATCTATCACTCGACTCCTGACCAAGCCCAACTCATATCCTATACTCACTTATTACTAAATCAATGAACCAACCTAATTCATCATAGCTTTTGAATTCCTAAATTAAACTGAATTAGATCATGCTAAATTCAAACCAATTATACTCCTTTTTACATAGTATTATATTTTAAGTAAAATATGGATTGATTCAACTATTTAATGTATATAATTGTTATTGTTATTATTTGATTATTATGATTATTATCATCGTCACCATCATCACCAGAATTAGTTATAATTAACTTTTAATCTATATCTTTCACACTTAACAAGAGAAAGAATTCATTTATAAATTATTATGGAAATCTTTTGTCACACCAAACTAAAAAATTAATGTCCGTGAAAAAAAAAAACTATAGATTTCATTTTCAATGAAAATAGAAATCACGGAGTAAACCAATTTCCATGAAAAATAGCTGTCCACAAAGAAGCCTTTTGAATCTTCGATTTTGTTGTTCACAGGAATAATAAACTAATGGGAAATTGGGCTTTTGAGTATTTTAATTCAAGTTGTTATGTTAAACTTGCATTAACATAACATAGGTTGCAAAGGCTGGCCTAAGGGTCCACATATTCCCGTGACTCAATCACACTCTTAACTCACAATGTCCTTTGTTTACTCTCTCATTCATTGGTTATTGTTGAAGATTCGAAGGTGGTTTGTTCACTCTAAGAGTCTAGGAAGCCCATCGAAAGGCCCACCTAATTTGCATTATGCAAGGAACCCTTTTGTATCATGGATACATTCCATTATTTTTTCTTTTTTGTTTGGTTTATTCCTTTGGATGACAACAACTTAAAAAAATTGTGATGGAAGACCTGTAGATTATCTAAGGTCCAATTGGTATATGGAGGAGCCTAATAGTGAAGGGAATTGGGCCCTCGAGATGTTAAGAATTTGTACTCATCAAGGCCTCAAAATCTCCATTCAATAGATCCATAGAAATGTCTCAATCCTAAATTATGTCATGGACCCAATGGGTTCAACTATTTCAAGCCTATGCCACACATGGTTATATCGAACTCATATAGCCCATGTACCCTATTGTTGAAAACCCTATGCACAAGCCCAATGGACTTTCGTACAAGGGCACAAAATTGTGGAAGAATAAGAAGGCTTCATATCCTTATTGGGTAATTAGGCCTAGACCCAACCACGTAGTAGAGTCTAGATGCAACTTGCCATATGTTAGTCAAGGTGTGTATTTCCATAATTTGGAAGGTTTGAGCTGTTAAAATTAATTTTTCATGTCTAAAATATAGGGTGCCTATTATAATATGGGAATATGGTTTAGGAGATACGGATTTTCCAGACTTCCCACTTTGCCCCGATCCTTCCGTATGAAAAAATTAAAAAAACAGACATCCAAAAATCGGTGTACCGATCGGATTACTTTCTAATGAATCGGTGCACCGATTTGGACTTTTTCACGTCTCAAGAAATTGGTGCACCAACTAGATCACTTTCCTAAAATTCCCGTTTTTTAGTGATCCGGTCTGTGCACCGATTCACTGAAAAGTGAACCGATTTTTGAATGTTTGATTTTTTTAATTTTTCTTTACAGATAGATGGGGTAAAATGGAAAGTTCACTAAAATCCATGTCTGCTAAAAGATTTTTCGTGTAATAATGACCACCCAAAATATATGTTTTTGCTCATGTTTTTGGTTTTTTTCCTTTCTATAGTGTCTTACTTGTTAAGAGTAATGATTTTTACACCAGTAATTTTGGTAGTTGCACACCATAACAAAAGAAAATCTCATTATTATCCTTTTCTTCTCCTCCTTTGAAAGCAAGTTATATCTTAATAACAAAGAATAATAATGAGATTTTCTTTTATTATTATGTGTAGATATCAAAATTACTTGTGTGAAAATCATTACCTGTTATAATTTGCTTTTGTCTTCTTCTGAATAAAAAGTCCCACGTTGTAACAGGGTGACATAAGTTTCTCTCTCCCATGTGCGAGGGACATTGATGCGCCTCTCCCATGTGAGTGTGATAAGCACTTTGAAAGGCTAGATTGTACAAACCATCAAAGGTCAAAACATGATTTGAAATTTGAAACGGGGAGCTTCAAGGTGACAGTAGAATATCTCTATTTTCAAAATTTGTTTGAATTTATAAATTTTAAAATCTTAGAAATTTTAAAATATCAATGAGATAATAAATCACTAAGATGTTTAGTCTTTCAAATTTATGATAACAAATATATTAAATTTATCAATAATGAGATCAGGATGATGATGATTAAATCCAACAACGGCGAAGATTACTAGATATTTTGATGCATTTTCTTGATAATTCAAAAGTAGATGAGATGTATGAAAAGTTTATATTAAAAACTAAGATTCAAATTTCATATATTTTAAAAATATAATACTCTGAAATTTATTCAAGATAAATTCTTATATAAATAGACATATATTTCTATTTGTACAATTAACCAGCGATCAAAAACCCACCTAAGATGTAGGAGGTCTTGGGTTCAAATTACCCTCAAGTCTGAACACAAAATTATCACTTTCCATAGTATTACTTATTGTATATAGATAAGGAGGTTTGCACATTCTCTAAAGATTAATCAGATGTTCTAAGAGACTTAGACACCTTGGCCTTAAAAAAAATATAATTTTTAACTTTTAATTAAATTTAAGACAAATTCAAAACGATTTTAATGAATAAATGAAACATTTCTAAGTATAACTATAGACCAGGATTTCCATCAGTTATTCCCTTTATATGCATATGTTTATATAATATAATTCAGAATATTTTATATTCAAAACACGTTCAACCTACATAAATGATGTATTACGCCAGAATTATAAAATTAAATTAAAGATCTTAAATCTATTTTTTATACTATTTTATATATTTATAAAAATTAATTTCACTTTCAATATAAAATAAAAATACATTATTGAGATACTAATTTCTTTTCTTTTTTTGAAAAAGGTAAGTATCATTCAAATAGAAGGGATAAAATTCCAAAGAAGACACAAGGAATGGAGGCTAAGTGCCCACAACAAGGCCAAGCCAAACAACAGTAAACACCATGTAAACAACACCAGGTCCAACTGGCCAAAGTCTGTGATTTGGGCTGGCAATAGAGGAAACCCAGCCAGTGAGAAATTCAATCTTGGTTTTACTACCTTTCCCAAAAGTAATTTGAGAAGGCTGAAGGCCAAGATCCAGCAACCAGGGGTTAAAAAGTCGGCCAGGCCGATATATCGGCCAATATGCAAATATCGGCTGAAATATCGCTTGATATTTTTATCTTTCCTCCCGATATCGGAACTGTGAAAAAACCACAAAAAACCGTGACGAACCGTGATGAACCGTAAAAAACAGCAAAAAACCATGAAAGCCGTATCGGACGGACCGTGATAAACCGTGGAGAACCGTAAAAAATCGTTAAAAACCGTAAATAACGTGTAAAACCGTGTAAAAACCGTATCGGTGTTTTTAAAAAAAATAAATTAAAAACCGATATTTATGAATATCGACCGATACTCAAACCGAATATCGGCCATATCGGCCGATACATATCGTATCTGCCTGATATCGTTTGGTATGAAAATACCGATACATATCGGTCCGATACGATATGTATCGGCCGATATTTAAACCTTTGCCAGCAACAACTTCTTCAGAGCAGAAACATGCAGGGTATAAATCTTGGTATCAAATTTCTCTCTCTTATTTTTTTTTTTTTAAATCATCTTTATCGATATACCATCGATCAGGGGTCCAAATTTCGGCCGATATCGATCTTTTTTTTAAAAAAAAAAAGAAAGAGAGGGAAAAATATACCATCGATCAGGGGTCCAAATATCGGTCGATATCGATCTTTTTTTAAAAAAAAACAAAGAAAGAGAGAGAAAACTAACGGCTAATATTGAATTTTTTATCTTTGCCATCAATATTATCAGATACCAGCCTGATAAAAATAATATCAAAATTTAAAAAACCGAGAAACATTTAGTAGACCATTAGCCATGTCAGAAGATAACTGCCACAAGTAATCATCCAAGAACCAATCAATGTGATCAATACGAAAATACCATTGTACAAAGAACAAGATGATTTTCTGTACAAAGATAAGAAGCCCAACAACTACATTCTGACTGCTACAGAGGCGAGCTATAATACCACACCTATCAACAAGGGTATAAATATCAACCGAGTATCATTATAGAAATAAAAATACGTTGAATATAGTTGAGATTTCGGTCGATTTTTTTTTATTTTAAAAAAAAAGAATATTGATTGTAGGCCAGATCAATATCTTGGCCGATATTTGTTCATATCAGACGAATATCGACTTAGATATCAACCGATATATATATATATATATATTTATTTATTTTTTTAAACAGCCTTTTTATTTAAAAAAATTCAAAAAAGAAGCCATCAAAAATTTTAAAAAAAAAAATTGAGAAGAAAAAAAAAATAGCAGTTGAGACCAAGATCTTGCCGATATTTGAACCCCTGAATTCAACAGACGCCCTATAATAGAGGTAACAAAAGAGTCTCATTGTTGAACAGAATACAATCAATGAAGAGGTTTGAATGACGATGGGAGCTGTTAATGGTAATAGCAATTATTGAGATACTAATTTTGAATTGATATTTAGAACTCAACCACCTCCTACCATTACCATTGACTTGTCTATCAGTGTATAAGAGGTTAAGGAAGAAAGTTCCTTAATAGGCATGTGCTCTATGTATGTCACTAAAGTATGAAATTGTATATCCTTTTTTCACATTCATCTATCATGTATAAATTATATTTATATTTAATTTTACTATTATATTGAAAATTTATTAAAAATTAACTTCATTTAAATAATGAGTTTGAGCTTTTAAAAATTCAAAATTTTTAATAAATTTAATTTTATAAAAAATACCATCTTAAAAGGTACTTTCCAAATTAATATCATTTCATTTCTGGTGTCCATCTTGATACACGTATACCCTTTAGTAAACATAAATTTTTTGGATTTCTCACTTTGTCTCCATCCGCAAACATCAGTTTACTGAAAAGTTAATCGATTTATGTGTAAAATGATTCGGTCGGTGCATCGATTTGAAATATCGAGAAATCAGTGTACCGATTTCTAAGTGATTCAGTCGGTGTACCTGTCCAGTATACCAATAAATGGATCAATTTTTATAAATAGACGAGGAATAAAATAAAAAATTATTAAAGTTTGTGTCTACTGAAAAAATAACGTCCGTAATAATAAGAGGGGCACCGTTCATTTATTAGTGCTTATCCCTGAGTTTTCATTTACTGTGGAAGACGTTATCAAGTTTTAAGATCCACCGACGTTAATGAATTCAAGTGACTGACATAAGTCAGTCACAAACACAGAAAGTGACTTGTACTACTTTAGTGTGACGATATTTTCTTCTCTCATAATTGAGTAAGCCATAAAATGTTGCCGACACAAGTCTCACATATTATTTGGTAACGTGTCCTTTTTCAACTTTTTAAATCAAGACATCGAAGTCTCTAAAAATATTTGATTAATTTTTAGACATGTATCTTTTATGTAATAATAATTTAATATAATTATCATTATCAACATAATTAGCTTTATTTATTTTCTTTGATTAATGCTAACTTTTGATTTTACAAAATTCTTTTCACAAGATGTCTTCCTTTTTAATACTTACACATGCTACACTCGTTGGCCCCCTGTTTGATTAATCGAACTAAATTTATTATTATATTGAACTATTATAAATTTTAATGCTTATTATCACTTCTTTTAACACTTGGTTAAAATTTATTATTATTTCACTTCTTTTAACACTTGGTTAGAAGAATCTTCTAAGACCATTTTATTTTATTTTTCTCTCCCAACAAAAGCCAAATGAACTACTAATGTTATTATTGTATTACTTTTAACTTTAGTTTGATATAATCTAATATAAATTCAAGAATAGATAACTTTTCAAATATTCCAAATTTTTAAGAAACAACTGTTATTTTACAATAAAAATATTTTAGAGTGTATGGTGGTATGAATGTAAATTTATCTTTTATTCTTCAACAGTAAATATAAGATGTTAATGTTTTTAAGTATTCTGCAACTAGTTGTCTCCTAGGTTGTGGGTTCTCAAGCTCTCATTGCCTAACGATAGTGTGTTATATGGGTAGTGGGCTCACCCGTGAGGATTTTATATTGGGTATTCTATATTTTTTTTAAAAAAAAGTACATAAAAAATCATCAAATTTTATTTTAGTATTTAGTTAATAATTTAATTTACAAATAATTTTTTAATAAATCAACTGATTCTCAACGGATGATCTTGGACGAATTATTGAATTTTCGAAATTTTAATGTAAAAGAACATGATATTTATTATCTTACTTTTAATGGACCCATTGTAGATGTGAGTGGTCCCAATAAAATCCTCATGGGCTTTCCTATTTGGTGGGCTGTTGTACCATTAATTATCCAACTGCCCGACTCAATAATTGTCTACAGTGTACACGGTGTAAAACTATGCAGAGCGTTCATCCAAGAAATTCTTGGACATTGTAATTGCAATAAATGAAAGATGGTTTTCATATTTGTTTCATTAAATACTAACATGCAGCGATAATCAATTTTTTTTAGATATTAATATATATTGGATTACGACATTTTTTCTTTTAAAAATTGAGAGATAATTGATTAAATTCTTGTTTTAATGTATTTTTTTTTAAGTGTATTACATTTAAATCCGAAAACCTAAAAAGTTCTCAAAAATAAATTCTTCAATCTTAATTTCTATTCTATAGTTAGAGGATTTTATTAGAGTTCAATTTTAACATTTGAATATATTTAAACTTGAGAGCTTTATCTTTTGTTGGATATAGTTAATGATATTTATAATATATCATTCACTAGTAATAATATCAACTGATATCCGATATAAATTATCGATATCAATCGATATTTGTAATTTTTCTTAAAAAAAAATTGAGAAATGTACCGGACATCACTAGTGAATTTTTTTTTGAAGTTTTTAAAAATATTTTCTTTTTTCAATTGAAAAGTTCAAAATTAAAATTCACTTTTACCTTGTACGTAAAAGTCTTAAAAAGTTTACTCTTCTTAAATTTCAGAATAATACAAGCTTAAATAAGGCGTTATTTGCTACATAGGTTGCATCTTCTTCTTTTAATATTTTTTTTGCTAGACTAATAATAATCCAAATTGTTAGATTAAAACTCCTTAAATATATAGATCAAATTTCACCCTAAGTTTTAAAATAAATTCATTTAATCTTATACTGAAAATCTCAAATTTCCTTAAAAGAAGCCACCAAGTATCAATTTTAACTGCTATCATCAAATAAAGTTGAAGTTTGATTAATCATATAGTTTATTCAGTGACCTTTTAAAAAGGATCACTATCTATACAGCGTGTGTGAATAGAGAGGTTTACATATCTTAGAGAATTAGTCAAATGGAACGACAGATAGGGAGGATTATATATGCTCTAAAGATTAATTAAGTGGAATGTCTAGTTATGTGAGATGGGACGTCTGAATACATTGGTCTTAAATAAATATAGTTTATTCAATAATCTTTCAAGTTATTTGATTAAATTTTCAAAATTTTCTTAATTTCTTTCAAAAAGGACTGATTTTCCCTTGAATAAAATAATTTAAATGTATTTATCAGCTGAATTATTTACAAATATGTTTAAATTAATCAATAACACAAGCCTATCTACTTAGAATATTAATGAGTTGAAGGAGAGCTCCCATCAAGTCTGAACCGATGATAATGCTATAAAACATGTACGGTTGAAAAGTTTAAATTTAAATATAAGAGATTAGGATAAATCAAATTATATTATTGAAACTTATAAAATCAAATTATTTTATTTTATTTTAGATTTTACAGCATTAATTAAAAAATTAGTTTAATTAAAATTTTATAAGAAATTCTCTCAATTCAAAATAATGTCTATTAATGAAGTAACGTCCATGATTGGTCAAAACTCAAAAGCAGAAGTTTGGGAGGTAAATATCCCGCCTCCCAATGCAGGATTGATAATATAAAAAAATAAAGCTCCATTTAAAGCCGGTGCTACACTCGTACAACGGTCACTGCTGAACCATTTCCAGCCACCTGTCCGGCAGAAAATTTATTATCGGCAGAGTCGGTAACCTATATTTTCTCATTTAAAGCCCAACAACCACGCTGTTCCCTTTCCCCGACCCTATATAACGACCATCATCAACTCAACTTCCCACCGTCAAAAGTCAATCTTCTACTTCTTCACCGGTAACGTTGCAATTTGTTGAAGTAAGTGTGTGACTGAGTAAGTAAGCGGAGATGGGCAGAGCTGCCGGAGTTGTTGTGTGCTTGATGCTGGTTTCATTGCTGTTGGCTTCTCCTCACGTGGAAGCAATCTCGTGTGGCCAGGTAACGTCTTATATGACACCTTGTATTTCCTACCTTAGGTCTGGTGGCGCTTTGCCGGCCAACTGCTGTGCCGGTGTCCGCTCACTCAATAATGCGGCGAAGAGCACCACCGACCGCCAAACGGCATGCGGGTGCCTCAAGTCGGCGGCCGGCAGCATCTCAGGTATTAATTATGGACTGGCTGGCTCGCTCCCCTCCAAATGCGGTGTCAGCATCCCTTACAAGATCAGCCCATCTACCGACTGCACCAAGTAATTTCATTCATTCGTTCATTTATTCTTCTTAAGTTGAGTAACTGAGGTCATGGACTCGTGCCCAGTCACTACCCACAAGCTAATAAAGGCGGATATCACATTCATATATATATATATTTTTTTTTTATACCTATGGTAAAATCTCCATGGTAGACCCATATTCCTAAGGCACACCAAGATTAGACAGTCGAGTTCGAACACGTGACTTCCCATTTTATATCCATATTTATAGTTTTCATAGTTATATGATTTCTACATTGTAATTTGAGTAAGATTTTGTTAAAAATCATGACTTAATAATAATTTTTAAGTGAGAATTTATTTTCAAAAGTTAGTTTATTTAGAGTAGAGTGTGTGAAATGTTATTTGAATTCATTGATTTTTTAAATTACTGGAGTTGTGAGAGCGTAGCTGCTCTTGAAAACTTCATACCCGCTTTCATTTATGGATTCAGCTTAAAGCTACATGCCAAAGTTAAAAAAATCACAACTTTATTTTGTTTTTGGCGTAGAACTCACTCTTGAAAGTAGTTTGTAAGAGAAAGATAAATTGTTGATTTCTCAAATTAATTGGACTTTTATCACTTTCACGTGTTATGACCAATATGATAAATTTTATGTTATCATACCTGGAGATGAAAATAATTAGCTTGTGATTGCTGACTGTTTTCTTGAATGGCTTGCAGGGTGCAATGAGGTTTCCATGGCATGTAGGTCTTTTTAGGAAGAGATGAAGAATAAAGTGGGTGCTCTTGCTAGTTTGCTAGTCCGCTTCTAGATGTTGAGGGCTCCTCAAAGTTTTATGTGGTTCATATTTCTTTGATGTTTGATAGTTGTATGTGGTCCCTTAAGAGTATTTAATAACATTTGAAGTTTATTACCAGTGTATGGTTTTTACCATTCTCTCTCTCTCTCTCTGTGTGAGATATGTTTAAAGCTTCAGTAATAAATTTTATAATGATCTGTGCTGTTTAATGAGTTGTCCTATTTTAGGATTCAATCAATCTAACTTGGTGTTGATTAAAATTAAAAGTTCTTTGAAACGTATTACCATATATTATTATTTGGACTTTAAAAAATCTACTATAAAATGTTGAAGTGATAATCGGAATTTCGTCTTATGAAGCAGGGAGTGAAAGTGTAAAAATTCCACGAATATTAGTGGTATTTTTTATAAAACCTAGACACTTTGATCATAAAAAAAAAAAAAAAGGGTCAATTTCATCTATTAGAATTGTTGGTCCAAAATAATTTAAATTTTAAAAAGGCCAAGACTTTTGTAACATGTGGTCCCTCTCTGGCTAGAGGTGAGACTGTTCGTATAAGCATGTGTAAATATTTTAATTCACACACACTGATTGAATCGATGGAGAGTAATTCTTTAAGTAGTGACTATTAGGGGTCAAGCAGAAATCAAACTCAATTTTGTCAAGATTATGGCATATTACAAAAGAAATAACACAAACCCAACCCAGACCCCAATCGATCAAGGCTGGCACCAAGCTCGGACGTTATTTGCTGTTAAAGAAATGAAAAAAATCAGGGGTGAACTCTACCCATTCATGATAAACAACTTTCTTTGACTTGAACATTCCATCTGCAACTCTATTAGCTTTCCCAGGACAGAACTGGATCATTGTGACCTGATTTCTTAGAAGAGTATTGTTTTTGCTCGTAATAGAGGTCTCATCTACATCCACTTGTATCCTATTATGATTCCTTTTCCTTTGAAGAACATCCATGGTGGGCAAAAGATTCTGGATTTTTTTTCCATAAAAGTATTTGTCCTTTCGGAGGAATAGGGAGATTCCAAATTGCCTTCGAATCAAGTTGAGGACCATGGTCATTTTTCATAGTTTTCTAAGGCTGTGTTCAGATGAGGGGTAAATTTTGGAGGAGTTATCTAGGATTAGTGTTGTTTAGGAGTTAGTATTATGAATACCCTTTGCTTCCAAAGGGTATTAAAAACTGAGAGGGTAATTTTTACCCTTATTCTCTTGTTATCAAGGGAGGGTAATAAGTAGTTACTCCTCATTACCCTTACACCCCCTCATCCAAACGACAGCTAAGAAGAGCCAAGATTTATGTAGATCGAGTGAAGAATCGATCTGAGCCCATTTACCTACTTCCGTACTTTAAAAATAAAAAGCTTCTCTAACTCTTTCATAACAAATTGGGAGTTTTAAAAGTTTAAAAAGTGCTCCATGTTAGATACATTATTGTCAGTGAGAATATAGATCATTTACATATATTGGTGGAATAAAAATTGATCCATTTTTATGTCCATAAATAAAGAGTAATCATGCTTATAAACCCAAGCTCAAAGATAAAAACTCGAGTGTGAACCATGCCCTGATTTCGAAAAGCCTAATCTTTAACATCATTTGATAGAGTCATGTAAACCTCTTGGTCAAGAAGTCTATGTAGAAATGTATTTTTAACGTCTAATTACCCGATTAATAAATTGTTGAAGACTGTAAAACATCACACGATACATATTCTAGTTGGTATTACAACAAGACTAAATGTTTCATTGTTGCTCTAATTGCAATTGATGAACTAGTTGAGTTTAGAATGGTAGGTTCAATGTGCCTTTTTGAATAATTTTTTTTTTCTCGTAACGAGATAATTAAAGTGGTTGTAAACAATTGTAGCCTTGATAATCTTAACTGTTGCAAGCAATATTTTAAAAATCAAACTTTGTCTAAGACTCAGAAGGACCAAGTGCAAGTCGTATTAGCGGAGTTTGAGTTGGAATTGGCTGAGTCCCTATATGATTCAGGTCAAAATGATAAGAGTCAGCCGATTTGTAAGAGGACCTGATCGTATCGGGTGGGGTCGAGTCTGAGTCAACTCCAATTAATTTTTTGAACCACAGTTACAAGCCCTATGTTGTTGAAATTGTTATGATGTACATGTTTGCCATAAACTTGATACATGAGTATCCAAACTTGACATCATGTAATTGAGAAGTACATTTAGGAGTTTGAATAAAAGAAAAACTAATGTGCTTGATAGATAAATTGTTTATTAGTTAGAGATGACAACTTGATCATGATATCCATACTCTAATTGAGCACTAGACTTTGAAGATAAGAAGTGAAGTGGTGCGTTACACTACAATCTGGGTACCAATTTATATCTACCAAGGATAGCCCCGTTTGAGCCAAGCCCACCATGCCCCTCCTAGATTGAAGACCGACAACAAGAACAAGGATGGGTTCCATTAAAGATGACAAGATCCAATCTAGCAGAAGTTGGTCTTGGCCCTGCCTAGTATGAAATTCAGGCTCGAAGCACTCCACATTTTTGTCATGCAAAAAGGAAACAAGTTGAGATTGCCAAACAAGAAAGTTGGATTTATCAAGTTTGACAGTGTAGGATGGATTGGAAGTGCACAAAGAAGGTGAGTTGGAGGTGAGTGGTGTGGATAAGGATGATGGAATTTTAGAATGAAGAAGAGGACATTTTACAAATATGGATGTGTAAAGAAGATTCAGAAGAAAATTTCCTAGGTACGAAGACACTGTAATACTAAACCAAGGGTTGGAGTGATGGTCAATAATCAATCTTAATAAGTCCCACTCTATCCCAAAGGGTCACTCATAGTAGTAGAGTTATTCAGTGTCTGTGGGTAGAGAGATTTATACATGCATAAAGATCACTCGTGTGCTCTAAGAGACCTATACACCTTGATCATAAATATATAAAAAAAAAGATGTTGTTAGACTAAATTCTTGTTTTGTAATGAATAAAATTATGGCAATAGTAAAACCCAGTGACCTGTATTTTGAGGAATGGGGTTTTGCGTTTATAGAAAGCAAAATTTACAAACATCTTATTAAAGATTAAAATACAAAATATAGATGTAAGTTCAGTTGTTTTTTCTCTTTCTTTTCATCAAATGTATGAGTAGTAACCATTTTCTTGCTTTAAACTGTTTGCAGGGTGCACTGGTGATTGGGTATTGAAGTATGTAGTAATTAAGTTGGAGTGAGGCATACAAGCCATACAGTTTCCTTGCATTTCTAGCACACTAGCTTTATGTATGATATGCTCCTCAAAGGTCTAAATACAATAAAACTTTTGAGCTGAATTGTGTAAGATGTTCAATGCACCATTGTTTTTTTTTAAAGGTTCAATGCACCGTTGTTAATCACCTGAAAATCTTGACTCGTGAATAATCTTGATTGTTCATGGAGTTAATAACTACAACCACTTTGCATGATTTCTCCAGTTCGAATTGTAAGATAATATTTTAGATCTTTAAATATGGTGAGAATAGAGGAAAACTCTCAATGGATATGATAGATGACATAAAACTTTAGCTTTAAAGTGGAGTATAGACTACCTTGAATCACATTTAGAAAAATCATTGATTTTATCCTAAAACTTACCTTCTTTTGTATCGTGTGGAGCAAAGGTTCAAATATCGGCCGATACGATATATATCGACTTTTTAAGATCGAGTAATATCGGCCGATACGATAAGTATCGGCCGTACATACCGAATATCAGCTGATATGGCCGATATTCGGTCTGAAATATCGGCCGCAATATCGGCCGATATTCATAAATATCGGTATTTAATTATTATTTTTTAATTTTTTATTTTCAAAAACATCGATACGGATTTTCACGATTTTTACACCATTTTTCACGATTTTTGACGGTTTTTCATGGTTTTTCACGGTTTTCAACGGTTCAGGGTTTACGGGTTTCACGGGTTCTCACGGGTTTTTTTGCGATTTTTTGTAGTTTTTTGCAGTTTTTCACGGTTTTTTACGGTTTATCACGGTTTTTTCACGGTTCCGATATCGGAGGAGAGAGAAATATACCGATATCGGAGGAGAGAGAAAAATATCAGCCGATATTTCGGCCGATATATCGGTTAAACCGATTTTTAAATCCCTGGTGTGGAGTCTATAAACATGTGACATGAAAATTCGACACTAAGTGTATTTCTTCATAGAAGCCTGATCAATCGAGTTGACCAATTAATGATTAAGATATCAAAATTCATTTAATCTGAATTTTATGAACTCCGGAATTGATTTTAAGTGAAAAGAGTATAATTTTGAGTTTCAAAAATCATACCCAAATAATTAAGAGAGAATGTTATTTTTCCTTAAATGTTTCGGTACGATTTTTTAAGTCTAAAATTATAAGTTTTTTACTTAAAATTATTATCAAAATTCATAATATTAAGAGTAGATAAATTTTGATAACTTATTTGTAAAAATCGATCAATAAACAACCTCATTTAAAAATCCCTCTCTACACCCTAGACTGTAATTAAATTTAAATATAAGAGATTACAATACAATAAATCAAATTATATTATTGAAAGATATAAACTCAAGTTAATTTATTTTGTTTTCAATTTTTACAGTATAAAAATTGTAATGAAAATTAGTTTAATTAAAATTTTATAAGAAACTTTCTCAATTCAAAATAATGTCTATTAATGAAGTAACTTCTATGATTGGTCAAAAATCAAAAGCAGAAATTTGGCGGGTAAATATCCCGCCTCCCAATGCAGGATTGATAATATAAAAAAATAAAGCTACATTTAAAGCGGTGCTACAATTGTACAACGTCCATTGCTGAACCATTTCCAGCCAACTGTCCGGGAGAAAATTTGTCATCGGTGTAGTTGGTTCCCATATTCTCTCATTTAAAGCCCAACCACCTCCTTGTTCCCTTTCCCCGTCCCTATATAACAACCATCATCAACTCAACTTCCCACCGTCAAAAATCAATCTTCTTCTTCACCGGTAACGTTGCAATTTGCTGCAGTAACAGAGTGTGACTGAGTAAGTAAGCGGAGATGGGCAGAGCTGCCGGAGTTGTTGTGTGCTTGATGCTGTCTTCATTGCTGTTGGCTTGTCCTCACGTGGAAGCAATCACGTGTGGGCAGGTAGCGTCTGCTGTGTCACCTTGTATTACCTACCTTAGGTCTGGTGGCGCTTTGCCGTCCAACTGCTGTGCCGGTGTCCGCTCACTCAATAATGCGGCGAAGAGCACCACCGACCGCCAAACGGCATGTGGGTGCCTCAAGTCGGCGGCCAGCAGCATCTCAGGTATTCAGTATGGACTGGCTGGCTCGCTCCCCTCCAAATGCGGTGTCAGCATCCCTTACAAGATCAGCCCATCTACCGACTGCTCTAAGTAATTTCATTTCTCTTTACTTAAATTCATTCATTCATTCGTTCATTTATTCTTGTTAAATTGAGTAACCGAGGTCATGGATTCATATGCCTGGTCACAACCCACAAGCTAATAAAGGCGGATTTCACATTATAAGTTTCAAACTTATACGATTTCTACTAATAAGATCATGTTTGAAAATCTATCACTTCGATAATATTCTCAAGTTAGAATTCATTTTCAAAAGTTAGTTGTCCTTAGTGTTAAATGAAGCCATTCATTTATCAAATTAATGAATGTGTGAGAACTAAGTTACGTCTCAAAACTCCAGACCCGCCCTAATGTGCAGATTCACCCTATGACTATACGCCAATGTTAAAAATTATGATTTAATATCATTCTTGTTATAGAACTTACCTTCAAAAACTATCTTATCAGAGAAGAATGTTTCAAATATTATAGAAAATTATTGATTTCTCTAATTAATCGGATTATTGTCACTTTCACATGTCATGACCACTATGATAAATCTTATGATATTATACTTAAGAGATGAAAATATTACATCTTACGTTTGTTGATGGTAAGACCTATTATAAATTTTAAATGTAATAATGTAAGATGAAGCAACATATTGATTACTAATTGTTTTCTTGAATGGCTTGCAGGGTGAAATGAGGTAACTTGGCATCTAGGGTTTTTTAAGGAAGAAATGAAGAATAAAGTGGGTGCTCTTGCTAGTTTGCTAGTCCTCTGCTAGAGGATTAGGGCTCCACAAAGTTTTATGTGGTCCATGTTTCTTTGATGTTTGATAGTTGTATGCGGTCCCTTGAGAGTATTTAATGCCATTTGAAGTCTTTTACTGCTTTTCTCTCTCTCTCTCTCTCTCTCTCTCTCTCTCTCATTCTCATGGTTAAAGCTTCACTAAGGCCTCTTCTACGATTCAACCAATTAAAAGTTTTTTGAAAGGTATTACTTTTATATGATCATTTCGACTTTAAAAATGTAGGGTTGAAGGGATGGTAGGCATAGGAAGTGAGAGTTTTGAATTTAATTTTTACTCTATTTTAATGAGAGTTTTGAATTTAATTTTTACTCTATTTTAATGAGTCACTTTTTCTAGAGGTACTCTATAGGTGGTAGGGAGACTTGCTCAAAGATTAGTGAAATGTTCTAGAAGTCTAGTCACTAAAAATAAAAACAGTCAATTTCATTCATTAAAACTGTGGGCCCATTATGATGTAGACACTAAAAAGGCAAAGACTTATTTTTTTTACATGGGTATCCTCATCCTAAGGAGGTGTGACTAATTCTATTAGTATGTGTAAATCTCTCAATCTCTATACATTGATTAAGTCCATGCAGAATAATTCTATGGAGATTGATCTGAAAGGATTGAATAGAACTGAAGACCTCACTTTAAAAGAGACAAACAGAAATAATACAAACCCTTTAGGTCTTTGACAATAGAAATCCGACTTAGACCCCAATCAATCAAGCCTGACACGAAGCTCGGACGTTACTTGCTGTTAAAGAAATGATAAAATCGATGCTGAAGTCTACACATTCATGATAAACAAAGTATTTGTACTTTTGGAGGAATAGGGGAGATTCCAAATGGCCTTCGAATCAAAGTGAGGACCATTTACCATTAGAATTATTTGTCCACTGGTTTTTTTCCATATTTCCAACTGGAATATGAAGAATTTGCTACCCTCAATCTTTATCAGGAACCTAAACAATCTTATTTGAATCTCAATTGTCTACAGATCAGACACAAACTGAACCACTTGCATATCAGACACACATCTGAATTTGAAGTTCATTGGGTGTAATTGTAGGAATCCAATGGTCTATTCTAACAAGTAGTCAAAAAAGAGCACAATTATCATGGATTATTTGTCTCATTTTCAGCATTTGCTTTAAAAAATAGATTAAATATTACTACAGAGACATTGAAAAAAGCTTTACTCTTTTAACTAGGGCTGACTTCGGGCCGGGTCGGATTTTTTAAAATCCAACCTAATACGAGTTATTAATATATGAAATCTAGTTCGATCCGATCCGAACTTTTGACCCGGACGTCTTGACCAAGCCCGAGTTACATATTGTTGTTGGTTTTACAACAAGACTAAATGTTTCATTGTTGCTCTAATTGCAATTGATGAACTAGTTGAGTTTGGAATGGTAGGTTCAAAGTGCCTTTTTGAATAATTTTTTTCTCGTAACGAGACAAACAAAGTGGCTGTAAACAATTGTAGCCTTGATAATCCTAACTGTTGCAAGCAATATTTTAAATATCAAACTTGGTCTAAGACTCAGAAGGACTGAGTGCAAGTCGTATTAGCTGAGTTTGAGTTGGAATTGGCCCAGTCCCTATACGAATCAGGTCAAAATGATAAGAATCATTCCATTTGTAAGAGGACTTGATCGTATCGGGCGGGGCCGAGTCTGACTCGACTCCAATTAATTTTTTGAACCACAGTTACAAGCCCTATGTTGTTGAAATTGTTATGATGTACATGTTTGCCATAAACTTGACATCATGCAATTGAGAAGTACATTTAGGAGTTTGAATAAAAGAAAAACTAATGTGCTTGATAGATAAATTGTTTATTAGTTAGAGATGACAACTTGATCATGATCTCCATACTCTAATTGAGCACTAGACTTTGAAGATAAGAAGTGAAGTGGGGGGTTGCACCACTGTCTGGGTACCAATTTATATCTACCAAGGATAGCCCCGTTTGAACCAAGCCCACCAACAATATAATCAACTTATTCATCATTTCAAATGATTAAGTCAAAGTGGAGCCATTGGAGCAGACACAGTATTTACCTTCCATAGGTGTTCATCCATAGAAAAATCCATTTTCTTCATGAATCTTTAGAGTAAAGATTTAAGGTGCTACACTCTTGCTTTGGACTTGGCACTAAGTTGCTCTCCAAAGTTGTACGTATAGATTCATAGGAGGGAAGGCCAACAACAAGAGTAAGGATGGATTCCATTAAAGATGAGAAGATCCAATCTAGCAGAAGTTGGTCTTGGCACTGCCTAGTATCAAATTCAGGCTCGAAGCACTCCACATTTTTGTCATCACAGGAGATCTTTAATGGTAAGGAATCAAATCATCAATGAAGCTCATTAAATTATGACCAGGCAAAAAGGAAACAAGTTTGACAGTGTAGGATGGATTGGAAGTGCACAAAGAAGGTGAGCGTGTGGATAAGGATGATGAAATTTTAGAATGAAGAAAAGGACATCTTACAAATATGGGTGTGTAAAGAAGATTGAGAAGAAAATTTCCTAGGTATGAAGTTGTTGTTAGACCAACTCAAAGGGGTTGGAGTGATGGTCAGGGTCTCAAGAAGTGAGACTTTTGAGTTCAATTCCCACTCCACCCCAAAGGGTCACTCGTACCCAAGGCTTGCACATGCCTAAAGGATCAGTCGTGTGTTAGACCAAATCCTTGTTTTGTGCCATAAATAAAATGAATAAAATTGTGCCAATAGTAAAACCCAATGACCCGTATTTTGAGGTATGGGGTTTTGTATGTTTTAAAACAAAAAAGGCATGGGGTTCTGCGTTTATAGAAAGAAAAATTTACAAACATCTTATTAAGGATTAAAATACAAAATCTAGTCGACCAATTAATCATTATTAGGACTTCAGTGTAGCTCATTCTCTTACTTTCCTACCATAATTTGAGGTCTGATTAGCTTGACTTGATCTATCCATTTATGTAAGAGACTCTGACCTGGGCTGACTCCATCCTTGGCCTAGTCTATCAACACCCTCACTAGCTAAAATATCCATTAAAATAGTCTACCTATACCAACTCAAGAGTCTAGTTGGACAACTTTTGAAGGGTAATAAACCCATTGGCTGTGAAGCAGAGTCTGTAGATGGAAGTGGACTTCACTAATCATAAGCTCTTGTGTGACTTGGCACAATGGTATAGGCCCAGATGGCAGCCAATATGTATTGTATCTGAGAATTGATCCATTGTGAACTAGTTCACAAAACTCAGTGTGAACTTTCAATCACAAACCTTGAATTGAATTTTTGGATGTATTATAAAATAAAACTTTGACAGCATTTTGCTCATCTGAAGGTTGTGATAGAAAGTTTACACCAATTCCTTGTGAATGAGTTCACACCGGACAATTTCTCTGCTGTGACTACCAATACGGGTGCATATCAATCCTAATTGTTTTTATATAATTTATAAATCTGATCTTTCTTATCTTTCTTAATATTTGTATTTTTCATTTCACAGGATTTTTTTTATATCACGCAGTCACAATGACAAGTAACAGATACCCATTAATAGCATTTCACTGCAAGAAAAAGCATATCCAAGCTAAGGTTCAGGAATGGCAATATCACAGTAATGGCAAGTATACAATTAGTTAGAAACCACAAATAAATCAATACATGGAGACTCTGAAAAAAGTTCTTTATCGACCTAAGAACATCAAGCCAATGAGCTTATACAGTTGATGAAAAATATTTGAAAATACAGTGGTTAGGACAATGCATGTCTTCACGAACCCCTTCCATTCGAGACAAGATTACAACACTCACAAATAAATCAATTGAACATAATTTAAGGAAAAAAAATGATTTTGCAACAAAACCTGAGAGGCGAAACCCAAAAGTACAGAAAAAGACATTACCATGAAAGAACCAACAGAATAAAAAATGTAGTACCTGAACAAGAAGTTCATGGATGTCAGGCTATGGACAATCTAAAAGAGGTTGGAATAGGAGGCACAGGTTAAAAAGTGCTGCTGCTTTCACTGGCAGATAATGGAGGTCCTTCAGATTTCACAAAATGTGAGCTATGGCCAATGTCTAGTCCCTGCAGTCGGCCAAGTGGGTCCTGTTGCATAACTCTGAAAATGCATGAGAATTTGTGAGCAGTTGGTGATGGGGGATGTTTGATTGAGAAGGGTGAAACTGTGATGATTGGATGTTTTGGTGGGCGGGTTGTGGAGGAAGAGTAAAGAAAGATGGGTTATAGGGCATCTGATGCATGCCCAAATTGAATGGCTCGCAGGGGCTCAACATTTCACCAGTTGCTAGTTTAAGCCGATCGACTTCTTGCTTCAGGGCCTCATTCAGAGCTGATGATATTAAATGATGACATGATTCTTAGTAATTAGCTATTAAATGAAGAAATGCATAAGAACAGATAAAGAGTCCCTATCTTACAGACATATTCAGTATTTAAGATTATAAAAACTTCAAGACTAGAAAAATATTTTGAAGCTTTCCTTATAGAGTGCATCCAAGCGTACTAGTTAACCATTTTAAGCATTTTTTGTGAACATCATTATTTAAATAATGAAGGTATTTATTTGTTTATTAAATTTTCAATTTTTTTATTTTTTGTTGTATTTAAAAAAAATTATGTCATCTTTTCTCAAACAGTAACACCTGATGGCCAGAACAGCAACACGTTCTACTATAAAGACAAACAGGAATGTCTACCAGAACAAATCTGACAAATTTGAGTTAAAAGAAGAAATGGTGCACATGAAAAGAGAAGTCTTCCTGCTATTAATAAGTCAATTCTTAGGCAAACTCATTATTGGAGTGAACTATCTCAATGTGATAGCAAGGCTTACCTGGATAGGAAGCGAGACATTCCACTACAAAGACAAACTGAAATGGCTACCAGAATGAATCTGACAATTTTTGGTTTAGAAGTAATTGTGCACATGAAAAAAGAAGTCTTCCTGCTATTCATAAATCAGCTTTTACGTAAACTCATTATTATACTGCATTATCTGAATGTGATAGCATGGCTTATATAGGTGGGAATGATCATATGTTTTCATGGTCATCAATTTTTGGTGCAATTAGGTTTTTGTGTGCTTCCATGTTCATAATCATTTATATTATTTATTTATTTTCCATTCATTTTCAATATCATCCTTCATACTAGTGCAAAGGTATTTTTAACATTTTCTCAAAAGAATGTCAATAGGACAGGATATCTAATGCATTTTCTGGTCAAGATTTCGTGTGGCATAATTTTCACATACAGATAAAGATCTCTTGTACTGCATACTCATATTTTCTATGATCCTTTTGTCTAGAAATATATTTACTACTTGAAATATCAACAAATTAACTATTGTAACCAAGTTATAAAAAAAATCTAGAAATAAAGTTGAGTTTGGGAGGTGGGTTGAGTTTGGAGGGTGGCTACACTTCTAGTTACGTGAACTTGACAATCTTAAGGTTAAGTCCAAGGCAAAGGGATGTGATCCAATGTTCTCTTATAACATATTGAAGGCTCAAGAGTTGAATGGTTACTCACATATCAAATTGCTTGGACCAACAATGATTTGAGAGACCCTGGCATTATGAATCAGGGATTTTTTTTTGGAGGGAGTGGCGGAAGGGAGGGGGAGCAGGATGGGATGGGACTTCTGAAGTACTTCAAAAGAAGATTCGAGAAACAGATTGAGTTAGGTGCCCACAAAAGAGCACATTGGACATTATTGGCAGTTCGTATGTTGGGAAACTTAATACCTACATGGGGCCGTCTTGCATAAGCCTAAACAATTAATTATAAAACAGAAGTTGCAAATTTTGCCATGATTGTCGTCATCTCAACAAAGAAAACAATGAATCCAAGTTCAACCTTTTATTTTCAGACATAAATAAGCTTTCAAATGTGGTGCACATCAGAAATATAAAGAAGCAACTGCAAGATCTTCCAAACATTAAATGCAATAAAAACAACAATTTAAACCATATTCTCTAAATTCCCAGTTGTAAGGAATTTAGGGCCTGTCTGGTAGAATTCTTCTCTAGAATTTTTAGAATTTCGAATTCTAACAAACTCTGAAATTAAAAGAATTCTAACCGTTAAAATTCACTATTTGTTCATCTTGGAATTGGACATTGGGATTTTAAATGTCTAATGGCTTTAGAATTTTAAAAACTGTATTAGATTATTTGAGAACATAGATCACAAAAAAAATTGTTTAACAACACTTCATATCATGTTCATGGTCTAATATTAAGTCCAATTTGCATATGACCACACTAATAAAATAAAATATCATTTGAGCTCCAAAAGGCTCTTATTATTTATTCAAAATTAAAATTGACTAAAAAAATATAAGCACTGTATTGAAAAATTATAGATAAATTGAGACTTTATGGACCAACCAAATAACATCATTATATACAAAAAACTATAAAATCATATAAGGAACAGTTCCACTTATCATTTAATAAAATAGATTAAAATAGAAAAATAAAAATAATCAAATGTTAATACTTGCCGTGATAATAAGAATTAATAAATTCCATTCAATGGTATGTTCTTTAACTCTTCACATTTTCATCACTTTAAATTATTTTTAACCATAAACTTGTATTTTCTTTAAAAATATGGTTTAAATGTTTAATTGTTTTGATAAAGGTTTTTCTTTTTAAAGTAAAGTAGACATTTAAGGATAATAAATTAAAACATACCCATATCCAACATTATTGTTGGACCATAGGTAAAGGTATGCATTGGAAAACTCAATACCATACAACAAAAACATCTTGAAAATATCATAATACAATAAGACAACTTTGGACTTTCAGAAATAACAAGCTTTTTAACAAACTTTGGAATTCTAGAATTTTGGCAACTCTTAGAATTTGAAAATTCTATCTACAAATTTCCAGATGAACTAAACAATGGATTTTGAGCAGAATTTGTCAAATTCCACAAAATCTAAAAATTCACCTACAAATTCTGAATACCAAATAGGCCCTCAGGAAGTGATTTGAGGGCAATAAGCAGATAATAACATATATTTTCTGTAAGAAGATTAAGTATACCATCACGCAGCTGAGCTTGTTGTTCCATAGCTTGTAACCGTAGCTTAAGCTCTGTGTTCTCAGTAGTCAGTCCATTTGTATCTCTCTGTAAAGGTGAAAACAGGTAAACCAACAAGAATGGTATTAACCAACCTCCATATTGGCATAATGAGCATAGAAAAAAAGGGGGAAAAACTCACAATATTTGAGTCATGGACTTCCTAAAACATTCAGTATCCTATTGTATCATTCTCTATAGGCAGGGATCATAATGAATTAATGGTACAAGTGTACAAACTTGATCTATAGGCCCAATTTAGATTAGATGCCACCCAGACCTACTAAAGTATCCTAAACATCCAATGTTTCATGTACTGGCAAATTCTTTTCCTTGATTCACAATATTACATCTACCAGCAAATTCTTTTCCTTGATCCATGTCTGTTTGATGTTTAAGGACATTAAGAAACAATCAGAAAACAGGCCAACTTTTGTATGGCAAAATGGCTGCAATATCCATGCCTGGAAGATTTCCAGGCATCCCATCGATAACAATACAGATGAAAAATAAAAAATTAAAAATGAACACTTCACATCACTGAACAATTGGTCAGGCTGGTAAAGCCAAGTATACACAAGGACAATGTACACTTTAAGGTGGGAACGGACCTCCACTAATCCAATAACCCGATGGTGCAGATCCAAAATAATTGGCATCTGCACACACACACACAGTTGACCCATTTACAAGTGGTTCGGATCCAGGCCATCTGAACATAATTAGGTCAAGTTTGGCTTGAGTAGGATCAATAAAACCAATAGCACATTCATAATATAGTGTCATTAGAGTTTATCCATCAAGATACCAAATGCACCATTAGTGTATGAAATCATTGGATAAACAGTTGATCAGATAGGCCCCATAGCAAAACCAAAACACATCTGAACTTCAAGTTCAGGCCTACCACCTACCATTGATATTGTTGTCGTTCTTTAGTATTTTAAATGGTCAGATCCACCATTTTTGTATTGTATCTGTTACGTTCTTTTATGTATCATGTTCAGGTTAAGTTTTGAGGGAAGGATGCTGGTGCATCTAGACCAGACCAATTTTCATGCCTAAAAGAAATTTAGGATGTTGAATAGATAAAAAAGTTTCTAGCCATCCAGATCTGTAGTGGTTGGATTGAAATCAAATTGATTTCCAAGAAAAAAATTATTACATGAGAATTTGATCCATGCAAACCTGATATAGTGTGAGCTGTGCAGAAAGTGTTGTAGCTTCAGTTTGAAGGGTCTGAACTTTTCGCTCAAGTTCAGAAATATAGCGGGCCTTCCGCTCTTTTGAGCGAGCAGCAGACTGCCGATTTGCAACAATCCTGCAATGACCAATATCTAAAGTCAGTGGGCCAAGATTGAGGAAAGCTTCTAAAAGAATCTTGCAAATTCCAAACGTAGATTTAACTAACAAGATTGAGAAACAAATTTAGCATAAATATATCACAGAAAAATCATGAATGCAACAAGAAAAAAGCATGAAAGCTTCAAGCAAACAAGAGCAACTGAAAAACAATGAAAAGAGAATATATCATATAAAAGAAACAAATTTACTGGAAAGAAATATCACCAGTAACACGAATTGATATTTTCATTAGGAATTCATTATCCTTTTAATCATTCCATTTTGTTCAAGTCAGCCAAGTCTCACAAAAACATTATTTAAAAGTTAAAAAAAAATCCCAAAATTTTTCTAAAGATACGAAAAAGGAAAACGCAGTGCATTAATTTAGAACTTAAGTACATCATTTTCTCTTTCATTCATCCTTTTTTTGTATCTAGTGGTTAGTATATTAAATTATTCTAAAACCAATATAATTTTTTGAGATACATAGATTTGAAACCAAATTCATGGACCTCTGCTATAAACATCATTAGATATAATGAAAAAAAAGAAAAGAAAAAAAACATGAAGAAAAATGAGGTGCAGGGGATTTTGAAAGACTGTTCATATAGGCAGTCAAACAGTCTGACTTGGCCAATACAGTGAAAATAGACTAAGTCTATGCCCTTACACAGGAAACCAACTTGGCATGTGCCAAGTCTCAGGCAACTGGGTCTTGGCAAATGTTTGAGTCATAGTTGTGTCGTGCCATTCAGTCATAATGATCAGATCATCATGATTATATGAAACGAAGATCACATGAGAAATGATTAATTCTAACATAATAAGCATGAATTGATAGTAATTGCATTCGGTAATGGTTGAGGTAGTTCAAGAAAGCTTAAATGAACTGCTTCAAGCCCACGTATCACCTCAAGTTGAATTGACCTTGGTGACAACAAAAAGAATAAAATAAAATACTCTCACTTTATATGTAACAGATGAAAGATAGCAGTGGCAAATATACTCCGATCTAAATAATATTCAGGGCAAGAGGCATGTCATAACAGGTGGTTTTGATCAAGTTGATTGCCTTGACAATAAGTGGCTGCATTATGTAGTTATTTAGTGGGATGCATCCTAAAATGCCTTTGAGAGAGAGAGAGAGAGAGAGAGAGATTTGAAATGCAATGGGCACAAATAGAGAACAAGCAATGTTTACTGCCAAATTCAAAGTCACATGCTTTACTTAGGATCTGAAATTGTTTACTGGGGAGTAAAGGATCACTTTATGCAATAACTCCATTCCAAGTGACATTCAGGTCAGTAAAAATGCAATGGATACCATTTTGTTCAGTCCTTGGCTTGATCAGAAGTGCTCCCACAACTGATTTTTAGTACAACTCCGTGTAGTTAGGTACATGTTCATTTTTCAACTTTTTCTTGAGAAAGAGATTCATTTTCGACTGTTAATATCATTTTCTATTTCAAAACAATATCTGATATAGACTTGGTCAATTTTCAGTTCAGCAATTGGAACCAGATTATTTCAGTGGTTCAGTCATTTTTGGTGGTCATCCAGTGTTTCAGTGAAGACCAAATATTTTAAAGTTAAAAAGTTAAATATGACATCCATATTATAAATATCTACTGATAACTTAACAGGAAAAAACTAGTATGTTAAACATCTAACGTGCAAGCACCCATACAAACAAGAATGTGCATTCATACTAACTCCCTCTCAAATCCTGTCCTGTGAGTTGATGCAAAATTAATAGCTTCTTTGCTCGCTAAAACTTTTCACAACAACTGGAAATAAGTTCCCTGTATTTACAAGGTGCACAAATTCCTTATCACTGTGTATCAATATTTAAGTTCTACGTAATATTAAGAATTCTATTCCTTCTATGAACTCATCCATATTTTGGGGACTAGACCCCTCTTTATGTAAGGATCGGATCAGAATCGCCTCACACGACCTGGTTGATCATGCATGTCCTGGATGACATAAACACTTGTCTTCATTATCTTATATATTTCTCCAGAACTTGAACAACGTAACGATCACAGGATGTATGGTATAGGGCACCCTGCGTTTTCCTCTCCTACAGTCAGTGGCTTATTCGGCGCTATATCACAATTCATTCTCGGGCATAGCTGTTCACGAAACATGGCATGGGACATCTGTCGGCGGCTGGAGTCAACCATCCGAGCGAGAGGTCAGACCAATCCCATTCATCCTGGTCCGATCCGAACGGATCTTGTTGAATGAATTGATCCATTTATGTATGCCCCTACTTCTTAGTGAATTTATTCCTACTCGGACCCGCCTACTTCCTTTGACTATTCCTGAGATATGGTGGAATAAAATTGTGTTGGTGGAGAGTGGGGAGTGAAAACACCAATGCAGCAGAGAACGACCGCATGAATCGGAATCAACAACATTAAGACAGACGACCGAGAAAGAAAGGCTCCGCGTTCTCCAAGTGGTTGATCTTAGCGTGCTAGCCGCTGCTTCATTTCGTATAGCGATAACGCTTTCTCTTTCTTAGCGCTCCGCCCCGCGGAGAACTCTGGTTGCGCTTTGGTTGGCTTTCTCTTAGCAGTCTATTTTCCATGACTTGACTCAACTTTACCTACTTGACTCAGCGGTTAGAGAATCACTTTCATATGGCGAGAGTCTTGGTTCAAATCCAATAGTAGGTAAAACCAGCTGAAACCCCGCTTTTGCCAGCATGACAGCAAGCACGGACTGGCAGCAAGGAGTCAACTGAATGACCAAAGCATCGGTTGCTTCCACTTGTGGAATTTTCCAACAGTATCCTCAATATGAACTTCTCAATCTGTCATTTTGAAGGCAACTCATGAAATTCTAAGAGATTCAACAGGTTTTCTGAAATGGAACCACAAAAAAACTGAGACACCCAAGCGTAAGTTTCTTTACGTCAAATAGAATACCCATCACAACAAAACGGATAAATTTGGTGCAGTTGCCTGTTAAAATGAGAGTTGGAACAAGATACACAATGTAGAGTCAAATGATATCTATCCAGTACAATGATGAGGCAAAGTTCCATCCACATGCACATGCTATCAAAGTGATAAGTAAACAAACAACTCAAGTAGTCAGGTGACTTGTATTCATTGATGACAATTCATTTCCAATCTGATCACGGCTGGAGAGACCATTTGATAAATATAGGTTTGCCTAATTGGTGAGGAGATCAAATGCCTAGAGCTTAGGATCGCTGGCCTAAAATATTAAATCATAGATCAGAAAGAAAAATTAAAAAAATAAGCAAATTTATATGAGGATGAATTTGTACAAGTTTAGGTTTGAAGGCATTTATGTAACCATCTTACACCCAAAGCCCCCAATACCACTTAAGCAACATATTGATGAAACCATTAATTTTGACCAAATATGATATTCTGAATGAATTAAAGTCATCTTTATATTTATTTTAAGAGGTAAAAGTGGCCATTTAGCCTTGAGCAAATAGATACTTCATGTTTCCACATCCTATCTGCATCAGTCAACAATCTCTCACATCCTTCCTTACGCCACCAACCAAAATCTTTAAAGGCCTCCCCCTTCTCTAAGTAGTTTCCACTTGGAACCTTTCAATTCCTTATAACAAAGCTCCTCTTGGTCTTTTACACATGTCAAAACCATTTAAATGGCAACAATACATCGACGTCACCATTATTTTACCTACTTGTACTTTCCTCATCACCCAACATTCAACTCTATATAACATCACAAATTTGATTCTTGTCTTATAGATTGCCTCTTTAATGGATATGACACTCTACTTCCACTAAAAAAATCCACTAGTTTACCTTCTGCTTCCAAAACCAAATTTCATTGTCATGATATAAAGGAGATGAGGATATGATGAGGACATCATGGGATGTCAGCAAAGACGGATGCATCAGAATTAAGATTTTTCCTCAATATGGTTGGATGATGATTTTGTGTGTATTTCTAATATATCCGATCATGGATAGAGATAGATCCAGTCATGAATAGCCTAGATTGTATGTTGATCAAGCAAGGGACTTGAAGATTTGGCTCGATCCATACATTTACATCATATGAGCCATTCATTCGTGGATTAGGACCGTTCTAACCTTGATCCAACACCATCCGGGATTTGTTTTAATTTTAATATATTAGTGTCATAATTTTTTAATTTATATGTGTTTTAAGATTTTTTATAGACTTGTATTTATTTTTATGGTTTTAGATTGCCCATATTTGTGTCTTAAGTCACATGTGTCTAGGGTTTCTAAGAGAATCTTTCTTTTATAAATAGAACTAAGAAACACTTTTGAGAATGATGAATGAATGAATGAAGAAATTCAAGTTTCTCCCATTTGCAAATCTAGTGTGACTCCTTTTGCCTCCTTGGTGTGAGATCAAGGAACTTGGTGTAACTCAAGGTACAAATCCTTCTTCTTCTTCTTCTTCTCAGTCTTTTTTTTTCTTTTCTTCCCTTTTCTTTTCCCTTTTTCTCCACTTTTTCCTCTTTCTAACACCTTATTTTTGTCCCTTTTTCATCTAAACCCTAACCCTAACCAAACTAGGACCCAACTCCACCATCGGCCACCAAAGACCCGCTGTGACCCACCAGTCCATACAAACATCTATACATGTTCATACGACCATACGGACAAACCCCTTTTTGGCCCATTTTGCCCTATTTCGAATCCCAACCTCTAGTTCCCTATCTTAGATTCGTAGTTCTAACCCTAACATATTGTTTCACCCTATTTGAGACCTAGTTTTGCCCAAAAATTGAAATAAATAACAAACCCTAATTCTTTTGGCAAACCCTAGGCTTCCCCATAGCCCTATTTCATCCCTTAGGTGACTGATTTTTAAATCTAGAAAACCTAAGACAAGATTTGGTATGATTTAATTAGTCTTTTGAAGGATTTTGCATTGAAGGACATCAATACAACCTTGAAAGCTTTATGTGTATATGTCATTCTTCTTTTTTAATCTCTTTGATTAATTGTGAGTGTGAATTTGCCTTAGCTTTTGTTTTATTCTTTGTTTAATATTAATTTATCTCTATAACATCTTATGTGAATCATGTAGGTTGCATATCGTTTACGATTCACCATACACATTTTGCATTCTGATATAGGTCTCTGTATATCATTTAAATCTAGGGTTTTCAATATTTTGACTTGTCCTGCATCAGGATCCAAATCTAGGATTGTTGGATAATGATCAAAGATTGCTAAAAACTAGCAAGTCAGTCAACCATTTTTGTCAATGATGGTCGCCTTCTATTTAAGTGTCTTTTCCACTGAATCTGGCCACCGAATTTCAATGTCACGATCGGCAAGTCATGGGGATTGCAAAATTGGGGATCATCACATAGTGGTCAGAGGGTGACAAGATATGGCCACTCACTGCCATGATGGTGACCTTCTATTCAAGCACCTTTAGCTCTGAAATGGAAGACCCCATTGTTTAATGAATTCATGATTTGACTCCATAACTCATTAGAAGCTTGTCCAAGTCCAAACCCCTCATGAAATGGTTGGCTCGACGGTCAAAAAGCTTCCCTCATGAAAGGAGGTCTTAGGTTCGATTCACGCTCAAACCTCTCTGGGTAACTCCTCATCGACTAAATAATGTGTGTGGATTGGGAGGATTAAATATGATCGTGGGATTAATCTCACCTCCAATGTGGAGTGGAGATACCCATGTTACCAAAAAAAAAAAAAAAAGCATGTCCAAGTCCAATCTTGTTTCTTTCTTTTTTCTCTCTTTTTTATAGGATCCAAGCTCCTTCTCAATACTCTTTCTTTAAAGTTGCTGTATTTTCCCTTTCAAATTCCACCATTAGCTCCCAAATTCCTTTTTATCTATTTCTTTTAACTGACATTCTCATTTTCTTCACAGAAATTTTCTTTCCTCTTTTATTGACAATATCAAAACTACTTATGTAGTTGCATCAATTAGAAGATAAAGCATGAAAGAAGAGAAAATGTTCAAAGTTGGAACTAGGAAGGGTTCTATATTCTAAATAAGTATGGTCATGAAGATTATTTTGCTGAGCTGCACCAGGTATGTATCTTGTCTTCGTTCAACATATTCCATTACTACCTACTCAAAAGTATGTCGTAACTAATGAGCAGATCAGATACACTTACACACACCTATCCTTCCACCAAAAATCAATCACATTCTCATAAGGAAAAGAAAAATGCTCACAAAGAAATTCAACAATTAGATAATTTCCACAGAATAAAGAATAGATGGCACCAAATAGATCAACCTTCCCCCCTCCTCTTTCCAAAATAAGAAAACAATCACTGGAAAAAGAAAGCAGTTCCACCATTATAAAACTGAATCCGTGAGTTCGAATGACAGTGAAATAACAAAAGATAAAGCACATTTTTGGCATTCCAATACATCATTGTAAACGAAATTTATAAGAGAATAGAAAAAAAAAAGAAATCAACTCTGAACAGCACTAATCAGACCTATTTTTCATATTAAAACTTTTTGAAACAGACCAATCCCACAGCTTCCAAATGTGACATTTCCATAATCTAAATCAACGAAATCAAATCAGAGGGAAGGGAAACTAGAGAAAAGATCACCTCTTTGCGCGCTTGGGATCCATGACTGCCAACTCTGCGAGCTTATCAGCAGCCATGGCCTTCTTTGCTTCAATGAACTCACCGAAATCGCCCTCTTCCGCTTTAAATGCAGACGACAACATCATAGAGCCGTCAATAGAATTGCTGTGCCGATGCCGGGGCCGAGTAGTCTTATTCACTTCGCCCTTCTTCACCGCCCCATCACCACATTCATTATCAACTCTATCAGCGCTCAGAGAATCGTCGAGTTTGAAGCTAATCTTGTCCATGTCCATGCAGTTAAAGATGTCTTCCTCCGATCCCATCTCTTCGAAGCTCATTGCCGGTGCCTCCACTGAGGGGTCGGTGGTGGGATCGAAATCGTCCGGGATTGTCCGGAAGGCGTACTCAGATTGAGACCTGCGGTGGTGGGGCCCACGGAAAGGGGCGGGTGCTTGATTTCCATACATTGTTGTGGCCGTTGCTGTGTTGGTGGCGGTGGTGGCTGGAAGTGGAGGAGCAGAAGCAGCATTTGTTCGATCTGCCATTTTTGCTCAGTGGTCACTTGGGTCAGGAGAAGAGATCATACGGACAGAGAGAGAGAGAGAGAGAGAGAGAGAGAGAATGAGATGCGAAGGGCGTTGAAGATCAGATCGGAATGCCTTTCAACGTATGAATTTTTTTTCTTCTTCATCTTATATTTTGGACAGAAGCCTACTATTTTTCTTTATTTGTAAGATTTCTTCACAAAAAAAAATATGTATTTTAAAGTAAGCTTTAAAGTTTAAATATTAAGACGGATTAATACAAAATTTCTATAGATGATAATAATAAAAATATTCATCTATATCTATTTATAACTATCTCTTACTAAAATTTCATCAGTGATATTTTTCTTTTAATTAATTATTTAAAAAAATAGCAGAGCTGTTTCTTGTCTTTTTTATATTAAAAACTAGCGAAAAGTCGAAACTGTATAATGACATTGTTAAAAAGAGTGGTAGAATTTTTTTATTTTTATCTACTGAGGTGAAAAAGATGTGACAAATTCCATCACTAAATTTAATTGTATAATCATTTTTTTCTATTTTTAATATTTTTTTACGTGTATTTTTAATTGACTAGTTTGTACAATCTAAAATTGTTATTAGCAATCTATGAAATGAGTCGACTTGTGTCTAATTTTTATCAAATATGACACTTATAGGTATAACAATGAAAAAAAGTATTACTAATTTCTAACTATACATGATTTTATGTATTCGTGAGATTAATTTTACATCCAATGTAAATAAGAATACTCGTATTATAAAAATAAAAACACATCATTATAATATAATGGTCATGCAGAAAATGTGTGGGTGGTATTTCAATTTCCATGCAAGGCTGGGTCACGCCTTAAGTGTGACTTAAAACATGACATTTTTGTTTCTTTCTACTTAACTTCAATTGTTGCATTCAGGCGATGCACATTAACCTTGCCCTGCCTTCTCATCAGTAAATTAGATAAATTATCAAATAATTTTTTTAATCATTATTTTTATTAAATATTAAAATTTTATTTATTTGATATCAAATTTTAAAACTATTTCTTTATGTGACTCTATCATAAAATTCAAAATCATGCAATCAAGTCCCTCCATTTATTTCTCTTCATGATCAAATAGGTTAAAATTAGACTCAATTTTTTGAGTTCTACTTCTCAAATTTTCTAATATTATAAACAATGATCTCAATGACTCTACTAATTTTCATGGTCGCTTCCTTCTACGTTTCTAATGATCTACTCTCTGTGTCTACAATTTTTAATCTTTCAACTCTTGACTATTAGAGTTATCTCTAATCTTCTATTTAGACGTCTATATTATACTCTCCTCCATCCCATTTTAGTTGTCTCATTTGAAATATTTATATTTTTTAAGTAACTCTTTATATAAGGCTAGCGCTCATGTGATCTTATCAATTTTCAACACATTTTATACTACTAAAATACAAATAAGACAATTATTTTGGGAGTATAAATTTATAAAGTTATATAAAAATGACTCATACTTTTAAGTTTATATCATTATAAAAATCACAAATTTTAAATAGTTAAAATTTATTTGATAATCACTCTCTAACTTGCCCTTTTTTTTTTGCATATAATGGATAAAATAAATGGATGAAGCTTTATGTAATGTATGAAAAGAAAAATATTTTTATAATTATGTTATATTTTTCTTTTATCAATTCGGCAAGAGGCACAAATATGAAATCTAACTATCTAGTCGATTATAATAATAATAAGATCAGAAAAATATCAAAGTAAAAAAAATAAAATAGACAGCGATAAAGAAGACTTTTAATTAAAATACATATGAGAAGGTACAAGTTGTTTTATGGCTTTAAATTAATTCAATAAGAAAGGACAAAATTTTAAAAGATATGAATCAATATTATAAACAAGTTACACAAGAACTTTGTTAAGAGCAGAAAGATGAGATTGTTCATTATTCTTCATAAAAATATTTAAAAAAGAAAAAGAAGAGTATTTTTCATTCTTTAAAATGAAAATAAATAATAAACACATACCAAAAGTGCTAGTGATTCTTGTCATCTAACTGAACTTGCACTTAGGGTTTTAAAGGTCGGACTCAATATTGGATTTAGGAGGGACTACGTTCGAGTAGGAACCTAAGACCGAGTGGTATTGACTGATTTTGAGTTCGATTGACAGAGTCCTAAATGAAATTGAGTCAAAATAATAGAACTTGATTGAGTAAGAACATGATTCAGTTGTATCAAACTATCAACCACGATCGAGTATGAAATACTTAGGCGATTGACGGAGTGCTAACTGAAATTGAGTCAAAATAATAGAACTCAATTGAATTATAACATGACTCAGTTGTATCAAACATGAGCAAGTTCGAAATACTTAGATTCACCAAATGTTTTCATTGATACTTCTCCCTGTTCAAATAAAAATGGGATTTCAATAGATTACTGTACACAAAATATCACATCAATCCAATTTAATATTAAATAGACAACTTATATAAAAAGAAGTATTTTTTATTTTATATTTTGGTAAAATTCGACACCATCATATTTAGAGATTGACATCACATTAGGATTATATTAATTTCTAAAATCATCACAAAATGTTTTATATATTCTCACTTATCCCATGAGTTAAATTTAAAATGTTGGGAGACCCATAATTCATATTTATTTAGTACCATATGCCCATATTTTTAACATTAACCATTTAAGCCCACTTCAGTGCCTTCTTCTTGTACAGTTAACCAACATGAAACATTGTTGAGGCTTTATGATTTTTTCAGGCGAAGCTGGGCCTTAACTTTAAGTCCACATCAGGGGTAGAAAATTCCGCACACTCGAGATTTCGGTCAAATTTTCGTATCGGCAGAGATTTTTTCTTTGAAAATCTCAGTGGTTTTTTTTTTAAAAAATCATTTAAAAATATAAAATGTTATTTAAAAAAAATTGAAAAATATAAATATCAGTCGATAATCGCCATCGGACAATATCGATCGAGATATCGGCTGGATCCGCAACCGATATTTATTTATTTTTTTATTAACTGGCCGATACTTACTGTATCGGCCGAATTTTATACCTCTGGCCCACATGAACTAAAAAAAATGTGAATTCAGGTTGGACTTATATTTTAGAAAAAAATATAATGTCTGAATTAGAATTTGTGTAAGTCACGAGTCTAATATATGAAAACGAAAGTTTAACCTGAAAGTCTAAATTTGGAATATATTTTATAATTTATATTTTATAGAATAGTATAAAGATGATGAAAATAGTATAAAAGAAATTTCCTTTTTAGATCCAAATAAGTGTAAGCCCATTTAATCGTTGATTTTACAATCAGACTTGAATTGGAATTAGGTCCTACAACTATCATTTGAACTGAGCTCAAATTTTACCAATTTGAGTTAACTCGGACTCGTGCTCAAACTCATACTTTCTAATTAAAATTTGGGCTTAAGGTCAACCAAACCTAAAGCCTGACTCTAACTGACCCGAATTGCAGTTAAGTGCGGGTAGAGGTGCAAATATCTCAACTAATATGAATCTCGGTCGAAATCATTTCTCTCTCTTCAATTTCTTTTTTTTAAGAATTTTCATTTTAAAAAAGATGATTTTAAAAAAAGAAAAACAAAAAATATAAATATCAACTAATATGAACAAATATCAGTCGAGATATCACCCTCCTTCCACAACTGATATATATATATATATATATATATATATATATATATATATATATATATATATATATATATATATATATATATATATATATATATATATATATATATATTTTAAAGAAATTTAGTCGATATCGGTAGTACTACGTATCGGCATTTCACCCGTTGAGTGAGGGTAAAGACTCTATTTAGTTCATGTCTTTTTCGCATGTCCTTTTCCTTTTTCTCGTACCAAAACCATTTATTTAGGGTGGTTAAGTAGTTGAGTACATGGGCCAGTTTGCTTTAGTGACAAACTGACAATTGCACCCATTTGGATACCTGAAACCATTGCAGAGACTTGTGTTACTTTGTGCAAATAAAAATGATATTTAAATTTGGAATAAATACTAATAAATTTGATGAATTAGAGATCTAATTCTGTAAAAGAGTATATGAATTATTTAAGTATAAAAAGCCAAAAAAAAAGGTAATACTATCATGATATGTGAAATTGTTATTATGATACTCTTCATGATATTATTATGATAAAAATAGAAAGATAACTATTTTAGAATAATATTATCAACATATAAATTTTTAATAATAGTGCATCCACTTTAAAAAGGAAAGTTATTTTGTTCTTTTTTAAAGAAAGAAGATATAAGAAGAAAAATAATGACACAATAGTTTTTTTTTTTTAAAGTGGTGTATAACGGTAAAAACTTATGATTCACGAATCATTATCTCTTATAATTCTTTTATAATAAATATATAATAAAAAATGAAAATCCGACAAAAGTTGTGACAACATGGATACACTCAACATGGGACCAATTTGGAGGATTAGAGAGGTAGAAGTGTTGGGAATTTAAATCAAATATAATAGATGTGACCCTTGCCCCTTAATGCCTTGCGGTGATGGAGCAATGGCCTGCCCACATATGTTTGGTTGCCTGTGACCTTGTCACGTGTCCTAACAGGTGTGGGCCACACAAATAAGTGGTCACCGGACAACATCCCAATCCTATGAAAACACCCTTGTCAAAAAAATCTTACTCTAATTAGATCTTCAAAGATATTATCATTACCTAATTATCTTTTTCTTTGTTTTTTTTAATATGGGTTAGAAGATTTTTTTCAGTGTAATCGAATTAGATACCAGCAGCTAAACCGGGACAATCAATCTAGGCCGTCCATACCCGTTGAGATCAACAGTGGACATTTGTTGGAAGCTAAGTTGGGAAAGGGATTTGGTGCTCAGAATAAGCATTTTTAAATATACTAATCATGATTAGTAGGTGGGATAAGGTACCATAATACACATTCTTTTGCAGTCTTTTCCAAATAGTTGTAATAAAAGAAAGTGTACCATAATGCCAATTTACTAAATTCCTGTCTCCACCGTTTCTTCCCAAATTCCTCTTCCTCTGTTTCCTAAGCTCTGTACTCTGTACCCCTCTTCCCATTACAGATTTCCAAACCTAAATCTTTCCTTTGGCCTTCTGCACCAAAAGGAGAAAATCATCGATTACAGGCGGCTGCCACGGGAAATTTCGGTGACAGAAATGGTCAGGTGAGGCTGAATTCTGGTGCTTCTTGTTTCGTTATCATTGTCTTGTCTACTCTGTTTTCCGATCTCCGGCCCCCCAAACGTCAACTACCAATCGGTAGAAGCAGAACCCGCCGCCGCCTGTCAATCGGTATATAAACTGTCTCACGCCATGATTGCGTTAGATAAGATTCATGTCAAATTCCGCCAAACTCTTGAGATATTTTGTATAATTAAATATTAGTTCATCACTCAATTAATTAATAATAAATAGTATATAATTAACTATAATGTAAAATCTTCGTACTAATTATAATTAACAATTGAATATAATAATTTTTTAACCTTTTGGAGGAATTTTGAGGGTCAACCAGTGAAACCCTTTTCAACAGCAGATGACTTAAGAGTTGTTTGAGAGATTGAAGTTTTTAAAAAAAAGTAAAATTAATCATTTCGCATTTGATTAAAGTAAGATTAAACCGGATTCGTCCTTTGAAAAGAGTGAGATTTTAAAATATTAATTTCATTAACATCATTACTAAGAAGATAGCTTTTCAGTCCACTGTTCTTGCAAGGTTATTAGGTGAATGACACGAAGAAGAACCCTTAAAAAGAGAGACTCAGACTTAACACAAACACTTCTACTTCTTCCTTTTGTTTCTCTCTTCTTCTTCTTCGTCTCTCTCTCTCTCTCTCTCTCTCTCTCTCTCTCTCTCTCTCTCTCTTATTAGCTGTTGGAATGGGGATAAAAATATCTGAAATTCAGGAATTGGATAGGAGCTGATTACAAGATTTTCGATTGTGGGCGAAGAGCAAAAATTCATCAATCGAGTCTTTGTGAAAATATTTCTGTGGGAGATACAAATTTCCGATGAAATTGGATGGACAGAATTTCCGATGAGTGGTCGGTCGCTCCTGTGTGACAAAATTTAGGCCATTGACTACTTATATTCATCAGACAAATTGGATCAGCGTTGTAAGCGTGGAAGCCATCTTACTACTCACTTTAAATGGTGAAAACCCGTCACCTACTACTCGGCTTCGAGCCAAAAGCGCCACCGCCAGCCGGTGGAAGCAGGACGCATGGAGGAGCCGCCGCCTACGGGAGCGAGAGAAATTTCGACACAAATATGGTGATCATCCTTGCTGCTTTGCTTTGCGCTCTTATTTGCGCGCTTGGGCTGAACTCGATTGTCCGCTGTGCACTGCGGTGCGGGCGGCGGATGGCCTTTGAGACTGCGGAACAGACGGCGGCACGGTTAGCCACCACCGGGCTAAAGAAGCGCGCTCTTCGCCAGATTCCAGTGACAGTCTATGGATCAGGGACGAATTTTCCGGCGACAGACTGCCCCATCTGCTTAGGGGAATTCATGAATGGTGAGAAAGTGCGAGTCCTACCAAAGTGCCACCATGGCTTCCACGTAAGGTGCATTGATACATGGCTGACTTCCCATTCGTCTTGCCCCACCTGCCGCCACTCATTGCTGGACCGCCCTCTGCCGGATTCTGCTGATGTAGAGGCTGGAGCAGTGTCACCGGTGACTGGGTCAGACCGATCACCCGTCGCCGTGGGAATTCCCGATGAAACTACCTGAGTTTGGAAAGGATTGATACATTTTTATTTGCATTTTATTTGTGCATATACTTTATTTTCTTTATTTTGTTTGATTGAATGGTGATGTGTAGTTCCACGAAATGACGAGAGAAAACTGGGATTGTCATTAGCTCACCGAGAAAGAGGTAAGGGCAGCTTGCACAGTTTTTTTCCCCTCATTTTTCATTTTATCTATCTATTTCTTTTTCTTTCTGTATTTAATTTATGGTCTAAATAAACTTGTGGATATTGAAATGTTTTAAAAATTAAGTAAATATTTTTTTTAACAATTAAAAAAATGATTTTTTTTAAAATTTAATTAATGTAGTTTTTGATAAATCTGATATTAAAAAATACTCTTCCGTTGATTGGACTTTTTCAATGATGCTTTGTATAGGCCGGACAACTCTTCTTACAATTTTTTTTCAAAATTATATGAACTTTGTCTTTTTACCCTCTTTTTTCTTCACAATAATAATTATAAAATTATATTCGATTACCAAGTTCGATTCCATATGCCCTAACTAGATGTATTTTAAGGGCAATATATATCATCCGTGGAGATTTTGCATTTGGTTTTTTGCGATTTCTCACACATAAATTAAAAAAAAATATATTTTATAATTCAAAGACTAATCAGTTGGTCTAAGAAGCCTTAGATATTTCGGTCATAAAAAAAATATAGGATCCTGCATGAAATCAAGACATCTTCTGTTAGAGAAATTTTTTGATTAGTGTACTACATTTATTTTTTATTCTATATTCTTTAATATTACAGATCTATATAAAAGAATGCCTGCCTAATTTAGCATACAAAATACCAACAGCTTTCTATTACTTGATGCACCAGACGTCTATCTTAATGGTCAACTCTTACCACAATTCAAACCAAAACACTTTTCATTATTTAGTGAATTTGTTATAAAAGTATCCCGAGCTAACGTAACATATCACTAATTCATTTTTAATTTTGTTTGAAATATAATAAAATAAAATATTGAACGAATTAGATCACAGTGGTGATTAACCTAACAATTTTAACTATGGTAAGGTGCAGTACCGTCATCAATATTTATTTCCCACGTGTTGTAGTTCTACTGGTTAACTCCTGCTTCATAAAGCAGAAGGTTACGGATTCAAGTCCCATAGGCCTAACTTTGATGTGCCTTAGGAGTAATGGGTTCATCCATAGAGATTTTACTCTGGGTATCCTGTGATTTCCCATACATAAATTAAAAAAATATTTTCTTTTTCTTTTCACTTAAAAAAAGCTTTTAATACCATGTCTTTGTCAAAGGTTCAAATATCGGCCGATACATATCATATCGGCCGATATATATTGGTTTTTTCAAACCGATGAATATCGGCCGATACGATATGTATTGGCCGTACAGTAGTATTATCGGCCGATATGGCTGATATTCGGACCGAAATATCGGTCCCGATATCGGCCGATATTCATAAATATCAGTATTTAATTTTTTTTTTTAAAACACCGATACGGTTTTTACATGGTTTTCCACTTTTTTTTGCGGTTTTTAACGGTTTTTTGCGGCTCATCACGGTTCGTCACGGTTCGGCCGATACGGCTTTCACGGTTTTTTGCGGTTCGTCACGGTTTTTTGCGGTTTTTTTAAGGTTCCGATATCGGAGGAGAGGGAAAACGTCGATATCGGGAGGAGAGATAAAAATATCGGCTGATATATCGATCCGGGCGTTTTTTTAACCCCTGGTCTTTGTTGTTAAAAATCCTAGAGAGACTCTTCCTATTTAGAGAGGTTCCCCACTAAAGTTATAAGTTCGATAAATTTTTAGATGAGGTAGAGTTTGAACTTTGTCTTATCATTTTAGTTTTATAATTTTAAACTTTTACAAATTTAAAGTTTTGAAGTCTTCAATCTATTTCACTATTGAAGTCTAAATCCATAATATAAATATATAATTTTCTATTAAAATTAATATCTCAATCTCTTTAAAGCTGTTCATAAACTCAATTTGGCCACCCTTAGATTTAATGTTTAATGCACCAAGCCTTATTATACAATTTTCTAATATATTTGGAAATATTTCATGGAACCTACGATTATTCAATAAATCTCGGCCCACTAACTCCTCGCCACTCTCCCGCAGTACACTCAATCAAACGAAGGTGCACCACAAGATCACGGTCATACTTGCCACCACAAATGGCCAACACACTATGACGAAGAGATCACGTTGGCTTACGTCATTAATATATATTAACATGAAATTAAATTAATAATATAAAGTGAGGAAAACAACTCATTATTCTTTCCGCTTCTCAATTTATAGCAAATTTGAAAGTTTAGATTGTTTGAATTTCAAATAATCGTACCTTTTTTTTTAGTCTGATTAATAATTATTGTAAGATGTTCAGTTCTTCACAAAATTCAAAATTTTGGAGAGAATAATTTTATTCCAAAAATGGTTTTTTTTTTTTTTGAAATTCAAATTCTAAGAGGGTTTATAATTTAAATATTAAAATCAAGGTTAAAAGACCTATCTACCCTTTCTAAAATAATCTTACGAAAATTTAGAATGGAGGGTATTCCCATTGTTTTTGTTTGGTAATGGAGGGGTAATAATTTTTTATCTCTCTCCTTTCACTTTTAAAAATCTTTTTTTTTTTACCGAGGATATTCATAATATTATTATGAGAGGTAACCTCTAGTCAGACATAACTTCTATAAAATTTATCCCTCATTCAAATATATATCACGATTCATTTTTGAACAGTTGTCGGTCGCTTTCTACCATTGAATACAGTACCAAATCCTCTACATAAGTTGGGCCAGTTCGGAAAAGCCAAGAATCAAACTGCTTTTACATGAGGTCCTTGTTTCTTAGGCTCACTCCACTTTTGTTAACTTGCTTGCCTCTTTTCTTTCTTCTTCTCCTTATGCTTTTTTACATTCAGTTTGATGATTTGAGCATCTGGAGCAGCAAGAATCATTGAATTATGGACACAGAATCGAATACCAACTCTCTTTTTCCTTCTTCAACACATTCCTTTTACCTTTTCTATCCTTAGGAGGTCTGGGTTTAGTCTCATCTCGAAGCAATTCTCACTTGATTGTTGGGAAAAGGACATGGAATCAAGACTTATGATCTTTCGAGATATGTAGTTAAGATGACAATATAAGATCATTAAACCTTTTTTAGTCATATATTACAATTATCCATTATAAACATGCCATATTTTCATGCTAAATATCATATAGAGATTTTTAAGGTAATTATTTCTTATTTTAATAAATGTGTAAGTTAATATTGAATAAATGTGTAAGCTAATATCAAAATGGGTATAATTTAACTGATTGCTTCCTATCTTAAGAAGCAGAAGGTTGTAAGTTCGAATTCTAAAAAGTGTCAGAAACTATAGAGAAGGATGTTAAACATGGCTAGACACGTTAGGGCAAATCCTTAGCCTTTTGCACTGGGAGAATCTAGCATGGGGGTACTTTGCATTTTTATTTTTAATGTAATGTGTCACTCTTTATACTTTTTAATGCTGAATAGTGACACCAGTAGGAAAAAAGAAAAATTAAAGTTAGATGTATGCTTCCTCCATAAGAAACAGAGTGCTTTAGTCATAATTCATGAAGCTTTAGAGTTTGCAAATGCAAATTTTGTGTGAGACCCATCAACTATATCATCTCAAATTTATATTTTAGGTCTATTGAATTATAAAATTATATTTCTAATTTTTTTTATTCATTTGATGTAAAGTCATAAGACTCGACGACAAAACTTGAAGATAAAAGTTTCTTAAATTAAAATAAAGACTTCCAAATTTGACTATCTATTTTTAGAGATTTATATCAAATGGAAAAGGAAATTTTGTAAGCCAACTTATGACTAAGCTTTCAAGAGTGAATGTTAGAATCGATTTAGATTTAAGATATATTTAGATATTCCATTATTAGTGATTTCCCAAATATTGTCTTTCATATTTAGTGTTTATCAAATTTAGGGCTTTTCCCATTTAGTTGATTTTTTTTTTTCTTATTTGTACTCCCTATTCTATATATAAATAAAATCAGAGTCTCTCCTTAACATACAAGGAGACACAATCTTATTTTTATAGTGAAAGAGGAAATCTAAACTCGAGATTGAATCATAAAGTAGAGAATAAAGAAATTCGAGGTGAAAGAAATTAATGAAATGAAAAAGAAGCTTGAAAGGGGGGATGCAGTTGGTAATAGGCTTAAGGGATGATTATAGCGATGAGAGTGAGTGACCAGCATAGAGTTTTAAGTGTAAGCAGAGTGTTAGGCAAATTAACATTAAGATGAAAATCAATAGATTAATTATTGAATATTTAAATTCTTGTGTAACTTGATTGATTTTTTTTTTTTTTTTCAAATGAGTGAAAGTGGCTCAGGCTTTAGCTTTAAAAGCCCAACAAGTTTGGGCTTTTTGACAAAGCCCGACTCGAATCCGGTGTGTGAATGGAGTCTACACTTGACATTGCTGAAGAGAAGAAAAGCATAATCAATAAAATCTTGTACACATCAACTTGTTACCTAAATATTTGGCACTAGTTGTGATTTCTAAGAGGGTAAAACCACAATGAAATCATACCCATTTTAGGGAGCTGGTCAAAAACATTCAGAACCATTGCATACAAGCTTATTTCAAGAAGAAGAGAGGAGTAGGAGAGGATGAAGCTAAGATAGTTGCAGAAACATATGAGAAGGACACTTCATTTAGTAGATAAAATGGCTCCCAGTCCATTGGCCAAGGATGTCACAGTTGTGGGAACACTGCTCTGCTTCCACCCAAGTACCATTTCTGGATCATTTCTACCACATTCTCATTTTCTACTTTTGAGTTTCACCTCCTCTTTTCCTTCTGTTGTAAACCCAATCTGCACCATTAAATCAATAAAAAAAGAAAAGAAAACAAATACTTGTTAGTGGTGGGCTAAATGCCACAGTGGTCCAAGCTGAAACTGATGAGGGGTGGATTCCAGGTTGCCCTGGCGGTGAAGAGTCCCGCTTGTCAACCTCGTGGATTTTGGGTTGGGCATTAGTCTCACATTGGAAGAGTAAGCTGTTAGCGCTCACAGCGTGATAAACAAGAAATCGAACGGGAAAAACAAGCACAATCTAACACAAGCAAATTTACGTGGTTCGGCCCCACCCGGCCTACGTCCACGGAGCGTGAAAGAGATTTTATTAAGAGAGAAATTACACAATACAAGAGAGATTTGTTTGAAATCTAAACCCAGTTGAAACAGCAAAATAAACACACTTAGTACCCAACACAGTATGTCTAAAATCAACCAGCCTACTCACTTTTGAAGCTGCTCTGTTTCACAAGATTTCACCCACTATTTTCAGATCTGACTCTGAAGAGAACTACTGCATAGAGCTTGTCCTAGATCTCCTTGTATTGAGCACACTGCTAGCAGCAAGAATCACTTGCTGCTCCTTTTGTTGTGCACGTCAGAACCTAGCAGCCCCTTTGCCCCATACACGGTCACAGATCCACCTTCACTTTGACAGCCCTTTGCAGACAAACCTCTCTTAATTCCCCCTCAGTATGTGTTACTGTCGTTTCTCTCTTTTGTATTGCACGATACCTCCTGCTCTCCAGCAAACAGCTTGAAGGCCCTTTTATAGCCTCAAGTTGCAGTCGGTCGGTTCTTAGAATAGCAATATGCTATTCTAATTGTTTCCTTATCAGATTAGGCAAGTTAATGCTTAGCAATTGCCCTTTGAAACTACCGTGTAAATAGTATTTGCTATTCCTTTATTTCAGCCGATCTCTTGATCGGGTAAGGTGGATATGAGCCACTGTCAACAATCTCCACCTTGGCGAAAATACCACCAACCTCCGAAGATGAACTGAAATACCATCATCCACAACACCTGACACTATGCACCTCTATGCACACCGACCGCTCCCGACTGAGCTCCACCTGCAACTGCAACTTCTGCTCTGGCGATGGGGCTTTCTCTTTCCAGCCGCACTCCTGCTGGCTGCCACTCACAGATCTGAAAACCCAGATCTGCAGCGGTATAGCATTGTTACCTCTGCCCCTCTCCTGCCGTTGAGCTGTCCTCCAGAAAGTATCAATCTGCAACTGCAGCCCATCTGCATCTCTGTGTGAGATGCGCGCACCCCCATACTCTGGGGTGCTTCACCTGTCTTCTTTAATTAGAAGAATTGCCCAAGCCTAAGCCTCGCTTGAACTTGGCGCCCTTCACCGATTTTGTTGGATCCGCCACCGACGATGTCGGTCCTGCCGCCTCTATGTGATTTTTCGTCCCCTTCGCTTTTCCATCTCTGCTAGCACCATGGAATTCGGACGGATCATCACAACCTGCAAAAGAAACTTTATTTTTAAAGTCATACCTGTCACCTGACTTTTTGTTTATTCTCCTTCTTCCTGCGGCCCGACTAGTAGGATCCCTCTGCCGGTCGATTACTGTACTTCCCTCTAGTGTGTACAGATTATTTTCCTTCTTCCCTTTCATGACGATCATGGCTCCTTTAGTAACTCTAAGAGCCCCATCCTTCGCCTTGAAGGTAAACCCATCAGTGTCCAGTGTCCCCAAAGAAATCAAATTTTTCTTTAACTCAGGAACATGCCGTACGTTCTCCAACTTTCTTACCATGCCATCAAACATCCTGATTTTGACTGTCCCAACGCCAATGGTTTTGCAACTAGCACCATTGCCCACAAAGACAGGTCCCTCATCACAGGGTTTGTATGTGTCAAACGACTCTCTGCGTGGACACATGTGGTAAGAACACCCAGAATCTAAAATCCACTGATCAGTTGGATTATTCATACCTGCGGTGACTGTGCACACGACAACACCTACAGCATCGTCTGTGTCACTTTGTACAGCATTTGATTGATCTGAACTTTGCGGTTTGATTTCCAAATCACGTTTCTTTTTGTTGCAGTCCATCATCCTATGCCCCTCTTTCTCACAGTAGAAACATATAAGCTTTCCTCCACCTCTCCCTCTGGATTTTGACCTTGACCCTCTGAACTTGTTACGGTCTTGAGGTTTTTTGCTGTTGTTTCTCCCTCTGTTCTCTGTATAGAGAGCCTGTGTCTGAGACTGTGTCTGAGAAGGACCCACTGAAGACTTTCTTCTTGTCTCCTCATTCAGCAAACTGCTTGTCACGGACGTCATAGTGACAATACCATCTGGCGCTGAATTGCTGAGTGACACCACCAAGGTCTCCCAACTCTCAGGTAGAGAACTGAGAAGTAGGATGGCCTGCAACTCACCATCAAGAACCATCTTCATGGATGAGAGTTGATTGATTATACTCTGCATCTCATTCAGATGCTCCGCAATCGAAGTACTTTCATTGTACTTCAGATTCACCAACTTTCTGATTAGGAACGTCTTGTTGCCCGCAGTCTTTCTCGCATATAATCCCTCCAATTTATTCCAGAGAGATTGCGCCGTCGTTTCAGTGGACACCAGATGAAACACACTGTCATCCAACCACTGTCGAATAAAACCGAGGCACCTCCGATCAAGATCGTTCCATTCATCATCAGACATCTCGACTTTCAGTTTTGCCTTCCCTTTGTCATCGGAAGACTCCGTCGCTTGCACCTTCGGTCTGCCTGCGATCGGTTTGTAGAGATCTCTACAATACAGAAGGTCTTCCATCCTTGCCTTCCACAATAAGTAATTTGCTCCATTGAGAGTAATCATTCGGGCGTTGTTGATTTCCATCACCTCCGACAACCCGAAGCCTCCCTGTGTGCTGTGATCCGTTCACCCACAAGTCCCTGGTCTCCAACCAAAGCTCTGATACCACTTGTTAGCGCTCACAGCGTGATAAACAAGAAATCGAACGGGAAAAACAAGCACAATCTAACACAAGCAAATTTACGTGGTTCGGCCCCACCCGGCCTACGTCCACGGAGCGTGAAAGAGATTTTATTAAGAGAGAAATTACACAATACAAGAGAGATTTGTTTGAAATCTAAACCCAGTTGAAACAGCAAAATAAACACACTTAGTACCCAACACAGTATGTCTAAAATCAACCAGCCTACTCACTTTTGAAGCTGCTCTGTTTCACAAGATTTCACCCACTATTTTCAGATCTGACTCTGAAGAGAACTACTGCATAGAGCTTGTCCTAGATCTCCTTGTATTGAGCACACTGCTAGCAGCAAGAATCACTTGCTGCTCCTTTTGTTGTGCACGTCAGAACCTAGCAGCCCCTTTGCCCCATACACGGTCACAGATCCACCTTCACTTTGACAGCCCTTTGCAGACAAACCTCTCTTAATTCCCCCTCAGTATGTGTTACTGTCGTTTCTCTCTTTTGTATTGCACGATACCTCCTGCTCTCCAGCAAACAGCTTGAAGGCCCTTTTATAGCCTCAAGTTGCAGTCGGTCGGTTCTTAGAATAGCAATATGCTATTCTAATTGTTTCCTTATCAGATTAGGCAAGTTAATGCTTAGCAATTGCCCTTTGAAACTACCGTGTAAATAGTATTTGCTATTCCTTTATTTCAGCCGATCTCTTGATCGGGTAAGGTGGATATGAGCCACTGTCAACATAAGCAAGGTGGATTTCCTCTCCCTTGGACATGATGCGTTTTAATGTGCTGAACCCAACCTGGTGGGCTCCGGGTCAGTCAAAGAGGACAATATCGTGCCTCGGAGTCAGTTCTATATCAGAAACCCAAAGAACTAACTGTTGGATTTTATGGCTCAACCTTTTGGGCCTAAACTGTCGTTGGGCCCAGGCCCTTGGAGCCCAGTCTGAGTTGTAAGCCAACAATATTTATATTCTCTTTCTGTTCTAGGGTTTTCAGGTGGTGTAGTTTCTCTTGAAGAGAAACAGAGAGGAGAAAGAGAGACTGAGAGGAAGAGTGGGTAGGATTGTAATCCTTACAATCTGTGCATAGGATTGGTGAAATCCTTGTAACCTAACCGGTAATTTCTTCTTAATGGAATCTTTGCACATCCCGTGGACGTAGACAATGTTGCTGAACTACGTAAATCCGTGTTCTTCTTGCTTATCTGTGCTTGTTTGATTTTGTGATTGAATATGTGTGGATTTATCACACAACACTAACATCTAGGCCCAAAAAGTTCTTGGGCCTTAAAATGGCATGAAGTTTCTGACCCAAATCAAGCAACATTTTTCCTTAAAGGAAATCACAGTTACTATGATTCTTTTGATAGTTCTAGAATGTTTAAAGTACAGATAATTGGACATAACTGTAACTATTTTTTGATAAAAGCAGCAAAATAAATAATTCAAAATAAGCAAAACTTTCTTGCCTATGCAATGCGAGGCGATGCAGGGAAATGAAAGGTGACGATGGAGTTCTTCTTGAAATATTTGGATTGAAAAAAATTCAGCAACTTTTTCTACTGCCTCCTCTTCCTCTTCTTCATATTTATCAATGGCCGCCAAGCAATCCCTCACAGCACTCTCAAGCTGCACTCCATACTGAGCGCCTTATATCTCTTTTATCACAGCAACTCTAAGGAATTTCTCCACAGGTACTGCCAATAAATATAAATATATGAGCAGTGCTGAGTAGCTAGATATTATACAAGAAAAAATGGAATAATTTTTGAAAAAAATGTGAAAGAAATAATTATCTCCCCTTACAAAATGAAATTTCTACCGAATGATGTGATTTGGCTCATATATGATACCTCCCCTCAAAGTTCTCTCTTAAACAGTGTGCAACCAGGTCCATTTGAGGTGGGTTAGGCTAGACTACAACAGGCCAGTGCTTTAGCCAGAAACCCACTCATACCACCCAGTATAACAATTTGGGCCCAGTCTGCTATGTGAAATACAATCAATACTGTAGGCTTACTTAGGAATTAAAAAAGAGCCATGCTTGATTGACTAATTAGTATCAAAATCAAATGGGCCCATTGGCAGCGGCACCATATTGACTGATCAATATTTTTAGGCTATGCTAGTTAAGCTGGACATGTTTGAGTCCAATAATCGGTTAAGTTGGACCAGTGTATGCTCTGATATAAACAGCCCAATAAACTTTCTCAATCAACATACTGTATAATACCAGCCAAGATTCGGGCTTTTTATGCCAGCATCCAATCTCCCATGCTGAACTAGAGCACGCCGAAGGTTTTTGTCCATAAGGTAGGCCTGTGTTGGAAGTGAAACTGAGAGTGATAGGTCCTTATGGGATGGGCTACAACGAGGACTAGACCGAGGTTGGATCAGGCCCAAACCTGCCTCATCCAACTTGAAATTAGGACGGTTGCATCACTTGGTATGGATTGGGTCACAGGTTGGGCTATACATCGTAACTGATTTATAATTGGGTCATGCTTGCGTTGGCATCTAAATTTGTGTTGAGCCAAAAAGTTTCAATCTGTTCTGAAAATTGGGCCAGATCAAAATGGCCCATATCCGACCCTTGCCGCACAAGTTGGACCCAAGCAAAATATCCAGTCTCAGACAATGACCACAATATTGACTATGTTGAGAATTGAGACCATCACAATCAAAGTTCTTCATTGGTAATTTTGCATTAGCAAAGATTTTCTCTCTCTAAAATCGACTTTTCAGTTTTTATTTTTCAAATTTGTAGAGAGACTTCTAATTATTTTATTACCTGCAATAAGGGCGTGGAAGAAGAGATCATCTTGGGCAAGCTCATTTCCTGATTTGCCCTTCCACTGTTGCAAGTGCTCCACAATTTTATGTTCCAAGTATATCCCAATTGCAGTAAACTTAATCTGGAGGAAATGTATCTCGATGTCTGTAATGCCAAAAATATATCATAAAGAACTTTGTAATTCAGTAGAAAGAAATATCAGACTATGCAGGATGAGCTTTTTATTTTTTTTTTCTTTTCTAAATTAAACAAATGAAGTGGGTTTTTTTTTTTTTTAAATTTTTATACAAATGAAAAATCTTTCTCCAATGGCAAAAAAGAAGAAGAAAAGATTACAAACCATGGCCGAGCAAACTCAAAGGCTTGGAAGTGGTGATTTCGGGAGGAAAAGGAACTTCATCCACCACAACCATCTCGGAACCCACTGCATTCATATGCAATTATTATTCTTTATAATTAAATAACAGAGCAATAATCAAATGCGTGAAATGAATAATAAATTGGAAATCGATCTAAGGACTCCCGCAAGTGGGTTATGGGGCATCACTCCAAACCCTTTGAATTAAATTTGACTATTTTTTAGTATGATTCATTTTAAGGGTAAAATTCACTTGATGAGAAGGCGATTACTAGAGCATATTACACAACTTAGATTAATTAATTAACAATAATTCAACATAGAGAGAGAGAGGTCTTACTAGTTAGAGGCAGGGAGGGGAGGGGAGACTCGTCCTTGCAATTTCAAAGTAAAAAAGAAGTGCAGAAGTGTGTTGTTGGCAAATGGCAAGGGAAGTAGAGAGATTACAGAAGGAAAGTAGAGTTAATGGAAGGGCAGACTGCAGAGAGGCACGAGTGTAGCTACCCCTTTGACCTGCTCTGCTACTTCCCACTCACCACTCAACAGATCCTCTCTCATTTGACTGGAAGATGACATGCTTCCCAATCTAACTCCACTCTCCTCTTAGCTCCACAAATGATCTAGTTCATATTATTTAGAAGAGTTAAATTAACAAAAAATTCACCTATTTTTTTTGTATTTCATTTGATGTTAATTATAATATGTTAAAATATTTATTTAATAATCGTTTAATCTTAGGTGGACAGTTTTAAGCATAACCAAGTGAACAAATTAAGATATATGTGAAAAAAGTTTGGTAAATTACACATTTTACATCCCAAATAAAGGTAGCTTTCTCAATTCTCATGGCAGAAGGTCATTCAAATACAATGTATATAAGCCAGAGAATGCCTCCAAGAGAGAGAAACAAACTCCGCAGAACATGAACCAGTATGAATTATGATGTGCTGCTGATACACATAATGTACACTAACAAAAAGAAATCTGAAAAACTGGTGTGCAGACTACATTGTAATATGATGAATCAATAGAGTACAGGTATAAATAAAAACCGAGGATATGAATACCATATTTTTTTTTATAGAAGGAACGCTTGGTGAAAGCCAAATTACAGACTGAAGAATAACCTTCCTCATTTGGAGAGAATCAAACCTTACTCATGTCTTTATCCCAACTATTTTCCGACTGAAGGGATCGGCCTTTTGGATTCCATAATATTACATTCATACCCATCTTCCAACTGATCTTGATGTCCCAGATGCCCTCTTCTTCATCTGATTCATATTCTTCAAAGAGGGGTTGGAAAGTCTGATGTGTGTGGACATCTACCCAACGCAATTCACTCCACCATAACCTGTTCCCCTTAATCTTGCAGATGGTTTGAGCATTATTAAGACATAAGGGAAGTTTATGGAGATTTGGGCACATGTGCACATGAATTTGCTCCAAACATGACCATTCCAACACCCACTGGCACACACATCTCAACTTTGGCAGATGGGCCAAAACCAAGCACCGTAGCTTTGGCAGCGCAAACTCATGAACCACCTTCACAGCAATCACTTCCTCCATTGCATAACAAAATGTTGCACTGATTTCTTCAAGATTGCCAAGTTGTTGAAGTAGGAAGTAAGAAATCAAGCTCTTCAACCTTGGGCATTCATGGACTCGTATTCTTTTTAAGTTGATCAGACTTGCTCCTCTTGGAACCATCCCTTCCCAAATCCCCTCTAAATTTTTCATATGGTAGAGGTTCAGCTCCTCTAAACTTGACAACACACTAGCTTCTTCTTCTCCTCTTATAAGATTAGTAATTCCATCACACCCTACGAGTGTTAGCGACTTCAATCCTGTCATGCTAGTTGTACTCAATTCAGATATCTCATTCACTCCCCTGCATCTTTTCAAGACTAAGGATTCTGTATGCCTGAACAGCTCCTCTAGTCCTCCACATGACAGATCAACTTCTTCGAGAACCACTCTTCTTTCATCGTATGAACTTGGTACAGAGCCCCCATCATGGTTTGTCGGTCCAACATATATGCGGAACTTGATTAGGTCCTTCAGCCAAGTACTAACAGAGTCAGGGCTAAGACAATCGGTATTGTCTATTCTGATATAAAGAAGGGCTAGCCTTCTCAGCGATCCAAACTCCTTCAAGCTAGCTCTTCTTTCAGTTGTGTGGCCTTCTGCATCACCCCATGTATAAGCACTGAAGGACATATCCAATTCCTCCAGACTAGATAGTGAAGCCATCATACCACTAGGAATTTTTACCAGGCAATGTGTGTGGGAAAGATTCAAGTTCCTCAAGTTTCTCAACTTCCCCATCCCTGGTGGCAATTCTTTGATGCGGGCAAAATGAAGATCAAGGATCATTAGATTCTTCAACCCATCCAATGGAGGAAGTTCTTCCAGTGAATGGCAATCCCCTAGGAAAAGGGCTTTGAGGTTTCCCAAGTTCGAAATAGATTGTGGTAATGACCTGATATGTGTAGCACTTAGGTTCAAGACACTAAGCATTTCTAAACCCTGTAAGAATCTTGGAGGGATCCTCTCCTTGAGAGGATTGCCCTGTAGGAACATGGTAGACAGTTTTGGACATTCAATGGATTGATCTGGGAGTCTTGCTAGTTTATTATTCATGAGTGAGATTCCCTTGGCAACTTTCCATGTCTCTCGCACCATTAAATCCGTCAGCCCTAGTCCTGATAGGATTACAAAATTTGATCCAACTTCACCCGATGACCCAATCCACAGGGCCACATCATGGATCACATCGTGCATTTTTACAGTTCCCTCATATGCACCATTTTCCAGCATAGAAGAATCTTTGAGGTATTCAATGAAAGCAATCCCTTTGTTTTTTGAATCCTCCAGACTGTTGTCATCATCTATCAACCCCTCAGCCACCCAACATTGTATCAGTTCACTCGTTTTGATTGAGTAGTCTTCTGGGAACAGAGAACAATATAAGAAGCAGGATTTAGCATTCTTACCTTGCAAGGAATCATAACTCCATTTCAGTGGTGAAAATACCTCCTTCTCCAACCCTTTGATCTGAGGAGCCGGCCTTTGCAATTCGCGAAGAGCGTTCTTCCACAGCTCAATCTTGGTCTTTCCTCTCATGGCCTTCCCCACAGTGACAATTGCCAGAGGTAGGCCACTGCATTCTCGAGCGACTAACTTTGCAACTGGTTTAAAATCTTCTGATTCTACCACTCTACCTGCATTTTCACCAAACAATCTCCATGCTTCTTCCTCACTTAGAACTTCTACCTTAATTTCCGCTTGGGTCTTCATCTCTCTACACACATCTAAAGATCGAGTCGTCAATACGAGCTTACACCCTCTATGAGCTTCTCCGATTGGAATGCCCACCTCATCCAAGTCTACCTTTTCCCACACATCATCAAGAATCACAAGAACCTTCTTCTCTTTCTTTAATCTCTCAAACAATCGACTTGCTCTTCTCTCCGTGCTCTCCCTCACCCTCAATTCCAAATTCAGTCTCTCAGCTATTTCAGATTGGACCCGCCTCAAGTCCAAGTCCCTAGAAACTGTGACCCATATAACAATATCGAAAAGATGTGCAGAGCCTTTGAGCTCATTGTTCAAATTCTTGACCAATGTGGTTTTTCCTACTCCCCCCATGCCCCACAGCCCCACAATCCCAATGCTGTAGTCCCCCAACAAGTCCAGGATCCGGCCCAATGTATCTGGATGTGCGGTTGGTGGCGATGGCCTTACCTCAGCCCCTTCAGGGGAGGGTGTTTCAAATTTGCCATTCGGAAATTCACCGTTGACTATCAGTTCCTCTGCTTCTTCAATCATTTTCTTCACCTTTTTAGCTAAACGATAACGCTGGCGACAATTTGGACATGATCCCAGTAGGCATGACATGTCTGCTTCGGTTTCTTCGATTGAATTTACTTCCTTTTCCATGTTGCCAACATCATTGAGCCACTCTTTCACTAGTGTTGTTGGTACTCTTCCATCTTTTTCTGCCACTGCAAGTTCTTCGCATACTTTCTTCCGAAGAATCATGAGTCGAGAGGCTTCTGTTTGGAGTTTTTCGACGTTCTTTTGCAGTTTTACGATGACGGCTATCCTCGAGTAGAGGGAGATGAAAAGTATCTTACTTGCTTCGACGACAATGGATCCCAAGAACTCCATGGTTGTGTTTTGGTGCAAGGAAGAATTACTATTAGCAATTGAAAGAGGTAACCAAATTCATCTACAAGAGTGGGAGATGGAGACACCAATCTAAAACAAAAATGTATTATCTTTCCCAAGTCAATGCATTGTTTTGTAGGATGTTTCTGGGAACCAACTCTTCCTTGTCTGCAAGTGTACAAGTCATTGTGGAATTTGTTTTTTAATTCAGATTTACAGTTCAAGAGGCATAGTTGAATGGTCCAACCCATTCACATCTCAATTTCCACATTGAATCATTCAATGCATTAAAAAAATGTCTTTTCTTTCCTGCTTCCTTCTTTCTTCTGTCTACTTGTAAATGGATGGACTTGTTCAACCAGTCCGGTAGATTTTAGGTTCATTCTTGAAGGGCCGACTTTTAATCAGACCAATTCTACCTCTATTCATTTGTGAACTTTTCTCTCTTCGCTAATTGGGGATTGTGAATTTCACCTTTAGAAGAAGCGAAATGATTTGATAAGAGAAATGATCAATTATCACTCCACTCCAACAGCTCACTTCTTGTAGAGTTACTTGAGGGGTGTGTGGACAGGGACGCTTGTATATGCTCAAGAGTTAGTCGAGGTGCTCTAAGAGAACTGGACACTTTAATCATTAAAAAAAATGAGAGAAAGAGAGATGATTGTTGAAGACCTGACTATAATACGGTAAGTGGTGCACATCCATCATCTATTGATCAATTTTAGAATGATAAACGATCGTATTCTGTCATCCTAATGGTATCTAACCATCACATGAAAGTTACTAAAAAAATTGATGAGGACATATGATTATTTCACTTTAAAAATTTTAAAATATAAAGTGTTTCCAAAATGGAAGGTAGATGTATGATATGTTCAAATTTCCTGCACTCAATGATTTTTTTAATTCAATTGATTAGGACTTTGGGTTGTAGTTCAAACCTCCAACTCATGTTATAAACGTTTTCTTTTCTTTTCTTCACTTTCATTTATTCAATTGTTGAATGGGAAAGAACCTTTGTAATTATTCAATTGATACAAAATTCAATTCGGGAACTGACCTCGTAGAAGAAACGACCAATTTTCTATGTTAAATGGTTTCCAAAGAGGAAATCGGATGGTTCAATAGTTTAAAATGGGTGAGTCTGGGCCTGCCCTTGCCAGGAAGAGGCCTGTCTAAGTCCAATTAATTCTAATCATATTGGGCCAGGCTTAAGCTGGAGTAAAGGTACTAAAAATAAAATAGGAGCCCAACCAAAATAGGAAGTTATTTGGGTCATTGGTGTACTGAATTGAATTTCTTGGGCTGGAGCAGGCGTCGGAAAGGAGAAGGTGAATTTTCTATTTGGCCAAGACATGGTGCCAATGGGAGCCCACCAGTGTCTAAAATTCGGCCGAACCGAGATCTCGAATTCTTTCTCTCTCTTAATTTTTTTTTAGAAATCGCGGTAGTTTTTTTTTTTAAATTCATTTTAAAAAAATAAAAAGGCTTTTTAAAAAAAATATAAATATATGCGATATCTAGGCCGATATTTGTCCATACCACAACCGATATTTGTTTTTTTTTTTTTTTTAAAAGAAGAAATCAGCCGAGATCTCGGCGGCCGAATTTTTTTTTCTCTAGCCAATACGCTCAGCCTTCAGAAAACTGAGATTTAGACCCATGGAGCCAACAATTGGGTCTCAGACCAGACTTGAGTTGGTCCAAAACACCTTTTACCGTACTGATCAGACCCATTTATTATTGGATCTGATTGTCATGGGTGTCTGAAAACTCAAAACTCGGCCTCGACTCGGAATCTTATTGAGTCAAGAAACTTAGGAAAGTTTTAGAAAAAATATAAAAAAAAACTTGTTGATTTTGTTTGACTTAGAATTTCATTTAGTCAGTCGGTTCAGACTAATTTGCCCAGTTTTTTCAAAAGTTCAAAGTGTGGTTTTCATGAGCCACTAGTTTTCTTGGATTGTTTCTAGTCATATAGAGAGATATCTCACCCATGTTAGTCAATTATCCCTCATCTTCTCATCTATTTAGCCATCTTCAAAGTTGTCCTAGACTCCTAGTACAATTATTTCCAATTCTATATTTTCAATCATTTACTTCAGAATATAAATTTATATTGTCTATAACTTTTTTATTTATATGTTCTTTCATTAACTAACATTCTAATTCATAAAACATTGTTGATCAAATTGTCATCTTTAAATTCACTTTTTTATTAGTTTCTCTCTTGTCCTCTACAACCACTAGCTTATCTATATTTATTTTAATTTTCAAAATCAGTTTCGACTGATTTTTTTAGTTATTTTTATCATTTTTTTGAATTTTAAAATATTTAAAGCAAGTTATTCGATTTTAGAGTTATTTTCACTAATTTTAACCATTTTGAGTTATTTTCACTAATTTTTCAAGTTTCACCTCTAAGATAATATCAAATTTTGAGTTTTTTGCGAAAATAATTTAATAAAATAATATTCAGTGCTTATGTCATCCAATGGAGATGTTTGTTTAATGTCATTCACATAGTTTCTAAAGTGTCCATCTGATTTTCCAAGATTTTTCTAAAAAATTGATAAAAGTTGAGATTTATAAAATGCTCCTGATTTTCAAGTTTCTTGATTGTTTTTCTCCTTTATTTTTTTTTTTGTTATTGTTGTTTCTATGTGGTAGGAAAGGTGCAGCTCAACTGGTTGTCTCCCACCCCAGGAAGCAGGAGGTTGCGGGTTGTGCATTAGGGATAGTGGCCTCATCCGTAGAGGTTTTAGTAGGACTGTATCTGAGTTTTCCACACATTAACAATAAAAAAATGTTTCCCACAACTTCCTCAGTGTACAACTTCACCACTCGGGTATACGTTTGCAGCCATGTTTTAAAATCCGGCTTGTGGATCGACCCGTCTTGAAGGGAGGATGGGTTAAATAAGATTCAACCGGGTTGACCCATAGTCAATGCTATTAATATAATATTATAAAAATATTAAATTATTAACTAAAGTTATATTTTATAAAAATATTTTTTTCTTCTCACAAATCCAATTGTAAAATACTAAAAATTAATAATCCAAAAATCATATTATAAAAAAAACCAAAATCTTCATCTTTACTTTCTTCATTTAAAGAAACCAAGGGTTTTAAGGATCAAGGGTCACGGGTTTATTAGAAAACCCACGGATTGTCCAGCGGGTCGTAGAGGATTTTTAAGGGTTATTAATCCAAAATGGTCTTAAAATGATCGAACCTGTGTTTCAGCTGGATTATGGTTGACCAGTGCGTTGACCCACGAGTCGAGAGCTGGATTATGGTTGACCAGTGCGTTGACCCACGAGTCGAGTTGAGTTTGATAACATTGATTCGCAGGCTTTCAAAGTGGTTAAAGTGTATTTCCAACGTCAAATCCATCAAATCTAAGGCCTTCCTTTGCTTTCACAGCTTCAATTTTACGAAAAATACAATTATATTTCACCATGAAGGCAAAACAAATGTGGAGTACTTAAAAATACAGATTTCTAAATAAAAAAAAAAAATAGTTTTTAGCTACTCATACATTCACTGATATTTTATTCTTCTTCCCAGCTATCGAAAGCTATACATATTTGATTTTTAAGAATATTTCTGCCATGGCATAGTCAGGCCATCCGTAACCACCAATTTATCATGAAAACAAAAATAATTAGAATAAGAAAAAAGAGTACACAAAAACACAAAAAAATAAATAAAAAGAACTATTTCCATCTTGTTGAAGAGTATTTATATCTAATTCATTTTGTTGAAATGGTCTTGGGCGGTCCAAAATCTGATAATTTTATTTGAATTCTAAAATGTCGTTTTTACCTAATCTTATCTATAAAATGTAAAAAAGAACTTCCATTATTAATATAGACATTGGGTAAACTGGTAAAGTACGGATTTTGTACTATAAAAGCTCGACCCATTAAATAGATCAGATACAAAATCTTGAATTTGAGGTTAATTTCATTTACTAATCTGGTCATGCCATTTAGGGTTGAATCCTTTAGCTGTTTGGAGTTAGGACCTCCACCGTCAGACCTCTCTCATTTCAATTACTAATGCAGTCTAAGTATTGGACCCATGCCATTCTTGGGTCTCATCCTTGGGCTATGTGGATATAGTATAGGTTAAGATATCGGCCGATATGTTTACGGGTTTTCAGTGCTTTGTTATATCGGTCGATACATATTGTATCGGCCGTACATAGTAGTTCTCGGTCGATATTCATAATATCGGTCTTTTTTTTTTAAAAAAAAATCAAAACGGTGGTGGGCCCGAGTTGATATCTCGGCCGATATTTCGTTTTCAATTTTTTTTTAAAAAAAGCCTCCTTTTGGATTTTTATTTTATTTATTAATTTAGAAAAAATAAAATAATAAAAAAACCCGATATTTAAAAAAAAATATAAAAGAGGAGAGAGAATTTTATCGACCGATATCTAGGTCTGGGCGAATTTTTCACCCCTGGGATATGCTATTGTTTAGAAACTTGAAAAAAATTCAACCTATTTAATACGAGTCAACTCAATTCAACAGATTTCAAGTTTAACAAGTCGACATGTATTTTACTTTTTTTTTTTTTTTTTCTAAAATCTCAGCCAAACTTCTTAGTCCTTAGTAAGAACTAAGAAGACTCTTAAGAACTAAGAAGTCGACTGAATCCGAATCTCAAATTTTAGAAGCCAACCTTATCCATAGCAAAATCTATTACATTGTAAAATGAACTAAGCATTGGCCTCAATGTTAGTAAATAAGATGAACACAATATATATATTGAATTTACATGTGGAAAATTGTAGAAAATTCAACGTAAAATTCTTATAGATGATACAAACTGCTCTTAGGGCACACTAGGTGAGGCCCATGGAGAATCTGGTACCTATTGCTTCCGAAAAAAAAAAGTTACCAGTTGAGATATATCCATATAAATTATAAATATAAAGAAATGCAAGGCAGGTGGCATACACTCAACCCTAAGGGCTTCCATATCTACATGAAGATGGGTATTGAGGAAGCCCTTGAGGGAGAGTGAATGCTAAGAGCCTTGGAAGAAGATGTCAACTTCCCTTACTTCCTTCACTCAATTTAGGTCACCTGTCAACTCCTTATATAGACCCATAATCCTCCGTACGTGGGACCTCAACATCTTCCTTATATATTTCATAAAGATATATGATAAAGAATTAGTTCCTCTTGCTTGCCAATTCACCACGTGAATGTGATTATTTGGAGATTCTTTACTGTCAAGATAGATTGTGATATTCTACAGAACGCGCATCGAATTCAAGACTTCACTTTGTGAAGTGGACATCTTGACCATCAGATCAACTCTTTAAAGATTTTTTAAGATAAAATAGACATTTAATATTCTAATAATCCAAAACATTCAACATAAAATAAAATAATTTAGAAGCAATACTGCAAACCAACTAAGCCCTCCATTTAAGTATGAAGTTTCCCTATGATGTAGAAGCAAAGGCAAACTAAATTGGAATCCATTAACCAAAATCATTATAATGTGATATTTGTATATTCTTTAGTAGATTATTATTAGTAAATTTTTTCGAGCATCCAGAAGCCTGACCCATGTATAAGCTTAAGAGGTAGGTTCCAGGATTGTGAAGTGAATAAAGTTGAAGGAATCATCTCCTTGTTATCATGTACTTGAAAGCAATTCTAAATTCTTTCCAAAGATGTAAGTGCGAAAGAACTAAGAACCTCTTAAATAAATCATAACCATTCAACCATATGTGATTTACTAATTGAAATATTGTCAAATAATCGATTTATCAATTTGTTCTTTGAGATAGACAAATCGTTAGAGAACGGTAAGTGATTGGTGCATCAATACTTTTATTTTTTGTGCATAAAAAAGAGTGAAATATCCATTTTGTCTAATTTTTTCAATCTCGCTTTTTTTTCTCTTCCCATTTATTTGAATAAAATGAGTATTTCACTCATTTTTTATGTACCAAAAAGTTAAAAGTGCTAGTGCACCAATCAATTCCCTTTTAGAACATAGAAGACTTTCTAAATGACGACTTAGAGTTAAATTTGTTCAAATTGGACGGTCTAATTTCATTATGATAGCACTTAATCTAAATGATTAGTTTTCTTAGAGTCTTTCTCGCATTATGAATGCCACATATCACTACATTGTCAATGTCTTATACTGTGGTAAAACTAGACTCAATCAATCCAACTCAACTATTGACCTTAACTCGCTCTAAAATGGGAGAGTTTGAGTTGACCTTGTTGAGTCGTAAATGATCATGACCCTTATTTATTAGTCATTTAGCTTATTTAGATAAATATAGTTGACTCATGTAATATTTTTTTTTTAATTTATGTATGAGAAACCGCGTAATATGTAATAATTGATATCCAATAGTAACATTACTGTCTAAATTTTTTTTTTTTTATAGGTAACATGGCAGAAAAGGAAACCCAAGACATGAAAAATGTCTCTGCCAACCTACACCCAGTGGTTTAAGAAATGCACCGGAGATACACCTCCTTTTCTTTTTTTCCCTTTTTTTTTGGAAAAAAGTTATAGAAAAATATAAAAAAGTAGAAAATTTTGGATAAGTATATTTTTTTTAAAAAAGTAAAGATCATTCTTATGGAGTTTTAGACCCTCGAAATTTGAAATTTCATTATGTTCTAAAAATTTTAAAAATATCTTAAAACTTTGGAAAATTCCTAAAAAATTTATGAAATGAGAAACCAACATAAGGAAACACCTAATTTGAACTTTATGTTCTCAAGTATCCTCTAGTGACATGTATCTTCTATAACAATTCATAATTTTTTTATTTTACAAATTTCTAAATTTCATAAAAATGTTAGAATATTAAAAAAATTAGACAAATACCTTAAAAGTTCTACTAATCTTCATTTAATTGCAGAAACATTTGTATATCATTTCATTCATTTTTTTACATAGAGAATCAAATTACAACACGAATATTTACATTGTTTCCTTTCGGAACGTCTACTGGTTCAAACCAGACCCATTATACTCAAAGGCAAGGAATTGAAGAAGAGATGGTTGTGACCCTCGTTGCAATTTACGCTCATGCTCTTTCTCACAAAAAAGAGACATTATATATTACCTTGATTGACATTTAGAAAATATACAATTCTAATCAACAGTATATATCTGATAGTGAGGCTCCACAAAACCGAACAAGAGAGAGCCCTAGCTTAGCAAGCATAGGGTTGTATTTGAAATCAAATAGTTTGAAAAAAATTCAGCAACACAGTGTCTGAGAAAATGTAAAACTAGATACCTTGCAATTTTCAGTTAAATTTCGATTTTCAATAACCTCCCGTAAAATTTAATTATTGTCCTCCTCTTTTCCACTGCCAAATGATCAACGTTATGCAGCATTAACCAATGCAAAAATATTTAATCATCTTGCAAGAGCCCATCTTCAAATAATAATTATGAGGAGGGGCATCAACCAGGCCCAAATGTTCTGAAAATCATCTTCGTCAATTCACGCTTCATGAGGCGGAACGTAACCAGGTGAACACCCACGTCGGTTAATATATATATTTACAACGGTGAAGAGTTAATATGATCAAAGAATTTCTTGCATAGATTTAAGAGTATCACATTAATGTGTAATTTTGCTTATGCATTTTTTCAAAAAAAACTATCTAATTGACTTTCTATCTCATCATATTTCTAAAATAGGTTTCACTATTATAGTTCATAAACTTCATGCAGTTCAAAAGTAAGTTCTCATATGGCCAACGTGCACACGTCTTCATAATAGAAGCTTACCCAGCTATAGTTTTGGTCCTTGGTTTTGAATTAAATTGGGTGTAGTTCAACCGGTGATCTCCAGTTTCAGGAAGCGGGAGGTGTCAGGTTCGAGACCCATAGCTTCACCTGGTGTGCCATAAGAGCAGTGGGTATCATCTGTAAGGATTTTACACTGGTTTTCCAACGATTTTTAACACATAAATTTAAAATAAAATAAAATTAGATGCATCTCTCTATCTATATTATCCTCCCTTGTCAAGACCCAGATTTAAACATTGAAAATTAAATATTGGTTTTATGAAAAATTGATGCAAATACCACGTGTTGATATTAGAGCCCTTGAAAACCATTGATGACTAGAGAGGGAGAGAGAGAGATCTGAATCTTTAGATCAGTGGACATAAAATGAGACACATGATCCTTGTGATGGGGCCCATTTGATGGGTCCCTCCATCAAATGGGCATATGAGGATGAAGAAGAATGCCTGTACATAATAAGCACACAAAATTCTCTTTTAAGTGCGTATTGTCAACGAGGAAGGTCAATTTTGAATTTAGACTTATGATCATGTGGGTGCTTAGCAGATTTTATTCCCTAGATAAGAAAGAATCCGACTCTTAAGCATGTCTAAGGGTCAACTCACCACTGGAAGCATTGAATGTTACAGATGAATCGCATTCTCTACCATTATTTTAGATAAGTAAGAAGGACCACTCTTCATTGTTCTGTAAATTGCCGTAGTGAACACGGTGAATAACTGATAGAAAGAAAGAATTGTTTAGGGCTCTTTGAGCTCGGTTTTGGGTTTCAAACTCAAGGGATTCATTATGTGTATAATTCGACTCTGTAGGTGTTTGTCGAACTACGTAAATCCTAGTGTTGATTTGGTTTGGTATATTTATGTATTTATCGTGTTGTCATTGATCGGTTGATTTAATTCTGCATATATTATTCCTAATACTGTATCCGGTATTTGCGGATTGAGAAGTTTACATATGCTATAAGAATTAATCAAGTAAAACACATGAATAACTTTATCAGAATTGGACAATTTAATTAAAGAGAAGATTTACAAATATTCTACGTAATATTTGATGAGATACTGAAAGAATAATTCGTGCTTATCGTTGACTTGCTGCACACAAGTAGTGGTGCAATTTGACACGTGTTTGAGTGGCCAAAAGCTTTTCTATGAAGCTCTTTGTGTGTTTGTATCTAAGGAATAAGAAGCAAATAGATGTTAATGAGATGGTGGAATTTCACACATTTCCATCATTTTCTAGATACTTATTTTTTAACTTTCACAATAGAACTTAAAAGGCAAATCTCATTCCACTTAATGATCATCAATCATCATTATCATTGTTATTAAAATCATTCCACTTCCAATCTATCCTGACAAAGTTCTATAATAAATACCTGAAAATTTTCTACATGAATGAGAAAATATGTTGAAAAGCACCAGAAAACCCAAAATGATTATTTCCATATAGAAACTGCCATGGGAGCCATCGAAAATATGAGTTAACTAATTAAAAAAACAAATAACTCTCGTTAAAGCCCTAAAAAATGTAATCATTGTCGTGATTAATCATAAAACAATGCAAAAAATAAGCAAAACCACACAAATAGAGAAGATACAGGTTTAGATAGTTCGGCCAAAGACCTACGTCCACGGACAGTAAAGAGAGAAATCAACTAATTTGAGAAGGGAGATACAAATTCAGTCACTCTCTCTCCCTCACCATCTCTCACTACATAATTTTCATACAAATGAAAGAGATACAAATTGAGCCATGCCATTACAAGTTGGGCCGCGTCATAAATCGAGTCAATAATCAGCAAACACTTGTGTCAATCAATTAACTTGAGAACATAAAAACTATAGTAGTGATTAGAAGACAAGACTTTTTAACCTATAGGGATTGGAGTGATAGCCAAGAACTTCAAAGGATCATTTCCCATAGATTTACTTAACGTATATGGATAAAAAGATTTAGACATACTCCGAAAAGTAGTCGGGTGCTACAAGAGACTAACACCTTAAATCATAAAAAAGATAAAGGACTTTTATCTTTAATAGCATGAAGTTATCCAAATCTCAATCAAGAACATATTCTTTATCAAGTGATTTGTGGCGGAATCGTTAGAAGGTGTTGAAGATCCCAACTTGTCATGGGTCTATATAAGTAGCTGAGCTCTGAATCCATTAGGTATTAAGTTGCAAGGTGGAAGAAAAGGTGAAGAGATTTGAGGAAAAGAAACCTATTTCCTACTCCGAGGCATCTCTCATGCACTCTCCCTCACAGGCTTCCACAGGAGTCTGTGGTGGAAAGTACATGGGAGTTGTCTTGATCCTGCTCCCATCAACTCTTCAAGTTTTCTATCTCTGCTCATTCAGATGGAGGTGCGTTTTCTATATTTTAGCTTCTTCTATGTATGATTCAAATACAAGACAGATGGGGAGGATTTCTGAAAATCACTTGCCAGACATTCAAGATCCATCCATCAACCAAGAGAACCATGTTTTGGACCAAAATTAGGGTGATTCTTGTCATTAGGTAGGGAACACGAAAAGTTTAAGTGGCCATGAAGTTCTACTCATATTATGTGACATATACTATGATATATGGTCTCGTGTTAGGTTGTAAAAATTTGACATTAAAAAAATTATTTTTATTGAAAATGAACAAAGTGTTGTCTAGAAGATCAAAGAAAACCTTTCTCTTTTTTTTTTTTATTAATTTTTTCTATCTCCCCCTCCTCCCACGAAATGGATTTTTTAGAAAGTGAGAAGAATAACTCATTCCTCGTTCTTGATAAAGAACTCTTATTTCATAGAAAACGAGAAAATTAACTAATTAATTTTTCTCTACTGTTTATTTTTTATAGCTGAAAACTGACAAAAAAAACCTTGAGCAAAAAAAAAAAAAAACCCACATATATTAAATCGTCAGTGTTACAACTTCATAAGCTAAAACCTCATCTATTTGAGATTGTCGGCTTTTTTAATTTTATCTTTCCACTTGACCCTATCATAACATGCACATTCAAGTCACTCTACTATATCATATCTTTCCTTTTCCAATCTCTTTCTCCTCTCAGTTTTATATGTTCATTGATGCTTGTTTGGACCTAGGTATCCAGTCTAAAAGACTAGTTTGTTAGGTGAAATAACCCAAGTCTTTTATAAATCCTTCTATTGAAAGATAATATTGTTATTATTTAAGTAATTCACGATTGTCTCTCCCTTTTCCACTATGTTATTTATACAATGATATCATATTCCTCGACGTCCATACCATTTGAGCTATTAGCTCCATCATGAATCAATGTAATTTTAGATTATGAAAATACATTTGAACTCACTCATTTGCTATAACAATATCTAAATCTTCTATGAAACATTTTATCTAAATGGCACAACCCTTATTTCTCATTGGATCAAGAGATTTCTCTTCTTCGAAAATAACTAAATAAATAAATAAAGATGGGACTTTGCATTGTCAATGACCTCAAAAAATTAACATCAAAGTAAGCAGCAATTCCAAATTTATTTGCTTGAAAGCATAGTTTTATATGCTTCCTTTTAGATATCTATTAACTATCCAATGTTTAAAATTAGGATTATTTTGGGTCTATTAACTAGACTTATTGAAATTAGGTTTACTATATAGCATTTTTCAAAGGCTTGGTCCCATTTCGACAGAAGTATTTCATTTTAAACTTTGAACCTAAACATGACTTAGCCGTAGTAAAAATTGAAGTGATATGAACATGTTAGTATTTTATAATAAAAATATTAATTTTATTTTTTATTTATTTGTTACCATTTAAATGATGAAAATATACATCATTATTAAAAATCAATAATACGTGTCATTTTTTTACTATTAAATAGCAAATTACTTACCATCAATTCAGAATCATTTCTTTTGTTATTTTAATGTCTCATCAACATACTTTCTCCCAGGGGTTCAAAAATTGGCTCGGCCGATATGCGATACGGACGATATATCGGCCGATATTTTTATCTCTCATACCGATATCGGCATTTTCTCTCTCCTCCGATATCGGAACCGTGAAAAAACCGCAAAAAACCGTGAACACCACTGAGAACCGTAAACCCTGAACCGCGGAAAACCGTGGAAAACCGCGAAAAACCGCGAAAAACGGTGTAAAAACCGCGAAAAACGTATCGGTGTTTTAAATTTTTTTTTTTTTTAAATACCGACATTTATTAATATCGGCCGACATTGTGACCGATATTTCGGACCGAATATCGGCCATATCGGCCGATATTCGGTATATACGGCCGATACTTATCGTATCGGCCGATATTACTCGGTTTAAAAAAACCGATATATATCGGCCGATACGATATGTATCGGCCGATATTTGGACCTTAGCTTTCTCCCAGTTGATTGCATTTATTGGCAACTGCCATTTGCTGCAATTGAATCGTCCAAAGCCCTAGCTGAAACACTTGAGTTGCGAATGTGAAAGACAAGAACAAGAATTTAGGAGAATTTAAAAAGTAGATAAATAAATTAGAGGTGTTAAATTCTTATTGTCCTTTTCATGTCTATTTTCTTACAGAACACTGAGAACAGAGAATCCCAGATGAAATAGAGATCTAAGCACAATATAACTCTCCAAAAAGGAATAGTGGGAATTTCCAGTTTTCACTATCTTCATTTCACAATTCTTTGAAAAGGAATATTGGGAATTTCCAGTTTTCACTATCTTCATTTCACAATTCTTTGAAAATACAGACAAGTAAAAGAGGAAGAATCGACACCCTTTTCCCTTTTTGTTTCCTTCTGTTCTAAAGCTATGGTGTCATGCAGCTCTATTATGCTGTGTAAAATTGTACACGGAAAAAATAAAGCAAGTAGTGACCTGCTGAAAAATTTTGTTGCCTGTAAAAGATTCGAGTAAGAAAAGAATTGCCGTCTCTTTGCCTCATACAATAATTGACTTTCTCATCTCACATTCTTAGCATTAAATTTGCACTGGATCTACTAGCCTGAGGCTTGCAATGTTGAGACTTCTTCAACCTGCTGGACAAAGCAATTCAGTAATAATCAAAGCTTGACTGTTTCAAGTGTGCATTACTTCTGTGGGCACTTAGCTGAAGATCAACGAAATGTTTTACCAAGGAAAAAATAATACAGTCAATTTGAACCTAACAAAGTGTATGAAAATCAACTTCGTGGAGTGTTAGATGTTGTGCAAATTTTAAATTTATAACTCGCAAGCGCACGAACCATTTAGATAGTATAGCGATTAAGTGTGAGGTCGAACCCATCGGAACTTAGGAAAATATATCCATGAAAATATACCATTCAATTACGTATTTTAAGAACTTTGGAAAATATAGAGAAAAATCATAAAAATAGAGTTATTTATCTAATCTATGAGTTTTAATCTTAATTTAGAAACATTCTAGATTTAAATATACAATCTAACAATTTAACTAATTTTAATTAAGATGGTGGCATTAATATAAAAATATAAACAATCTCAATCTAATTTAAAATACAAAATTAAGATGCAATTAAATTATTTCCAACCTACTTCATCAATTTCACGAGTTTTTGGATTTATAAACAAAAATAAAATTAAAAACACCTAAATTACATCTGTACATATTTACAGTGGAACTGGCTCAAAGAATCAAGGAGGTATTATTTTCCATATTTTAAAAATAAAACAAAGGCCTAGAATACGGAACTCACATAAATTACCAATCATGCATTCAAATTTTTCATCGATAAATATTCTAAGAATTAAATCCATGGATTTCATTAAATTAAAAATCTCAAATTAAACCTTAGAATGAATAGAAATTAAACTTCATCTTCAAATCTAAAATATTTCATCGCACTCTTAAAATAAGAGCCTTAGATCAAAGAAGGAAGTCTATTCAATCTAAATTTTCATCACATTTAATCTGAAATAATTAAAATAAATCCACACATAAACTTAATTAAAGAATAAAAATCAAATCAAATAATCATCATACGTAAATTGAATAATTGGAAAACCATAGACTAAATATTTCATCACACCTCAATTTTTTTATGAAACATGAATTTAGACTTACATATCAATGGAATTTTAAAGAAAAATAAATACAATGAAAATCAAAATCCACCAACCTTAGAACCCAATGTGGATTGAAAATCCCACAGTCTTTCTCCTTCTCTTCTTCCTCTCCTCTCCTTTTCTTCGATGCCGAAGTTCAGTTTTCTCAATAGGAGAGGGCTAGTATTTATAGATGAAAGGAGGTGGTATGAATGGATTGGATTCAAAGATTTAAATAAAGCAAGGGACACATGGAGGGCGGATATGATTTGTGCTAAATATGGAATGAGTTAAAGGAGGCAAGGAGCTAAATTCGTTCAAGGAAAGTGGGTGCAGAATCCCTTTTTTTACACATGTACCATTTTACAGCTCAGTTTTGACCTTGTTAACTTTTGAATCAGAAAAAGTTGTAAACTACAAAGTTATAGCTCTTGAAGTCTTCTTTCCAACGCAAAAAGAATCAAAGTAATCGGATATTGGAGTAGAAATTTATGACCAAAATACTAAATATGTGTCAAATCTTCCTTCTTTTTCTCCCTTCCTTATTTTCTTTCTCTTTCCTTAATCCACTTGCCACATTCGAAAATCCTCTTATATTAGCTTGTAAATTTCGAATTTCCTCTTGAGATAATAAATATAGTATTCACACATGTGGATTTCTTCATGGGCTTTTCTTAATGGGCTCAATAATTGGGCTTGAGGTCCAAAATAACTCATCATAGGCCCAGGCTTTATATTTAAGCATTTTTTCTGTCATCCTCACTTTTAAACCTGCAAAACACAAAATTATACTAATTAGATAAAATTAAATAAAATGAGGTACTAACAATGATAAATTAAGAATAAAATATGTATTTATTTTGCACTCATCATTAGAATCACCTGAGGAAGAGACATTAACTCAAGAACAGCTTTCTTTGGAGTCAGTTCATTGTCGATGATGCGAGCAACTGCTGTCAAGACGGGCATCTTGACATTGTATCTCTGTGCCAATGCAATCACAGCTCCAGCTGTTGATACACCTTCAGCAACCTGAAGAAATCCCTATAAGCAACTTTTTTCAACCCCGAAAAAGAATTTTTTTTTTTAAGGAATGTCGCTGAGCATCTAGAACCTGATTCATTGAACTCAATATCTCATCAAGATTCTCTCCTGATCCAAGACGCAGACCAACAGTTCTGTTTCTTGATAGATTCACGAAGCATGTAAGCATTATGTCACCAGTCCCAGATAAGCCAGTGAGTGTTGTTGATTTTGCACCCATCTTTCATACAAAGTGAGAATGCAAGAGTGACAAATGAGATCTGTCAGATACTTAAGAAAGTAATACAAAGGAAACAATGTTGACCATGGTAGCAAGGTTTAAATGCGGATAGAACCCAGAAGATGCATTCCACTTCACATTGGTTTGCAAAGAAAATGAAGACATAAGAATACACAAGTATCTTTACACTTTTATTTATTATTACTTTTTTTCTTTTTTGAAACTTATTTAAAAGCTCTAGGAGATTTCTCAAGTCTCCCAATCTAGGGAGGTTGCTCTTTAAATATTAAAGTGGGTTGTATATTTTCTGATGAAATATGTAGAAAATAACAATGACATTGATTGTATAAAATTTGAGCCTCATCTAATTATTTTAGCTTTTTGATTTTAGACTTTTGAAGGTTTGATCACTAGAAGCCATTGATTTTTCATGGCCCATTTTTCAATGTTGTGATCATCAGATTGAGGAGTTTCCCTTGAATTATAACATCGATGAAATCCTTTGTCCATCCCACCCAACATGTGGGGCCCAATTGATTATAAATGTATACCTTAGTCTCCTTAGAACTGCTCTCCTATTATTACTTTTTGTTGACTACAATATTTTGAGAGTCATTAATCTGAGTGCGTGGGGGCAGGATATTCTCTATGCATTAAATTGTGAAGCCTACTTTTAGTCCATGCTGATAGACTAGTTAGAAATATCTATGCTTAAATGTGGCGCCACCAAAAGTCACATTGATTATATAAAAATCAAGTCATATTTTTTAAGCCCATAGAGTTCAGGGTTTAAAAAAAATAATTAAAGTGATTGAAAATTTGGATACCTTGGTTAGATTGATCTAATCCAGGTGACTTTTGGAGGTATTCAGGCATAAACCTTTCTATTGGGACATGGTACTGCACAAGGTATTACCCAACTGCAACATGCCTAATTGATCCCATCCAACCAACAAACCCCTCTTGCCACCATCTCTCTCCCCCTCAGCACAGGCCAAGTGATGATCAACCTATCAAAGCAACAATTGTTAGTTATTATCAACAATTGCCACTACAGTCTTCATCTTGTGACTAGGGAAGATAATGGTCTTTTGGTTTTATGGCTTATATATTCAACATGCAACTCACTACTTTTGGAAAAAAAAGGAGGGGAGACAAAAGTCTTTTCTTATCTTCTTCAAGAACAAGGAAACTTTTTCAATTGTGAGTCCGGCTTCACTTCTTCAAGAATGATGACCGGTAAGGTCAGATTTAACGCCTATTTAAGCCGCCATATTGAAATTAATGACTTTTGACTTAAAATCTCAGATTTTGAATCAAAGATTCCAAAAACAAAACCATTTATCATTTTTTTGAATTTTAAAATATTTAAAGCAAGTTATCCGATTTTAGAGTTATTTTCACTAATTTTAACCATTTTGAGTTATTTTCATTAATTTTTCGAATTTCACCTATAAGATAATATCAAATTTTGAATTTTTTGTGAAAATAATTTAATATAATAATATTCAGTGCTTATGTCATTCAATGGAGATGTTTATTTTAGGCACTCCATTCGGACACCCCCTCTTTCTGTCAAGGGACACCCCTTTTCAAATTTTCTGAAAAAGTGACTGTTTTGCCCTCCCTCTAAAAATCCTTCTAACTATTCTTCCATTCATTTTTCAGTTCAAACTGGTGGAGTACGGATTTTGCACTATAAAAGCTCGACCCATTAAATAGATCAGATACAAAATCTTGAATTTGAGGTTAATTTCATTTACTAATCTGGTCATGCCATTTAGGGTTGAATCCTTTAGCTGTTTGGAGTTAGGGCCTCCACCGTCAGACCTCTCTCATTTCAATTACTAATGCAGTCTAAGTATTGGACTCATGCCATTGTTGGGTCTCATCCTTGGGCTATGTGGATATAATATAGGTTAAGATATCGGCTGATATGTTTACGGGTTTTTAGTGCCTTGTCATATCGGTCGATACATATTGTATCGGCCGTACATGGTAGTTCTCGGCCGATATTCATAATATCAGTCTTTTTTTTTTAAAAAAAAAAATCAAAACGGTGGTGGGCCCTAGTTGATATCTCGGCCGATATTTTCGTTTTTAATTTTTTTTTTTTTTAAAAAAGCTTCCTTTTGGATTTTTATTTTATTTATTAATTTAGAAAAAAAATACCGATATTTAAAAAAATATATAAAAGAGCAGAGAGAATTTTATCGACCGATATCTAGGTCTGGGAGAATTTTTCACCCTTGGGATATACTGTTGTTTAGAATCTTGAAAAAAATTCAACCTATCTAATACGAGTCAACTCAATTCATCAGATTTCGAGTTTAACAAGTCGACATGTATTTTACTTTTTCTTTTTTTTCTGAAATCTCAGCCAAACTTCTTAGTCCTTAGTAAGAACTAAGAAGACTCTAAGTCGACTGAATCCGAATCTCAAATTTTAGAAGCCAACCTTATCCATAGCAAAATCTATTATATTGTAAAATGAACTAACATTGGCCTTAGTAAATAAGATGAACACAAAATATATATATATATATATATATATATATATATATATATATATATATATATATATTGAATTTACATGTGGAAAATTGCAGAAAATTTAACGTAAAATTCTCATAGATGATACAAACTGCTCTTAGGGCACACTAGGTGAGGTCCATGGAGAATTTGGTACCTCCTGCTTTCTAAAAGAAAAAGTTATCAGTTGAGCTACACCCATATTTATATATAAAGAAATGCAAGGCAGGTGGCATACACTCAACCCTAAGGACTTCCCTATCTGCCTGAAGATGGGCAGTGAGGAAGCCCTTGAGGGAGAGTGAATGCTAAGAGCCTTGGAAGAAGATGTCAACTTCCCTTCACTCAATTTAGGTCACATGTCAACTCCTTATATAGACCCATAATCCTCCGTACGTGGAACCTCAACATCTTCCTTGTCTATTTCATAAAGATATATGATAAAGAATAAGTTCCTCTTGCCTGCCAATTCACCATGTGAATATGATTATTAGGAGATTCTTCACTGTCAAGATCGATTGTGATATTCTACAGAACGCAAATCGAACTCAAGACTCCACTTTGTGAAGCGGACATCTTGACTATCAGACCAACTCCTTAAAATTTTTCTTTTAACATTAAATAGACATTTAATATTCTAACAATCCAAAACATTCAACATAAAATAAAATAATTTAGAAGCAATACTGCAAACCAACTAAGCCCTCCATTTAAGTATGAAATTTCCCTATGATGTAGAAGCAAAGGCAAACTAAATTGGAATCCATTAACCAAAATCATTGCAATGTGATATTTGTATATTCTTTAGTAGATTATTATTAGTAAATTTTTTCGAGCATCCAGAAGGCTGACCCATGTATAAGCTTAAGAGGTAGGTTGCAGGATTGGGAAGTGAATAAAGTTGAAGGAATCATCATCTTGTTATCGTGTACTTGAAATCAATTCTAATTTCTTTCCAAACATGTAAGTGCAAAAAGAACTAAGAACCTCTTAAATAAATCATAACCATTCAACCATATGTGATTTACTAATTGAAACATTGTCAACTAATCGATTTAATCAATTTGTTCTTTGAGATAGACAGATCATTAGAGAACGGGAAGTGATTGGTGCACCAATACTTTAATTTTTGGTGCATAAAAAATGAGTAAAATACCCATTCTGTCTAATTTTTTTTCAATTTTTTTTTTCTCTTCCCATTTATTTGAATAAAATGAGTGTTTCACTCATTTTTTATGTACCAAAAAGTTAAAAGTGCTAATGCAACAATCAATTCCCTTTTAGAACATAGAAGACTTTCTAAATGACGACTTAAAGTTAAATTAGTTCAAATTGGACAGTCTAATTTCATTATAATAGCACTTAATCTAAATGATTAGTTCTCTTAAAGTCTTTCTCGCACTAGGAATGCCACGTATCACTACATTGTCAATGTCTTATACTGTGGTAAAACTAGACTCAATCAATCAAACTCAACTATTGACCTTAACTTGCTCTAAAATGGGAGAGTTTGAGTTGACCTTGTTGAGTCATAAATGATCATGACCCTTATTTATTAGTCATTTAGCTTATTTAGGTAAATATAGTTGACCCATGGCTCGTATAATTTATATATATGTTGGTTTATATTCACCCTTCTCATTTCTACCAATCATTGGTGCTCTTGTTGCTAACGATAACAAAGAAAAAACACCACAATTTAAAGGGTTTTTTTTTTGTGTACATAGAGTAGAGTAATAGTAAAAGTCATGAATTAACACTAAAAGAAAAAAAATAAGAAGTAAAGAATAAATCTCACTCTCCTATTTCAGTGTAGTTAGCTCAAATTGGATCATCTTGTTGGGACCATTTGAATATTTCCAATCCCTTAGGTTAGTATGAGATGAAATGGAACCATTATGGATTGTGCTTTAGCAACTGATCAGTTCCATTAATTACCATCAGATGCAATTTGAGAGCCCACAAATTTAACAGGAAAAGAAGAAAAAAGAATATCAATTAAGATTAATATGTAATAGTTTTTTTTTTAATTTACGTATGAGAAACTGTATAAATGAACTGCAAAATAGGACAACTATCTAAATTTTTTAATAGGTAACATAGCAGAAAAGAAACCCAAGACATGAAAAATGTCTCTGCCAACCTACATCCAGGGGTTTAAAAAACGCACTGCTGATTATGCCTCCTTTTCTTTTCTTTTTTTTGGAAAACGTTATATTAAAAAAAAATTAGGATGAGCATATATAGATATCCAAAATTTTAGAATCTCTTGGGCAGTCAGAGTTCAGAGTTTGCTACTCTTACACCAATCAAATTAAAAAAAAAAAAAAAAAAAACCTTTCCTGTTCTACCTTTCCTTTATTATATATATTTATAATTTTGAAGAGCCAATATGATGAAAGAATGTCTTATATAGATTCAAAAGTATCATATTAATGTGTGATTTTACTTATAAAATTTTAAAAAGAACTATCTGATTGACTTTCTATCTCATATTTCTAAAATAGATTTCACTATTATAGTTCATAAGACTTCATGCAGTTCAAAAGTAAGTTCTCATATGGCCAACATGCACACGTGTTCATAATAGAAGTTTACATAGCTTCAGTATTTCCTTGGTTCTGAATTAAATTTTAGATGCATCTCTCTAACTGTACCATCCTCCCTTGTCAAGACCCAGGTTTAAACTTTAAAAATAGAAAATTAAATTATTGCTTTTGTGAAAAATTGATTCAAATACCACGTGTCGATATCAGAGCCCTTGAAAACCATTGATGACTATAGAGGGAGAAAGAGATCTGAATCTTTAGATCAGTGGACATAAAATGAGACACATGACCCTTGTGATGGGGCTCATTTGATGGGTCCCTCCATCAAATGGGCATATGAGGATGAAGAAGAATGCCTGTACATAATAAGCACACAAAATTCTCTTTTAAGTGCGTATTGTCAACGAGGAATGCCAATTTTGAATTTAGACTTATGATCATGTGGGTTCTTAGCAGATTTTATTCCCTAGATAAGAAAAGAATCCGACTCTTAAGCATGTCTAAGGGTCAACTCACCACTGGAGGCATTGAATGTTACAGATGAATCGCATTCTCTACCATTATTTTAGATAAGTAAGAAGGACCACTCTCCGTTGTTCTGTAAATTGTCGTAGTGAATACGGTGAATAACTGATAGAAAGAAAGAATTGTTTAGGGCTCTCTGAGCTCGGTTTTGGGTTTCAAACTCAAGGGATTCATTATGTGTATAATTCGACTCTGCAGATGTTTGTCGAACCATGTAAATTCTGGTGTTGATTTGGTGTGGTGTATTTATTTATTTATCGTGTTGTGATTGATCTGTTGATTTAATTCTGCATATATTATTCCTAACACTGTATCCGGTGTCTGCGGATTGAGAAGTTTACATATACTCTAAGAATTAGTCAAGTAAAACACATGAATAAATTTATCAGAATTGGACAACTTAATTAAAGAGAAAATTTACAAATATTTTGTACATGAGGACGTCTACGTAATATTTGATGAGATACTGAAAGAATAATTCGTGCTTATCGTTGAGTTGCTGCACACAAGTAGTGGTGCAATTTGACATGTGTTTGAGTGGCCAAAAGCATTTCTATGAAGCTCTGTGTGTGTTTGTATATAAGGAATAAGAAGCAAATAGATGTTAATGAGATGGTGGAATTTCACACGTTTCCATCATTTTCTAGATACTTATTTTTTAACTTTCATAATAGAACTTAAAAGGCAAATCTCATTCCACTTAATGATCATCAATCATCATTATCATTGTTATTAAAATCATTCCACTTCCAATCTATCCTGTCAAAGTTCTATAATAAATACCTGAAAATTTTCTTCATGAATGAGAAAATATGTTGAAAAGCACCCAGAAAACCCAAAATGATTATTTCCATATAGAAAGTGCCACTGGAGCCATCGAAACTATGAGTTAACTAATTAAAAAAACAAATAACTCTCGTTAAAGCCCTAAAAAATGTAATCATTGTCGTGATTAATCATAAAACAATGCAAAAAAATAAGCTAAACCACATAAATAGAGAAGATACAGGTTTACGTAGTTCGGCCAAAGACTTACGTCCACGGACAGTACAGAGAGAAATCAACTAATTTGAGAAGAGGGATACAAATTCAGTCACTCTCTCTCCCTCACCATCTCTCACTATATAATTTTCATATAAATGAAAGAGATACAAATTGAACCATGCCATTACAAGTTGGGCCGAGTCATAAATCGAGTCAAATATTTGTGTCACACAAGACTATTTAACCTATAGGAATTGGAGTGATAGCAAAGAACCTCAAAGGATCATTCCCCATAGATTTACTCAATGTGTGTCGATAAAAAGATTTAGGCATACTCCGAAAAGTAGTCGGGTGCTTCAAGAGACTAACACCTTAAATCATAAAAAAGATAAAGGACTTTTATCTTTAATAGCATGAAGTTATCCAAATCTCAATCAAGAACATATTCTTTTTTCATGTGATTTGTGGCGGAATCGTTAGAAGGTGTTGAAGATCCCAACTTGTCATGGGTCTATATAAGTAGCTGAGCTCTGAATCCATTAGGTATTAAGTTGCAAGGTGGAAGAAAAGGTGAAGAGATTTGAGGAAAAGAAACCTATTTCCTACTCCGAGGCATCTCTCATGCACTCTCCCTCACAGGCTTCCACAGGAGTCTGTGGTGGAAAGTACATGGGAGTTGTCTTGATCCTGCTCCCATCAACTCTTCAAGTTTTCTATCTCTGCTCATTCAGATGGAGGTGCGTTTTCTATATTTTAGCTTCTATGTATGATTCAAATACAAGACAGATGGGGAGGATTTCTGAAAATCACTTGCCAGACATTCAACATCCATCCATCGACCAATAGAACCATGTTTTGGACCAAAATTAGGGTGATTCTTGTCATTAAGTAGGGAACACGAAAAGTTTTAGTGGCCATTTGTTTGCGGAAGAAATTAGGTTGAAGTTCTACTCATATTATGTGACATATACTATGATATATGGTCTCGTGTTAGGTTGTAAGAATTTGACATTAAAAATTTTATTTTTATTGAAAATGAACAAAGTGTTGTCTAGAAGATCAAAGAAAACCTTTCTCTTTTTTTTTTATTAATTTTTTCTATCTCCCTCTCCTCCCACGAAATGGATGTTTTAGAAAGTGAGAAGAATATCTCATTCCTCGTTCTTGGTAAAGAACTCTTATTTCATAGAAAACGAGAAAATTAACTAATTAATTTTTCTCTACTCTTTATTTTTTATAGCTGAAAACTAACAAAAAAACCCCTGAGCAAAAAAAAAAAAAAACCCACATATATTAAATCGTCATCGTTACAACTTCATAAGCTAAAACCTCATCTATTTGAGATCGTCGGCTTTTTTAATTTTATTTTTCCACTTGACCCTATCATAACATGCACATTCAAGTCACTCTACTATATCATATCTTTCCTTTTCTAATCCCTTTCTCTCCTCTCAGTTCTATATGTTCATTGATGCTTGTTATGATCTCGGTATCCGGTCTAAATGACTAACATGTTACGTGAAGTAACCGAAGTCTTTTATAAATGCTTTTATTGACAGATTAGATTGTCATTATTTAAGTAATTCACAATTATCTCTCCCTTTTCCACTATGTTATTTATACAATGATATCATTCCTCCACTTCCATACGATTTAAGGTATTAGCTCCATCATGTATCAATGTAATTTTAGATCATGAAAATACGTTTCAACTCACTCATTTGCTATAACAATATCTAAATCTTCTATGAAACATTTTATCTAAATGGCACAACCCTTATTTCTCATTGGATCAAGAGATTTCTCTTCTTCGAGAATAACTAAATAAATAAATAAAGATGGGACTTTGCATTTTTATTGACCTCAAAAAATTAACATCAAAGTAAGCAGCAATTCCAAATTCATTTGCTTGAAAGCATAGTTTTATATGCTTCCTTTTAGATATCTAAATACCCATTTACCACTATTCAATGTTTTAAATTAGGATTATTTTGGGTCTATTAACTAGACTTATTGAAATTAGGTTTACTATGTAGCATTTTTCAAAGATTTGGTCCCATTTCGACACAAGTATTTAAAGGTTTATAGTCATTTAAAAATCAATAATACGTGTCATTTTTTACTATTAAATAGCAAATTACTTTACCATCAATTTAGAATAATTTCTTTTGTTATTTTTAATGTCTCATCAACACAATTTCTCCCAGCTGATTGCATTTACTGGCAACTGCCAGTTGCTGCAATTGACTTGTCTAAAGCCCTAGCAGAAACACTTGGGTTGCGAATGTGAAAGACAAGAATAAGAATCTAGGAGAATTTAAAAAGTAGATAAATAAATTAGAGGTGTTAAATTCTTATTGTCCTTTTCATGTCTATTTTCTTACAGAACACTGAGAACCGAGAATGCCAGATGAAATAGAGATCTAAACACACTATAATTCTCCAAAAAGGAATAGTGGGAATTTCCAGTTTTCACTATCTTCACTTAACAATTCTTTGAAAAGGGATATTGGGAATTTCCAGTTTTCACTATCTTCATTTCACAATTCTTTGAAAATACAGACAAGTAAAATAGGAAGAATCGACACCCTTTTTCCTTTTTGTTTCCTTCTGTTCTAAACCTATGGTGTCATGCAACTCTATTCTGCTGTGTAAAATTGTACACAGGGAAAAAATAAAGCAAGTAGTGACCTGCTGAAAAATTTTGTTGCCTGTAAAAGAATCGAGTAAGAAAAGAATTGCCATCTCTTTGCCTCAACAATAATTGACTTTCTCATCTCACATTCTTAGCATTAAATTTGCACTGGATCTACTAGCCTGAGGCTTGCAATGTTGAGACTTCTTCAACCTGCAAGACAAAGCAATTCAGTAATAATCAATGCTTGAATGTTTCAAGTGTGCATTACTTCTGTAGGCACTTAGCTGAAGATCAACCAAATGTTTTACCAAGGAAAAATTAATACAATCAATTTGAACCTAACAAAGTGTATGAATATCAACTTCGTGGAGTGTTAGAATCACCTGAGGAAGAGACATCAACTCAAGAACAGCTTTCTTTGGAGTCAGTTCATTGTCAATGATGCGAGCAACTGCTGTCAAGACGGGCATCTTGACATTGTATTTCTGTGCCAATGCAATCACAGCTCCAGCTGTTGATACACCTTCAGCAACCTGAAGAAATCCCTATAAGCAATTTTTTTCAACACCGAAAAAGAAATTTTTTTTTTAAGGAATGTCGATGAGCATCTAGAACCTGATTCATTGAACTCAATATCTCATCAAGATTCTCTCCTGATCCAAGACGCAGACCAACAGTTCTGTTTCTTGATAGATTCACGAAGCATGTAAGCATTATGTCACCAGTCCCAGATAAGCCAGTAAGTGTTGTTGATTTTGCACCCATCTTTCATACAAAGTGAGAATGCAAGAGTGACAAATAGATCTGTCAGATACTTAAGAAAGTAATACAAAGGAAACAATGTTGACCATGGTAGCAAGGTTTAACAGAAAATGCAGATAGAACCCAGAAGATGCATTCCACTTCACATTGGTTTGCAAAGAAAATGAAGCCATAAGAATAAACAAGCATTTTTACACTTTTATTTATTATTAGTTTTTTTTTTCTTTTTTGAAACTGATCTAGGAGATTTCTCAAGTCTCCCTATCTAGGGAGGTCACTTTTTAAATATTATTGCTTTTTGTTGACTACAATATTTTGAGGGTCATTAATCTGAGAACGTGGGGGCAGGATATTCCCTATGCATTAAATTGTGAAGCCTACTTTTAGTCACCAAAAGTCATATTGATTATATATAAATCAAACCACAGTTTTTAAGCCCATAGAGTTTTAAAAAAAAAAGTGACTGAAAATTTGGATACCTTGGTTAGATTGATCCAATCCAGGTGACTTTTGGAGGTATTCAGGCATAAACCTTTCTATTGGGACATGGTACTGCACAAGGTATTACCCAACTGCAACATGCCTAATTGATGCCATCCAACCAACAAACCCCTCTTGCCACCATCTCTCTCCCCCTCAGCACAGGCCAAGTGATGATCAACCTATCAAAGCAACAATTGTTAGTTATTATCAACAATTGCCACTACAGTCTTCATCTTGTGACTAGGGAAGATGAGGAGGGGAAACAAAAGTTAATTCCCCCTCAGTAAGGTTTTATGGCTTATACATTCAACATGTCAACTCACTACTTTTGGAAAAAAGGAGGGGAAACAAAAGTTAATTCCACAATATTGAGTTGCAGACATCGATCTACAGCATCCTGCCTATATTACTTGAAGAATAAAATTAACAACAAATAAGCTAAGCTTGGATGTTGCAACTGGGATAAAGTACAAACATTTAATTACTTGCTACATTCTTTCTTTTTTTTTTGAATATTTTTGCTTCTATATTCAAGATTGGATAAAGAAACCTCCTTCATAAAGAGAGATAAATGTATAAGCTTCCCAGAAATGAGGAAATGCAAAAGCATGACAACCTGCATAAGGAAGCAGTAGCGAAAAACACAACATAAAAAACAAATTCGTATACCTTTGTTGCCAACCATCGTATTTCAGAACAACCTTGTGCAACAAGAGCTGCCATACGATTGTTCCCATGATTCATCCCCTCTACAATTCCTGCTGCTATTGCCAGCACATTTTTCAGTGCACCTGCAATTTCCACCCCTGTGACGTCACTGCAATATCACAGGTATGAGCTGAACTTCAACCTTAATCCTCAAAAATATAATTTTCAGCGGTCCAGCTTAACCATGTTGTCATAGATCATTGATTTGAGCTGATCCTAGGGACCATTGTATCAGCAGAATTTAGTTGTCAGGATCTTAGACAACTAATCCCACAATTAGGAGATTTTGTTAGAATTTGATTAGTCTTGTTTGATGTAAATCTGTAGAAATATAACTCACATGCCACAAAACATTATAACACCGGATTTACGTGGAAAACCCATCAGGGAAAAAACCACGATTGAAAGAGTATATTATTTCACTGTAATTTTTCTATATACATTGGAGATATATTTATAGGAGAGAAACTACAAGAAAGAGTTCTAAATAGAACTCTGAGACCCGATTGAGTTAGGACTCTGAGACCTAATGGAGTTAGGACTCAGAGTCCTACCCCTACACTCTTTTCCATTTCAACACTCCCCCTCAAGTAGGTGCGAAAATGTCGATTGAGCCCAACTTGGACAAAATATCTTGGAATTTAACAGCAGAGAGACTTTTTGTGAAGATATCTGCTAATTGTTGATCACTGCGAACAAACGGAGTAGAAATAACATTAGCTTGCAAATTTTCCCGAACAAAATGACAATCCACCTCAATGTGTTTGGTTCTCTCATGAAACACCGGATTTGAAGCAATGTGAATAGCAGCTTGATTATCACAAAACATTTGCGTTGGCTGATTAGAACTAAAACCCAAATCTTGCAATAAGGACCGAAGCCAAATAACTTCACTGGTGGTTAAAGCCATTGCACGATATTCTGCTTCTGCACTTGATCTTGCAACAACACTCTGCTTTTTACTTTTCCAAGTTACCAGATTTCCTCCCACAAATGTACAATATCCTGTTGTAGATCGTCGATCAACTGGACAACCTGCCCAATCAGCATCAGTATAAGCAGTAATGGAACTATTTCCATTTTTCCGCATCCATATTCCCCTTCCTGGAGAACCCTTCAAATATTGTAAAATTCGATTAACAGCATTCATGTGAGTAACTGTAGGTGCATGCATAAATCTGCTGACTAGACTGACTGCATAGGAAATATCTGGCCTAGTGATCGTAAGATAAATCAATCGACCAACCAACCTTTGAAACTGACCAATATCAGATAACAATTCTCCATCATTGTCAAGCTTACCTCCACTGTCAATTGGAGTATCTGATGGTTTAACTCCCATCTTTCCAATATCCTGCAACAGGTCCAGCACATATTTTCTTTGATTAAGGAATATGCCCTTCTTTGAGTAGGCAACTTCTAATCCAAGAAAATATTTTAACACTCCCAGATCTTTGATGGCAAATCTCTTGTGCAGTAGAGTCTTAAGTCTTGTAATTTCATTTTTGTCATCACCTGTGATCACTATATCATCAACATATACTAAAACAACAGTTGTACCACACATACCTTTTTTTACAAACAACGAAGAATCAGCCGCACTCCTTTTAAGTCCATTACTCATGAGAACAGAACTGAGCTTAGCATACCACGCACGGGGAGATTGCTTAAGTCCATATATGGCCTTTTTCAGCTTGCACACAAATCCAACTTTGGATTCTTGTGAATGTCCTGGTGGAACACTCATGTATACCTCTTCTTCTAGGTCACCATGCAAGAAAGCATTTTTTACATCCATCTGAGATAATTTCCAACCCTGATTTGCTGCTAACGAGAGAATCACTCGAAAAGTGTTCATCTTTGCAACAGGTGCAAAAGTCTCTGTGTAATCTTCTCCATATGTTTGTGTAAAACCTCTGGCAACCAGTCTTGCCTTGTGTCGCTCCACAGTTCCATCACTTTTATATTTGATTTTGTATATCCAACGACACCCAACTGTCTTCTTTCCGATAGGTAACTTGACTATATTCCAAGTTTTATTATCATCAAGTGCTTGCAATTCTTCTTTCATTGCCTGTCGCCAAACAGATATGGAATTAGCTTCACGAAATGTCTTTGGTTCTTGTTCATTGGACATTGCACTCAAGAAAGCCAAATGAGACGGAGTAACATTATCATATGTCAGAGAAGCCTCCATTGGGTATGATACAGCATGGTAAGTGAAGAAATCTTTCATTCCTTTTGGAGGACGAGTCTCTCTACTCGATCTCCGTAATGGAAGAGGAGGAGCCGGTATGTCAGTTGGTGGAGAAATCGGCTGAATTACTGCAGATGTAGTCTCAGTAGAAGCTGTTGGTATTTCAATTGCTGCAGACATTGGTTGGTTATCTGGAGATATAATCACTGTATTTCTGCTACACAAGATATCATCAGTTACAGTAGGAAGAGGTACCAAATCAGATAAGTTCTCCCCCTGGGACCGATTCCCAGAATCACTATGAACTGAGAAATACACTTCAGATTCAGCGAAGCGCACATCACGGGAGACAATGAGCTTGCGAGATGCTGGGTCATAACAAATGTACCCTTTCTGTGAAGAAGAATAGCCGAAAAAGACACATCTGACAGATCTGGCATCTAACTTGTCACGATGAAGAGGTTGGCGGTGGACATAACAGACACACCCAAACACACGCAGATGCGACAAATCAATCTGTCTATTCTTCAGCATTTCCAATGGTGATTTAAAATTGTTAACCCGACTAGGAAGTCGATTAATCAAATAGATGGCCGTCAGAACACCATGGGACCAGTACTGCTTAGGAATATGCATTTGAAACATAAGAGCTCGTGCAGTTTCTAAGATGTGACGGTTTTTCCGTTCTGACACACCATTCTGTTGTGGTGTACCCACGCAGCTAGTTTGATGAATGATGCCTTGGCTATGAAAATATTCGGCGAAATTAGCATTGACATATTCAGTGCCATTGTCAGAGCGGAAAATTTTCACCTTGGCATGAAACTGGGTAGTGATCATGTTGTGAAAGGCTTTGAAAGCAAGAAACACCTCATTCTTAGATTTGAGTAAGTACAACCATGTAACACGAGTACAATCATCAATGAATAAAACAAAATATTTATAACCATCATAAGAAGCAACTGGAGCACTCCATACATCAGAATGAATCAAATCAAAATGTTCAACAGATTTAGAACTAGAAGAAACAAATGGTAAACGAGTTTGTTTAGAAAATTGACAGACATCACAAACACTAGACGGAACAGAAATAGAAGGAAAAAGATAAGACAAAATACGACTTGAAGGATGTCCAAGCCGTTGGTGCAGGATGTGACTCTCTACTAAGTTCGTGGCTTTGTAGGCCTTAGTAGGGGAATGTAGCAAGTATAACCCATTGGAATACGTGCCTTTACCAATCGTCCTCTTGGAAGTTCGATCCTGAAAGATGACAGAGTTAGGAGAAAAAATGACATCACAGTTCAAAGCATTAGTAAGTTTTCCAACAGACAGGAGTTGAGTTGGAAAAGAAGGGACAACAAGAGCAGTAGAAGAGACGCTATTTGAAAAAAAATCAATCTGACCACGGCCGGCCACAGGAACCACAGTGCCATTGGCTAGATAGACATCATGTTTACGGGATGATGTGGAAAAATCAGACACAGAAGAAGGAGAATTAGCCATATGATCAGTAGCACCAGAGTCAATAATCCAAGAATGACCAGTACAATGGGAAGCAAGAGACGCATGAATGGTACCTGCTGTATGAGACGAGGAAGACGGATTTGTAGAAGGCAAAGACTGACGTAGATCGCATAGGATTTGACTCAACTGATCTAGAGTGGTGGAAGTATCTGCGACATTAGCCTTGGCTCTCCTTTTTGCTTCAAAGTTTGGTTTGAGATGAGGATGTAACAACCAACAACGTTCTTTGGAGTGCCCAACTTTGCCACAATGATCACAACGAATAGTGTCCCGTCGGCCTTTATTTGGAACATGAACCTTCTTCTTCTCAGACTCAGAGGAGGGTCGGCGCTCATTTTTATGAGTCACAAAGGCACTGGAAGAGTTCTCAGAGGATGGAGCAGCATTCATAGTTTCTTGTCGCGTTTCTTCGCGTTGAATGATAGCACAAACAGCGATCCAAGAGGGTAGCGGATCAGTCATAAGTATGTTACTCCGCAAATATTCATATTTTGGCCCCAGGGCCCGAAGTAAAGAGAAAACTTGGTCCTCTTCATCTCGGTGCAAAAGAGTCTGTGCATCAGTGGTAGGAGGACGGTACAAATGTAGCTCATCCCATAGCCTTTTCATATGGCCAGTAAGATCGCAAAATTTCTGTTCGCCCTGTAGCGCAGTCGCAATCTCATTTTGAAGCTGAAACACCCGAGCAATATTATTTCGACTACCATACATACCGGTCACAGAATCCCATAATTCCTTTGCAGAATCGGAGAATGTAAAAATTCCAGCAATGTTGGGTTCCATAGAATTAAGAAGCCATGATCGAACCAGTTGATCATTAGATAGCCAAGTATCATAAGCAGAGTCAGTATCTGCGTCTTCGGAAGTAGTAGCTGAAGCCTTAGATGCAGAGACAGGTGTAGGAGGCACAATCTTGCCATTGATAAATCCCAACTTTTTCTTGCTACCAAGAGATAAGTGAACAGCCCGAGACCAGAGAACATAATTATTTGTATTCAAAAGGACAGAAGAAAGTTTCAGACTGGGATTGCAGTCAGATTCACCCATCGAGCGGTGCTGGGTGCAGAGCTGGTTTAGATAGAGAGGCAGAACTACTGCAAACAAAAAAAACAATCAGTTTGTAATTTTAATTTTAATTTTTTTTTTTTTTTAAACTCTCCCCTCTTCTTCCTGCTTTATCTCCAAAGGTCAAAAAAATCGGTGGAAACCAATCTGGCTGGTTCTCTGCTCAGGCGGTGCCAGTCGTACTCGCCGGGGCAACGAACAGGGCCGGCAACTAACAGGGCCGGCGACGACAGCGACTGCTGACGGTAGTCCAACAGCAACAATCGGGGAAGAACGGATCGGAGCCGGAGCCAAAAATGGAGAGTCCAATCGGCGAGAAAGCGAGCTGAGATCTGAAGCAGTAGATCGGTCCGGCACGCGCAGATCTGAGATGAGAAAACAGCAGCAGGCAGGAAGGGAGACCGGTGTAGACGGCGATGCAGAACAGATCTGAAGCAGCGGTAGTGGTGTCCGTCAGATCTGAAAGGGAAGAGCCGCCAGATCAGAGCAGTAGGGCAGCGGAAGCCGACCGGAGCCGAAGCAAACAGCGACGGCGAGAGACGGAACGCCCCTTTCTGCTGGAGTCTGCGTACGGCTGCGATGGCTTTGCAACCAGATCTCAAGAGCGATGGTGATCGGCAGCGGAAGACTGCGGGCGGAAGACAGGGACCTGATGTCGGCCGGAAGCAGATATGGAAACTGGCGGCGGAAGCAGTGTCCGGCAACCCCTCTTTAGGGCGAGCAGTGCTGAAAGAAATGAGGCGGAGCGACGCCGGCGAACTCCCGATCTGAAGAGAGGTAGCAGAGGCAGGAGATCTGAAACTTCAGATCTGAACAGTAGACGAACGGGTGCTCAGATCTGAGGCGGAATGGCAACCGGCGCGGAACCAGATCTGAAAGACTCGAGAGACGGCGGCAGCGAAATCCAACTTCTGTAGCAGCAAGAGTGGATCGGCGGGGTCTGAGCAGATCGACCGGATCTGTACGCCGGAGCTGTTAACGTCAGATCTGTGCGTGAGTGAGGCACACGAGATGCACAGTAGCCGAGCAGTCGTCGGCGGGGCACAGAGAAGATTCAGGCGGCTGAAGGGCAGATCAGATCTGAGAGATCGGGGGAAGATGCCGACAGATACGCGCTCGGCGGCGGAGCGACGTCCGGCAGTAACCGGCGTCGGCAATCAGATCTCAATCGGTGGCGGTGACAAACCACGGTTGACCAAGCAGTGACGGCAAAAAACGAGGTCCAGTAGCAAAAGAGTCCTGTCACCGTGGGCTTGAAGAGTTTTTTGCTGATGTAGATCAAATCTCCGGTGTGTATTACAGAAGTCCGGCTGTGTGATTCCGACGTAGGATCGAAGTCTGACTGATACCATGTAGAAATATAACTCACATGCCACAAAACATTATAACACCGGATTTACGTGGAAAACCCATCAGGGAAAAAACCACGATTGAAAGAGTATATTATTTCACTGTAATTTTTCTATATACATTGGAGATATATTTATAGGAGAGAAACTACAAGAAAGAGTTCTAAATAGAACTCTGAGACCCGATTGAGTTAGGACTCTGAGACCTAATGGAGTTAGGACTCAGAGTCCTACCCCTACACTCTTTTCCATTTCAACAAAATCCAAATGTAAATATGCTCCTATGATTAAAATAGAAGTCTATTCTCACAATGAGTAATAAAGATTCTATCATCTCTTTCTCTCACGTGGATGCTTATTTTTTTCCATTTTTCTTTTTCTCAAAATTATCATGATATGCAGAGCAAGAAAATCTTGGGACCGCAGTTACAAATTTCAGCCAAATATTTTTGGTCTAAACTCAGACCAAAATATGCACTTTACACAAATATCAGCTGCACCTAAAGAGCATTACGTCAGCAGATTTTAGTAGTTGGGATCTTAGTCAACTAATCCCTCAATTATGGGATCTTATTAGGAATTGATTAGTTTCGGTTGATGTAAACCCAACTACACATGCTCTCCCCTTGTTCCATTTTCTTCTTCTCAATATTATCAAATCAATAGATAGTAATTAGAGAGAAACATGACATGCTATTAAGTAAAGTAACCACATTCTCTCTTAGACTCTTTGCATGTTCCATTTTCTTCTTCTCAATATTATCAAATCACTAGATAGTAATTAGAGAGAAACATGACATGCTATTTAAGTAAAGTAACCACAAATCTTACCTACCTTGATGAGTTAATCCTCAAATGCTGAGAAGCTATTAACTGCTGAACAGAACTAGGCAGCCTTTTGTCTTTTGATGCCACCACCATTGCTGCAAGCCATAGATCAAGTAAAAGAACAATCCCTTCAACCACGTGTACAAGTTGAAGCTATGGCTTGGATAGAGTTAGAATAAGTTCAAAACCCATAAACAATCTGTATAGCATTCTGATACTAAGATAATTCCTAGGTATATCCAACAAAAGTTACCTAATTCACAAAAAGGCAAATAAACACTAGTTACTCTAGCTTTGCCAATAAGTCGGTAGAAAACCTGTTGGCAATTTCCTCATAAGCTCCAAAGCAAATGAAGGCCCTGACAGTGTGACAAATGGTTGGCTAGGGTTTCCCAGTGCTTTAGGAATAACTTGGGACATAGTCCTTAAGGTGTTCAGCTCCAAACCCTTGCTTAGGGATATAACCGGCAAGTTTGAATCCACATACTGCGAAATGCCATCAAGGAATGATGAACTGAACTGTAATAAAACAAGGTCAGTGAAGATGGAAATCATGATGTCATTGTTCACCACTAGGCAACATTCGAATGTGAAAACTGTGGGAACTATACCAAGTTAATCAAAGCAAATTATATGTTTAGGTAAGCATCATAAGCATGAGCCATCAGGTTTACTTTCTCAGACATTTAAAGAAGTGGTATGCATGGAAAATGTTTTTGATTACCTGCACTGGGACAGCATGTAGACAAAAATCAGCCCCTAACAAAGCAGCCTTTGCTTCAGTAGTTGCAATTACATTGTCTGGTCGCTTGTGTTCTGGGAAATATTTACTGTTGAATAAAGAAAGAAAAGCAGGTACACCTAAATGAATTGCTCAAATGGAACAGAGTTCCAAATTCCCAACAATTTTTATCTGAAATTTTATGAATGATAATTATTTATATAAATATGCATTTAAGTATATTTTTAGATTATAAAAATTGGAGAATTTTTAATACAAAATAATTTAACATTTAAAATTATTTTACAAAAAAAATCCAAGTGGCATTACAAAACAGAAGACTAGACATGGATGAGACAACTCTAGTGGTGATGAGGCTGAAAAGATAATGTGCCAAATATGGTATCTTACGAAGTTTGAGAAGAATAAATGAGCACACAAAATGGACATAGACTACCCCCACAAGGGTTTGCAAGACTATCCCTAATGATCTTCTTTAAATTATAACATCTATCGGTTTGCTCTTACTTCCCATTCCAACCCAAAAGTCTTTTCTTATCTTCTTCAAGAACAAGGAAAGTTTTTCAATTGTGAGTCCAGCTTCACTTCTTCCAGAATGATGACGGGTAAGGTCAGATTTAACGCCTACTTAAGCTGCCATATTGAAATTAATGACTTTTGACTTAAAATCTCACATTTTGAATCAAAGATTCCAAAAACAAAACCATTTATCATTTTTTTTAATTTTAAAATATTTAAAGCAAGTTATTCGATTTTAGAGTTATTTTCACTAATTTTAACCATTTTGAGTTATTTTCATTAATTTTTCGAGTTTCACCTCTAAGATAATATCAAATTTTGAATTTTTTGTGAAAATAATTTAATGTAACAATATTCAGTGCTTATGTCATTCAATGGAGATGTTTGTTTTAATGTCATTCACATAGTTTCTAAAGCGTCCATGTGATTTTCCAGGATTTTTCTAAGAAATTGATAAAAGTTGAGATTTATAAAATACTTCTGATTTTCAAGTTTCTTGATTGTTTTTACTTTACTTTTCGTTATTGTTGTTTTTGCATGGTAGGAAATGTGTAGATCAACTAGTTGTCTTTTCGCCTCAGGAAGCAGGAGGTTGCAGGTTTGAGCCCCCATAGCCTAACCTTGGTGTGCCTTAGGGATAATGGCTTCATCTGTGGAGGTTTTAGTAGGACTGTATCTGAGTTTCCCACACATTAATAAAAAAACAATGTTTCCCACAACTTCCTCAGTGCACAACTTCACCACTCGAGTATACGTTTGCAACAATGTTTTAAAACCAGGCTCATGGAGCGACCCGTCTTGAAGGGAGGGTGGGTTAAATAAGATTCAACAGGGTTGACCCATTGTCAAAACCGTGCTATTAATATAATATTATAAAAAATATTAAATTATTAACTAAGGTTATATTTCATAAAAATATTTTTTTTTCTCAAAAACCCAATTTTAAATACTAAAAATTAATAATCCAAAAATCATATTATAAAAAAAACCCAAATCTTCATCTTCACTTTATTCATTTAAAGAAACCAATGGTTTTTAGGGATTAAGGGTCGTGGGTTTATTAAAAAAACCGGATTGACCAGCGGGTCGTAGAGAATTTTTAAGGGTTATTAATCCAAAAGGGTCTTGAAATGACCCGACCTGTACTTCAAGTAGGTCACGATTGACCCACGGATCAAGTCGGGTTTGATAACATTGGTTTGCAGCCTTTCAAAGTGGTTAAAGCGTATTTCCAACGTCAAATCCATCAAATCTAAGCCCTTCATTCCACAGCTCTCAAACTTATGAAAAATACAATTATATTTCAGCATGAAAGCAAAATAAATGTGGAGTATTTAAAAATATAGATTTCTAAATAAAAAAAATAGTTTTTAGCTACTCATACATTCACTGATATTTTATTCTTCTTCACAGCTATCGAAAGCCATACATATTTGACTTTTAAGAAATATTCCCACCGATTTAGCATGAAAACAAAAATAATTAGAATAAGAAAAAAGAGCACACAAAAACACAAATAAATAAATAAATAAAAAGAACTATTTCCATTTTGTTGAAGACTAATTACCAAGTTCCAGCAATCTTATGAGTATTTATATCTGATTCATTTTGTTGAAATGGTCCAAAATCTGATAATTTTATGTGAATTCTAAAATGTCGTTTGTACCTAATCTTATCTATAAATTGTAAAAATGAATTTCCATTATTAATATAGACATTGGGTAAACTGGTAAAGTACGGATTTTGTACTATAAAAGCCCGACTCATTAAATAGATCAGATACAAAATCTTGAATTTGAGGTTAATTTCAGTTGCTAATATTTAGGGTTGAATCCTTTAGCTGTTTGGAGCAGGGATTCAAAAATCGGCTCGGCGATATATTGTCCGATATGTAAATATCGGCCGATATGCGATACGGACGATATTTCGGCCGATAATTTTATCTCTCATACCGATATCGGCATTTTCTGTCTCCTCTGATATCGGAACCGTGAAAAAACCGCAAAAAACCGTGATGAACAGTGATGAATCGTGACAAAAGCGCAAAAAACCGTAAAAAACCGTGAACACCCCTAAGAACCGTAAACCCTGAACCGCGGAACACCGTGGAAAACAGCGGAAAACCGCGAAAAACTGTGAAAATCGCAAAAAACCGTGAATACCCTTGAGAACCGTAAAACATGGAAAACCGCGAAAAACCGCGAAAAACAGTGTAAAAACCGCGAAAAACCGTATCGGTGTTTAAATTTTTTTTTTTTTTAAAATACCGATATTTATGAATATCGGCCGATATTGTGACCGATATTTCGGACCGAATATCGGCCGATATTCGGTATATATGGCCGATACTTATCGTATCGGCCGATATTACTCGGTTTAAAAAAACCGATATATATCGGCCGATATTTGGACCTTAGGTTTGGAGTTTGGACCTCCACCATCAGGCCTCTCTCATTTCAATGACTAATGCAATCTAAGTATTGGACCCATGCCATTCTTGGGTCTCATCCTTGGCTATGTGGATATACTATTGTTTAGAAACTTGAAAAAAAAATCAACATTTCGAGTTTAACAAGTCGACATGTATTTTAATTTATTTTTTTTCTGAAAACTCAGCCAAACTTCTTAGTTCTTAGTAAGAAGTAAGAAGATTTTGAACCAATGTCTTAAAACCCGACCCGTGGAGTGACCCGTCTTAGACGAAGGGTGGATAATATTAAATTATTAACTAAAGTTATATTTCATAAAAGTAATTTTTTTCTCACAAACCCAATTGTAAATATTAAAAATTAATAATTTAAAAATCATATTCTCAAAAGAACCAACACATTTGTCTTCATTTTCTTCATTTAAAGAAAACCAAGGGTTTTTAAGGGTCAAGGGTCACGGGTTTATTAGAATAATCGGGTTCACCTGCATGTCACAGAGGGTTTTTAATCCAGAAGGGTCTTAAAATGACCCGACCCGTGTTTCAGCTAGATCACGGTTGACCTGTGGGTCGGGTCAGGTTTGATAACATTGCTAAGAATTAAGAAGTTTGGCTGAATCCGAATCTCAAATTTTTGAAGCTAACCTCATCCATAGCAAAATCTATTACATTGTAAAATGAACTGAGCATTGGCCTCAATGTTAGTAAATAAGATGAACACAATAAATAAATAGATAAATTCCATAGCAAAATCTATTACATTGTAAAATGAACTGAGTATTGGCCTCAATGTTAGTAAATAAGATGAACACAATAAATAAATAGATAAATAAATAAATAAATAATTATATATATTGAATTTACATGTGGAAAACTGCAGGAAATTCAACGTAAAACTCTCATGAATGATATACACTGCTTTTAAGACACACTAGGTGAGGCCATGGAGAATCTGTTACCTCCCGCTTCCTAAAAGAGAAAGTTACCAGTTGAGGGAGAGTGAATTATATATATAAAGAAATGCAAGGCGGGTGGCATACACTCAACCCTAAGGGCTTCCATATCTACCTTAAGATGGGTATTGAGGAAGCCCTTGAGGGAGAGTGAATGCTAAGAGCCTTGGAAGAAGATGTCAACTTCCCTTACTTCCTTCACTCAATTTAGGTCACATGTCAACTCCTTATATAGGCCCATAATCCTCCGTACGTGGAACCTCAACATCTTCCTTGTCTATTTCATAAAGATACATGATAAAGAATAAGTTCCTCTTGCCTGCCAATTCACCACGTGAATGTGATTATTAGGAGATTCTTCACTGTCAAGATTGATTGTGATATTTTACAGAACACAAATCAAACTCAAGACTCCACTTTGTGATATTCTAACAATCCAAAACATTCAACATAAAATAAAATAATTTAGAAGCAATACTGCAAACCAACTAAGCCCTCCATTTAAGTATGAAGTTTCCCAATGATGTAGAAGCAAAGGCAAACTAAATTGGAATCCATTAACCAAAATCATTATAATGTGATATTTGTATATTCTTTAGTAGATTATTATTAGTAAATTTTTTCGAGCATCCAGAAGGCTGACCCATGTATAAGCTTAAGAGGTAGGTTCCAGGATTGGGAAGTGAATAAAGTTGAAGGAATCATCATCTTGTTATCATGTACTTGAAAGCAATTCTAAATTCTTTCCAAACATGTAAATGCGAAAAGAACTAAGAAGTAAGAACCTCTTAAATAAATCATAACTATTTAACCATATGTGATTTACTAATTGAAACATTGTCAACTAATCGATTTAATCAATTTGTTCTTTGAGATAGACAGATCGTTAGAGAACGGGAAGTGATTGGTGCACCAATACTTTTATTTTTGGTGCAAAAAAAAAAATGAGTGAAATACCCATTTTGTCTAATTTTTTTTTCAATCTCTCTTTTTTTTCTCTTCCCATTTATTTGAATAAAATGAGTATTTCACTCATTTTTTATGTACCAAAAAGTTAAAAGTGCTAGAGCACCAATCAATGCCCTTTTAGAACATAGAAGACTTTCTAAATGACGACCTAGAATTAAATTAGTTCAAATTGGACAATCTAATTTCATTATGATAGCACTCAATCTAAATGATTAGTTCTCTTAGAGTCTTTCTCGCATTACGAATACCACATATCACTACATTGTCAATGTCTTATACTATGGTAAAACTATACTGAATCAATCAAACTCAACTATTGACCTTAACATGCTCTAAAATGGGAGAGTTTGAGTTGACCTTGTTGAGTCGTAAATGTTCATGACCCTTATTTATTAGTCATTTAGCTTATTTAGGTAAATATAGTTGACCCATGAAATAATTTTTTTTTTTTAATTTATGTATGAGAAACTGCGTAATATGTAATAATTGACATCCAATAGTAACATTACTGTCTAAATTTTTTTTTATGGGTAACATGGAAGAAAAGGAAACCCAAGACATGAAAAATGTCTCTGCCAACCTACACCCAGGGTTTTAAGAAATGCACCGGCGATACGCCTCCTTTTCTTCTTTTTTTTTTTTCCCCTTTTTTTGGAAAAAAGTTATAGAAAAATATAAAAAATAGAAAATTTTGGATGAGTATATTTTTTTTAAAAAAAGTAAAGATAATTTTTATGGAGTTTTAGACCTCGAAATTTGAAATTTCATTATGTTCTAAAAATTTGAAAAATATCTTAAAACTTTGGAAAATTCCTAAAAAAATGATAAAGGGAGAAACCAACATAAGGAAACACCTAATTTGAACTTTATGTTCTCAAGTATCCTCTAATGACATGTATCTTCTATAACAATTCATAATTTTTTTATTTTACAAATTTCTAAATTTCATAAAAATGTCAGAATATTAAAAAAATTATACAAATACCCTAAAAATTCTACCAATCTTCATTTAATTGCAAAAACATTGTATATCATTTTATTCATTTTTTTTTTACTCAGAGAATCAAATCACAACACAAATATTTACGTGGTTTCCTTTCGGAACGTCTACGGGTTCAAACCAAACCCATAATACTCAAAGGCAAGAAATTGAAGAAGAGACAGTTGTGACCCTCGTTACAATTTACGCTCATGCTCTTCCTCACAAAAAAGAGACATTATATATTACCCTAATTGGCATTTAGAAAATATACAAATCGAATCAACACTACATATCTGATAGTGAGGCTCCACAAAACCGAACAAGAGAGAGCCCTAGCTTAGCAAGCATAGGGTTGTACCTGAAATCAAATAGTTTGAAAAAAATTCAGCAACACATTGTCTGAGAAAATGTAAAACTAGATACCTTGCAATTTTCAGTTAAATTTCGATTTTCAATAACCTCCCGTAAAATTTAATTCTTGTCCTCCCCTTTTTCACTGCCAAATGATGAACGTTATGCAGCATTAACCAATGCAAAAATATTTAATCATCTTGCAAGAGACCATCTTCAAGTAATAATTATGATGAGGGGCATCAACCAGGCCCAAATGTTCTGAAAATCGTCCTCGTCAATTCACACTTACACATAGATATCCAAAAGTTTAGAATCTCCTCTTGGACAATCAGGGTTAAGAGTTTACCCGTTACGTCTCGCTTCATGAGGTAAAACGTAACCAGCTGAACTACACCCACGTCGGTTGATATATATATTTACAACTTTGACGAGTTAATATGATCAAAGAAATTCCTGCATAGATTTAAAAGTATCACATTAATGTGTAATTTTACTTATGACTATTTTTTTAAAAAAACTATCTAATTTACTTTCTATCTCATCATATTTCTAAAATAGGTTTCACTATTATAGTTCATAAACTTCATACAGTTCAAAAGTAAGTTCTCATATGGCCACCATGCACACGTCTTCATAATAGAAGTTTACCCAGCTATAGTTTTGGTCCTTAGTTCTGAATTAAATTGGGTGTAGTTCAACAGCTGATCTCCAGTCTCAAGAAGTAAAAGGTGTCAGATTCGAGCCCCATGGCTTCACCTGGTGTGCCGTAAGAGCAGTGGGTATCGTCTGTAAGGATTTTATACTGGGTTTCCTATGATTTTTCACATGTAAATTCAAAATAAAATAAATTAGATGCATCTCTCTATCTATATTATCCTCCCTTGTCAAGACCCAGGTTTAAACGTTAAAAATTAAATATTGGTTTTATGAAAAATTGATGCAAATACACGTGTTGATATTAGAGCCCTTGAAAACCATTGATGACTCGAGAGGGAGAGGGAGAGGGAGAGAGAGATCTGAATCTTTAGATCAGTGGACATAAAATGAGACACATGACCCTTGTGATGGGGCTCATTTGATGGGTCCCTCCATCAAATGGGCATATGAGGATGAAGAAGAATGCCTGTACATAATAAGCACACAAAATTCTCTTTTAAGTGCGTATTGTCAACGAGGAAGGTCAATTTTGAATTTAGACTTATGATCATGTGGGTTCTTAGCAGATTTTATTCCCTAGATAAGAAAAGAATCCGATGTCTAAGGGTCAACTCACCACTGGAGGCATTGAATGTTACAGATGAATCGCATTCTCTACCATTATTTTAGATAAGTAAGAAGGACCACTCTCCGTTGTTCTGTAAATTGTCGTAGTGAATACGGTGAATAACTGATAGAAAGAAAGAATTGTTTAGGGCTCTCTGAGCTCGGTTTTGGGTTTCAAACTCAAGGGATTCATTATGTGTATAATTCGACTCTGCAGATGTTTGTCGAACCATGTAAATTCTGGTGTTGATTTGGTGTGGTGTATTTATTTATTTATCGTGTTGTGATTGATCTGTTGATTTAATTCTGCATATATTATTCCTAACACTGTATCCGGTGTCTGCGGATTGAGAAGTTTACATATACTCTAAGAATTAGTCAAGTAAAACACATGAATAAATTTATCAGAATTGGACAACTTAATTAAAGAGAAAATTTACAAATATTCTACGTAATATGTGATGAGATACTGAAAGAATAATTCGTGCTTATCGTTGACTTGCTGCACACAAGTAGTGGTGCAATTTGACACGTGTTTGAGTGGCCAAAATCTTTTCTATGAAGCTCTTTGTGTGTTTGTATCTAAGGAATAAGAAGCAAATAGATGTTAATGAGATGGTGGAATTTCACACATTTCCATCATTTTCTAGATACTTATATTTTAACTTTCATAATAGAACTTAAAAGGCAAATCTCATTCCACTTAATGATCATCAATCATCATTATCATTGTTATTAAAATCATTCCACTTCCAATCTATCCTGTCAAAGTTCTATAATAAATACCTGAAAATTTTCTACATGAGTGAGAAAATATGTTGAAAAGCACCCAGAAAATCCAAAATGATTATTTCCATATAGAAAGTGCCACTGGAGCCATCGAAAACATGAGTTAACTAATAAAAAAAACAAATAACTCTCGTTAAAGCCCTTAAAAAATGTAATCATTGTCGTGATTAATCATAAAACAATGCAAAAAATAAGCAAAGCCACACAAATAGAGAAGATACAGATTTACATAGTTCGGCCAAACGCCTACGTCCACGGACAATACAAAGGAAGATCAACTAATTTGAGAAGGGGATACAAATTCAGTCACTCTCCCTCCCTCACCATCTCTCACTATATTATTTTCATACAAATGAAAGAGATACAAATTGAGCCATGCCATTACAAGTTGGGCCGAGTCATAAATCAAGTCAATAATCAGCAAATACTTGTGTCAATCAATTAACTTAAGAACATAAAAACTATAGCAGTGATTAGAAGACAAGACTTTTTAACCTATAGGGATTGGAATGATAGCCAAGAACCTCAAAGAATCATTCTCCATATATTTACTCAACGTGTGTCGATAAAAATCAACTCATTTGAGAAGAGGGATACAAATTCAGTCACTCTCTCTCCCTCACCATCTCTCACTACATAATTTTCATACAAATGAAAGAGATACAAATTGAGCCATGCCATTACAAGTTGGGCCGAGTCATAAATCGAGTCAATAATCAGCAAATACTTGTGTCAATCAATTAACTTAAGAACATAAAAATTACAGTAGTGATTAGAAGACACAAGACTTTTTAACCTATAGGGATTGGAGTGATAGCCAAGAACCTCAAAGGATCATTCCCCGTAGATTTACTTAATGTGTATGGATAAAAAGATTTAGACATACTCCGAAAAGTAGTCGGGTGCTTCAAGAGACTAACACCTTAAATCATAAAAAAGATAAAGGACTTTTATCTTTAATAGCATGAAGTTATCCAAATCTCAATCAAGAACATATTCTTTTTTCATGTGATTTGTGGCGGAATCGTTAGAAGGTGTTGAAGATCCCAACTTGTCATGGGTCTATATAAGTAGCTGAGCTCTGAATCCATTAGGTATTAAGTTGCAAGGTGGAAGAAAAGGTGAAGAGATTTGAGGAAAAGAAACCTATTTCCTACTCCGAGGCATCTCTCATGCACTCTCCCTCACAGGCTTCCACAGGAGTCTGTGGTGGAAAGTACATGGGAGTCGTCTTGATCCTGCTCCCATCAACTCTTCAAGTTTTCTATCTCTGCTCATTCTGATGGAGGTGCGTTTTCTATATTTTAGCTTCTATGTATGATTCAAATACAAGACAGATGGGGAGGATTTCTGAAAATCACTTGCCAGACATTCAAGATCCATCCATCAACCAAGAGAACCATGTTTTGGACCAAAATTAGGGTGATTCTTGTCATTAGGTAGGGAACACGAAAAGTTTTAGTGGCCATTTGTTTGCAGAAGAAATTAGGTTGAAGTTCTACTCATATTATGTGACATATACTATGATATATGGTCTCGTGTTAGATTGTAAAAATTTGACATTAAAAAATTTATTTTTATTGAAAATGAACAAAGTGTTGTCTAGAAGATCAAAGAAAACCTTTCTCTTTTTTTTTATTAATTTTTTCTATCTCCCTCTCCTCCCACGAAATGGATGTTTTAGAAAGTGAGAAGAATATCTCATTCCTTTTCTAATCCCTTTCTCTCCACTTAGTTTTATATGTTCATTGATGCTTATTTGGATCTCGGTATCCCGTCTAAAAGACTAACTTGTTAGGTGAAAATAGCCCAAGTCTTTTATAAATCCTTAGATGTCCATTTATACTTCTAACGTAGGACTCATTCCCAACCCTAATAATTCCCCCCTTTGAACGAGGCCAACCATCTTGTCTATTTAGGGGATCTCGAGTCCACATGAGATAACTTGAGACTTTGCTCTGAAACCACTTGATAGGATTGAGTTTCTATCCCAAAAGACTAGATTATTAGGTAGAGTGACCCAAGTCATTTATAAATCCTTAGAGGTCCCTTTACACTTCTAATGTGTGACTCGTTCGCAGCCCCAACGATGCTGACTTCGTATCTATTGATAATTAACAGAAATAGCTCCACCTGTAGCATGTCATGAATGAGTTTATTGCTTCGTATAATTGATATTCAATATATCATGAACCAATTTTTTCTGCATAGTGACGTCGCATATTTCAACTAGGGTTTGAAAGATTACTTGTTTGCAACAGTAAATGTCTTGTTTACTAGTACCAGGCAGTTTGTCACATAACTCATTAGGAGATTTCTCAATTATATCACGATTTGTGTACTTGCAATTGTATGTGAATTATTTTATTTTAATTATTTAATAACTAGTATCGCCTTTTTCTTTGGTTCTTTTAATCAAAGCAGTCTGGTTAACTGTTTAATGCATAAATTTGAAGTTGCCACTCTGCAATGATGTTTCATTCTCACTTGTTCTCTAATAAATATGCGGATTATAAAGTATTTTGTGAAAAAAGATATATTCATGCTAATTATAAGTTTGTAATAAATTTATATAAAATAATTAGAGAATTTAAAATGGCATTATGCACAAGTAACAACTCAATAATAATTAATATTATAGTGCTTTCCAAAGATTATTATGATGATGTCCATCTGTGGTCAATCAAGAATCCACAATTGGACCCATCAGCTCACTTGGGCTTCTAATTCTTTAGGTATGAAATAAGCTTCTACAGGCCCGTGATTTGCACTCATTTTACTGGATCCCAAACTGGCTTGTGAAGATTAAAAGGAGAGATGAGGAAATTGAAAGATCTACAGGAGGGTTGGTCATCTCCCCAAAGTAAGTTTTCTCAATGGAATTTTTTTTTTCAAATGAGGTGTTATTTGTGATGATAAAAACCTTCTCTTTATGTCCATCGAATATCTCATGCCAAGGGCCAATCTATTAAAAAAGGAATGGATTAGAGAGCAGTCTTAGAGATGTTCTCAATAGTAGACTCGTTCCGCTCTCAACAACAGCAGTTCAGTACTTTGAGCTCTTCTTTCATGGCATCAAACCCTAATACGATTTGAGCTATTAGCTCCATCATGTATCAATGTAATTTTAGATTATGAAAATACATTTGAACTCACTCATTTGCTATAACAATATCTAAATCTTCTATGGAACATTTTATCTAAATGGCACAACCCCTTATTTCTCATTGGATCAAGAGATTTCTCTTCTTCGAAAATAACTAAATAAATAAATAAAGATGGGACTTTGCATTGTCATTGACCTCAAAAAATTAAAATCACAGTAAGCAGCAATTCCAAATTCATTTGCTTGAAAGCATAATTTTATATGCTTCCTTTTAGATATCTTAAAACATAGAATACGTAGCCCATGTATTTCATTTTAAACTTTGAACCTAAACATGACTTAGCCGTAGTAAAAATTGAAGTGATATGAACATGTTATTATTTTATAATAAAAATATTAATTTTATTTTTTATTTATTTGTTACCATTTAAATGATGAAAATATACATCATTATTAAAAATCAATAATACGTGTCATTTTTTTTACTATTAAATAGCAAATTACTTACCATCAATTCAGAATCATTTCTTTTGTTATTTTAATGTCTCATCAACATACTTTCTCGCAGTTGATTGCATTTACTGGCAACTGCCAGTTGCTGCAATTGAATCGTCCAAAGCCCTAGCAGAAACACTTGAGTTACGAATGTGAAAGACAAGAACAAGAATTTAGGAGAATTTAAAAAGTAGATAAATGAATTAGAGGTGTTAAATTCTTATTGTCCTTTTCATGTCTATTTTCTTACAGAACACTGAGAACAGAGAATCCCAAATGAAATAGAGATCTAAGCACAATATAACTCTCCAAAAAGGAATAGTGGGAATTTCCAGTTTTCACTATCTTCATTTCACAATTATTTGAAAAGGAATATTGGGAATTTCCAGTTTTCACTATCTTCATTTCACAATTCTTTGAAAATACAGACAAGTAAAATAGGAAGAATCGACACCCTTTTCCCTTTTTGTTTCCTTCTGTTCTAAAGCTATGGTGTCATGCAGCTCTATTCTGCTGTGTAAAATTGTACACACGGAAAAAATAAAGCAAGTAGTGACCTGCTGAAAATTTTTGTTGCCTGTAAAAGATTCGAGTAAGAAAAGAATTGCCGTCTCTTTGCCTCATACAATAATTGACTTTCTCATCTCACATTCTTAGCATTAAATTTGCACTGGATCTACTAGCCTGAGGCTTGCAATGTTGAGACTTCTTCAACCTGCTAGACAAAGCAATTCAGTAATAATCAAAGCTTGACTGCTTCATGTGTGCATTACTTCTGTGGGCACTTAGCTGAAGATCAACCAAATGTTTTACCAAGGAAAAAATAATACAGTCAATTTGAACCTAAAAAAGTGTTGTGGGCCAGCCCCACTTATGGGCCTATTGGGCTTAGGCCCAATAGGGTGACTTATATATTATTGTATTCCTATGTAAGACATACAGAGAGAGAGGGATTAGAGAGATAGTGAGAGACAGAGAGATCTGAAAGGGAGAGACCTTGTAATCCTCTGTACTTGTTTTTCTACATAGTAGATTTGATCTCGCTCCGTGGACGTAGGCGTTCTAGCCGAACCACGTAAATCTTGTGTCGTGTGATTGTGTGTTTGCATTATTTAATTTCTAATCCCCAACAAGTGGTATCAGAGCCGAAGGTTATCGGATTCAGACAAGGTTCTGTCGAATCGGAGTCGGTAAAAATCACACAGATCGTCGGAGAACATCGGACGGAAAATCAGCCGCGTCGGCTGAAGACGATACTGTTCATCGATTAAATTTTTTTTTTGTGAACGGACTGTTCACAGATCTGAAAAAAAAAAAAAAAATAAATAAATTTTTATCGATCTGCTGAGAGCAGGTCGGCTGACGGTGGTTAGCAGCGTCGGCGGAAAAGGGGGTTTTATCTCGGCGTCGGCACAAGAGGAAAACCCAGATCAAAAGGCATCTGGGCTTAGATCTGAATCGCAGCAGAGTAGTTCATCGCAACGGGAGGATTTTCGGAATCCGGCAGACAGATCAAGCAGCCGGCGAAACGCGGGAGAACAGAGCGAGGGTCTCTCGTTTTTTTGGTAGCCAATCGAGATCGGCAGCAGCCAGATCCAGAACAGATCTGTGTTTTTCAGATCTGAGGAACACCAACCCAGATCTGAGTTCTGAGAAAAAAAAAAAAAAAACCGAGAAACCCAGTTTTGGGGTTTTTTTTTCGGCGAGCGGCGGCGGCAAGAGAAGCTGCAAATAGCAGCGGAATCCAGATTTGAGGAAGCTCGTCGGTGTTGTCAGATCTGAGATCTGAGACAGAGAAACGGCTGTAGAGCAAGGAGAGAGCAGGATCGGGTATTGTCACATCTGATCGGCATCCAGATCTGAGCAGCGCCGAAGTCGGAAAGAAAAAAAGAAAAAAAAAAAAAACTCTGCAAACAGAGATCGGAGAAGAAGGCGACGGCAGATCTCGGTCGGCAGAGCTGATCGGAGAGCCGTGAGCAGAAGCTTGCAGCAGCTAGATCTGAGTACAGATTGCCGGTCAGAAGCGGCGTCGGCAGAAAGGGGTTTTTTCAGATCTCAGCCGGCGGAACAGCAAGAAGCCGAGCACAGCGGCAGCGCTGCAAGCAGCAGCGGCCGAGGAGGAAGCCGTGTGCAGATCGCAGCGGAAGTGACGAGGATCTCAGCCGGCAGTGGAGCAGCAGCACCAATCCCGGCCAGATCGCCGGAGGCGAAGAAGACGAATTTTTTTTTTGAACTGAGAAGAGAAAGGTTGCAACAGTTTCCAGAAAAAAAAAAAAAAAAAACCGTGGTCCGCAGGACCACCATTTTCAGTGCACCAGCGGGACCACCAGTTCAGGTGCACCCGCGAGACCACCATTTCAGTGCACCCCGAGAGACTACAGATTCAGGTACTCCTGCAGCGGGGAAATCAACGGTCCAGAATTGTTTTGCAGTTTCCGGAGTCACCGGGACTCGGAATTGAGATCCGTCTTCGCCTGTACGATCGTGGCAGTGTGATCTACACAGTGACCGGTGTGGATCTAGTTTCTGGAGAGTTGACAGTGAGCGCCAAGCAGTGGTGTTTGTAGAAAGGAGATCAGCTGAGTTCTCTTTTCTCTTATTTTTTCATAACTGTCATTTCTTTTTACACATTATTCTGCTATGTGTATGATTGAACCACCCAAGTGGTGAGGAGTTCGGGGGTATTTGGTTGGATGCTAGTAGTAGATCCCTAGGTTTGTGCAGGGCTACAAATTTACACTGTTGGTTATTTGCTTCCGCATTTGCGCACAAACAGAACAGAGGACAGTGTCAGAATGGCATCCAGTTCCAGTTCTACAGTCATGAAATTGGTCCCTGGCAATTATCTCCTTTGGAAGACCCGGATGCAAGATCTCCTGATTAAGCATGACTTATATTATCCTCTTTTAGGAGATGCATCTATGCCTGAAGATATGAAGGCAAAGCCCAAAGAATGGAAGTACAAGCATTTGAAGGCTGTGAGCCTGATCAGGGAGTATGTCGATGACAGCATTCTTCACCATATCACAGCAGAAAAGAAGGCAGATGAACTGTGGACTAAATTGTCTACAATGTATGAGAGCAAGGCGCCAGTGAACAAAGCCTCTGTTATCAAGAGACTGGTGAAACTGACATACAATGAGCACATGTCAATGTCCGAACATCTCAGCAACTTTCAGGGCATGGTGAACCAGTTGGCCAGTGCGAAGATCATATTTGCAGATGAGATTTTGGCTCTTCTTCTCATGGCGACACTACCAGATTCTTTTGAGACTATGGTGATTGCTTTGAGTAACTCTGCACCCGGTGGCGAGCTATCCTTAGAGACAGTCAAGGAGTCATTGATGAATGAAGAGATGAGACGGAAAGAAAAGGGCATCGTAACTTCTTCTTCCGGAGCATATGTGTCACAGGATAGGGGCAGAAGACATAAAACTCATGGTCGCCAGAACCATAGAAGCAAGAGCAGACCCGGTGGAGGTCACAGATCTCAGAGCAGAGGCAGAGACAGCAGAAAGTGTTTTCACTGTGGCAGAGCAGGGCACTTTAAGAATCAATGCAGGGTGTGGAAGAGAGAAAATAATCAGACTGTGCAGCATCAGGCACGAAAGCCAGCTTCTTCAGACACCACGGCTGCCACAACTCAGGAGCCGCGTACTCTTGTCATAGTGACCACCAGTGAGGGGGAGAGTCTGTCCATTACCCCCTCCTCATCTGAGTGAGTCATTGACACTGGTGCCACTTATCATTATACTCCTCACAGGAGCTTCTTCTCCACATATACATCCGGAGATTTTGGAACAGTTCGGATGGGCAACTCTGCATGTTCCCCTATCACTGGAGTTGGGAACATTACTATAAAGACTAGTCATGGCTGTGAGATTAGTTTGAAGGATGTGAGACATGTGCCAGATATCAGATTGAACCTCATTTCTGCGAGGGTACTCGGCACAGAGGGATACATCAGTACATTCGGCGGAGACCGATGTAAGATCAGCAAGGGGTCGCTTACCATGGCACGAGGGGTGATCAGAGATTACCTATATGTTTTGACCGGCACAGTTTGCACCGGCCAGATGCACGCAATACAGAGAGAGATTGCTTTCTCTCTATGGCACCGGAGACTTGCACATCTGAGTGAGAAAGGGCTGCAGATTCTTCAGAGGAAAGCCCTTATTCCACGGACTGAGTGTACCCGGTTAGACAGTTGCGAGCATTGCATCATGGGCAAGCAGACAAGAGCTTCCTTCAATCTAAAGGGCCACATAAAGGCCAGGAAGCTAGACCTAGTATACTCAGACGTTTGTGGACCGATAGAGGTGGAGTCATTGGGCAAGAACAAGTACTTTGTTACCTTTATCGATGATTCTACGAGAAAGTGCTGGATTTACTTCATGAGATCCAAAGATCAGACTTTCTCATTCTTCCGTGAGTTTGTTGCCACTGTGGAGAGAGAGACGGGTAGAAAGCTGAAATGTCTGAGGACCGATAATGGTGGCGAGTACACATCGGGAGAGTTTAAAGAATTCTGCAAAAAGAACGGCATTAGACATGAGTTGACAGTGCCAGGGACTCCCCAGCATAACGGTGTAGCAGAGCGCTACAACCGCACCATTGTTGAGCGAATGCGTTGCATAGTTCACAACGCAAATCTACCCAAGAGATTTTGGAGCGAAGCAGCGAGGACAGCAGTATACCTCATCAACCGCTCACCATCAGCTCCCTTAAATGGTGAAGTGGCAGAATGTTTGTGGTCAGGCAGAAAAGTTTCCTACAAGCATCTCAGAGTTTTTGGCTGCGTTTGCTATGCACACATCCCTGATATGTCGAGGAAGAAATTGGATGTAAAGTCGACATTGTGTGCATTTATTGGTTATGGAGGTCCAGAGTTCGGATACAGACTGTGGGATCCAGCTCAGCAGAAAATGTTCAGGAGTCGAGACGTGGTATTCCGTGAAGATGAGTTCTTCAATGAGAACAATAAACCCACATATTCCAGTGACCTAGATCAAGGTCCCATCTCCACTCCTGACACATCTCAGTCAACAGCAGCACCTTCTCCTTCACCTGCACCGCCAGTCAGTCAGTCAGACGACAGTGGGTCAGATGTTCCTTCTAGCAGTCACAGTGACAGTGTCAGTGGGCCAGCAGATACGTCTACAGATGAGACAGTTAATGAGCCGGTACATGATACAGTTGAGGACACAGTGGAGGATGATCAGGACAGAGATAGACAGTTGAGCGAGGGGGAGCACCCCCCAAGTACTTCTACATCGGAGGATGTTATACCTCCTAGGAGATCTGTTAGAGAGCATAACCCATCCAGGAGATACCCAAGCTCCGATTATGTGTTGATGACCAGTGAGGGGGAGCCTGAGAGTTACTCAGAGGCTATAGGCGACAAAAACAGAATTCACTGGGGGAAAGCTATGGTAGAAGAGATGATGTCTCTTAAGAAGAACAACACATATGAGTTGGTTGATCTACCAGTTGGCAGGAAGGCCCTACAAAACAAATGGGTCTTTCGGGTGAAAAAGGATGGAGAAAAAGTTCTGAAGTATAAAGCCCGCTTAGTGGTGAAGGGTTTTGGACAGAAGAAAGGAGTGGACTTCGACGAGATATTCTCACCAGTGGTGAAGATGAGCTCCATACGAGTTATGTTGGGCTTAGCCGCGAGTCTAGATCTTGAGATTGAACAGATGGACGTGAAGACTGCATTTCTTCATGGTGACCTAGACGAAGAGATCTACATGAAACAACCCGAGGGGTTTGAGTTGAAGGGCAAGGAGAATCTTGTTTGCCGACTCAAGAAGAGCTTGTACGGACTGAAACAGGCACCGCGGCAATGGTACAAGAAGTTTCACTCTTTCATGACAGGACAAGGATACAAACATAGTTCAGGTGACTCATGTGTGTATTATCAGGAGTTCAAGGGTGATCAGTTCATCATCCTGTTATTATATGTGGACGACATGTTGATATTTGGAAAGAGTTCCGAATTGATCAAGCTATTGAAGGCAGACCTGTCAAAGGCGTTTGACATGAAAGATCTTGGCCCTGCTAGACAGATTTTGGGTATGGAGATTCACAGAGATAGAAAGAAAAAGAAGATTATCCTGTCTCAAGAGAAATACATTGAGAAGGTCTTGGAGAGATTCGGCATGAGGGATTGCAACTCCGTTAGCACTCCTCTCGCCGCTCACTTCAAGCTCAGTAAGGAATGTTGTCCTTCATCAGAGACAGAGAAAGACAAGATGAGTCAGATTCCATATCAGTCAGCAGTTGGTAGTCTCATGTACGCGATGGTTTGCACGAGACTAGATATAGCACATGCAGTTGGATTGGTGAGCAGATTTATGTCAGACCCAGGACATGATCATTGGGAGGCAGTGAGATGGATCTTCAGATACCTACGAGGTACTTCGAGCATGGGCATCATGTTTGGTGGAGACCCTTTTATTACTGGCTACACAGATGCAGATATGGCTGGTGACCTTGATGGTCGCAAGTCCACTTCTGGTTATCTTTTCACATTTGCTGGAGGAGCCGTCAGTTGGCAATCCAAGTTACAGAAGTGTGTAGCACTTTCTACGGCAGAGGCAGAGTACATTGCTGCTACTGAAGCTGGGAAAGAGATGGTTTGGCAAAAGGGATTTCTTCGGGAAATAGGCATCAAACAGGAGGACTACACAGTGTATTGTGACAGTCAGAGCGCCATCGACTTGAGTAAGAATGCCATGTATCACTCAAGAACGAAGCACATTGATTTGAGATATCATTGGTTGAGAGCAGCTATTGAAGAGAAACAGATCAGTGTAAAGAAGATCCATAAAGACCACAATCCAGCAGACGCATTCACCAAAGTTCTTTCAAAGAACAAGTTTGAGTTCTGCGTAGGGGCATCTGGCCTCTACAGAAGATGACATCCATGTCAGAGTGTTCTCCTCCTCCTGGGGCTGGAGGGAGAGATTGTTGTGGGCCAGCCCCACTTATGGGCCTATTGGGCTTAGGCCCAATAGGGTGACTTATATATTATTGTATTCCTATGTAAGACATACAGAGAGAGAGGGATTAGAGAGATAGTGAGAGACAGAGAGATCTGAAAGGGAGAGACCTTGTAATCCTCTGTACTTGTTTTTCTACATAGTAGATTTGATCTCGCTCCGTGGACGTAGGCGTTCTAGCCGAACCACGTAAATCTTGTGTCGTGTGATTGTGTGTTTGCATTATTTAATTTCTAATCCCCAACAAAAAGTGTATGAAAATCAACTTCGTGGAGTGTTAGAATCACCTGAGGAAGAGACATCAACTCAAGAACAGCTTTCTTTGGAGTCAGTTCATTGTCAATGATGCGAGCAACTGCTGTCAAGACGGGCATCTTGACCTTGTATCTCTGTGCCAATGCAATCACAGCTCCAGCTGTTGATACACCTTCAGCAACCTGAAGAAATCCCTATAAGCAACTTTTTTCAACCCCGAAAAAGAATTTTTTTTTTAAGGAATGTCGATGAGCATCTAGAACCTGATTCATTGAACTCAATATCTCATCAAGATTCTCTCCTGATCCAAGACGCAGACCAACAGTTCTGTTTCTTGATAGATTCACGAAGCATGTAAGCATTATGTCACCAGTCCCAGATAAGCCAGTAAGTATTGTTGCACCCATCTTTCATACAAAGTGAGAATGCCAGAGTGACAAATGAGATCTGTCAGATACTTAAGAAAGTAATACAAAGGAAACAATGTTGACCATGGTAGCAAGGTTTAAATGCAGATAGAACCCAGAAGATGCATTCCACTTCACATTGGTTTGCAAAGAAAAAGAAGACATAAGAATACACAAGCATCTTTACACTTTTATTTATTATTACTTTTTTTCTTTTTTGAAACTTATGAAAAAGCTCTAGGAGATTTCTCAAGTCTCCCTATCTAGGGAGGTTGCTCTTTAAATATTAAAGTGGGTTGTATATTTTCTGATGAAATAGGTAGAAAATAACAATGACACTGACTGTATGAAATTTGAGCTTTATCTAATTATTTTAGCTTTGTGATTTTAGACTTTTGAAGGTTTGATCACTAGAAGCCATTGATTTTTCATGGCCCATTTTACAATGCTATGATCATCAGATTGAGGAGTTTCCCTTGAATTATAACATCGATGAAATCCTTTGTCCATCCCACCCAACATGTGGGGCCCAATTGGTTATAAATGTATACCCTAGTCTCCTTAGAACTGCTCTCCTATTATTACTTTTTGTTGACTACAATATTTTGAGAGTCATTAGTCTGAGAACGTGGAGGCAGGATATTCCCTATGCATTAAATTGTGAAGTCTATTTTTAGTCCATGGTGATAGACTAGTTAGAAATATCTATGTTCAAATATGGCGCCACCAAAAGTCACATTGGTTATATAAAAATCAAGTCCCATTTTTTAAGCCCATAGAGTTCAGGGTTTAAAAAAAATTAAAGTGATTGAAAATTTGGATACCTTGGTTAGATTGATCCAATGCTGGTGATTTTTGGAGGTATTCAGGCATAAACCTTTCTATTGGGACATGGTACTGCACAAGGTATTACCCAACTGCAACAGGCTTAATTGATCCCATCCAACCAACAAACCCCTCTTGCCATCATATCTCTCCCCCTCTGCACAGGCCAAGTGATGATCAACCTGATGAGTGCAAAATAAATACATATTTTACTCCTAAATTTATTATTGTTAGTATCTCATTTTATTTAATTTTATCTAATTAGTATAATTTTGTGTTTTGCAGGTTTAATAGTGAGGATGACAGAAAAAATGCTTAAATATAAAGTCTGGGCCCATTATAAGTTATTTTGGACCTCAAGCCCAATTATTGAGCCCATTAAGAAAAGCCCATGAAGAAATCCACATGTGTGAATACTATTTCCATTATCTCAAGAGGAAATTCGAAATTTAGAAGTCAATATAAGAGGATTTTCGAATTTGGCAAGTGGATTAAGGAAAGAGAGAAAATAAGGAAGGGAGAAAAATAAGGAAGGTTTGACACATGTTTGATATTTTGGTCATAAATTTCTACTCCGATATCCGATTATATTGATTCTTTTTACGTTGGAAAGAAGACTTCAAGGGCTACAACTTTATAGTTTACGACTTTTCCTGATTCGAAAGTTAAAATGGTCAAAACTGAGCTACAAGATGGTGCATGTGTAAAAAACGGGATTCTACACCCACTTTCCTTATACAAATTTAGCTCCTTGCCTCCTTTAAGTCATTCCATATTTAGCACAAATCCATGGATTTAATTCTTAGAATATTTATCGATGAAAAATTTGAATGCATGATTGGTAATTTACGTGAGCTCCGTATTCTAGGCTTCTGTTTTATTTTTAAAATATGGAAAATAATGCCTCCTTGATTCTTTAAGCCAGTTCCACTGTAAATATGTACAGATGTAATTTAGATGTCTTTAATTTTATTTTTGTTTATAAATCCAAAAACTCGTGAAATTGATGAACTAGAATGGAAATAATTTAATTGCATCTTAATTTTGTATTTTAAATTAGATTGAGATTGTTTATATTTTTATATTAATGCCACCATCTTAATTAAAATTAGTTAAACTGTTAGATTCTATATTTAAATCTAGAATGTCTCTAAATTAAGATTAAAACTCATAGATTAGATAAATTATTTCATATTTATGATTTATCTCCATATTTCCTAAAATTCTTGAAAATACTTAATTCAATGGTATAATTTTCATGGATATATTTTCCTAAGTTCCGATGGGTTCGACCTCGCATTTAATCGCTATACTATCTAAATGGTTCGTGCGCTTGCGAGTTATAAATTTAAAATTTGCATAACACAACCTATCAAAGCAACAATTGTTAGTTATTATCAACAATTGCCACTACAGTCTTCATCTTGTGACTAGGGAAGATAATGGTCTTTTGGTTTTATGGCTTATATATTCAACATGCAACTCACTACTTTTGGAAAAAAAAAGGAGGGGAAACAAAAGTTAATTCTACAATAAACTAAAGCTAAGGAACATTGAGTTGCAGACATCGATTACAGCATCCTGCCTATATTAGTTCAAGAATAAAATTAACAACAAATAAGCTAAGCTTGGATGTTGCAAGTGGGATAAAGTACAAACATTTAATTACTTGCTACATTCTTTTTTTTTTTTTTTATATATTTTTGCTTCTATATTCAAGATTGGATAAAGAAACCTCCTTCATAAAGAGAGATAAATGTATAAGCTTGCCAGAAATGAGGAAATGCAAAAGCATGACAACCTGCATAAGGAAAGCAGTAGCAAAAAACAGAACATAAAAAGACAAATTCAAATACCTTTGTTGCCAACCATCGTATTTCAGAACAACCTTGTGCAACAAGAGCTGCCACACAATTGTTCCCAAGATTCATCCCCTCCACAATTCCTAATGATCTTCTTTAAATTATAACATCTATCGGTTTACTCTTACTTCCCATTCCAACCCAAAAGTCTTTTCTTATCTTCTTCAAGAACAAGGAAACTTTTTCAATTGTGAGTCCAGCTTCACTTCTTCAAGAATGATGACGGGTAAGGTCAGATTTAATGCCTATTTAAGCCGCCATATTGAAATTAATGACTTTTGACTTAAAATCTCACATTTTGAATCAAAGATTCCAAAAACAAAACCATTTATCATTTTTTTGAATTTTAAAATATTTAAAGCAATTTAATCGATTGTAGAGCTATTTTCACTAATTTTAACCATTTTGAGTTATTTTCATTAATTTTTCGAGTTTCACCTCTAAGATAATATCAAATTTTGAATTTTTTGTGAAAATAATTTAATATAATGATATTTAGTGCTTATGTCATTCAATGGAGATGTTTGTTTTAGGCACCTCATTCGAACACCCCCTCTTTCTGTCAAGGAACACCCATTTTCAAATTTTCTGAAAAAGTTACTGTTTTGCCCTCCCGCTAAAAATCCTTCTAACTATTCTTCCATTCATTTTTCAGTTCAAACTGGTCGAGTACGGATTTTGCACTATAAAAACTCGACCCATTAAATAGATCAAATACAAAATCTTGAATTTGAGGTTAATTTCATTTACTAATCTGTTCATGCCATTTAGGGTTGAATCCTTTAGCTGTTTGGAGTTAGGACCTCCACCGTCAGACCTCTCTCATTTCAATTACTAATGCAGTCTAAGTATTGGACCCATGCCATTCTTGGGTCTCATCCTTCGGCTATGTGGATATAGTATAGGTTAAGATATCGGCTGATATATTTACGGGTTTTCAGTGCCTTGTCATATCGGTCGATATATATTGTATCGGCCGTGCATGGTAGTTCTCGGCCGATATTCATAATATCGGTCTTTTTTAAAAAAAAAAAAAAAATTCAAAACGGTGGTGGGCCCGAGTTGATATCTCGGCCAATATTTTCATTTTCAATTTTTTTTTTAAAATCTTCCTTTTGGATTTTTATTTTATTTATTAATTCAGAAAAAACTAAATAATAATAAAAATATTGATATTTTAAAAAAAATATAATAGAAGAGAGAAAATTTTATCAACCGATATATAGGTCTGGGCGAATTTTTCACCCCTGGGATATACTATTGTTTAGAAACTTGAAAAAAATTCAACCTATTTAATACGAGTCAACTCATTCAACAGATTTCGAGTTTAACAAGTCGACATGTATTTTATTTTTTATTTTTTTCTGAAATCTCAGCCAAACTTCTTAGTCCTTAGTAAGAACTAAGAAGTCGACTGAATCCGAATCTCAAATTTTAGAAGCCAACCTTATCGATAGCAAAAACTATTATATTGTAAAATGAACTAAGCATTGGCCTCAATGTTAGTAAATAAGATGAACAATATATATATTGAATTTACATGTGGAAAATTGCAGAAAATTCAATGTAAAATTCTCATAGATGATACAAACTACTCTTAGGGCACACTAGGTGAAGTCCATGGAGAATCTGGTACCTCCCGCTTCCTAAAAGAGAAAGTTACCAGTTGAACTACACCCATATATATATATATATATAAAGAAATGCAAGGCAGGTGGCATACACTCAACCCTAAGGACTTCCATATCTGCCTGAAGATGGGTATTGAGGAAGCCCTTGAGGGAGAGTGAATGCTAAGAACCTTGGAAGAAGATGTCAACTTCCCTTACTTCCGTCACTCAATTTAGGTCACATGTCAACTCCTTATATAGACCCATAATCCTCCGTACGTGGAACCTCAACATCTTCCTTGTCTATTTCATAAAGATATATGATAAAGAATAAGTTCCTCTTGTTTGCCAATTCACCACGTGAATATGATTATTAGGAGATTCTTCACTGTCAAGATTGATTGTGATATTCTATAGAACGCAAATCAAACTCAAGACTCCACTTTGTGAAGCGGACATCTTGACCATTAGATCAACTCCTTAAATTTTTTTTTTTTTAAACATTAAATAGACATTTAATATTCTAACAATTCAAAACATTCAACATAAAATAAAATAATTTAGAAGCAATACTGCAAACCAACTAAGCCCTCCATTTAAGTATGAAGTTTCCCTATGATGTAGAAGCAAAGGCAAACTAAATTGGAATCCATTAACCAAAATCATTGTAATGTGATATTTGTATATTCTTTTGTAGATTATTATTAGTAAATTTTTTCGAGCATCCAGAAGCCTTGCCCATGTATAAGGTTAAGAGGTAGGTTGCAGGATTGGGAAGTGAATAAAGTTGAAGGAATCATCATCTTGTTATCGTGTACTTGAAAGCAATTATAAATTCTTTCCAAATATGTAAGTGCGAAAAGAACTAAGAACCTCTTAAATAAATCATAACCGTTCAACCATATGTGATTTACTAATTGAAACATTGTCAACTAATCGATTTAATCAATTTGTTCTTTGAGATAGACAGATCATTAGAGAACGGGAAGTGATTGGTGTACCAATACTTTTATTTTTGGTGTATAAAAAATGAGTAAAATACCCATTCTGTCTAATTTTTTTTCAATCTTTTTTTTTTCCCTCTTCCCATTTATTTGAATAAAATGAGTATTTCACTCATTTTTTATGTACCAAAAAGTTAAAAGTGCTAGTGCACCAATCAATTCCCTTTTAGAACATCGAAGACTTTCTAAATGACGACTTAAAGTTAAATTAGTTCAAATTGGACAGTCTAATTTCATTATGATAGCACTTAATCTAAATGATTAGTTCTCTTACAGTCTTTCTTGCATTATGAATACCACGTATCACTACATTGTCAATGTCTTATACTACGGTAAAACTAGACTCAATCAATCAAACTCAACTGTTGACCTTAACTTGCTCTAAAATGGGAGAGTTTGAGTTGACCTTGTTGAGTCATAAATGATCATGACCCTTATTTATTAGTCATTTAGCTTATTTAGGTAAAAAACACCACAATTTAAAGGAACTTTTTTTGTGTACATAGAGTAGAGTAATAGTAAAAGTCATGAATTACCACTAAAATAAAAAAAATAAGAAGTAAAGAATAAATCTCACTCTCCTATTTCAGTGTAGTTAGCTCAAATTGGATCATCTTGTTGGGACCATTTGAATATTTCCAATCCCTTAGGTTAGTATGAGATGAAATGGAACCATTATGGATTGTGCTTTAGCAACTGATCAGTTCCATTAATTACCATCAGATGCAATTTGAGAACCCACAAATTTAACAGGAAAAGAAAAAAAAGAATATCAATTAAGATTAATATGTAATATTTTTTTTTTTTTTTAAATTTACGTATGAGAAACTGTATAAATGAACTGCAAAATAGGACAACTATCTAAATTTTTTAATAGGTAACATAGCAGAAAAGAAACCCAAGACATGAAAAATGTCTCTGCCAACTTACATCCAGGGGTTTAAAAAACGCACTGATGATTATGCCTCCTTTTCTTTTCTTTTTTTTGGAAAACGTTATATTAAAGAAAAATTAGGATGAGCATACATAGATATCCAAAATTTTAGAATCTCTTGGGCAGTCAGGGTTCAGAGTTTGCTACTCTTACACCAATCAAATTAAAAAAAAAAAAAAAAAACCTTTCCTGTTCTACCTTTCTTTTATTATATATATTTATAATTTTGAAGAGCCAATATGATGAAAGAATGTCTTATATAGATTCAAAAGTATCATATTAATGTGTGATTTTACTTATAAAATTTTAAAAAGAACTATCTGATTGACTTTCTATCTCATATTTCTAAAATAGATTTCACTATTATAGTTCATAAGACTTCATGCAGTTCAAAAGTAAGTTCTCATATGGCCAACATGCACACGTGTTCATAATAGAAGTTTACATAGCTTCAGTATTTCCTTGGTTCTGAATTAAATTTTAGATGCATCTCTCTAACTGTACCATCCTCCCTTGTCAAGACCCAGGTTTAAACTTTAAAAATAGAAAATTAAATTATTGCTTTTGTGAAAAATTGATTCAAATACCACGTGTCGATATCAGAACCCTTGAAAACCATTGATGACTATAGAGGGAGAGAGAGATCTGAATCTTTAGATCAGTGGACATAAAATGAGACACATGACCCTTGTGATGGGGCCCATTTGATGGGTCCCTCCATCAAATGGGCATATGAGGATGAAGAAGAATGCCTGTACATAATAAGCACACAAAATTCTCTTTCAACTGCGTATTGTCAACGAGGAAGGTCAATTTTGAATTTAGACTTGTGATCATGTGGGTTCTTAGCAGATTTTATTCCCTAGATAAGAAAAGAATCCGACTCTTAAGCATGTCTAAGGGTCAACTCACCACTGGAAGCATTGAATATTACAGCTGAATCGCATTCTCTACCATTATTTTAGATAAGTAAGAAGGACCACTCTCCATTGTTTTGTAAATTGCCATAGTGAACACGGTGAATAACGAAAGAAAGAATTGTTTAGAGCTCTCTGAGCTCGGTTTTGGGTTTCAAACTCAAGAGATTCATTATGTATATAATTCGACTCTACATGTGTTTGCCGAACTACGTAAATCCTGGTGTTGATTTGGTGTGGTGTATTTATTTATTTATCGTGTTGTGATTGATCTGTTGATTTAATTCTGCATATATTATTCCTAACACTGTATCCGGTGTTTGCAGATTGAGAAGTTTACATATGGTCTAAGATTTAGTCAAGTAAAACACATGAATAAATTTATCAGAATTGGACAACTTAATTAAAGAGAAAATTTACAAATATTTTGTACATGAGGACGTCTACCTAATATTTGATGAGATACTGAAAGAATAATTCGTGCTTATCGTTGACTTAGTGCACACAAGTAGTGGTGCAATTTGACATGTGTTTGAGTGGCCAAAAGCTTTTCTATGAAGCTCTTTGTGTGTTTGTATCTAAGGAATAAGAAGCAAATAGATGTTAATGAGATGGTGGAATTCCAGACATTTCCATCATTTTCTAGATACTTATTTTTAACTTTCATAATAGAACTTAAAAGGCAAATCTCATTCCACTTAATGATCATCAATCATCATTATCATTGTTATTAAAATCATTCCACTTCCAATCTATCCTGTCAAAGTTCTATAATAAATACCTGAAAATTTTCTTCATGAATGAGAAAATATGTTGAAAAGCACCCAGAAAACCCAAAATGATTATTTCCATATAGAAAGTGCCACTGGAGCCATCGAAACTATGAGTTAACTAATTAAAAAAACAAATAACTCTCGTTAAAGCCCTAAAAAATGTAATCATTGTCGTGATTAATCATAAAACAATGCAAAAAAATAAGCTAAACCACATAAATAGAGAAGATACAGGTTTACGTAGTTCGGCCAAAGACTTACGTCCAAGGACAGTACAGAGAGAAATCAACTAATTTGAGAAGAGGGATACAAATTCAGTCACTCTCTCTCCCTCACCATCTCTCACTATATAATTTTCATATAAATGAAAGAGATACAAATTGAACCATGCCATTACAAGTTGGGCCGAGTCATAAATCGAGTCAATAATCAGCAAATATTTGTGTCACACAAGACTATTTAACCTATAGGAATTGGAGTGATAGCAAAGAACCTCAAAGGATCAGTCCCCATAGATTTACTCAATGTGTGTCGATAAAAAGATTTAGGCATACTCCGAAAAGTAGTCGGGTGCTTCAAGAGACTAACACCTTAAATCATAAAAAAGATACAGGACTTTTATCTTTAATCGCATGAAGTTATCCAAATCTCAATCAAGAACATATTCTTTTTTCATGTGATTTGTGGCGGAATCGTTAGAAGGTGTTGAAGATCCCAACTTGTCATGGGTCTATATAAGTAGCTGAGCTCTGAATCCATTAGGTATTAAGTTGCAAGGTGGAAGAAAAGGTGAAGAGATTTGAGGAAAAGAAACCCATTTCCTACTCCGAGGCATCTCTCATGCACTCTCCCTCACAGGCTTCCACAGGAATCTGTGGTGGAGAGTATATGGGAGTTGTCTTGATCCTGCTCCCATCAACTCTTCAAGTTTTCTATCTCTGCTCATTCAGATGGAGGTGCGTTTTCTATATTTTAGCTTCTTCTATGTATGATTCAAATACAAGACGGATGGGGAGGATTTCTGAAAATCACTTGCCAGACATTCAAGATCCATCCATCAACCAAGAGAACCATGTTTTGGACCAAAACTAGGGTGATTCTTGTCATTAGGTAGGGAACACGAAAAGTTTAAGTGGCCATGAAGTTCTACTCATATTATGTGACATATACCATGATATATGGTCTCGTGTTAGGTTGTAAAAATTTGACATTAAAAAAATTATTTTTATTGAAAATGAACGAAGGGTTGTCTAGAAGATCAAAGAAAACCTTTCTCTTTGTTTTTTTTTTTTAAATTTTTTCTATCTCCCCCTCAATGGATTTTTTAGAAAGTGAGAAGAATATCTCATTCCTCGTTCTTGATAAAGAACTCTTATTTCATAGAAAATGAGAAAATTAACTAATTAATTTTTCTCTATTCTTTATTTTTTGTAGCTGAAAACTGACAAAAAACCCCTAAGCAGGAAAAAAAAAAACCATATATATTAAATCGTCATCGTTACAACTTCATAAGCTAAAACCTCATCTATTTAAGATCGTCGGCTTTTTTAATTATATTTTTCCACTTAACCCTATCATAAGTTCATAACATGCACATTCAAGTCACTCTACTATATCATATCTTTCCTGGGTATCCAGTCTGAAAGACTAGCTTATTAGGTGAAGTAACTCAAGTCTTTTATAAATCTTTAGATCTCCCTCTGCAGTTCTAATGTGGGACTCATTTTCAGCCCCAACAATGCTGATTTTGTATCTATTGATAATTAACAAAAACAGCACCACATGTAGCATGTCATGAATGAGTTTATTGCTTGGTATAATTGATATTCAATATTTCATGAACCAATTTTTTCTGCATAGTGACGTCGCATATTTCAAGTTTTCAACTAGGGTTTGAAGGATTACTTGTGTGCAACAGTAAATATCTCATTCACAGAGATAGAGTTGGACCAGTCAGTTTGTCACACAACTTATTAGGAGATTTCTCGATTATATCACGATTTGGGTACTGCAATTGTATGTGAATTATTTTGTTTTAATTATTTAATAAAATTTTTGCTTTGGTTCTTTTAACCAAAGCAGTCTAGTTAACTGTTTAATGCATAAATTTGAAGTTGCCACTCTGCAATGATGTTTCATTCTCACTTGTTCTCTAATAAATATGCGGATTATAAAGTATTTTGTGAAAAATATATATTCAGATGAAAGAGTTTTAAATACTGACTGTTAGTGAAATACATGAGAAATTTCGTATATGAGGCAGAGATTTTGGTTATTCATAAATTGCCAATGCTATTTTAAATTAAAAGATATACAGTTGTTGTGTAAACAATATCATGATTGTATACAAGGAATGTAAGAAATATACTTTAAATCATAGGATGGAATGCAGAAAACCAGTGGAACCCTTGAAAGGGTGGTCCAACAAAATTAAAAATTAAAAAGTGTCCATAGAATTGAAATTTCATTACGAGTTTTGCTTAGAGTCTGCTTGATTAAATCCAAAAAGATTTGAGTGATGGTCAGAAACTCATATCAGAAAGTAATAGTATAAGTTTGATTCTCATTCCATTTCAAAGGATCACTCTGCGTAGTTTTACTTGTTGTATATAGATAGAGAGGCTTGCACATAGGGTGTTCTAAAAGGTCTGAACACTCTGGTTATAAAAAAAAAGTTTGTAATAAATTTATATAAAATAATAAGAGGATTTAAAATGGCATTATGCACAAGTAACAACTCAATAATAACTAGTATTGTAGTGCTTTCCAAAGATTATTATGAATTTATGATGATGTCCATCTCAGGTCAATAAAGAACTCACAATTGGAAATTTTCTCAATGGAGATGACCAACCCTCCATTGAAGTGATATGAACATATGGAACCTCCCCACAATTGGAAAGATCTACACTTCTACAGGAGGGTTGGTCACCTCCCCACAATTGGAAATTTCTCAATGGAGATGACCAACCTTTCATTGAAGGTTCAAAGTTTAAAATGAAATACACTTCTCTGGTTAAAATGAAATACACCTCTGGTTAAAATGAAATACACTTCTCTGGTTAAAATGAATTGAAGTTTTCTCAATGGATATATTTTTTTTTTTCAAATGAGGTGTCATTTGTGATGATAAAAACCTTCTCTTATGTCCGTCGTTTGGATAATTTTGGGTCTATTAACTAGATTTATTGAAATTAGGTTTACCATATCGCATTTTTCAAAGATTTGGTCCCATTTGGACACAAGTATTTAAAGGTTTATAGTCATTTATATGTTTCTTTAAGCATTTTCAATTTACTTTTCTCGACTTAAACACGACGTCTTTTTAAATTTTCTATCTTCTAATATGTCAATTCTTAAAACATAGAATACATAGCCCATGTATTTCATTTTAAACTTTGAACCTAAACATGACTTAGCCGTAGTAAAAATTGAAGTGATAAGAACATGTTATTATTTTATAATAAAAATATTAAATTTATTTTTTATTTATTTGTTACTATTTAAATGATAAAAATATACATCATTATTAAAAATCAATAATACGTGTCATTTTTTTACTATTAAATAGCAAATTACTCACCATCAATTCAGAATCATTTCTTTTGTTATTTTAATGTCTCATCAACATACTTTCTCCCAGCTGATTGCATTTACTGGCAACTGCCAGTTGCTGCAATTGAATCGTTTAAAGCCCTAGCAGAAACACTTGGGTTGCGAATGTGAAAGGCAAGAACAATCTTCATTTCCAGTTTTCACTATCTTCATTTCACAATTCTTTGAAAAGGAATATTGGGAATTTCCAGTTTTCACTATCTTCATTTCACAATTCTTTGAAAATACAGACAAGTAAAATAGGAAGAATCGACACCCTTTTCCCTTTTTTTTTTCCTTCTGTTCTAAACCTATGGTGTCATGCAGCTCTATTCTGCTGTGTAAAATTGTACACGGAAAAAATAAAGCAAGTAGTGACCTGCTGAAAATTTTGTTGCCTGTAAAAGAATCGAGTAAGAAAAGAATTGCCGTCTCTTTGCCTCAACAATAATTGACTTTCTCATCTCACACTCTTAGCATTAAATTTGCACTGGATCTGCTAGCCTGAGGCTTGCAATGCTCAGACTTCTTCAACCTGCAAGACAAAGCAATTCAGTAATGATCAAAGCTTGACTGTTTCAAGTGTGCATTACTTCTGTAGGCACTTAGCTGAAGATCAACCAAATGTTTTACCAAGGAAAAATTAATACAGTCAATTTGAACCTAACAAAGTGTATGAAAATCAACTTTGTGGAGTGTTAGAATCACCTGAGGAAGAGACATCAACTCAAGAACAGCTTTCTTTGGAGTCAGTTCATTGTCAATGATGCGAGCAACTGCTGTCAAGACGGGCATCTTAACATTGTATTTCTGTGCCAATGCAATCACAGCTCCAGCTGTTGATACACCTTCAGCAACCTGAAGAAATCCCTATAAGCAATTTTTTTCAACACCGAAAAAGAATTTTTTTTTTAAAGAATGTCGATGAGCATCTAGAACCTGATTCATTGAACTCAATATCTCATCAAGATTCTCTCCTGATCCAAGACGCAGACCAACAGTTCTGTTTCTTGATAGATTCACGAAGCATGTAAGCATTATGTCACCAGTCCCAGATAAGCCAGTAAGTGTTGTTGATTTTGCACCCATCTTTCGTACAAAGTGAGAATGCAAGTGTGACAAATAGATCTGTCAGATACTTAAGAAAGTAATACAAAGGAAACAATGTTGACCATGGTAGCAAGGTTTAAATGCAGATAGAACCCAGAAGATGCATTCCACTTCACATTGGTTTGCAAAGAAAATGAAGCCATAAGAATACACAAGCATTTTTACACTTCTATTTATTATTACTTTTTTTTTTTTTTGAAACTGATCTAGGAGATTTCTCAAGTCTCCCTATCTAGGGAGGTCGCTTTTTAAATATTATTGCTTTTTGTTGACTACAATATTTTGAGGGTCATTAATCTGAGAACGTGGGGGCAAGATATTCCCTATGCATTAAATTGTGAAGTCTATTTTTAGTCCATGGTGATAGACTAGTTAGAAAGATCTATGCTTAAATATGGCGCCACCAAAAGTCATATTGATTATATATAAATCAAACCACAGTTTTTAAGCCCATAGAGTTTAAAAAAATAAATTAAAGTGATTGAAAATTTGGATACCTTGGTTAGATTGATCCAATCCAGGTGACTTTTGGAGGTATTCAGGCATAAACCTTTCTATTGGGACATGGTACTGCACAAGGTATTACCCAACTGCAACAGGCTTAATTGATCCCATCCAACTAACAAACCCCTCTTGCCACCATATCTCTCCCCCTCAGCACAGGCCAAGTGATGATCAACCTATCAAAGCAACAATTGTTAGTTATTATCAACAATTGCCACTGCAGTCTTCATCTTGTGACTAGGGAAGATGAGGAGGGGAAACAAAAGTTAATTCCCCCTCAGTAAGGTTTTATGGCTTATATATTCAACATGTCAACTCACTACTTTTGGAAAAAAGGAGGGGAAACAAAAGTTAATTCCACAATATTGAGTTGCAGACATCGATCTACAGCATCCTGCCTATATTACTTGAAGAATAAAATTAACAACAAATAAGCTAAGCTTGGATGTTGCAACTGGGATAAAGTACAAACATTTAATTACTTGCTACATTCTTTCTTTTTTTTTTTGAATATTTTTGCTTCTATATTCAAGATTGGATAAAGAAACCTCCTTCATAAAGAGAGATAAATGTATAAGCTTCCCAGAAATGAGGAAATGCAAAAGCATGACAACCTGCATAAGGAAGCAGTAGCGAAAAACACAACATAAAAAACAAATTCGTATACCTTTGTTGCCAACCATCGTATTTCAAAACAACCTTGTGCAACAAGAGCTGCCATACGATTGTTCCCATGATTCATCCCCTCTACAATTCCTGCTGCTATTGCCAGCACATTTTTCAGTGCACCTGCAATTTCCACCCCTGTGACGTCACTGCAATATCACAGGTATGAGCTGAACTTCAACCTTAATCCTCAAAAATATAATTTTCAGCGGTCCAGCTTAACCATGTTGTCATAGATCATTGATTTGGGCTGCTGCTAGGGACCATTGTATCAGCAGAATTTAGTTGTCAGGATCTTAGACAACTAATCCCACAATTAGGAGATTTTGTTAGAATTTGATTAGTCTTGTTTGATGTAAATCCAAATGTAAATATGCTCCTATGATTAAAATAGAAGTCTATTCTCACAATGAGTAATAAAGATTCTATCATCTCTTTCTCTCACGTGGATGCTTATTTTTTTCCATTTTTCTTTTTCTCAAAATTATCATGATATGCAGAGCAAGAAAATCTTGGGACCGCAGTTACAAATTTCAGCCAAATATTTTTGGTCTAAACTCAGACCAAAATATGCACTTTACACAAATATCAGCTGCACCTAAAGAGCATTACGTCAGCAGATTTTAGTAGTTGGGATCTTAGTCAACTAATCCCTCAATTATGGGATTTTATTAGGAATTGATTAGTTTCGGTTGATGTAAACCCAACTACACATGCTCTCCCCTTGTTCCATTTTCTTCTTCTCAATATTATCAAATCAATAGATAGTAATTAGAGAGAAACATGACATGCTATTAAGTAAAGTAACCACATTCTCTCTTAGACTCTTTGCATGTTCCATTTTCTTCTTCTCAATATTATCAAATCACTAGATAGTAATTAGAGAGAAACATGACATTCTATTTAAGTAAAGTAACCACAAATCTTACCTACCTTGATGAGTTGATCCTCAAATGCTGAGAAGCCATTAACTGCTGAACAGAACTAGCCAGCCTTTTGTCTTTTGATGCCACCACCATTGCTGCAAGCCATAGATCAAGTAAAAGAACAATCCCTTCAACCACGTGTACAAGTTGAAGCTATGGCTTGGATAGAGTTAGAATAAGTTCAAAACCCATAAACAATCTGTATAGCATTCTGATACTAAGATAATTCCTAGGTATATCCAACAAAAGTTACCTAATTCACAAAAAGGCAAATAAACACTAGTTACTCTAGCTTTGCCAATAAGTCGGTAGAAAACCTGTTGGCAATTTCCTCATAAGCTCCAAAGCAAATGAAGGCCCTGACAGTGTGACAAATGGTTGGCTAGGGTTTCCCAGTGCTTTAGGAATAACTTGGGACATAGTCCTTAAGGTGTTCAGCTCCAAACCCTTGCTTAGGGATATAACCGGCAAGTTTGAATCCACATACTGCGAAATGCCATCAAGGAATGATGAACTGAACTGTAATAAAACAAGGTCAGTGAAGATGGAAATCATGATGTCATTGTTCACCACTAGGCAACATTCGAATGTGAAAACTGTGGGAACTATACCAAGTTAATCAAAGCAAATTATATGTTTAGGTAAGCATCATAAGCATGAGCCATCAGGTTTACTTTCTCAGACATTTAAAGAAGTGGTATGCATGGAAAATGTTTTTGATTACCTGCACTGGGACAGCATGTAGACAAAAATCAGCCCCTAACAAAGCAGCCTTTGCTTCAGTAGTTGCAATTACATTGTCTGGTAGCTTGTGTTCTGGGAAATATTTACTGTTGAATAAAGAAAGAAAAGCAGGTACACCTAAATGAATTGCTCAAATGGAACAGAGTTCCAAATTCCCAACAATTTTTATCTGAAATTTTATGAATGATAATTATTTATATAAATATGCATTTAAATATATTTTTAGATTATAAAAATTGGAGAATTTTTAATAAAAAAGTAATTTAACATTTAAAATTATTTTACAAAAAAAATCCAAGTGGCATTACAAAACAGAAGACTAGACATGGATGAGACAACTCTAGTGGTGATGAGGCTGAAAAGATAATGTGCCAAATATGGTACCTTACGAAGTTTGAGAAGAATAAATGAGCACACAAAATGGACATAGACTACCCCCACAAGGGTTTGCAAGACTATCCCTAATGATCTTCTTTAAATTATAACATCTATCGGTTTACTCTTACTTCCCATGCCAACCCAAAAGTCTTTTCTTATCTTCTTCAAGAACAAGGAAAATTTTTCAATTGTGAGTCCAGCTTCACTTCTTCAAGAATGATGACGGGTAAGGTCAGATTTAACGTCTACTTAAGCAGCCATATTGAAATTAATGACTTTTGACTTAAAATCTCACATTTTGAATCAAAGATTCCAAAAACAAAACCATTTATCATTTTTTTTAATTTTAAAATATTTAAAGCAAGTTATTCGATTTTAGAGTTATTTTCACTAATTTTAACCATTTTGAGTTATTTTCATTAATTTTTCGAGTTTCACCTCTAAGATAATATCAAATTTTGAATTTTTTGTGAAAATAATTTAATGTAATAATATTCAGTGCTTATGTCATTCAATGGAGATGTTTGTTTTAATGTCATTCACATAGTTTCTAAAGTGTCCATGTGATTTTCCAAGATTTTTCTAAGAAATTGATAAAAGTTGAGATTTATAAAATACTTCTGATTTTCAAGTTTCTTGATTGTTTTTACTTTACTTTTCGTTATTGTTGTTTCTGCATGGTAGGAAATGTGTAGATCAACTGGTTGTCTTTTCGCCTCAGGAAGCAGGAGGTTGCGGGTTCGAGCCCCCATAGCCTAACCTTGGTGTGCCTTAGGGATAATGGCTTCATCCGTGGAGGTTTTATTAGGACTGTATCTGAGTTTCCCACACATTAATAAAAAAAAAATGTTTCCCACAACTTCCTCAGTGCACAACTTCACCACTCGAGTATACGTTTGCAACAATGTTTTAAAACCAGGCTCGTGGAGCGACCCGTCTTGAAGGGATGGTGGGTTAAATAAGATTCAACAGGGTTGACCCATTGTCAAAACCGTGCTATTAATATAATATTATAAAAAATATTAAATTATTAACTAAGGTTATATTTCATAAAAATATTTTTTTTTCTCAGAAACCCAATTTTAAATACTAAAAATTAATAATCCAAAAATCATATTATAAAAAAAACCCAAATCTCATCTTCACTTTATTCATTTAAAGAAACCAATGGTTTTTAAGGATTAAGGGTCGTGGGTTTATTAAAAAAACCGGATTGACCAGCGGGTCGTAGAGAATTTTTAAGGGTTATTAATCCAAAAGGGTCTTGAAATGACCCGGCCTGTACTTCAAGTGGGTCACGATTGACCCACGGATCAAGTCGGGTTTGATAACATTGGTTTGCAGCCTTTCAAAGTGGTTAAAGCGTATTTCCAACGTCAAATCCATCAAATCTAAGCCCTTCATTCCACAGCTCTCAAACTTATGAAAAATACAATTATATTTCAGCATGAAAGCAAAATAAATGTGGAGTATTTAAAAATATAGATTTCTAAATAATAAAAAATAGTTTTTAGCTACTCATACATTCACTGATATTTTATTCTTCTTCACAGCTATCGAAAGCTATACATATTTGATTTTTAAGAAATATTCCCACCGATTTAGCATGAAAACAAAAATAATTAGAATAAGAAAAAAGAGCACACAAAAACACAAATAAATAAATAAATAAAAAGAACTATTTCCATTTTGTTGAAGAGTAATTACCAAGTTCCAGCAATCTTATGAGTATTTATATCTAATTCATTTTGTTGAAATGGTCCAAAATCTGATAATTTTATGTGAATTCTAAAATGTCGTTTATACCTAATCTTATCTATAAATTGTAAAAATGAATTTCCATTATTAATATAGACATTGGGTAAACTGGTAAAGTACGGATTTTGTACTATAAAAGCCCGACTCATTAAATAGATCAGATACAAAATCTTGAATTTGAGGTTAATTTCAGTTGCTAATATTTAGGGTTGAATCCTTTAGCTGTTTGGAGCAGGGATTCAAAAATCGGCTCGGCCGATATGAAAATATCGGCCGATATGCGATACAGACGATATTTCGGCCGATAATTTTATCTCTCATACCGATATCGGCATTTTCTCTATCCTCTGATATCGGAACCGTGAAAAAACTGCAAAAAACCGTGAACAGTGATGAATCGTGACAAAACCGCAAAAAACCGTAAAAAACCGTGAACACCCCTAAGAACCATAAACCCTGAACCGCGGAAAACCGTGAAAACCGCAAAAATCGCAAAAAACCGTGAATACCCCTGAGAACTATAAACCCTGGAAAACCGTGGAAAACCGCGAAAAACCGTGTAAAAACCGTGAAAAACCGTATCGGTGTTTTAATTTTTTTTTTTTTTTAAATACCAATATTTATGAATATCGGCCGATATTGTGACCGATATTTCGGACCGAATATCGGCCATATCGGCCAATATTCGGTATGTACGGCCGATACTTATCGTATCGGCCGATATTACTCGGTTTAAAAAAACCGATATATATCGGCCGATACGATATGTATCGGCCGATATTTGGACCTTAGGTTTGGAGTTTGGACCTCCACCATCAGGCCTCTGTCATTTCAATGACTAATGCAGTCTAAGTATTGGACCCATGCCATTCTTGGGTCTCATCCTTGGCTATGTGGATATACTATTGTTTAGAAACTTGAAAAAAAAATCAACATTTCGAGTTTAACAAGTCGACATGTATTTTAATTTATTTTTTTTCTGAAAACTCAGCCAAACTTCTTAGTTCTTAGTAAGAAGTAAGAAGATTTTGAACCAATGTCTTAAAACCCGACCCGTGGAGTGACCCGTCTTAGACGAAGGGTGGATAATATTAAATTATTAACTAAAGTTATATTTCATAAAAGTAATTTTTTTCTCACAAACCGAATTGTAAATATTAAAAATTAATAATTTAAAAATCATATTCTCAAAAGAACAAACCCCTTTGTCTTCATTTTCTTCATTTAAAGAAAACCAAGGGTTTTTAAGGGTCAAGGGTCAAGGGTTTATTAGAATAATCGGGTTCACCTGCAAGTCACAGAGGGTTTTTAATCCAGAAGGGTCTTAAAATGACCCGACCCGTGTTTCAGCCAGATCACGATTGACCTGCGGGTCGGGTCGGGTTTGATAACATTGCTAAGAATTAAGAAGTTTGGCTGAATCCGAATCTCAAATTTTTGAAGCTAACCTCATCCATAGCAAAATCTATTACATTGTAAAATGAACTGAGCATTGGCTTCAATGTTAGTAAATAAGATGAACACAATAAATAAATAGATAAATTCCATAGCAAAATCTATTACATTGTAAAATGAACTGAGCATTGGCCTCAATGTTAGTAAATAAGATGAACACAATAAATAAATAGATAAATAAATAAATAAATAAATAATTATATATATTGAATTTACATGTGGAAAACTGCAGGAAATTCAACGTAAAACTCTCATAAATGATCCACACTGCTTTTAAGGCACACTAGGTGAGGCCATGGAGAATCTATTACCTCCCGCTTCCTAAAAGAGAAAGTTACCAGTTGAGCTACACCTATATAAATTATATATATAAAGAAATGCAAGGAGGGTGGCATACACTCAACCCTAAGGGCTTCCATATCTACCTGAAGATGGGTATTGAGGAAGCCCTTGAGGGAGAGTGAATGCTAAGAGCCTTGGAAGAAGATGTCAACTTCCCTTACTTCCTTCACTCAATTTAGGTCACATGTCAACTCCTTATATAGACCCATAATCCTCCGTACGTGGAACCTCAACATCCTTTTTTTGAATTGTTTAGTCCTTGGGTCTAGAAAGAATATAGAAATAGAATTAAGGGTCCGTTTCGAATGAAGAAATAATCCAATATTTTTCCCAGAAATATCAATCGGTCAAATCAAATTCGAACCAATTCTATCTTCATTTGTTTTTTTCGATGAATGGTTAAAAGAACCACTTGAAATAATGAATATTATTCGGATTTCGAGACGAAAGAACTCCCTTCAATTATTTGGAAATGTTCTGATATGTGTGATGAATACATACTTATTAGACTTTTTACTAGTATGATCTTCCTTGTCTATTTCATAAAGATACATGATAAAGAATAAGTTCCTCTTGCCTGCCAATTCACCACGTGAATGTGATTATTAGGAGATTCTTCACTGTCAAGATTGATTGTGATATTCTACAGAACGCAAATCAAACTCAAGACTCCACTTTGTGATATTCTAACAATCCAAAACATTCAACATAAAATAAAATAATTTAGAAGCAATACTGCAAACCAACTAAGCCCTCCATTTAAGTATGAAGTTTCCCAATGATGTAGAAGCAAAGGCAAACTAAATTGGAATCCATTAACCAAAATCATTATAATGTGATATTTGTATATTCTTTAGTAGATTATTATTAGTAAATTTTTTCGAGCATCCAGAAGGCTGACCCATGTATAAGCTTAAGAGGTAGGTTCCAGGATTGGGAAGTGAATAAAGTTGAAGGAATCATCATCTTGTTATCATGTACTTGAAAGCAATTCTAAATTCTTTCCAAACATGTAAATGCGAAAAGAACTAAGAAGTAAGAACCTCTTAAATAAATCATAACTATTTAACCATATGTGATTTACTAATTGAAACATTGTCAACTAATCGATTTAATCAATTTGTTCTTTGAGATAGACATATCGTTAGAGAACGGGAAGTGATTGGTGCACCAATACTTTTATTTTTGGTGCAAAAAAAAAATGAGTGAAATACCCATTTTGTCTAATTTTTTTTTCAATCTCTCTTTTTTTTCTCTTCCCATTTATTTGAATAAAATGAGTATTTCACTCATTTTTTATGTACCAAAAAATTAAAAGTGCTAGAGCACCAATCAATGCCCTTTTAGAACATAGAAGACTTTCTAAATGACGACCTAGAATTAAATTAGTTCAAATTGGACAATCTAATTTCATTATGATAGCACTTAATCTAAATGATTAGTTCTCTTAGAGTCTTTCTCGCATTACGAATACCACATATCACTACATTGTCAATGTCTTATACTATGGTAAAACTATACTGAATCAATCAAACTCAACTATTGACCTTAACATGCTCTAAAATGGGAGAGTTTGAGTTGACCTTGTTGAGTCGTAAATGTTCATGACCCTTATTTATTAGTCATTTAGCTTATTTAGGTAAATATAGTTGACCCATGAAATAATTTTTTTTTTTTAATTTATGTATGAGAAACTGCGTAATATGTAATAATTGACATCCAATAGTAACATTACTGTCTAATTTTTTTTTTATGGGTAACATGGAAGAAAAGGAAACCCAAGACATGAAAAATGTCTCTGCCAACCTACACCCAGGGGTTTAAGAAATGCACCGGCGATACGCCTCCTTTTCTTCTTTTTTTTTTTTCCCTTTTTTTGGAAAAAAGTTATAGAAAAATATAAAAAATAGAAAATTTTGGATGAGTATATTTTTTTAAAAAAAAGTAAAGATAATTTTTATGGAGTTTTAGACCTCGAAATTTGAAATTTCATTATGTTCTAAAAATTTGAAAAATATCTTAAAACTTTGGAAAATTCCTAAAAAAATGATAAAGGGAGAAACCAACATAAGGAAACACCTAATTTGAACTTTATGTTCTCAAGTATCCTCTAATGACATGTATCTTCTATAACAATTCATAATTTTTTTATTTTACAAATTTCTAAATTTCATAAAAATGTCAGAATATTAAAAAAATTAGACAAATACCCTAAAAATTCTACCAATCTTCATTTAATTGCAAAAACATTGTATATCATTTTATTCATTTTTTTTACTCAGAGAATCAAATCACAACACAAATATTTACGTGGTTTCCTTTCGGAACGTCTACGGGTTCAAACCAGACCCATAATACTCAAAGGCAAGAAATTGAAGAAGAGACAGTTGTGACCCTCGTTACAATTTACGCTCATGCTCTTCCTCACAAAAAAGAGACATTATATATTACCCTAATTGGCATTTAGAAAATATACAAATCGAAATCAACAATACATATCTGATAGTGAGGCTCCACAAAACCGAACAAGAGAGAGCCCTAGCTTAGCAAGCATAGGGTTGTACCTGAAATCAAATAGTTTGAAAAAAATTCAGCAACACATTGTCTGAGAAAATGTAAAACTAGATACCTTGCAATTTTCAGTTAAATTTCGATTTTCAATAACCTCCCGTAAAATTTAATTCTTGTCCTCCCCTTTTTCACTGCCAAATGATGAACGTTATGCAGCATTAACCAATGCAAAAATATTTAATCATCTTGCAAGAGACCATCTTCAAGTAATAATTATGATGAGGGGCATCAACCAGGCCCAAATGTTCTGAAAATCCTCCTCGTCAATTCACACTTACACATAGATATCCAAAAGTTTAGAATCTCCTCTTGGACAATCAGGGTTAAGAGTTTACCCGTTACGTCTCGCTTCATGAGGTAAAACGTAACCAGCTGAACTACACCCATGTCGGTTGATATATGTATTTACAACTTTGACGAGTTAATATGATCAAAGAAATTCCTGCATAGATTTAAAAGTATCACATTAATGTGTAATTTTACTTATGACTATTTTTTAAAAAAAACTATCTAATTTACTTTCTATCTCATCATATTTCTAAAATAGGTTTCACTATTATAGTTCATAAACTTCATACAGTTCAAAAGTAAGTTCTCATATGGCCACCATGCACACGTCTTCATAATAGAAGTTTACCCAGCTATAGTTTTGGTCCTTAGTTCTGAATTAAATTGGGTGTAGTTCAACAGCTGATCTCCAGTCTCAAGAAGTAAAAGGTGTCAGATTCGAGCCCCATGGCTTCACCTGGTGTGCCATAAGAGCAGTGGGTATCGTCTGTAAGGATTTTATAGTGGGTTTCCTATGATTTTTCACATGTAAATTCAAAATAAAATAAATTAGATGCATCTCTCTATCTATATTATCCTCCCTTGTCAAGACCCAGGTTTAAACGTTGAAAATTAAATATTGGTTTTATGAAAAATTGATGCAAATACCACGTGTTGATATTAGAGCCCTTGAAAACCATTGATGACTAGAGAGGGAGAGGGAGAGGAAGAGAGAGAGAGATCTGAATCTTTAGATCAGTGGACATAAAATGAGACACATGACCCTTGTGATGGGGCCCATTTGATGGGTCCCTCCATCAAATGGGCATATGAGGATGAAGAAGAATGCCTGTACATAATAAGCACACAAAATTCTCTTTTAAGTGCGTATTGTCAACGAGGAAGTTCAATTTTGAATTTAGACTGATGATCATGTGGGTTCTCAGCAGATTTTATTCCCTAGATAAGAAAAGAATCTGACTCTTAAGCATGTCTAAGGGTCAACTCACCACTGGAAGCATTGAATATTACAGATGAATGACATTCTCTACCATTATTTTAGATAAGTAAGAAGGACCACTCTCCATTATTCTGTAAACTGCCATAGTGAACACGGTGAATAACTGACAGAAAGAAAGAATTGTTTAGGGCTCTCTGAGCTCGGTTTTGAGTTTCAAACTCAAGGGATTCATTATGTGTATAATTTGACTCTACAGGTGTTTGCCGAACCACGGAAATCCTGGTATTGATTTGGTGTGGTGTATTTATTTATTTATCGTATTGTGATTGATCTGTTGATTTAATTCCACATATATTATTCCTAACAATGTATTCGGTGTTTGCGGATTGAGAAATTCACATATGCTCTAAGAATTAGTCAAGTAAAACACATGAATAACTTTATCAGAATTGGACAACCTAATTAAAGAGAAAATTTAAAAATATTCTACGTAATATTTGATGAGATACTGAAAGAATAATTCGTGCTTATCGTTGACTTGCTGCACACAAGTAGTGGTGCAATTTGACATGTGTTTGAGTGGCCAAAAGCTTTTCTATGAAGCTCTGTGTGTGTTTGTATATAAGGAATAAGAAGCAAATAGATGTTAATGAGATGGTGGAATTTCACACGTTTCCATCATTTTCTAGATACTTATTTTTTAACTTTCATAATAGAACTTAAAAGGCAAATCTCATTCCACTTAATGATCATCAATCATCATTATCATTGTTATTAAAATCATTCCACTTCCAATCTATCCTGTCAAAGTTCTATGATAAATACCTGAAAATTTTCTACATGAATGAGAAAATATGTTGAAAAGCACCCAGAAAATCCAAAATGATTATTTCCATATAGAAAGTGCCACTGGAGCCATCGAAAGTATGAGTTAACTAATAAAAAAAAACAAATAACTCTCGTTAAAGCCCTTAAAAAATGTAATCATTGTCGTGATTAATCATAAAACAATGCAAAAAATAAGCAAAGCCACACAAATAGAGAAGATACAGATTTACATAGTTCGGCCAAACGCCTACGTCCACGGACAATACAAAGGGAGATCAACTAATTTGAGAAGGGGATACAAATTCAGTCACTCTCCCTCCCTCACCATCTCTCACTATATTATTTTCATACAAATGAAAGAGATACAAATTGAGCCATACCATTACAAGTTGGGCCGAGTCATAAATCAAGTCAATAATCAGCAAATACTTGTGTCAATCAATTAACTTAAGAACATAAAAACTATAGCAGTGATTAGAAGACAAGACTTTTTAACCTATAGGGATTGGAGTGATAGCCAAGAACCTCAAAGAATCATTCTCCATATATTTACTCAACGTGTGTCGATAAAAATCAACTCATTTGAGAAGAGGGATACAAATTCAGTCACTCTCTCTCCCTCACCATCTCTCACTACATAATTTTCATACAAATGAAAGAGATACAAATTGAGCCATTGCCATTACAAGTTGGGCCGAGTCATAAATCGAGTCAATAATCAGCAAATACTTGTGTCAATCAATTAACTTAAGAACATAAAAATTATAGTAGTGATTAGAAGACACAAGACTTTTTAACCTATAGGGATTGGAGTGATAGCCAAGAACCTCAAAGGATCATTCCCCATAGATTTACTCAACGTGTGTCGATAAAAAGATTTAGGCATACTCCGAAAAGTAGTCGGGTGCTTCAAGAGACTAACACCTTAAATCATAAAAAAGATACAGGACTTTTATCTTTAATAGCATGAAGTTATCCAAATCTCAATCAAGAACATATTCTTTATCAAGTGATTTGTGGCGGAATCGTTAGAAGGTGTTGAAGATCCCAACTTGTCATGGGTCTATATAAGTAGCTGAGCTCTGAATCCATTAGGTATTAAGTTGCAAGGTGGAAGAAAAGGTGAAGAGATTTGAGGAAAAGAAACCTATTTGCTACTCCGAGGCATCTCTCATGCACTCTCCCTCACAGGCTTCCACAGGGCAGTCCTGTGTGGAGAGTATATGGGAGTTGTCTTGATCCTGCTCCCATCAACTCTTCAAGTTTTCTATCTCTGCTCATTCAGATGGAGGTGCGTTTTCTATATTTTAGCTTCTTCTATGTATGATTCAAATACAAGACAGATGGGGAGGATTTCTGAAAATCACTTGCCAGACATTCAACATCCATCCATCGACCAATAGAACCATGTTTTGGACCAAAATTAGGGTGATTCTTGTCATTAAGTAGGGAACACGAAAAGTTTTAGTTGCCATTTGTTTGCGGAAGAAATTAGGTTGAAGTTCTACTCATATTATGTGACATATACTATGATATATGGTCTCGTGTTAGGTTGTAAAAATTTGACATTAAAAAATTTATTTTTATTGAAAATGAACAAAGTGTTGTCTAGAAGATCAAAGAAAACCTTTCTCTATTTTTTTTATTAATTTTTTCTATCTCCCTCTCCTCCCACGAACTGGATGTTTTAGAAAGTGAGAAGAATATCTCATTCCTTTTCTAATCCCTTTCTCTCCACTTAGTTTTATATGTTCATTGATGCTTATTTGGATCTCGGTATCCCGTCTAAAAGACTAACTTGTTAGGTGAAAATAGCCCAAGTCTTTTATAGATCCTTAGATGTCCCTTTACACTTCTAACGTAGGACTCATTCCCAACCCTAACAATTCCCCCCTTTGAACGAGGCCAACCATCTTGTCTATTTAGGGGATCTCGAGTCCACATGAGATAACTTGAGACTTGGCTCTGAAACCACTTGATAGGATTGAGTTTCTATCCGAAAAGACTAGATTATTAGGTAGAGTGACCCAAGTCATTTATAAATCCTTAGAGGTCCCTTTACACTTCTAATGTGTGACTCGTTCGCAGCCCCAACGATGCTGACTTCGTATCTATTGATAATTAACAGAAATAGCTCCACCTGTAGCATGTCATGAATGAGTTTATTGCTTCGTATAATTGATATTCAATATATCATGAACCAATTTTTTCTGCATAGTGACGTCGCATATTTCAACTAGGGTTTGAAAGATTACTTGTTTGCAACAGTAAATGTCTTGTTTACTAGTACCAGGCAGTTTGTCACACAACTCATTAGGAGATTTCTCAATTATATCACGATTTGTGTACTTGCAATTGTATGTGAATTATTTTATTTTAATTATTTAATAACTAGTATCGACTTTTTCTTTGGTTCTTTTAACCAAAGCAGTCTAGTTAACTGTTTAATGCATAAATTTGAAGTTGCCACTCTGCAATGATGATGTTTCTTTCTCACTTCTTCTCTAATAAATATGCGGATTATAAAGTATTTTGTGAAAAAAGATATATATTCAGATGAAAGAGTTTTAAATATTGACTGTTAGTGAAATACATGAGAAATTTCGTATATGAGGCAGAGATTTTGGTTATTCATAAATTGCCAATGCTATTTTAAATTAAAAGATATACAGTTGTTATATAAACAATATCATGAATGTATACAAGGAATGTAAGAAATATACTTTAAATCATAGGATGGAATGCAGAAAACCAGTGGAACCCTTGAAAGAGTGGTCCAACAAAATTAAAAATTAAAAAGTGTCCGCAGAATTGAAATTTCATTACAAGTTCTGCTTAGAATCTGCTTGGTTAAATCTAAAGATATTTGAATGATGGTCAGAACCTCGTCTCAGAAAGTGGGAGTCTAAGTTTGATTTCCACTTCACTTCAAAGGCCACTCTGCGTAGCTTTACCCTGTTGTATATGGATAGAGAGGCTTGCACATATTCAGATATTAATCAGGTGTTCTAAAAGATCTGAATACTCTGGTTATAAAAAACAAAGTTTGTAATAAATTTATATAAAATAATAAGAGGATTTAAAATGGCACTATGCACAAGTAACAACTCAATAATAATTAGTATTGTAGTGCTTTCCAAAGATTATTATGAATTTATGATGATGTCCATCTCTGGTCAATAAAGAACCCACAATTGGAAATTTTCTCAATGGAGATGACCAGAGATGGAAAGACAAGAACACTGAGAACAGAGAATTTAAAAAGTAGATAAATAAATTAGAGGTGTTAAATTCTTATTGTCCTTTTCATGTCTATTTTCTTACAGAACACTGAGAACAGAGAATGCCAGATGAAATAGAGATCTAAACACACTATAACTCTCCAAAAATGAATATTGGGAATTTCCAGTTTTCACTATCTTCATTCCACAATTCTTTGAAAAGGAATATTGGGAATTTCCAGTTTTCACTATCTTCATTTCACAATTCTTTGAAAATACAGACAAGTAAAATAGGAAGAATCGACACCCTTTTCCCTTTTTTTTTTCCTTCTGTTCTAAACCTATGGTGTCATGCAGCTCTATTCTGCTGTGTAAAATTGTACACAGGGAAAAAATAAAGCAAGTAGTGACCTGCTGAAAAATTTTGTTGCCTGTAAAAGAATCGAGTAAGAAAAGAATTGCCGTCTCTTTGCCTCAACAATAATTGACTTTCTCATCTCACATTCTTAGCATTAAATTTGCACTGGATCTACTAGCCTGAGGCTTGCAATGTTCAGACTTCTTCAACCTGCTAGACAAAGCAATTCAGTAACGATCAAAGCTTGATTGTTTCAAGTGTGCATTACTTCTGTAGGCACTGAGCTGAAGACCAACCAAATGTTTTACCAAGGAAAAATTAATACAGTCAATTTGAACCTAACAAAGTGTATGAAAATCAACTTCGTGGAGTGTTAGAATCACCTTAGGAAGAGACATCAACTCAAGAACAGCTTTCTTTGGAGTCAGTTCATTGTCAATGATGCGAGCAACTGCTGTCAAGACGGCCATCTTGACATTGTATTTCTGTGCCAATGCAATCACAGCTCCAGCTGTTGATACACCTTCAGCAACCTGAAGAAATCCCTATAAGCAATTTTTTTCAACACCGAAAAGAATTTTTTTAAGGAATGTCGATGAGCATCTAGAACCTGATTCATTGAACTCAATATCTCATCAAGATTCTCTCCTGATCCAAGACGCAGACCAACAGTTCTGTTTCTTGATAGATTCACAAAGCATGTAAGCATTATGTCACCAGCCCCAGATAAGCCAGTAAGTGTTGTTGATTTTCCACCCATCTTTCATACAAAGTGAGAATGCAAGAGTGACAAATGAGATCTATCAGATACTTAAGAAAGTAATACAAAGGAAACAATGTTGACCATGGTAGCAAGGTTTAAGAGAAAATGCAGATAGAACCCAGAAGATGCATTCCACTTCACATTGGTTTGCAAAGAAAATGAAGCCATGAGAATACACAAGCATTTTTACACTTTTATTTATTATTACTTTTTTTCTTTTTTGAAATTATCTATTATGAAAAAGCTCTAGTAGATTTCTCAAGTCTCCCTATCTAGGGAGGTTGCTCTTTAAATATTAAAGTGGGTTGCATATTTTCCGAAAAAACATGTAGAAAATAACAATGACATTGACTGTATGAAATTTGAGCCTCATCTACTTATTTTAGCTTTATGACTTTAGACCTTTGAAGGTTTCATTACTAGAAGCAATTGATTTTTCATGGCCCATTTTACAATGTTGTGATCATCAGATTGAGGAGTTTCCCTAACATCGATGAAATCCTTTGTCCATCCCACCCAACATGTGGGGCCCAATTGATTATAGATGTATACCCTAGTCTCCTTAGAAGTACTCTCCTATTATTACTTTTTGTTGACTACAATATTTTGAGTCATTAATCTGAGTACGTGGGGGCAGGATATTCCTATGCATTAAATTGTGAAGCCTACTTTTAGTCCTGATAGACTAGTTGGACAGATCTATGCTTAAATATGGCGCCACCAAAAGTCACATTGATTATATATAAATCAAGCCACATTTTTTAAGACCTTAGAGTTCAGGGTTTAAAAATAATTAAAGTGATTGAAAATTTGGATACCTTGGTTAGATTGATCCACTCCAGGTGATTTTTGGAGGTATTCAGGCATAAACCTTTCTATTGGGACATGTTACTGCACAGGGTATTACCCAACAGCAGCATGGCTAATTGATCCCATCCAACCAGCAAACCCCTCTTGCCACCATCTCTCTCCCCCTCAGCACAGGCCAAGTGATGATCAACATGCCTAAAGAGCATTACGTCAGCAGATTTTAGTAGTTGGGATCTTAGTCAACTAATCCCTCCATTATGGGATTTGGTTAGGAATTGATTAGTTTCGGTTGATGTAAACCCAACTACACATGCTCTCCCCGTGTTCCATTTTCTTCTTCTCAATATTATCAAATCAATAGATAGTAATTAGAGAGAAACATGACATGCTATTAAGTCAAGTAACCACCTTCTCTCTTAGACTCTTTCCATGGTCCATTTTCTTCTTCTCAATATTATCAAATCACTAGATAGTAATTAGAGAGAAACATGACATGCTATTTAAGTAAAGTAACCACAAATCTTACCTACCTTGATGAGTTAATCCTCAAATGCTGAGAAGCTATTAACTGCTGAACAGAACTAGCCAGCCTTTTGTCTTTTGATGCCACCACCATTGCTGCAAACCATAGATCAAGTAAAAGAACAATCCCTTCAACCACGTGTACAAGTTGAAGTTATGGCTTGGATAGAGTTAGAATAAGTTCAAAACCCATAAACAATCTGTATAGCATTCTGATAGTAAGATAATTCCTAGGTATATCCAACAAAAGTTACCTAATTCACAAAAAGGCAAATAAACACTAGTTACTCTAGCTTTGCCAATAAGTCGGTAGAAAACCTGTTGGCAATTTCCTCATAAGCTCCAAAGTAAATGAAGGCCCTGACAGTGTGACAAATGGTTGGCTAGGGTTTCCCAGTGCTTTAGGAATAATTTGGGACATAGTCCTTTAGGTGTTCAGTTCCAAACCCTTGCTTAGGGATATAAACGGCGAGTTTGAATCCACATACTGCGAAATGCCATCAAGGAATGATGAACTGAACTGCAATAAAACAAGGTCAGTGAAGATGGAAATCATGATGTCATTGTTCACCACTAGGTAGGCAAAACTCAAAAGTGAAAACTGTGGGAACTATACCAAGATAATCAAAGCAAATTATATGTTTAGGTAAGCATCATAAGCATGAGCCATCCCTAATGATCTTCTTTTAATTATAACATCTATCGGTTTACTCTTACTTCCCATTCCAACCCAAAAGTCTTTTCTTATCTTCTTCAAGAACAAGGAAACTTTTTCAATTGTGAGTCCAGCTTCACTTCTTCAAGAATGATGACGGGTAAGGTCAGATTTAATGCCTACTTAAGCAGCCATATTGAAATTAATGACTTTTGACTTAAAATCTCACATTTTGAATCAAAGATTCCAAAAACAAAACCATTTATCATTTTTTTTAATTTTAAAATATTTAAAGCAAGTTATTCGATTTTAGAGTTATTTTCACTAATTTTAACCATTTTGAGTTATTTTCATTAATTTTGAGTTATTTTCACCTCTAAGATAATATCAAATTTTGAATTTTTTGTGAAAATAATTTAATGTAATAATATTCAGTGCTTATGTCATTCAATGGAGATGTTTGTTTTAATGTCATTCACATAGTTTCTAAAGTGTCCATGTGATTTTCCAAGATTTTTCTAAGAAATTGATAAAAGTTGAGATTTATATTTCAAGTTTCTTGATTGTTTTTACTTTTATTTTCGTTATTGTTGTTTCTGCATGGTAGGAAATGTGTAGCTCAACTGGTTGTCTTTTCGCCTCAGGAAGCAGGAGGTTACGGGTTCGAGCCTAGGACTGTATCTGAGTTTCCCACAAATTAATATAAAAAAAATGTTTCCCACAACTTCACCACTCGGGTATACGTTTGCAGCAATGTTTTAAAACCCGGCTCGTGGAGCAACCCATCTTGAAGGGAGGGTGGATTAAATAAGATTCAACCGGGTTGACCCATAGTCAAACCCGGTCAAACTAGTGATATTAATATAATATTATAAAAAGTATTAAATTATTAACTAAAATTATATTTCATAAAAATATTTTTCTCTTCTCAAAGACCCAATTGTAAATACTAAAAATTAATAATCTAAAAATCATATTATAAAAAAAACCCAAATCTTCATCTTCACTTTATTCATTTAAAGAAACCAATGATTTTTAAGGATTAAGGGTCATGGGTTTATTAAAAAAACCGGATTGACCAGCGGGTCGTAGAGAATTTTTAAGGGTTATTAATCCAAAAGGGTATTTCAAGTGGGTCACGATTGACCCACGGGTCAAGTCGGGTTTGATAACATTGGTTTTCAGCCTTTCAAAGTGGTTAAAGCGTATTTCCAACGTCAAATCCATCAAATCTAAGCCCTTCATTCCACAGCTCTCAAACTTATGAAAAATACAATTATATTTCAGCATGAAAGCAAAACAACTGTGGAGTATTTAAAAATATAGATTTCTAAATAAAAAAAATTAGTTTTTAGCTACTCATACATTCACTGATATTTTATTCTTCTTCCCAGCTATTGAAAGCTATACATATTTGATTTTTAAGAAATATTCCCACCGATTTAGCATGAAAACAAAAATAATTAGAATAAGAAAAAAGAGTACACAAAAACACAAATAAATAAATAAATAAATAAAAAGAACTATTTCCATTTTGTTGAAGAGTAATTACCAAGTTCCAGCAATCTTATGAGTATTTATATCTGATTCATTTTGTTGAAATGGTCCAAAATCTGATAATTTTATGTGAATTCTAAAATGTTGTTTATTCCTAATCTTATCTATAAATTGTAAAAATGAAATTCCATTATTAATATAGACATTGGGTAAACTGGTAAAGTACGGATTTTGTACTATAAAAGCTCGACCCATTAAATAGATCAGATACAAAATCTTGAATTTGAGGTTAATTTCATTTGCTAATATTTAGGGTTGAATCCTTTAGCTGTTTGGAGTTTGGACCTCCACCATCCGACCTCTCTCATTCAATGACCAATGCAGTCTAAGTATTGGACCCATGCCATTCTTGGGTCTCATCCTTGGCTATGTGGAATTGTGGATATACTATTGTTTAGAAACTTGAAAAAAAAAAAAATCAACCTATTCAATACGAGTCAACTCAATTCAATAGATTTCGACTTTAACAAGTCAACATGTATTTTAATTTATTTTTTTTCTGAAAACTCAGCCAAACTTCGATTTTTTTTTTTTTTCTGAAAACTCAGCCAAACTTCGATTTTTTTTTTTTTCTGAAAACTCAGCCAAACTTCTTAGTTCTTAGTAAGAAGTAAGAAGATGTTGAACCAATGTCTTAAAACCCGACTCGTGGAGCGACCCGTCTTAGACGAAGGGTGGATAATATTAAATTATTAACTAAAGTTATATTTCATAAAAGTAATTTTTTTCTCACAAACCCAATTGTAAATATTAAAAATTAATAATTTAAAAATCATATTCTAAAAAGAACAAACACCTTTGTCTTCATTTTCTTCATTTAAAGAAAACCAAGGGTTTTTAAGGGTCAAGGGTCACGGGTTTATTAGAATAACCGGGTTAACCTGCGGGTCACAGAGGGTTTTTAATCCAGAAGGGTCTTAAAATGACCGGACCCGTGTTTCAGCCAGATCACGATTGACCCGCGGATCGGGTCGGGTTTGATAACATTGCTAAGAACTAAGAAGTTTGGCTGAATCCGAATCTCAAATTTTTGAAGCTAACCTCATCCATAGCAAAATCTATTACATTGTAAAATGAACTACGCATTGGCCTCAATGTTAGTAAATAAGATGAACACAATAAATAAATAGATAAATAAATAAATAAATATATATATTGAATTTATATGTGGAAAACTGCAGGAAGTTCAACGTAAAACTCTCATGAATAATACACACTGCTTTTAAGGCACATTAGGTGAGGCCATGAAAAATCTGGTACCTCCTGCTTTCTAAAAAGGAAGGTTATCAGTTGAATTACACTCATATAAATTATATATATATATATATATATATATATATAAATAAGAAATGCAAGGCCGGTGGCATACACTCAACCCTAAGGGCTTCCATATCTACCTGAAGATGGGCATTGAGGAAGCCCTTGAGGGAGAGTGAATACTAAGAGCCTTGAAGAAGATGTCAACTTCCCTTAATTCCTTCACTCAATTTAGGTCGCATGTCAACTCCTTATATAGACCCATAATCCTCCGTACGTGGGACCTCAACATCTTCCTTGTCTATTTCCCACAAGATATATGATAAAGAATAAGTTCCTCTTGCTTGCCAATTCACCTCTATTTCCCACTTATTCAGTCCTTTTAAAGAGAAAATACCTGCAATTTTAGCCACGTGAATGTGATTATTAGGGGATTCCTCACTGTCAAGATTGATTGTGATATTCTATAGAGAGTGACCAGTTTAAATTGAACGTGGATCGAACTCAAGACTCCACTTTGTGAAACGGACGTCTTAACCATCAGATCAACCCCTTAATTTTTTTTAAGATAAAATAGACATTTAATATTCTAACAATCCAAAACATTCAAAATAAAATAAAATAATTTAGAAGCAATACTGCAAGCCAACTAAGGCCTCCATCTAAGTATGAAGTTTCCCTATGATGTAGAAGCTAAGGCAAACTAAATTGGAATCCATTAACCAAAATCTTTATAATGTGATATTTGTATATTATTTAGTAGATTATTATTAGTAAATTTTTTTTCGAGCATCCAGAAGGCTGACCCATGTACAAGCTTAAGAGGTAGGTTCCAGGATTGGGAAGTGAATAAAGTTGAAGGAATCGTCATCTTGTTATCATGTACCTGAAAGCAATTCTAAGTTCTTTCCAAACATTTAAGTGTGAAAAGACCTCTTAAATGTACATTCATTTTGATACGGGTAAAATTTGCTAAGAGACATGGGATAGGTGAAATTCTCATTTTACCTCTACCGGTGTACCGATCATCAAATACTAGGGTACCGATATGCAGAATATATACGTGTTATCGGCACACTGATACTTGATGAGCGGTTCACTCTATCCCGTGTCTCCTAACAGATTTTGCCCTTCTTAGAATGACTGACCCTCTTAAATAAATCATAACCATTCAAGAATCGGTGATTTACTAATTGAAACATTGTCAACTAATTGATTTAATCAATTTGTTCTTTGAAATTTGTTTTTTTAGATAGACAGATAATTTTAGGATGGGAAGTGATTGATGCACAAAAAATAAGTGAAATATCTATTTGTTTTTTTTTTTTTCAATCTCTTTTCTTTTTTTCTTCCCATTTATTTGGATAAAATGAGTATTTCACTCATTTTTTATGCAATTAAATTAAAAGTGTTGGTGCAACCAATCAATTCCCTTTTATGACATAGAAGACTTTCTAAATAACGACTTATGGTTAAATTAGTTTAAATTGGAGAGTCTAGTTTCATTATGATAGCACTTAATCTAAATGATTAGTTCTCTTGGAGTCTTTCTGGCATTATGAATGCCCCGTATCACTGCATTATCAATGTCTTATACTATGGTAAAACTAGACTCAATCAATCAAACTCAACTATTGACCTTAACTTGCTCTAAAATGGGAGAGTTTGAGTTGACCTTGTTGAGTCCTAAATGATCATGACCCTTATTTATTAGCCATTTAGCTTAATTAGGTAAATATAGTTGACCATGTAATATTTTTTTTATAAATTTATGTAATGAGAAACCGCGTAACATGTAATAATTGACATCCAATAGTAACATTTATAGGTAACATGGCAGAAAAGGAAACCTAAGACATGAAAAATGTCTCTGCCAACCTACACCCAGGGGTTTAAGAAATGCACCCGCGATACACCTCCTTTTCTTTTTTTCCCTTTTTTTTGGAAAAAAGTTATAGAAAAATTATAAAAAATAGAAAATTTTGGATGAGTATATTTAAAAAAAAAAAAAGTAAAGATCACTTTTATGGAATTTTAGACCGTCAAAATTTGAAATTTCATTATGTTCTAAAGATTTGAAAAATATCTTAAAACTTTGGAAAATTCCTAAAAAAATTATAAAGGGAGAAACCAACATAAGGAAACACCTAATTTGAACTTTATATTCTCAAGTATCCTTTAGTGACACGTATCTTCTATAACAATTCATAATTTTTTATTTTACAAATTTCTAAATTTCATAAAAATGTCAGAATATTAAAAAAATTAGACAAATACCTTAAAAATTCTACCAATCTTCATTTAATTGCAGAAACATTTGTATATCATTTCATTCATTTTTTTTTACATAGAGAATCAAATTACAACACAAATATTTACATTGTTTCCTTTCGGAACGTTTACGGGTTCAAACCAGACCCATTATACTCAAAGGCAAGAAATTGAAGAAAAGATGGTTGTGACCCTCGTTGCAATTTACGCTCATGCTCTTTCTCACAAAAAAGAGACATTATATATTACCTTGATTGGCATTTAGAAAATATACAATTCGAATCAACAGTACATATCTGATAGTGAGGCTCCACAAAATCGAACAAGAGAGAGCCCTAGCTTAGCAAGCATAGGGTTGTACTTGAAATCAAATAGTTTGAAAAAAATTCAGCAACACAGTGTCTGAGAAAATGTAAAACTAGATACCTTGCAATTTTCAGTTAAATTTCGATTTTCAATAACCTCTTAATTCTTGTCCTCCCCTTTTCCACTGCCAATTGATCAACGTTATGCAGCATTAATCAATGCAAAAATATTTAATCATCTTGCAAGAGCCCATCTTCAAATAATAATTATGAGGAGGGGCATCAACCAGGCCCAAATGTTCTGAAAATCCTCCTCGTCAATTCACACCTACACATAGATTTACACAGATATCCAAAAGTTTAGAATCTCCTCTTGGACATTCAGGGTTAAGACTTTACCCCTCATGTCAGGTTTAATGAGACGGAATGCAACTAACTGAACTATACCCACGTGGGTTAATATATATTTACAACTTAGAAGAGCTAATATGATCAAAGAATTTGTTATATAGATTTAAAAGTATCACATTAATGTGTAATTTTGCTTTTTAAACATAGAAAATTAAATATTGGTTTTGTGAAAAATTGATGCAAATACCACGTGTTGATATTAGAGCCCTTGAAAACCATTGATGACTGGAGAGGGAGAGAGAGAAATCTGAATCTTTAGATCAGTGGACATAAAATAAAACACATGACCCTTGTGATGGGCCCATTTGATGGGTCCCTCCATCAAATGGGCATATGAGGATGAAGAAGAATGCCTGTACATAATAAGCACACAAAATTCTCCTTTAAGTGCGTATTGTCAACGAGGAAGTTCAATTTTGAATTTAGACTTATGATCATGTGGGTTCTTAGCAGATTTTATTCCCTAGATAAGAAAAGAATCCGACTCTTAAGCATGTCTAAGGGTCAACTCACCACTGGAAGCATTGAATAGAATCGCATTCTCTACCATTATTTTAGATAAGTAAGAAGGATCACTCTCCATTGTTCTGTAAATTGCCAGTAGTGAACACTGGTGAATAACTGACAGAAAGAAAGAATTGTTTAGGGCTCTCTGAGCTCGGTTTTGGGTTTCAAACTCAAGGGATTCATTATGTGTATAATTCGACTCTGCAAGGTGTTTGTCGAACCACGTAAATCCTAGTGTTGATTTGGTCTAGTGTATTTATGTATTTATCGTGTTGTGATTGATCTGTTGATTTAATTCTGCATATATTATTCCTAACACTATATCCGGTGTTTGCGGATTGAGAAGTTTACATATACTATAAGAATTACTCAAGTAAAACACATGAATAACTTTATCAGAATTGGACAACTTAATTAAAGAAAAAATTTACAAATATTCTACATAATATTTGATGAGATACTGAAAGAATAATTCGTGCTTATCGTTGACTTGGTGCACACAAGTAGTGGTGCAATTTGACATGTGTTTGAGTGGCCAAAAGCTTTTCTATGAAGCTCTTTGTGTGTTTGTATCTAAGGAATAAGAAGCAAATAGATGTTAATGAAACGGTGGAATTGCACACATTTCCATCATTTTCTGGATACTTATTTTTTAACTTTCATAATAGAACTTAAAAGCCAAATCTCATTCCACTTAATGATCATCAATCATCATTATCATTGTTATTAAAATCATTCCACTTCCAATCTATCCTGTCAAAGAATAAATACCTGAAAATTTTCTGCATGAATGAGAAAATATGTTGAAAAGCACCCAGAAAACCCAAAATGATTATTTCCATATAGAAACTGCCACTAGAGCCATCGAAACTATGAGTTAACTAATTTAAAAAAAAAAAACAAATAACTCTCGTTAAAGCCCTAAAAAAATGTAATCATTGTCGTGATTAATCATAAAACAATGCAAAAAAATAAGCAAAACCACACAAATAGAGAAGATCTCGGGAATAAAATCTGCCAAAGACTTACGTCCACGGACAGTACAGAGAGAAATCAACTAATTTGAGAAGGGGGATACAAATTAAGTCACTCTCTCTCCCTCACCATCTCTCACTATATAATTTTCATATAAATGAAAGAGATACAAATTGAACCATGCCATTACAAGTTGGACCGAGTCATAAATCGAGTCAATAATCAGCAAATATTTGTGTCACACAAGACTATTTAACCTATAGGGATTGGAGTGATAGCTAAGAACTTCAAAGGATCATTCCCCATAGATTTACTCAACGTGTGTCGATAAAAAGATTTAGGCATACTCCGAAAAGTAGTCGGGTGCTTCAAGAGACTAACACCTTAAATCATAAAAAAGATACAGGACTTTTATCTTTAATAGCATGAAGTTATCCAAATCTCAATCAAGAACATATTCTTTTTCATGTGATTTGTGGCGGAATCGTTAGAAGGTGTTGAAGATTCCAACTTGTCATGGGTCTATATAAGTAGCTGAGCTCTGAATCCATTAGGTATTAAGTTGCAAGGTGGAAGAAAAGGTGAAGAGATTTGAGGAAAAGAAACCTATTTCCTACTCCGAGGCATCTCTCATGCACTCTCCCTCACAGGCTTCCACAGGAATCTGTGGTGGAGAGTATATGGGACTTGTCTTGATCCTGCTCCCATCAACTCTTCAACTTTTCTATCTCTGCTCATTCAGATGGAGGTGCGTTTTCTATATTTTAGCTTTTTCTATGTATGATTCAAATACAAGACAGATGGGGAGGATTTCTGAAAATCACTTGCCAGACATTCAAGATCCATCCATCAACCAAGAGAACCATGTTTTGGACCAAAATTAGGGTGGTTCTTGTCATTAGGTAGGGAACACGAAAAGTTTTAGTGGCCATTTGTTTGCGGAAGAAATTAGGTTGAAGTTCTACTCATATTATGTGACATATACTATGATATATGGTCTCGCGTTAGGTTCTAAAAATTTGACATTAAAAAAATTATTTTTATTGAAAATGAACAAAGGCTGCGTTTGGATGGGGGGTAAGGGGGGGTAACCCCCAGTTACCCCTACTTACCCCCGTTTGGTAACAAGGAGGGAGGGGTAAAAATTCAAAATTTTACCCCTCCCCCCTCCCTTTTCAATACCCCAACGGGGGAAGGGGTATTCATTTTGAATACCCCTCCTTACCCCCACATTTTGCTTATGAAATATTTTTTTTTATATTTTATTTATTTATTTATTTTGATAAGTACTTGGCTTTTATTTTTTTAAAAGCACTCTATTATTTCCATTTGATAAATTTCATATCACCAAATAACAAATTATATTTTTTTATGAAGAGATATAATGAATATTTTATTCATTTTTTGAAATTTAAAATAATAATAGTGATTTTTTATTTTTTTTATTTTTTTAAGGAAACCTTTCCCCTATTTATCCCGTGCCTTCATCTATTTTTCAATTATATATTATATAATTTTCTGAAACGTATTTGTCAAAATGTTCTATTTTTAAGGGGTGATTCTGTCGAAATTTCGATAGGGTCTCAAAACTCTGAAAATTTTGAGATTTATGATAATATCTTTCAGGATAATTAACAATTTATTCTATTAGAAGATTATTTTAAAAATGTGTCAACATTTTCAACGTAATGCATTTAGGTGAGGGGTAAATTTTTACAGGGGTTACCCTTGAGTAGGGGTAAACTGACATATTAACAATTTTATGAGAATTAATAATTTTATTAAATCTATATAATATAAAAATAAAATTTCTGCAACATTTTTAACGTGATGCATTTGGATGAGGGGTAAATTTTTACAGGGGTTACCCTTGAGCAGGGGTAATTGTACGTAGGGGTAAACTGACATATTAACAATTTTATAAGAATTAATAATTTTATTAAATCTATATAATATAAAAATAAAATTTCTGTAACATTTTCAATGTGATGCATTTGGGTGAGGGGTAAATTTTTACAGGGGTTACCCTTGAGCAGGGGTAATTGTACGTAGGAGGGTAAACTGACATATTAATAATTTTATGATAATTAATAATTTTATTAAATCTATATAATATAAATATAAAATTTCTGCAATATTTTCAACGTGATGCATTTGGGTGAAGGGTAAATTTTTACAGGGGTTACCCTTGAGCAGGGGTAATTGTACGTATGGGTAAACTGACATATTAATAATTTTATGAGAATTAATAATTTTATTAAATCTATATAATATAAAAATAAAATTTCTGCAACATTTTCAACGTGATGCATTTGGGTGAGGGGTAAATTTTTACAGGGGTTACCCTTGAGCAGGGGTAATTGTACGTAGGGGTAAACTGACATATTAACAATTTTATGAGAATTAATAATTTTATTAAATATATATAATATAAAAAAAAATTTCTGCAACATTTTCAACGTGATGCATTTGGGTGAGGGGTAAATTTTTACAGGGGTTACCCTTGAGCAGGGGTAATTGTACGTAGGGGTAAACTGACATATTAACAATTTTATGAGAATTAATAATTTTATGAGAATTAATAATTTTATTAAATCTATATAATATAAAAATCAAATTTCTACAACATTTTCAATGTGATGCATTTGGGTGAGGGGTAAATTTTTATAGGGTTTACCCTTGAATAGGGATAAACTAACATATTAATAATTTTATAAGAATTAATATTTTTATTAAATTCATATAATATAAAAAATAATAATTATAATTTTTATGAAGAGATATGCTGATATTTTTTATTTATTTATTGGGATTTAAAATAGTAATATAAAAAAAATCTTTATTTATATTTTTAATATTAGAATGCAAGTGTTTATTTTAAATTATAATTATGAAAAATAATTTATAGAAATTAGATAATATTATTATAAGTTATATTATTAGAATTTACTTCATAAATATTATTTATAATTATATTTTATAAAAAAAATATATTAATATATCAGGTTACCCTTACTTGTAGTTACCAAACAAGATTTTTTACCCTTAGGGTAAGGTTTACTTTACCACAACAATTACCAAACAAGATAAGGGTAATCTCAATTCAAGGGTCACCCCTACTTAGGGGTAACCCCTATAAAAATTACCCCCCATCCAAACGCAGCCAAAGTGTTGTCTAGAAGAAGAAAGAAAACCTTTCTCTTTTTTTTATTAATTTTTTCTATCTCTCCCTCCTCCCACGAAATGGATTTTTGAGAAAGTGAGAAGAATATCTCATTCCTCGTTCTTGATAAAGAACTCTTATTTCATGGAAAACGGGAAAATTAACTAATTAATTTTTCTCTACTTTTTAATTTTTATAGCTAAAAACTGACAAAAACCCCTGAGCAGAAAAAAAAAAACCATGTATATTAAATCGTCATCGTTACAACTTCATAAGCTAAAACCTCATCTATTTGAAATCGTCAGCTTTTTTAATTTTATTTTTCCACTTGTCCCTATCAGAACATGCACATTCAAGTCACTCTACTATATCATATCTTTCCTTTGCTAATCCCTTTCTCTCCTCTCAGTTTTATATGTTCATTGATGCTTGTTAAGACTTGGATATCCAGTATAAAAGACTAGTTTGTTAGGTGAAATATCTCAAGTCTTTTATAAATCCTTTTATTGAAAGATTAGATTGTTATTATTTAAGTAATTCACAATTATCTCTCCCTTTTCCACTATGTTATTTGTACAATGATATCATTCCTCCACTTCCATATGATTTAAGGTATTAGCTCCATCATGTATCAATGTAATTTTAGATTATGAAAATACATTTGAACTCACGCATTTGCTATAACAATATCTAAATCTTCTATGAAACATTTTATCTAAATGGCAAAACCCTTATTTCTCATTGGATCAAGAGATTTCTCTTCTGCGAAAATAACTAAATAAATAAATAAAGATGGGACTTTGCATTGTTATTGACCTCAAAAAATTAACATCAAAGTAAGCAGCAATTCCAAATTCATTTGCTTGAAAGCATAGTTTTATATGCTTCCTTTTAGATATCTAAATACCCATTTACCACTATCCAATGTTTTAAATTAGGATTATTTTGGGTCTATTAACTAGACTTATTGAAATTAGGTTTACTATATAGCATTTTTCAAAGGCTTGGTCCACTTCGACACAAGTATTTAAAGGTTTATAGTCATTTACATCTTTATTTAAGCATTTTCAATTTACTTTTCTCCACTTAAACACGATTTCTTTTTTAGATTTTCTATCTTCTAATATGTCAATTCTCAAAACATAGAATACATACCCATGTATTTTATTTTAAACTTTGAACCTAAACATGACTTGGCCGTAGTAAAAATTGAAGTGATATGAACATGTTATTATTTTATAATAAAAATATTAAATTTATTTTTTATTTATTTGTTACCATTTAAATGATAAGAATATACATCATTATTAAAAATCAATAATACGTGTCATTTTTTACTATTAAATAGCAAATTACTTTACCATCAATTTAGAATCATTTCTTTTGTTATTTTTAATGTCTCATCAACACAATTTCTCCCAGCTGATTGCATTTACTGGCAACGGCCAGTTGCTGCAATTGACTCGTCCAAAGCCCTAGCAGAAACACTTGGGTTGCGAATGTGAAAGACAAGAATAAGAATCTAGGAGAATATAAAAAGTAGATAAATAAATTAGAGGTGTTAAATTCTTATTGTCCTTTTCATGTCTATTTTCTTACAGAACACTGAGAACAGAGAATCCCAGATGAAATAGAGATCTAAATACACTATAACTCTCCAAAAAGGAATAGTGGGAATTTCCAGTTTTCACTATCTTCATTTCACAATTCTTTGAAAAGGAATATTGGGAATTTCCAGTTTTCACTATCTTCATTTCACAATTCTTTGAAAATACAGACAAGTAAAATAGGAAGAATCGACACCCTTTTCCCTTTTCGTTTTTTTTTTTCCTTCTGTTCTAAAGCTATGGTGTCATGCATCTCTATTCTGCTGTGTAAAATTGTACACTGGAAAAAATAAAGCAAGCAGTGACCTGCTGAAAAATTCTGTTGCCTGTAAAAGAATCGAGTAAGAAAAGAATTTCCGTCTCTTTGCCTCAACAATAATTGACTTTCTCATCTCACATTCTTAACGTTAAATTTGCACTGGATCTACTAGCCTGAGGCTTGCAATGTTCAGACTTCTTCAACCTGCAAGACAAAGCAATTCAGTAATAATCAAAGCTTGAATGTTTCAAGTGTGCATTACTTCTGTAGGCACTTAGCTGAAGATCAACCAAATGTTTTACCAAGGAAAAATTAATAGTCAATTTGAACCTAACAAAGTGTATGAAAATCAACTTTGTGGAGTGTTAGAATCACCTGAGGAAGAGACATCAACTCAAGAACAGCTTTCTTTGGAGTCAGTTCATTGTCAATGATGCGAGCAACTGCTGTCAAGACGGGCATCTTAACATTGTATTTCTGTGCCAATGCAATCACAGCTCCAGCTGTTGATACACCTTCAGCAACCTGAAGAAATCCCTATAAGCAATTTTTTTCAACACCGAAAAAGAATTTTTTTTTTAAAGAATGTCGATGAGCATCTAGAACCTGATTCATTGAACTCAATATCTCATCAAGATTCTCTCCTGATCCAAGACGCAGACCAACAGTTCTGTTTCTTGATAGATTCACGAAGCATGTAGCATTATGTCACCAGTCCCAGATAAGCCAGTAAGTGTTGTTGATTTTGCACCCATCTTTCATACAAAGTGAGAATGCAAGTGTGACAAATAGATCTGTCAGATACTTAAGAAAGTAATACAAAGGAAACAATGTTGACCATGGTAGCAAGGTTTAAATGCAGATAGAACCCAGAAGATGCATTCCACTTCACATTGGTTTGCAAAGAAAATGAAGCCATAAGAATACACAAGCATTTTTACACTTCTATTTATTATTACTTTTTTTTTTTTGAAACTGATCTATTATGAAAAAGCTCTAGGAGATTTCTCAAGTCTCCCTATCTATGGAGGTTGCTCTTTAAATATTAAAGTGGGTTGCATATTTTCTGATGAAATATGTAGAAAATAACAATGAAATTGACTGTATGAAATTTGAGCCTCATCTAATTATTTTAGCTTTGAGAGATTTTAGACTTTTGAAGGTTTGATTACTAAAAGCCATTGATTTTTCATGGCCCATTTTACAATGTTGTGATCATCAGATTGAGGAGTTTCCCTTGAATTATAACATCGATGAAATCCTTTGTCCATCCCACCCAACATGTGAGGCACAATTGATTATAAATGTATACCCTAGTCTCCTTAGAACTGCTCTCCTATTATTACTTTTAGTTGACTACAATATTTTGAGACTCATTAATCTGAGAACGTGGGGGCAGGATATTCCCTATGCATTAAATTGTGAAGCCTACTTTTAGTCCATGGTGATAGACTAGTTAGAAATATCTATGCTTAAATATGGCGCCACCAAAAGTCACATTGATTATATAAAAATCAAGCCACATTTTTTAAGCCCATAGAGTTCAGGGTTTAAAAAAAAAATTAAAGTGATTGAAAATTTGGATACCTTGATTAGATTGATCCAATCCAGGTGACTTTTGGAGGTATTCAGGCATAAACCTTTCTATTGGGACATGTACTGCACAAGGTATTACCCAACTGCAACATGCCTAATTGATCCCATCCAACCAACAAACCCCTCTTGCCACCATCTCTCTCCCCCTCAGCACAGGCCAAGTGATGATCAACCTATCAAAGCAACAATTGTTAGTTATTATCAACAATTGCCACTACAGTCTTCATCTTGTGACTAGGGAAGATAATGGTACGGCTTATATATTCAACATGTCAACTCACTACTTTTGGAAAAAAGGAAGGGAAACAAAAGTTAATTCCACAATAAACTAATAAAAGCAGTTGCAGACATCGATCTACAGCATCCTGCCTATATTACTTCAAGAATAAAATTAACAACAAATAAGCTAAGCTTGAATATTTTTGCTTCTATATTCAAGATTAGATAAAGAAACCTCCTTCATAAAGAGAGAGAAATGTATAAGCTTCCCAGAAATGAGGAAATGCAAAAGCATGACAACCTGCATAAGGAAAGCAGTAGCAAAAAACAGAACATAAAAAACAAATTCAAATACCTTTGTTGCCAACCATCGTATTTCAGAACAACCTTGTGCAACAAGGGCTGCCATACAATTGTTCCCAAGATTCATCCCCTCCACAATTCCTGCTGCTATTGCCAGCACATTTTTCAGTGCACCTGCAATTTCCACCCCTGTGACATCACTGCAATATCACAGGTATGAGCTGAATTTCAACCTTAATCCTCAAAAATATAATTTTCGGCAGGTCCAGCTTAACCATGTTGTCATAGATCATTGATTTGGCCTGCTCCTAGGGAGCAATGTATCAGCAGAATTTAGTTGTCAGGATCTTAGTCAACTAATCCCTCAATTAGGAGATTTTGTTAGAATTTGATTAGTCTTGTTTGATGTAAATCCAAATGTAAATATGCTCCTATGATTAAAATAGAAGTCTATTCTCACAATGAGTAATAAAGATTCTATCATCTCTTTCTCTCACGTGGATACTTATTTTTTTCCATTTTTCTTTTTCTCAAAATTATCATGATATGCAGAGCAAGAAAATCTTGGGACCGCAGTTACAAATTTCAGCCAAATATTTTTGGTCTAAACTCAGACCAAAATATGCACTTTCCACAAATATCAGCTGCATCTAAAGAGCATTACGTCAGTAGATTTTAGTAGTTGGGATCTTAGTCAACTAATCCCTCAATTATGGGATTTTGTTAGGAATTGATTAGTTTCGGTTAATGTAAGACCATCGATTTGGGCTGCACCTAAATAGCATTACGTCAGCAGATTTTAGTAGTTGGAATCTTAGTCAACTAATCCCTCAATTATGGGATTTTGTTAGGAATTGATCAGTTTCGGTTGATGTAAACCCAACTACACATGCTCTCCCCAGTGTTCCATTTTCTTCTTCTCAATATTATCAAATCAATAGATAGTAATTAGAGAGAAACATGACATGCTATTAAGTCAAGTAACCACATTCTCTCTTAGACTCTTTCCATGGTCCATTTTCTTCTTCTCAATATTATCAAATCACTAGATAGTAATTAGAGAGTAACATGACATGCTATTTAAGTAAAGTAACCACAAATCTTACCTACCTTGATGAGTTAATCCTCAAATGCTGAGAAGCTATTAACTGCTGAACAGAACTAGCCAGCCTTTTGTCTTTTGATGCCACCACCATTGCTGCAAGCCATAGATCAAGTAAAAGAACAATCCCTTCAACCACGTGTACAAGTTGAAGCAATGGCTTGGATAGAGTTAGGATAAGTTCAAAACCCATAAACAATCTGTATAGCATTCTGATACTAAGATAATTCCTAGGTATATCCAACAAAAGTTACCTAATTCACAAAAAGGCAAATAAACACTAGTTACTCTAGCTTTGCCAATAAGTCGGTAGAAAACCTGTTGGCAATTTCCTCATAAGCTCCAAAGCAAATGAAGGCCCTGACAGTGTGACAAATGGTTGGCTAGGGTTTCCCAGTGCTTTAGGAATAATTTGGGACATAGTCCTTAAGGTATTCAGCTCCAAACCCTTGCTTAGGGATATAAACGGCAAGCTTGAATCCACATACTGCGAAATGCCATCAAGGAATGATGAACTGAACTGCAATAAAACAAGGTCAGTGAAGATGGAAATCATGATGTCATTGTTCACCACTAGGCAAAATTTGAATGTGAAAACTGTGGGAACTATACCAAGTTAATCAAAGCAAATTATATGTTTAGGTAAGCATCAAAAGCATGAGCCATCAGGTTTACTTTCTCAGACATTTAAAGAAGTGGTATGCATGGAAAATGTTTTTGGTTACCTGCACTGGGACAGCATGTAGACAAAAATCAGCCCCTAACAAAGCAGCCTTTGCTTCAGTAGTTGCAATTACATTGTCTGGTAGCTTGTGTTCTGGGAAATATTTACTGTTGAATAAAGAAAGAAAAGCATGGTACACCTCAATGAATTGCTCAAATGGAATTATCGCTATACATATCAATTTCTTTCAGAACTCTAAAGAAATGTACTGAACATTTTAACCAAGACTAGAGAACTAGAAACTCAGAATTGACTCATTTAACCCAAATATTTTGATTTGGTGAATAAACGCAACAACTCAGGAGGATTTTTATTTGAATAATATAAAATATTTAAATGTATAATAAATAAAAATAAAAATACCCATTTATTACCTTTTTATTCGTGATTTTTATAATCATTTAGATTTTATACATTTAAATATTGCTTGCTTAAAGAACAGAGTTCAAAATTCCCAACAATTTTTATCTGAAATTTTATGAATGATAATTATTTATCTCAAATATGCATTTAAATATATTTTAGATTATAAAAATTGGAGAATTTTTAATACAAAATAATTTAACATTCAAAATTATTTTACAAAAAAAATCCAAGTGGCATTACAAAACAGAAGCCTAGACATGGATGAGACAACTCTAGTGGTGATGAGGCTGAAAAGATAATGTGCCAAATATGGTACCTTACGAAGCTTGCGAAGAATAAATGAGCACACAAAATGCACATAGACTATCCCTACAAGGGATTGCAATAAAACTAGACAAACCCTAATGATCTTCTTTAAATTATAACATCTATTGGTTTACTCTTACTTCCCATGCCAACCCAAAAGTCTTTTCTTATCTTCTTCAAGAACAAGGAAACTTTTTCATTTGTGAGTCCAGCTTCACTTCTTCAAGAATGATGACGGGTAAGGTCAGATTTAACGCCTACTTAAGCCGTCATACTGAAATTAATGACTTTTGACTTAAAATCTCAGATTTTGAATCAAAGATTCCAAAAACAAAAGCTTGGGTATCCACTCTCACTCACCCAGAAAAGAAGAGATGGTTCTAATTTCGACGGGACAATGTCACCGAAGAAATTAGAAGTTTTAGGAATTTAATTCAAACAAGGAATTGGGAATCCAAATACTAAATTTTAATACATTTAATTAACTGAATTAAATATGCATGAATTCTAATCCAACTCGAGTTCAAATAAAAAATAAAAGAACCTTGTAATGAATCAATTTGGATGCAGATTTAAAATTTAATTAAGTAATTGAAATGGATGCAAGATATGAAACTTAAATTCACCATAAAATTAAAATTCAACACTTAAATTAAATTTAATTCAAAACAAATCAAATTGAAAAGGAACTAAGTACAAGACTCACCAAACTTGGGGACTCAAACAAGCATTCAATGCTCAAATTTATAAAAAGGAAAAATGAAAAGGGAAAAACAATAAGAATCAGCTGGGCTTACACGTCCCTGATTCTGCCAAACTGGGTTTGCTGTAAGCTGAGGTTCCCTTCTTAATTAATTCACTAAAAAAATAGGAAAAAATTACATAAACCTACTGTGAACTCACATCAGATCTGGATGAAATCCCAACCCTTTATTTTATTTTATTTCCTTGCAAACTGATTCCAAAAAATCAGCTCAGATCCTGTGGAACCCAGTCCACACACTGCTGGATCTGTAACTGCTGTATTTTCAGCCGCCTTCTGATCTTGCTGCTCAATTTTTATCATTCAAAATCTTCCTTAATCTGATGGAGATTTTGATCAATCCTGGAATTGAAATCCCAGCCATTGATTCGGATTTTCTTTCCTCCAAATGGTGCTCAAAACTCTAGGCTTAAATCCATCAGAATCCACCTTCCACGTTCAAACAGGTTTGTAATGGGATTCTGTAATACCCCTGTTTGTAAAGGCGTGTATGGGATCCTTGAAAGTCGCCAGTGAAGGCATGGAAGGTCTGATATCGCCTAGTGTAGAGAGTGTGTTTCGGTATTTAAGTGGAATACTCTCCTCCTTCTAGCTCATGGCCTTTTGGGAGCAATCTTGGGCTGGCACACGCAAAGCAAAGCCCTGCAGGCCCAAAGCAAATAATATTGTGCTGGAGGGACAGGTCATTATAAATGGTATCAAAACAAGGTTCAACTCTCGGCTGTGGGTGTGTGGGCAAAACCGGGGACGCCTCTGGTTTTAAGGGGTTGGCATACCCATATTTGTAAAGGCGTGTATGGGTGATGCGGAGCAGCAGATCCACATACGAATGTGGAGTTGTTAATTTTTTTTTTACTATTTATTTCTATTTTCGAATTGGTTGTAATTAAAAATTAGGATTTCCTATTTTGAGTGAGTTATTTTCGTTTAAATGTATTTAGAGGTTTCCAATTTTAGGTGTTGCTATTTTCTTTCTTTGAGATTATTATAAATACTCTATGTAATCCCGTTCTTTGGGAATAAGGAATTGAATGAAAAAAAATGTGGTTGAATGCTACCTTGTACACGCGTGACGGTGTGATTCTAGTGTTGGCGTGAGGCTACCAATCTTCTCCAGGTTACATCTTTCTTCTCTATTTTCCTTTTCTTTTCTTCTCCACTGCTACCGCAGCCCTCCAAACTTCTTTGTGACTGTCGTTGTCTACAAATCCATATTTCCTATGTCGCCTTCCCCAAATCTCCCCATCCAGCCTTGCCGTCCTTCCAAAACCCCTTCCATGGACTTCCGTTACCACCCAGAACCTCTCCCACATCTTCACTTCACCCGTTTGAAGCCTTACCCTTTTCGCCCTACCCCAGACAACCCTCGCCCTTCTCCAAGATCCCCTTTCTGTAATCACATCCCTCCTTTCCTTCCTCCATCACAAGTCTTCTGCCTCTTTTCCTATTTTCCTTCTTTCGCATGGTTGCCCTAAACCAATGATTTCCATTTGTACCCTTTCTTTACCCTTTTATTTTAAGTTAGGCATTCCATGTGCCTAAGTTCAACTTATTACCCTTCATTTACCGTGTGACTATTCCTTCATTGTTTCACCCGATAATCGTCAGGATTGATTGAATTCCTAGTATTTGCATGATTCTTGTGGTAAATTTATATTATTTAATTGCAAGCATTAATTGATTGTTTAATTTCGGCCATATTAGTATTAGGGTTCACTATTTTCATCCTTTTTAATTTTTAGAGAACCAAATTAGGCATTTAGGATTACCCTATTAGTTGTCCCTCATCAATGGGATCATTGAAAGTCACCAGTGAAGGCATGAAAGGTCCCATATCGCCTAGGGTAGAAAGTGTGCTTGGGTATTTAAGTGGAATATTCTCCTCCTTCTATCACAAGGGCTTTTGGGAGCAATCTTGGGTTGGCTCACCAAAGCAAAGTTGTGTGGGCCAACGTGTGGGCCCAAAGCGGACAATATTATGCTGAAGGGACTGGGCTAATTTCATCACCCAACATTCAACTCTTGTGACGTTGTACATTCAACTCCTATGCCGTTGTAGGTCTAATTGTCATATTACAGAAACACCCCTTTAATCTACATGGCACTCTATCTCACTACACTATGCTAGCTTTCCTAGACTTCGCCCATCCTACTAGCACTTAGTTTTGTTTTATAGTCATATCCAACTATCGAAGTTCAAAGGCATGTGGTAATCACCATTTTCAATTTTTATATATTCATCCTCCATATTCTCAACCACTAAAGTCACACTTCATGTATTGAATTTTTTTCAAAGATACTTCATATATTTTTTTCCTTTGTCCCACTAAATTTTAGACCATTTTCCTCATGGGTTGACTTGTAAGAGTGAAAAAAAAGGTGACAAGTTGAATATGTTGCATTGTACGATTCAAATGAACAAATGGTTCAGATTAAAACCAGCAAAGCCACAAAGGTTATATCTTCCATTATAATGTTAGTAAATTGAGCAGTCATTAAACCTTGAAAGATAAAAAAAATTGTTAATCCAAATCCAAGAAGCATTTATCAACTGGTATCATTGGTGTCATGGAAAGAATTTTACCCAATGGTCAAGAATAGTACAGTTAAATGAGTTTTCAACGTTGCATTTATGCACAGGGAAACCAACACAAGTTCAACAAGAAACTTATAAGAGATGATAACTAGTTCAGTAGTAATAAAGTGAACGTGTCCCCAACTCTCCATAAAAGCAGGCTATGGTATATCCACATTTGAACAGGCTATTATGAATCTATTCTTTCAACTTACAAATTACAGTGCCTCTCATTAATAGATTGGCAGACATTAGCATCTCTAACAAGTATGCAAACTTCCATCTCAGCCTTCTTTCCTGCAATGTGAGCTGCCATTGCTGTACCAAAAGATCCACCTCCAAGAACCACAACCTAAAATCCAGAACATGAATCATAGAAACAGCCATTACACAATTTTTTCTATGCTGTAAGGAACCAATTGTCAATGCTTGAACATTGAAAATATCATGAGCATTAATGCAGCTAGATATTTGAGAATAATTTGGACTAAAGACATCATTCTAACATGACATCCACTTGACTTTTAAACAACACCAACACAACCAAATTTGAATATATATCAAGAAACTCAATTAAGACCATATGGCTAAGAGAAGCCCACTCATCAGGGTGCGTCAATGTGACTAAACATCCAAATATGTAGTTGAGTTTCTTCTTGGATCTGTTATATTAGTATGTCAAAAAACGCCTCATTCCACATCACATAAAAAGGACAAAATACTTGAAAAGTCCCTTGAAAAAGGTGATAGAACTAGCATTGGTCCAAAAAATCAGGTGAAAATTTTTCTGCTACACCCGAGTTTGTTGAATATGAAAAAATGGCCCATTTGTGACCATTTACAAGATTGAGTTAAAATGGTATATGCTTCGATTAAAAAGAGCACAAAATGACCCATCTGTGATAGGTATATAGATGGATCCTCTAAATATGGATTTTTTTATGTCCAAAGGTGTCCAGGTGTCTCACCCGACTAATCCTTCGGGGTGTGTGCACACCTCCCTGCACACACACACTGGGTTCTTCAATGGGGAATAACCCCACGGGAAGTAGCCCTTCATTGACGGGCCAGGATTTGAACCCAAGACCTCAATCATGAGGTCTTATGCCCAGACCACTGGGCCAACCCCTTTTACAGCTCAATAACGGTAAATTCCACCGATAGGCATAACTCATGTATGGGATCTATTAGGTAGGGATCCTATTCATAGCTGGGCTGAGGGTGTGACTAAAGGAAGGGTGCAGCCCAAGATGGGTCCACAAAGAGGTCTACATGTGCTTATGTTGCAATATGGTTCTCATCTAATCATTTTTATGCACATCACAATTGACCATGTACGCAAACCTTGGAGCCCCCAGTAGTGGAAGTGCTCAATGGCATTCGTAGCTACCACATGACAAGGTAGTAGTTAAACTCATCCCCATCTTATCACATAGATTTGAGGTTTACGAGCCTTGAAACTCTTATCCATTGTAAATATGTATTTTCAAGGTCCTCGAGCGGAATCCTAGGTTGAGGCTTCCCTGATAACTAGACTTCATGGATCTATGAGGATCGCTTGGTGGGCCACTCTTGGGCCCACATAGATGGGTTGGTTTGAAAGTTTTGACTCCTATAGTACTTAAAAAATTATCTTGACTAAGTGCATCTACTTTTTCAAAGGCTTAAAAATTCAACTTTATCTAATAGTAGAAATTAATCAGGTTAGATCAAGCGTGTTATAAAAGTTAGATTGGTGCTAAATTGGATATAAATGCAATTTACAAGGGGTGAAAAAGAGAGGAAGAAGGGGGAAGAGGGGGGGGGAGAGAGAGAGAGAGAGAGAGAGAGAGAGAGAGAGAGAGAGAGAGGGAGGGAATGGATCCATTCGGTCCACTTTGGGAACCACAAGCCCAAAACTTGATGAAATTTCATGAGGCCTTGATCTAAGGGGAGATTTTACATATATCATTATATCCTATGGTGATCGGATGAGGATAAATTTCATCCAACCTGTATCCATGTGTTATAAATCACACCGCCACCATGATGTAGATACATCCAATTGGATCTCATAGCTTCAACTTCACGAAATTGCTACTTAATAACAAATGTATATGCATGAATGTATATCCCCAGATGTAACTGACACAGATGCAAACAATACAACAATTTCTACATAATGGCAATAGAGAATAAGGTATCTATGCCTCCCTGATCTCTCTCCAAATTCATGAACACAGTAAATAAAGGAGATATGAAGCTAAAACATCCATTTATAATGAAACACTAATTTTGCACCAATTGGATCTCAAACTCCCACTATACAAACCTCTCACATCGCCACTTTAAAGATGTTGCACAAAAGTGACAGCATGAAAAAACAACTTTGCAATATGGATTTTCATTAGCATTTATATTATTTTAGGACAAAAGTAAGTCCTGGAGAACATTTGAGGCTTTAATCAACATCTATGCATCATATGCACAATATAGTTCTAGCTATTTAAAATAAACTTAGGCTTAAAATGACTAAATATCCATAACTTTTAGCCCTGCACCTTATGAAATACAATAGACCATAACTCCCTCAATATATGAGAAGATTGCATAAATTTTGGCAGACTTTGATAGACAATCTGACATCCAATTTCATTTATTTGGACATCATTGTTGTCAAAAAGAGTATACCTTGCATTACCATGAAGGGAGGAAAGGGACCAGTAGCACCATCTCACAAGCATACATTGGACAGCTTGTTCAAATAAGAGATGACGTATGATCGGAACAATTTTGTGTTGTTGCATCAAAAGGAGGTTCAAATCCTGCTCCTTTCTCTTGCTAACATTGATCACTGATCATCTAATGGGATTCACTGACCTTGTATTGGCTGACAAGTCAAATCTTGCTCTTCCCCAATGTGTGACTATAACACATCTCTGACTCCTAAATTGCTTTATGTTTTCCAGGAAAGCCCATTTCTGGAATTATGATTTAGTGTTTTCCTGCATTATTGGAGTATTTTCGTGAGCAACTGTTCATTAGATCAATTCCATTCAATAGATCCACAAAGTTTCATTGGCCCTTTGTTTTGATAGAGTCTATAATGTCCCGATCCAATGCAATTGAAATAGGCTGTTTTTTAATTGATCAGTGAAACCTCTACTATTTTCTTTGTCCTATTCCCTTCTTTAAGTAGTTCTTTTATTTTCTATAAACTTTTACAAGTCTAACCTTACATACTTAAATCGTGCCCTTTAAGATTAGAGAGCAAATATGTAATTTTACCTTCTGTTCTATGTTTTAATATCTAACCCTATTCTCCTCTTTGTTCTCCACTTCTTTCGTCATTCTATTTTCCAAGCTCGAATTCTAGAGTTGTAAATGGTGAAAGTTCCACTTCATTTCAAGTCTCTCTCCCTCCCCCTCCCCCCACCTTTTCTCCCTAATTCTCTTTTTTTTTTTCAAATTAAAAAATAATAATAATAATCCCACCTGTTTGGTAGGGTGAAAATTTTGGGTGGAATTGGAATTTTGTAGGACTTCATAATTTCCACCTAAGAAGGATAACTTTTCTGCTGCATTAATTACAAATACTTCAGAACAGAAGGGCAAGCAGGGGAACACAAAACCCAATTGGAGAAAATGATAATGCAAAAAAAATTCATAAAAACCAGAGGAAAACGAGCTGCATTTCGACAATTCAGCTCAACACCTCATACCCACTGAAATTCAGAATTCCATCTTCCAATTATTACTACTAAAAATGAAGAAAAGAAAAAGAAAAACACACAAGAAATAAGAGTGTAGCAAAGGAAAGGAGACCTTTTTGGTGCGTTCGAGGACATCAGTCTTGGCCTTGGAGCGCCAGGAGCGGGACCAGCGTACTAGCTTCTCCCAGGCAATCCTCACAGCCCTCCGCCGGTCCTTGAAGGCACTCGGTGCAGGCCCACCATCAGTAGAATTCGAATTAGGATTGGGGCTTTCGGGTGCAGGCTCAGGGTCTTGCAAGGAACTTTCAGTAGAACATAGACAAGGTTTGGAAAGAGAGATGAAAGACAGAGAGACAGGTTTTGGTGGGGATTTTAGCTTTATAGGTCTAACGTTTTGAGGAGAATGACAAAGAATATTGAGAATGGAAGGTTCTAGAACAACTGCCATTAGAGAGAAGAGAGAGAGAGAGAGAAGGAGCTCTCCTTTCCGTCTTCTTGCTTTGTTCTTGAAATGGAAGCGGAAGGGATAGGAAAGAACCATTCAAAGAGAAGGAAATACCTTTGAACCAAGCTAGTGTGTCACTCAATTGAGTCACCAATCACGAACACTCGTCATTCACTCTGACTTGATCGGACTCTCTTCGGACAAGTAATGGCGTGCGATTAATATTAATTTCATAGATATTAATATAAAAGAATATTTTAACTGTATTTTTTAAAATTATCAAATTAAATCATAAAATTTCTTTTTTCTATTTTGTAGTCAATTTTTTACAATTTTTCTCTATTTTTATGTAAAATATAATAAAATTGAAGTAAATCCTTTCAAGTCACTTAATCACATCTTAAAATCTATCTTTCTTTTTTTTTAACTATTTTTGGAACTATTTTTTATTTTCCAACATAGAAATAAATTACAATTAAAAATTAAAAATTAGTCATAATTCATTTAATAAATACATAAACTGTCTCTTTATATATAAATGTATACATAGAGTTGAAAATAAGGAAAATCCACTTAATTTAATAATTTGACACCTAACAAGGTACCAACTTTAAAAAGTAAAAATTTTGAAACTGTAAAATCATTTTTAAATTGTATGAACTTCCAAACAAAAATAATGTTTAAAAAACTATTAATTTTCTTCCTATATAATTGGATATAATACATAAAAAGTGGATAAAATTTTACCATGAATAAATTGCATGAATCATGTGGTTTTGACCTTTCATATTTTAAGAATATAATCCATTAACTTTTAGAAGTTATTCTATAAGGGTTAGTTTGACTTGTTAAAAACCCTTATCAAATGTATAATATTTTATGTTCAAATCACTCTCAATATAAAAAGATGACTCTCTCTAGTATAATCTGGTATCGATATGTGTATAGTATTATCCCATGTGTGTCTATAAAAATTAGTCAACTGCTCTAAGAGGCATGTACACGATGATGGTCTTGAAAAAAAACTTCTAGAAATAAAATCATAAAAAAGTTGAGTGGTAGGATTCATAGACAAATCAATTCAGTATATTGTCTATCATATTTGGGACAAATACAATAATCCTAACCCTTTATATTAGGGTTAATTTTTTAAGAGTTTAAAAGTTAATATGGTAACTTAGATGGACTTTTCAAAGAACTTGACTTTTTCTTAGCATGCAAACGATGTTAGGAGAGAAGGAGTTTAAGATTAAAAAAAGTGAGACTTAAAATCTCAAATTTAAAAATAAGTACACTATGAATTGTTTATATATATATATATATATATATATATATATATATATATAAAAGAATTGATTTGATGAAGTAAAGTGAACTAAATTTTATTTAAAGTTTTAGTCGCTCATTTTTATTTGTCAAAATAACTGGACATTTTTGAAAATTTAAAGAGGCTCGATATTTCGAATGCTAAAATAAAATGATTAAAAAATGAATTTTAGGCTAAAGTTTAGTTTATTTATGGTTCATGAGATCTATTTTTATTTTGTATTAAATATATTTTAGATATAATTTGTAAGAAGTAAAAAAATACTATCATTAGAAGTGGAATAACTGGAAGCAAAACAAGTTAATTTTGCTCATTTTGTAGAACAAAAATGTACATGTTTGTTAATTTTCTAACTATAATATTTTATAAATTTTATATAAAATGAAGTGAAATTGAAAATAAATAGATATACATTCTCTCTCTTCTTTTCTTATTGTTGCTCATATTTGCAACAAATATTATGATAATTTTTGCATTAGTTACATTAAGAGGAATCCGAGAATCAAACTCCATGGATCTCATTTAAATAAAAGGAAACCCAAACCACCACTTTGCTTATTCTTCGTTCGAGAATATTTTTCTAACTTTCCACGTCCGCCTTATCTCCGTATGTCCATGCTCTATATCTATCTGAGAGTGACGAAATTATGCATACGTCAAGCGACGACGACAGCCATTTTGTCCTGATTGCCTAATTTCTTCCCTTTCTTAGTTTCTTCCTCGTCATTTCCTTGCACTTTCCATCTCTCTCTCTCTCTCTCTCTCTCTTCCTAACAAAGATTAGTATAATCAGACCAGAAGTGAACTAATATATAGCAGAGAAGGAAAGGAGTTACACAGAAGCAGGAAGATACAATGGAATCTCTTTTGTCACAGAATTCACCTCCGATGCCGTCGGATCGGGAGATGGTGATCCAGGAGCTGATCAACGGCCAGGATTTAACGACCCAGCTCCGAATTCTCCTTTCGGACAATCGTGGGTTGGGTGAGGCTGGTGTCCTAGTAGAGAAGATCACCAAGTCTTTTGTCGAAGCAATCTCTATACTGAAGAATTCCGGTGGGACCCAAGTCGATTTTCGAGATTTCTCGACCGCCGGAGTTTCTCCGCCATGTTCAGGTGACGGAGAAAATAAGCTTTCCGGTGAGAGAGTCAAGACAAAGCACAGACATGGTGCTACAGAGCGCAGAGGAAGCAAGAGAAGGTATTCTTCTTGTGTTTTCTCAGGGGGGGGGCAGTGCAATTTTAATAAAAGATTGGGGCATTTTAGTCATTTAAAAAATAGATGAAAGATAATTATCAGATACGCCATTGGTAGAAATGGATCTGAACTTCCAGTATCAATCCGACCACTTCTTTTACTATGACAAAAAGGCCCGTTCTTTCATTTCTAATTACCGTTTGCACCTGTACCAAATGCTAACAATGAAATTAGTACAAAATTACAAAGTTTCTACTATTCTTGAAAAGTAATATTTATGGGAATATCGTGTATATTTTAGTAATTGTGATTTTCTTTTTTCTGTTTTTCAGAAGAACATCAGAGACATGGACAAGATTATCAGCAACACCATTCGACGACGGCCATATGTGGAGAAAATATGGGCAAAAAGAAATCCTTGGGGCCGTATATCCAAGGTTATTTTTCACTTTTTTTTTCATATTTTTAAATTTTATTCTTGGAAAAAATGTATGTATATTATCATAGTAGACGAGAATTTTCCAATTTTTTTTTTTTTTAATAACATGGGTGAGAATAATCAAGTATTTTCCAATCTTCTTTCTAAGTATATTTGATTTTGCTCCTTAACTTATCAAGGAAAGCAAATGGAAATTTGCCTTTCTTGTCTCATATTATTCATTAAGTTTTACTGATATAAAAGGAGATTCAAATCATACGAAGTTAGAATTTTGAAAAAAAAAAAAACCCAAGTGCTCTGTTATCTCTTGTAATGTCATCTATGAAGAACTTTCTCATCTTATGGTAATTATAATTGATACATGTACAAGTATTTCTACTGTAACTTGGTGAATTCTTCACTGTTTTGATCCATTCCATCATCAATGGTGGATTTATGGACCATGGATCACATGTTTACACGTAATGAAATGCAAGTTCCAACAGTTTTTGAATTTCATGAAAATTGAATGCCAATTTTTTTTTTATGAACAGATGCTACTTCAGATGCACCCACAAACATGATCAAGGCTGCCAAGCTACCAAACAAGTCCAGAGAAGCGAAATCGATTCATCGATGTTTCAGATCACATACATGGGGCAACACACTTGCAAAGATCTACTAAAACCGCAGCGAATTGTCTTGGATTCTACTACTACAGGGTCTTGTATAACGAATTTTCAATCAACCATGTTGAAAGGACATGATCATCTCTTCGCCTCATCGAACACTCGGGTTAAACGGGAATTCGCCGAAGAGATGCCGAGCATTCTAACACAGACTAGTCTGCCGTCGGGATATCTTACGCCATTTGATCATATAACATTGGATTCTTATGTTCCAGCAGTAAACTTCTCAATGTCAGTATCAGATACAGGGGATGTAGATTCAAGTGTTTACTCATCTACCAGTTCTCGCACTTTAGACATGGATTTGGTGAACCCAGATGACATTGATAGCCTATTTTGCTTTGATGAAATAGGCTTCAAGTAAGCATGATGTAAACTGGAGAATCTTTGATTTTCTTTTCTTTCTTTTTTTTTTTTCTTTTTTTTTTTCCCTTTTTCCCTAAAGTATTAGTTTAATTAGGCAGGGAGGGAATGTATGTGTTGGGAAAAAAGGAAACTCGCCATGCAATGCTACTTGCAATGCAATGGATCCTTTCACTTCCTAACTATAATCCATGTATTTGTTTTTCCCCCACTTTTTTCTTGTGAAAGTAATGACAGAAAGCGGATGCTACTTGCTCTGCAATCTTTTATGTACTCTTTTATTCATTTCTATTTCTTAAAATGGTCAATTTTAAATTAGTGAGATAAATTGTATGGATGATGACGATGAGAAAGATCACGAAAGTAATAACAACCAGCAAATACAAAAGGGCTTGAGTGATAGTTAGGACTCACTTTAAGAAGTAGAAGTCCTGACCTCGATTCTCACTCTCGATTCTCACTCTATTTCAAAGGATAACTCCTTTTAGAATTATTTAGTACATATAGATAGAAAGGCTTGCATATGTATTGAGGATTAATTGACTGACTTGAATAGCTTGATCGTTAAAAAAAAAAGCATTTGTTCCCCTTTTCATTTGTTCCCCTTTTAACATATGTGGGATATATTAAGGAAATGGTTTGGAAAGTGTCTAGAAAAATAATTCCTCTTCTATTTCACATAAAACAAGTACAATTTGGAACGAGTGGCGTGACATCAAGAGCTCCCATTAAGATGTACACATGTCTCAAAATATTAGTTGTAGTTGGATGAGATGTTTGAACCGGACTACTTAGACATTTTTGGATTCAAATACATGTGATGCAAGAAAAGAAATTACCTTATTTTGCCAGCTCTATTTGGAGGTAGTGAAAATCTAGTTTCACTAGAGAAAGATAAAAATCATTGAAAAAAAGAAATCATTGATTTTGGAATTGAATCGCTGGGAAGAAAATTCCCTTCTCATCTTTCACCTGAATCAGGTAATTCTAGAAACACCATTATTGGTAGCGAGGAACCAGTTTGTATGCAAGAAGACAAGTTCAAAGGTGGGGCCAAGCCCATAAGGTAGCCACTCATTTAAACTAAGAAAAGGAAAGACTTTTCAATTCTCACAAGGAAGACCCAATATCTCCATAGCACCTTTTTCTGAAGCAGAGACTTAAAATAATTGAGAAACGGAACGTGGGTTGGATAATTCACCAGTCCCCACACAGTTGTTGGCTAGATTTTTTTATATTTTTATTCCTTATGGTTTTAGAATATGTTTAGAAAATAATAATAATAATATTTTTTTTTGGAATGATAAGGGCAAGAATGTAATTCAAGAAGGAAAAAACCTCACGTAAACGTTGGTAGTTAATTTTTTGAAGAAAATTAATATTACAAAAAATTATGTTTAAATATAATCCTGTCATAGTTTAAGTTATCAACGGATACATACTTATTGCCTTAAAAAGGATGGTGAATTTTTGTTAGAAAATTATGAAATATTAGATTTTCGAGAGCCAAAATTTTGATACAAATAAAGTATATAAAAAAAAAATGAAAAATGGCCAAATGAGGATGCACATACAGTAATATGAATTCATGTTGTCTAATATCCCACAATGACATGTATCTTCAATTACAATTCATCATTTTTTGGGTAAAAAAAATCTGAATTTCATAAAAAAGTTAGAATATTAGAAAAATCACAAAAATACTATAAAAAGTTAAAAACTATATTAATTACATACTTGGTTCTTCATTTTATTTCATAAGCATTTGCCTAACATTTATTTATTTTTAAAAAAAAAAACCCAAAATGAGAATTATCTTAGAAAATGCATATTTCATGATGTTTTCAAAAAAAAACTTGGAAAATCACACAAATACCCAACAAACTATATCATTCAAATTAGACATCTGTATTAGATTCTAAAAACTCTAATATCATTTCTTTACATTATTTAAATAAAAAACAATTCAGATTATCTTAGAGCAAAATTTAAAAAAAGTCAATGAAAATAACTCAAAAAGGGACACATTTTAAGGGAAAAAAGTTTCAAATAGACAAATATCTTTGAAACTTATTTGAATTGGCTTCGAAACCATCTTAAAATCATAGCTAATGTAAGACTGATACTGTAAAACAGTTTGAAGCAGTAATTTTTTTTCAAAAAATGAAATAAAATAAATAATGAGATCAACACTATGCCACATCAGCTGATATGATATGACTATTTAAACAACCATATCGGCCTGAGTCCATAAGTGTGCAAATAATATAACACCTATTAGCAATAAGATGTATTAGTCGAATTTTTCGTCCCTATAAAAATATATAAGAGTAAGTTAAAACATCAATCGAATGCATGTCACATTATTACATGGGTGTAACTCAACTGATTACCTTCCTTCTCAGGAAGTAGGAGGTTGTAGGTTTGAGCGCTTATGATCTAGTTTTGGTGTGCCTTAGGGGGTAGTGGACTCATTTGTAGGAATTTTAATAGGACTGTATATGAGTTTTCCACACGTTAATTCAAAAAAATATATATATAAAAAAGGTGTGAAATGATCAAATTGTCAATAGTACAAACTATCATTGTTGACCCATTAACAATAGATAGTGTTGGCAGTTTGATACTGTAAGTAATATATGATCTTTAATTTAAAAACTATATAGTTCCAATAAATATATATATTATTTCTATTTTCCAAAATTAGATTTGGATATCTTAGTTGCATCAATTTCACCCGAAAATTTCGGCTCCATATGGAGACTTTGTCAAATCATTTGTCCCTGTCAAGTTATGAACTTTCATCCTTCCTGTGAAGAAACTTCGCAGTGAGTTCAAAATTTTCAAATGAGTGATGGTACTGTCCCTACTTCCTTGTAAGCTCTTGGCAGTATCCCTCAAATCTGTAGGAATTTCTTAGGAATGTTCCATTGTCATTTGTCCATCTCCATCATCCACTCAAAAGTCTTTTACAATGGGGTATGGCCTCTTTTTGAAAGGATATAGGAAGGATTACGTAGAAAATTTTGAGTTGACTCGAGACTTTTTGATTGGACTCCACTAAACATGTGACAAGTTATCAATGAAGCTGAGCTGTGAACTACTGTTGGAAGATTCATTTCGAAGCATCATGACATTTTATTTCTAATGATGGAGATTATCGGGTCTTAAAGTCTGATTTAACCCTTTTAGAGTCTCTGGAGCAGTGTCCATTCCATGAATGTAACACCGGCACTGAATTAATAATTGATGTTAACCAGTCACATAGTAGAGGATATAAAGAGTTCAGATAGATTTTCAAAAGCATACTGAAAAAGAAAAATGTGGTCCCAAAAGCAGAAAGTTCCACGGAGGGATAAAGACACAAAGGAGAGGAGGTGTTCACACGCTTTCACATGGATACATTTCTTATGTACATAATCTTTTTCAATTTTGGTTCCGCAGGGTACGGTTGATGTGTGTTTTTTTTTTTTTTTCATTGTTCTCACTGAGCCAATTTGCTCAAGAAATTACTCCATCGTGTCTCCCTCTTTTTAACTCTTTCTCTCTCCTCCTCTCTCTTTTATGTGAGTTATTATTTGGAAATTGATCGGTGTACCAATAATTTTAAATCTCGATGCATAAAAAATGAGTGAAATACTCATTTTATCCAAATAAATGAGAAGAGGGAAAGAGGAGGGATTGATTTTTTTCTTTTTTTTGGATTAAATGAGTATTTCTCTCATTTTTTATATACGAAGAGTAAAGGTGTTGTGCACCAATCACTTCCCTTATTATTTGAGTTGCAATTCTCTTGGTATCTTATATTTTCTAAGCTTGTAAGAAAATTAGTGCTTAAACTCTGATATGTTGGATCGGGTTTTAATAAACCCAACTTAATTCGTATTTAATTTATTGACCCAGACTCGACCCGACCCTAGTTGTTGGCCCAACTCGACTCAAGTTGTTGGCCTGACAAATTTGAGGAAAAAATCAACAACTGGTTTTTTATATTTTTTGAAACTCGAGTCGGATCGGATCAATTTAGGTTAGGTCGGGTTAATTTTAAATTTCTAAGTCTAGTCCGACCAAAATTCCATGTGTGTTTTTCCCCAACCTGACCCTAAATTTACAAATATATAACCCACTCCGCTGATTTTTGGAGTCAGATTAAAATTTGGTCTAAGTTTCACCTCTATTAAAAATAATGGGTCTTGGTGTTACATGAGAGAAGGATAGAACAATATATGAGATAAAATTTAAAAAGAATTTTATTAGATAATGCAATATATAATGTACAATTTTGAAGCCCCTACTATATCATAATATTTTCCATGTATAGAGAGGGTTTAGGATTTTTTTTTTTTTTGGTTATAATTTTTTAATTAAAAGAGACAATCGTACGATAATTTGCACCATTTCCTTCATAATTAGAGATGCTTATCTTCTTTAAGGATAAAGAAGCAATTCCCTCTTTAATTTTCCCTCTTCATCTTCTCTAATTTTATGCAAGAATTCGTGATGGTACGCAGAGCCACTACTTTACTTCTTGAAAAAGATTCCAGCTGCAAAAGGGTCTATCCAGAGGTTACCGAAGGTTACCTTTGATCAGGATTTATTTTGAGTATTATGAATATCTCTTTTTTGAAGAGAATTTTTAAAAATGAAACAGGAGAAATAAAAAATTGATTTTTTACCCTTACTCCTTAATTATTAAATAAAGACAATGGACCCATTACTTCATTACCCCCATCCAAACACAGCCTTAATCTTTATGTTGTTGGAATTGTAGTCAATCCATTTATGTCCCTTGCACTTCATATCAAGGGTACAAATATCTGCATCGGCCGATATGAAACAGTTTTGGAACTAGTGAATATCGGCTGATATCGGCCTTTTTTTTTAAAAAAAAAAGAAGAAAGAGAAAAATATCGGCCGATACCGTATTTTTAACCCCTACTTCATATAAGAGGTGTCTTACTCATCTCATGGCCACTTATGGATCCACTACAAGATTTTGTATTTTTGTTGGTAGAAATCTTTTTACATGAAAGCTAAGAAACAGTCTATTGCCAGTAACAGAGTTTTAAGTATTGTGCCATCGCCTATTCTACTTGTAAGCTGATATTGTTATAGGAAATAATGAGTGAGTTAAGATTTCTTGCCTCATTGAAATCTTGTAATTCAATCTTTCATGTGCGGACGAAAGACGAAGCACATTAAAGTTGATTATGACTTTATTTATAAAAAAAGTTTATTTTAAGAGAACCTGCTACTCCCTACACCAAGTCCGAAGATATTGGTGTAAATTAATTATGAATAAACAGAATATAAAAAGCAATGTAGTCTAAAAAAGTTGAATTCAGATGTGGATTGGATGTACACTTGAATTTAGATATTATAACACGAATCTGAGTCAGATTTGGATCTAAATTCAAATTTTATGCCTAGGATTTAACTATGAGCATATATTTTACTCAAATTTAACCCAAATACAATCAGAATACATCCTTAAATAAATGAATGGGTTGACCCATAGCAGGGATCAAGTAGATGAAGACCTTCCACTAAGATGTCTGGGCCTAATCATCCACCTATAACAACTTCTATTCCAGGCCCATTAAGTCCACCTGTTCGGGCCCTTTTGGATATTGTTTTCTACCCATTAAGCACTTCTCTTCTTATGGCTTCTAATTCCTCAAGCTCAACTTCTCAACTTTAGATGACAACTCTTTTCTTCCAGTCTCACGCTTCCTTTCGATCCACATCTATTTTCCAACCAAGTTCCTCTCTAATGGGTTTCTCCCTTTCAACTTCAATCCAACTTTGATTCGATCCTTCCCTCTTTCTCCTTTTTTTTTTTTTTAATTATGACGAAAAAACTCAAAATCCTCACATCTCTGTTCAAAGGCACCAAATAAAACTCTAGATACATGCAGTGGTTCAGATTGCATTGAGTGAAGAGTTTGGATGAATCATTAATTTATTCCGAGTCCTTAAATCAGATCTTTATCATTTATTAAGTGAGTTTAGATCACGTCAACCCATTTATGAATAGTTCAACATGCTTGACCTGAACCATACCTTTTGAGTTAGGTTCAGATTGGAATGCTGGTTGGTTCATTTTTGGCTCGTGTTGAATTTGAGTTGAAGTTCTAAAAATCCAACTTAAGTTTATCTCATTTAGAAAACGGGTTTAGATTGAGCCAACTTTGTTTATTTAATGGGAGTTGATAAGTTTGATCTGGACCATATTTTTGTTCAGATTTAGGTTGGGTTAATAAGTGAGCAATAAATTGCCACCAGCAAACCATACAAAGGCCCAACAGTTACCTTGAGCACTTTGCTCGAATATCATCCTCGGCAGGGGCGATAATATCGGTCGATACGTATCATATTGGTGGTTTTTTTTTTAAAAAAAAAATAAGAGAGAAATTTATCAGCCGAGATATCGGCCGATACCGAGATTTATACTCCTGATCCTTGGCTTGAGCATTTCTCAACTATCCATTATTCTCAAAACTCAATTCACTTTGAGTCTCTCTGGTTGCATATATCGCAGTGCAATTCTATAGGTAGATGTACTTTTGAAAAAGAAGTCACAACTGTCCCCTTGTGTATAGATGTATTTTTGAAAAGAAAGTCACAAGTGTCTTTTGTGCACATGGGGCTTTTTGATAAAAAAAGAATTTGACTTGGTATAAGAGACACCCTAACCCAATAATTTTTTGAAGGTACTATGATGCAAAATCACAACTTCTTGAGGTATTTTCGTACAAAAATCTCTAGAAAAATTTAGATCAGAGTGCCCCGTACACTAAGTCAGATTTTTTTAGACAAAAAAGCCCTTCATGCGTTGGCGCCATTTGGAGTTTCGCTTTTAAGACTTCATCTATTCGGATATGCATGCATTCAGAGTTATACATACTCTAATTTGACTTACTGCACACGTTGCGTAGTCCCATAGTAACATATTCGATGTGCTAACACATAAACACTTTAGTTTCTGGCTTTATGCGCCAATGCATGACACAAAAATCAGCGTAAAAGTCGTTAAAAAGAATGAATTTGTAGCAAAATCGATTTTCAATTTTTCTTAGGTATGTTATCATTGAACTTGCAAAAAAAGACAATATTCTATTTTTTCCCTTGGAAGTCTCTATAGAAGATCTTATGTAGTTGTGGAGAATTAAAATGAACGAAAAGATGAGAGAATCATTAGAGGTTTCTTCCCTAGACCTTTTTTTGTTTATACTAAGATTTCGTAGAGTTAGGCTGAGAATAGATAACAAAAAGAAAAAGAAAGAAAGGAATGATACTTTCATTTTTTTTGAAGTTCAAGTTTTTGTACTCCACTGAAAAAATGGAGCTTTTTTTCCACGGTTAGCAATTTTTGCTGAGATTTCTATAAAATCTGAAACATAGATTTCATTTGAATGCGACTTTTGTTGTAAAGATAGGATATTTCTCGTTGGATTTGGTGTTTTTCAATCTTTTGAGAATTTGGATTCTCATTCTGTTTTTGAAATTCGAAAGAAATATTCTATTTCTTTCTTGTTCTTCTTTTTTTTTTTTTTTTACCATGGTTTGTCATAAAAAAGAATGGAGAGTTGACTTCTTATGATAGAAGGGCATTCTCATCCTAAATTTAGCACGAGACACTTTGAACTGAAAAAAGTGGATGCAATGCCACCCGAATTTAAAAATTTTAAGATATTTTTACCAAAAATGTTTTTTTTTCTTCTCATGAGATCATTCCATATAGAATATTACATGTTCTTTTAGAAAGGCTAAAAATTACAATTTATCACTTCGTGACATTCCAAAGCTCTGCTAAAAAAAAAATTACAAAATTACAAAATGCAAAGTAAATACAATTATGTTAATATCCTAAAATTAAAAGAATGCCTAAGACAATTACCAGATCTATTTCCTCGTCTCCAATTAAGTAACAATAAGGCTTTGGCTTAATTTATTTTCTGCTTTTTAGGAGTGCCTTCCAAGTTCCTAATTCTCTGGTTTGGAATGGAAAATGGAATCGATGCTATTGATGCTACTCCCGGTGTCAAACATGAAGTCTGCAAAATTCTCCACGAGGCACTCCATCTCATTAACACCTTGCACGTGTGAAGACTCAACAGCCCCACGGCTAGATTCTCCACCAGCTTGGTTGTTCCTGTACGTTTGCACGTGTGAATGATCAGGGGCATTTTGGTCACTCGAAGAAAGCCAGCGAGTGGGTGTGGAAGCGGAGGATGGTGATAGGTGTGGGTTGTCGAGCAATACTTGTGCAGCGTTCTGAGGGAGGAGAAGAGACGTAGATGAGGTTTGGCACGTGTGGCTACCATGGTAGGTGACTTCGAATGTATAAGGGTCATCATCCAACCGTTGAACTTGCTTCTTCGCATCACAGCCGTAGTAACTCTTGTGTGTACAGCGGTAGTAGCTCCTGTGATTGGATAAAGAGAATGTTAAGATGACCACAATAAAGAGAGATATAAACAATTTAGGCAGTTAAATTTTTTTTTTTTAATTTAAGTGTGGGAAATTGTGGGATATCCAGGTTAAAAACTCCACGGGTGAATCTACTACCCTTTGGATATATTAAGGTTAGACCATAAGAATTCAAACCCTCAACATCCCGCTTTCTAAGACGGGAGACAACCAGTTAAAATATATTCATGTGGATTAAAATATATACTTGCTAAGAAGCCTTTTCTCATATCAAAGATAGGTAGTTTAATATTATTTTTAGTAGTTTGATAAAATTTGATGATAAACATAATTTTAAATATGTGAATAAAGATTGAAACAATTTAAATTCTTGATAAGTGGGTCATTCGTATTCTAACAGTTGTTGTTTTAGTTAAAAAGATGACAACATAAAATCATCTCTTAATAACAAACAACTAAACAATGATGGAAGAGAAATCAATGCATCCAAAATTCCTGGTGTGATGCTTACTTGAACTCTAATAAATCATGGTCACAATTACCACTATCAATACATGTCAAAATCTCACCTAATTCTCCATTTGATCTCATTATAAAGTATACAATTAGACATTCACTATCATAACTTTCTTTCATTGCTTCCCTCCATATTCTTAGTAGTGTACCTCTCTTCCTTGTACTTTCAAATTTATAACTTCTCAACTATATATATTATAACGGTATTTAGTCTTCTATAAACACGTTAAAATCATCTTAAATGAATTTTTCTCAATTTATCACTTGTTTAAATTATTTCTAAATCTAAAATACTTTACACCACCTGTATGAGTTAATGAAATTAAAAAGACAAAGATTGGTTTCACGTGTTATACCTGGATTTAACTATAACTATTGACATATTAGTTAGGTCTTAAATAAACTCGATCTAAATTCAAGATCCAATAAGTCTCAGCTTGGGACAACTTTCCAACCATTAATCCAGAATGGATATGGGTTAGACCCATTCAATAACATGAATACGTTATGTTCTGGATGATACACAATTTTTTTTTTTTTATCACTAAAATATTCGAGTATTTTAGAACATCCGAGTAATCTTCCGATTTCCGAATATGTACTAAGCTTCCTTAGATACAATAATTAAATTCGAATTATCTCATTTATTAATGGGCCAGAGTCAAATTGGGTCGACCCTATCCCATTGCCACCCAGTAAAAACTGTGAAAGAAGAAAACTATTGATGAGAATTACCTGGGATATCTTGAGTTTTGGATCATTTTCTGGCCGTATTTTCTCCAGGTGAATCCATCGTCAGGTGGCGTTTCCGGGTTTCCCGTGCTGGGAGGGGCAGCCACCCTTTTGGTGTATTTCTCCTTTGCATCTCTCCTGCAATCACAGCCGTTGGTTGGTATTCCAACCGTCATTTCCAACAGATTTTTAAATCGAGAAATTTACAGAAATGTCCCTACTCGTTTCAAAATTAAAATCCTCAGAATAGTTGCTATCACATGTTACACATGGATTTTGAACTGTTCAAACTGGGCCTCATACTAAAAAAAGTTTGGGTTAGACCTCGCCCACTTTCTTGACCCGTGGATAGCTATTACAGGCCCTCGAGAAGGCCGAAAATGGGCCCGTATGAGACAAACCAGAATTTTGTAGTTTTGAACCGGTACCCAAGTTACAGTTATGATTCGGGTTTCAATTGTCTTCAGTTCTTCACTACAGCAACTACAATTTCAAAAACGTGGACCCAAGTTTCCAGCCCCGATTGGTGCATAATTCAGGCACGGTTTCCCTGTTATTAGAGTACGTAGGTAGATACTTACATGCAAGAGTCCTACTGTGGAGACCATCGATGATTTTAGTGGGTCAACTCTCACTTAAGAAAAATCTATTAGGAACTCTAAAATTCTATGCCTATTAGATTGTTTCAGACATAGACCAATGTAATGTAATTAGGTAAATCGGACTATATGAAGATGTAGTAGTATTTAAATCCAATCTTCATAAAAGAAAGAAAGAAAGAAAATAGTAATGGCACATGAAACAATCTTAGGTTCAACAATTATTAGATCAAGTATCTCACCTCGTCCTGAGTCGAGGCGTGGACGGCCCCCCAACCGGTGAGCTCCTCGCAGAATCAGACCCATCCATGGCCTGAACAGATTCTCCACTCGACCCTTGCCGACGAAACAATTCAGCACCGAATTCTCGCACCGTCGTAAAAGCTCCCTCTTGTACTCTCAACGGCAACTCTAGCGTCTCCGGTGTACCCATCTCACTTTCCAGCATCCTACCCCCCTCGAACAGTTGGAGGGGATCCATGGGCTGGGAGTACCCGCCCAATTCAGGCCTTGGCTCGGAAGACGATGGCTCGCCGAACACCAATGGGGCATAGGAAGGTGCGCTTTGATTGTGGGAGCTGAGGAGATTCATGGCCTTGTTGAAGAAGGCAGCGATTTCATCGCACTTAAACAGGAGAAAATCACGTTGGTTTTCTACCAAGTACATGAGGTTCTGTTCGAGCTCTCTAGCTGATTTACATCCATGGAGGATTAGAGACAGAGCTTCGTTTCTTTCATCCATGGCTGTCTGGGTTTTGCTCGAAACTCCGAAGGAATTTGAATAGAGGGTGGGAGGGGAGAGAGGTTTAAGGTGGGGTTTTAATTTATATGTCTGCACACTTGATAAATAAAGATGAAGAAACATAGACAGGAATAAGTAAAAAGTAAAATAGGAGGGAGGAAAGTATTCAACGGTCTGTACCTAGTTCATACGCAAAATAAGAATTGAGAAGAAGAAGGGAGAGGGCTGACTGGGTCATGGTCTATGTGGATTTACACTTTTTCTTGGGTCCAAGGGAGGACCTTGTGCATTGAAATAGAACTTTGAACACAGGGTTCTAGTGGAGAGTTTTTTACAGCTCTTGCCCTTCTTAAACTTAACAAGAACGAGAAAGGTCTCCCAGTGAGAAACCAAGACTGACTTTATTTTATTTTTTTCTTCTAATTTTTCCTCCTTTTTAACACCAATGTGGACCGTCCATCTATCTCCTAACATCATCTTATTTGAACTGTTAAACATATAAATAGAACTCACCATTAAAAATTGATTTATAAAGAGAGAGTCCTCGTGTATTTATAAACTTCATTATAGAGTCTGCTAACACTCCTCTCTCTCTCTCTTTTTACACAGAAGTTGGAGATACGAACTCGATTCATTCTAGTAGTACTCTTTGTTCTGATACCATCTTAAATACATGAGTAAAACTCACTCTTAAAAATGAGCATATAAAGAGAGTGTATCGATTCATTTATAAACTCCAAAACCGCGATATGAGAATTTACTAATACAGAGCATATTAATTAATCCAAGCATCTGTCTTGATTTTGTCATCGTGAGTCACAGACCCTGGTCTTATGCCGTTCCAGTCCTAGATCTTCAAAATATAGGTCAACCAATTGTCTTATGGCTTCTTGCTTCTTATTTATTTATTAATCTGTTGATGCTAGATTATTAAATTTTATGTATAATACTAAATTATCATTTTAAAATATATCAATTAATGTTTGGTGTGTAAAGTATCGTGTTATTTCTAGATAACCAATATTTAAAATATCAACTGATATTTAAATCTAGTTCTAGCTTATGAGAGAAAATTTTCTATTTTTATCCGAACAAAAAGAAGCTATCTCAAAATTTGAATATATCAGCAATCTTTCGAAAATTTTAATCTTTTTTTTTCTAGTTATCAGAAAACCCAAATTGGTCCATGACACCATTTTCAATTCTTAATTCCAGTAATACAAGATTCCAACATCCAGACCGTCTATCAAGGTTTAAAATCTTGATAGTGTTAAATTTTTTGGATTAATTTTTTTCGTATATAATTTTAACTGATCAATTTGAATTCATTTACAGTTGATCTCCTCATTACATTCACTTCCGTCCAAAAGCATTCCATTCTTAACTATTAATTTTTCTAAAGATTTTTTTTTAAATTCAATAAACCTGATTTATTATATGAAAAAATCATTTTAAAGTTATCTTTCAAAGCGCTCACTTCCATAAATTGGAACCCACCTACATGAGTCATATATGGACTTCTTATCTTTTTGAATATCTTTCTGAAATTACAATATTAAAAAAAAAAAAACAGACTTCTTTTTCCATGCATTTTGACTTGTGATATTTCTAAAAAGAATTGTGAATTTGTTAGGAAAGAGAATTATTTATACTATTCCTTTTTAATTTAATCAACAGTTATATGTATTAATATAATATTTTTAGATGTAAAAAGATTTAAAAACAAACGGAAGAATAGAAATGATGAGCATAGAACTGGCAAAAGTGCAATCGGGAGAGGAAGGTCCACCCTCACCTTCATGCTGATGGGAAACACTAACAAAAGAAATCTGGGCGACGAAACTCTTGTGCGACGATCGCTCATCACGAGAATTAGAACCACTTGATAATGATAATCTGGACCATGGACTACGTGGCTGCATGCCACGTGTACAAAATAATTTGCCGTAAGCAATGGGGATGGACATGGTTGGTCCACCAGATAAGACTTTTTCTGCGGCGGGGCTGACGGTCGTGAAGATGATGGTCGTGATGTTGGTTTGAGCCCGTAGACTTTGTCAAAAACCTATTGAGCCCGTAGACTTTGTCAAAAGCCCGTTTCTTTTCAGTTCGTTGAACTCTCTCACTAGTATTTTTGACCATTATAATTTTTTCTTAGAATAATAAGTGTCTTTTTAACCACGGTAGAAAGTGAGTTTAATAAAGAGCATCGATAATAATATCAGATGATACGTATCGTATTAGTCAATATATCGGCTGATATCATTAAATATAGTTGGCTTTCTCTTAAAAAAAAATTTGATTCGTTTGTGGGCTCGGCCAATGTTTCAGATTTTCAATATTTTTTTTATCAAAAACCGCCCTTCTTTCAGTTTTTTATTTTTTTATTTAATTCAAAAAAATAAAAAAAATGGCTGATATTAATAAAAAAAGCAGAGATATCTCGGCGAAAACGAGATTATTACCCTTGATAAAGAGGTTCGGGACACAATAAGAGAATTCAGATTTGTCAAAATAATGATCTATTTATGAATAAGAATAGGGTTGAAATCAGGCCGGGTCGCGTCGGGTTCTTTAAAACCCAACCCGACCCGAATTACTAAAATATGGAACCTGACTCGACCCCACCCGAATTATAACCCAACTCAACCCGAATTCTGACCCGGCCCGCATTTTGAACCCATTTTAACCTAAATTTAACCGGGTCAGGTCGGGTTTACTTGAAAATGCCTCAACCCGACCCAACCTGACCCAAATTTAATGCGGGTTTTTGTCTTCTCAAGCCGACCTGACCTGTTGACCCAACTTTCATAACCCGACCTTGTTGATTTTTCGGGTCGGGTCAGGCCAAAACCTAACCTGAGTTTCACCCCTAAATAAGACGCTTCACTATCTCTTGTACTTTTTCATGAGAGAAGTTGGACTTTTCGAGAGAAAAATCTCTCCACTTCTTTTCATTTAAATGACTAGTTAATATATTAGTGATACTTATCATTGAAATAGTAAATTTAATTATAAATAATTGAGTATATCTTTTATACACTCAAAAGTATATTATTGATGTATATTTGTGTTGTTTAAATTTTTAAAAATTAAAAAAATAATTGACTCTTTACTTTAACAAAATATAATAAATTGAACAATGTGCTTACACTTTTTTTTTGGCTTAATCCTACTAAAATCTCCACGGATGAGTCCACTACTCCTAAGATACACCAAGATTAAGCCATAGAGACTTACACTTTGATAAAAGAAATTTAGTAATTCAACCAACTTTTAAGAAACACTCGTCCACTATCCATTGTCAACACATTAATGTGGCTATACTCATCATATACCTATTGAAAATTTGACTAAAAAATTAAATAAGATGACATTTGAGTATGCTATATATTTTATAATTTTTATAAAAAATATCTTACAAATGAATCTTAGAGTTTATATAATTGAGTGTGATATAAAGAGAATCATATGACTAATCTGTATATAAAATTTCACACCATCTAACCATCCAATCTTTTGATTTTAAACCTTTAAAAATCAAATGTCTGTATTAATCAAAATTTAAAAATCAAGATTGTATGACTTAGATTTTCAAATGATAGTAAAACTTTATATACTGTATATCAATATAATTGTCTATCTAATGAACTCAAATATATGAGATTCATAATCTCTTTAATAACAATAGTATATCTTGTTAAAATGTCTCGCTTGAAATATCTTATTGGTCTAACCCTTTTTATAGAGTGGTAAGTATTGTTATAGATGTGAAATTTCCCACCACCCAAGTCCATCATTCGTCGGGTCAATTTTGGCCCGAAACTGTGGTGGCGGGCTGAAAAATTACAATCCACGACTTCCACGTACTTTCATGGAAGGATGGTGGGCTTTTTCCCCTGATTGGATTCAGCCGAACCCATTAAAAGGCTGCACCCATTTGACACGTAGTATCAAAAACCGATTGATGCTATCAATGTTGGACTTCCAGATTTTAGTATTTAGTATAATGACATAACTCTCTCTTAATGCAAAAATATCGCCGATGTTTTTTATATTAATCGATACATATTATATAGTATCGACCATCAAATTATCGATTTGTCGAATACCAATAAAAGACTCGAATTCAAATCCTCGTTGACTTGATTCTTTAACAACCTATGCAACGCGAGTAGAGAGCAGTTATTGAGGGGAGCATTGCATGGAAATGTTCTCAGTTAAAAAGTAGAGAAGAACATTGAATAATCCGAGGGTGGAAAACACGGTAATGTGGGTCCCTCCTCATCTCACTCGAACGCTTAAAAGAATTAAGAGAAGGTCGGTATTAAAGGGACACCGTTGAGATTCACGCGCCACCGAGTTTCAGTGTGCATGTTTCACACACTCGACTGGAATGCTTTGATGAGGTCCACCTTCTTTCGGCAACCGTTGATTATGTGATGGTGGGCCTCCTCATTCAGAGAATCGGGACCGTTCGACCACCTGATTAGGTGGCTCGCGGGTTACCTTACTGTTGCACTTTTGGAACTTAGGAACTAAGAATTCTACCCTCCACAACCCGGGATCCAGGAAAGTGAGCCCATTAACCTCGCTGCCTCTTGATTCGTTCAGTCGTTTGACAAGACACGACGTGGACCCACCAGATCAACGGTCAGAATCTCAACAAAGTGGATCCTATGAAACGGAGGTGGGCCCCATCAGACCTTTTGAATTTCCTTTTACTAAAATAGGGCCGACCGAGATTAAATTGTTCAAAAACTAATTTTACACGTTCAATTTCTCATAATTTTTTATACGTAAATTCAATATATATATATATATATATAAAAGTCCAACAATTTATCGAAGATATGACAGTACACTAATTTATAGGTTTCAAGTGAGGTAGTTCTAAATTTATATGAAAAAAATTAACTCAATCAGAATTAATTCAACTTGTTTATGAAAACTTTTAACGGACATTATCAAATAACAAGTTTTTTTAATTTAACTCGGTCAATTGAAAACATGACTCAGTCAAACAAATTGAATGAATTCAACTATCCTTAAAAAGAAGAATATGTACAAGTGTAAAACAGACGTTGTCAAAGTTTTAAAGGTTTGCAAAAGTCATTTATGAAGTTAGAACATAAGTTGAAGGTTAGGAATAGGAAAATGTTGAGGATACCATGTTCATGTTAGCATCATATGATCTTAATGATTAAAACCAGTGATTTTCAAGGACATTTTGTAATTTGCCCATTAAGATCAAAAGGACATAAATTAAGTTTTGAGTTCGAAATTTTTTCTTCTTCTATCTTATCATGTCTATTATCAATCCTAATGATTGATCTTTTTTTTTAATGGTTCAAATAAGAAAACATTAGTTTTTTTTTTTGAATTTACGTGTGGAAAATTACTGGATATCGATCGTAAAATTTACACAAGTGAGTCCACTACCTGTAGGATATACCAAGATTAGGTCATAGGGGCTCGAACCCTCAATCTTCCACTTTCTGAGACGGGAAGCAACCAGTTGAACTACACCTTGTGGTTAGGTCTACTCAAAATTGTATTGAGGTATGTCTCAAAGTAATTCCTGGACTTGGTCAATTTTTAGAAAAAGAAGTTGTTCAGTACCAGCTTGGAGTTCACTACAGAACATGTGAGTTATTGCAATGAAATAATGTTAGAACATGTTCTTCCCGGTGTGATTTATTTCTATTGGAAGATATTTCAGTGTTTGTCAGAGATAATTGGTTTGTTATAAGAATTATTTCTTATCTGATCTACTGTAACAGTTATCAAATCTGCTGATCTTTATTAAGAGTTTTGCATTATAATTTAAATTATTTTTTAATTATTTTTTCTTAAAGCATTAATAGTACCATTGCTATATATACATTTTTGTACATGAGGTATGCAAATATAAATCTTTTCCATATTGTTGAATATAAATTCTAATTTCTCTTTAAAATCTAACACTTCTCCCAATGAGGTAATACATGCAGTTATTAAAGAATAACAAAAATGCAATGGCGACAAAATAGTGCATGAACGAAAATAGGTCAACTCATTCAGTGTGCCCTCTTGAAATGTAAGAAGTTTAATAAATGAGAGTATAGAGTTAGCAAAGGTTATTAAAAGGAGAAGCAATATAGTTTAGAAAACAGTAAATAAAATAGTAACAAGATTAATGATTTAGGTAATGGTTTCATATCTCATGTTAAAATACCGACAGATACAGGACCGTCTTAACCGTTGGGCAAGAAAGGCGACCGCCTTAGGCCCCCAGGTGAAAAAGGCCCCTCTTGCTCTGGTTGGCTTCTAATAGTGCATTAATTAAAAAAAAAACTATATAATTTCTATAGTTTTGAATAATAAAATCTCCTTAAAGTTATTTTTTAAGAATTGTGAATTTCTAAAATTTTTCAAATTGAATATCCAGACTAATTACGATAACTTGATAAAAATACTTTAACACTTTAAGGTCTTTTGACACTCTTAAATGCTTAAAATACATTGTTTTACAAATAAGGATATCCCTCAGCGGTGCCAAAAACACACTTCTGGAAGTCCAAACTACAAACCGTAAAAACCGTTTAACTCCAAATTCAAAGGTGAACAAATATGTGAATTTGAAAACTTAGATTTTTCGAATGATTGTTTATAAAAAATAGGTGACCTTTTCCCATCCCTTCTTCAAAACAAAAAAATCCAGTTAAACAATCATTTGAAAGATCTAAGTTTTCAAATTTCACATATTAGTTTAGTTTTGAATTTGGAGTTCAACAGTTTTTATGGTTAGTAGTTTGGACTTCCCGAAGTGTATTTTCAGCGCAGCTAAGGGATACCCTTTATTTGTAAAACACTGTGTTTTAAATATTTGGGAGTGTCAAAAGACCTTGAACTCTTAAAGTATTTTTATCAGGTTATCGTAATTAGTTCAGATATTCAATTTGAGAAATTTTGGAAATACACAGTGCTTAAAAAATAACTTTAAAGTTTTAAAGGATATTTTAAAGGAGATTTTATTATTCAAAACTATAGGAATTATATAGTTTTTTTTAGCTAATGCACTATGCGGCATGTGTAGACCGTCCGGACGAATGGAATTTACGCATGAATAATGGTCTAAACGATCCGATGGTCCGAACGCAGGAAAAATGTTCTTAACTCACGTCCGGACGGTGCAGAAGCGGAAGGACAAAATGGTAATTTCAGTAAAAATTTGAAAACCTGTGCGTGCTGAAAGAAAAATCTCGTATCTAAATAATTACCCTTATTCAAATTATATAGAAAAGAAGAAGAAGATAAGAGCATTAGAGAGAATACATCTCTCACTCTCTGTTTGCACTTCAGCCCACTCAGTATACTGATCTTTTAAAGTGTTCTTATTCTATTTTAATTTCTGAGTATGCTAATTTTACTGAGATGAATATGCTAATTTCACTCGGATGAGTAAATTTTTCAATGATCTGTATTGTTGGCCTCTTGATCTTTTTAAGTTAAAAAATTTATTGTCTAGAATAATTTATTTTATAATATATAATTAAAATTTTAATTAAATATTACTTATAAATACCAAGAAGGTCCCATTTAGATTTTTTTTGTCTTAGGCCTCAACTTGTTTCTAAACGGCCCTGGGCAAATATATATCAGATTTTTAATGGTCAATGCAAATCAGCCAATACCATATGTATCGGCTGTACACTTATAAGATCAGCCGATATATCGCCAATGCTATCATCGATATCGATAATATAGGCATTTAGAAAAAAAATCATCTCGGTCATGGGCCCTACCGATATCTCGGCTGATATTTGTCCATATTGAGGAAATACGAGTCATGATATCGGCCAATATTTTCTTTTTTTAATTTCCAGATTTTTTAAAAAAAATAACAAGCAAGTTTTTCAGTTTATTTATTTATTTTTTTAATTTAGAAAAAGAAAAAAAAAAAAAAAGAATGATATCTCAGCCGATATCCGATATCGCTAATAACTCGGCCAAGGCGATATTTATACCCATGTTTTATATAAGCCTATAAGGATGTAACCAGATTCGATTTAGATCTGATTTAGGCAAAATCTGGTCACATATGTTTCATATTTGTTGGATTGGATTTGATAATATGAGTATTTTCACTCTCAGATTAATCTTATTGATACACAAAACTATCTGCAAGTCTCTTGTATCAGATAAGTTCAAAAAGAGTCAAATCCAAAATATCTAATGCTTACAGCCTTACACCAAAATTATAGTTATACGCAAAATCTACTTCCACTTTATTTTACCACATTCAATTTTTTCTACTAAACTAAATTTTCTGATAGGACAGAAATTCAAGGCCCATGTGGAGCAGCAGACACATGTCTCACAACAAAAACTCACAGTTGGTCCGTGCAAACATAGACCGCATATTCCCATTTAGACCTTTGATAGAGTCAAGCAGGTAATTAAATTAATCTATCATAAAACTGCTGTCAGACCCCTTTTCTTATTGAATGCAAAATCTAGCCAATGTGTGGAAGGAACCGTCCACTTGTGGGTCACCACCAGTTTTAATCAATCATTCAGATTCTTCAAACTCGTCTCTTACCTTTCAAGTAGGACCCACCAACCAACTTACAATCAATAGAATGAACGCATCAATGAGAACAAGAAAATTAGTAGACGTAATGTAAAGGAGAATAGGCCAAACTCCAAAGTAGATAGCCACGATCCTAATGTCATTGTTCCTTCCAACAGCAATTAACAATAGGAGGTAATGACTCATTAACATCAATCAAATGAGATGTAGTCACACTGGAAATTGAGTTTTCTTTTTCTTTTTCTTTTTAACATTTGATGGGGAGAATGACGAGTTAAGATCAATTGAGATGTTTGGCCACAAGAAATTGATTTTTTTTAAAAAAAAAAAATTTTACGGAGAAAAAAGCGACAGCTGAACTTCGCAGATGGATAGAATTATTATTTGAACCGGGTGATAATTGTTCGGATCAAAATAAATTAACCCCAGCCGAAATTATTACTATTACTACCAAGCAATGTGACAAATATCGACGGTATTTTCAAATTTACCGCGTTTTTATCGGCAAAATACCATTACCGCGTTAAAAACGCGTTTTTATCACCAAACGATAAATTTCCGGTAAATTCCCTATAAAATCGCGTTAAAAACGCGATAAACGTTAATAACGCGATAATATCCCGATAAATTTCCGATAAATTCCCGGTAAATTCCCTATACCATTTTTATTTCATTAATTTTTTTATTTATTCTATTTTTTTTATTTTTTAAATATTATAATTTCAGCAAGATTTTCCCGTTAAATTCCCGATAAAAATCCGAGAATTTAAAAATATCCCGTTATTACCAATTGCCGTTAATATCTCGAGAACGGTATTTGTCACTATGCTACCAAGTGTGGGAAAAAGAGACGTTGGAATGAAGTTTGAGAACTGAAGACATTCTTAGCTTTAATATTAAAAAGTTTTTATCATTTAAATGTCGATATATCTGACAGTTTTATAGTCTACTTTGCATCTAACTATTTTGGGGATCTGCACTAATTATATAAATGGGGCTTTCAAAACAATGTTTTCAAAATTATCATGTCCACGAGCAATTCAGTCGGGTCTCTGTTTCGAGTGTTCTTTCTTTTAGAAAATGACAATTTTAATTAGAAACAAAAACAGATTTAATGAGTTAAAAATTTGTTACTTTTTTAATATAAATGGAAGAAAGAACAATAACTTGCATTGCTTATGAAAAAGAATTCAACTTGACACGAAATCACATTGTAGGCAAGACCCAGTCCCACCCATTACGACTGAGTTCTATTATTTTGGCTCAATCTAAGATAGAACTCAGACTCGACCAACATGATTCAGTTCCTCCGAAATCAGATATTTAAAACCTCGGCTACAGGCACAACGCAAATGGAGAACTATTTGATTGATTGCTTGTAAGAGAAATGAAAAACGAGTGAAATGTTAAAGTCGAAAAGTGAAGACAGGGACGGGTAATGTTTCAGTTCAGGAAACAAAATAATGATCCATTGTGAAGAAATCTGGAAAAGTGAAGACACTTCTCTACTAAAGCATTTTCTAGATTTAGATTTTAGCATGCGATATGTTGTTTCAATTGGATGGTGGAGAACAATTTGAAAAGTGTTAGGATATGTGGAGTCTGATAATAAAAAATGTACTGTCAATCCAGTCACGAGTCCTACTGTGTTGAGCTAGTGAGAGGTCAAAGGGGGTCAGCACCCCCTTGTCCAGGAGCACAGGGGGCCCCTGACTTGATTTTTTTTTTTTCAAGGCAATTTTGTACTTTTACATGCTATCTTATATAAACCCTAATTATAGTATATATGGTCATTTTGTAAGAGAGTCGAATATCTGTAACGAAATTTGTCTATTCTTCATTTTGCCTTTAAGGCATAGTGAATCGATTTGAACCTGTAGACGTATTAAAAGAGAACCACATAAAATCTCTGTGTTGTTATATATCCACTAGATACTCAAATTTCAGTCCTCTAGTGGTATATCTGGCTCTCAGCACTAACACAAAGAAAGTCAGGTGGTTCAAAGCTCTTTCAATTCAGGCCTATATTAAACAATTTCTATTAAGGACTTCAGCACTATCTACAAATTTATTCACAAACTCGCTTTAAGAGCGTGATCAGGTAGGGAGTTACCTTAGCTTATCAATTCCAGATTTCAATAAAGAGGTAACAGAATTTACAGAAAGGATCAGCATCCCTATGGATCCAACCCAATGACAACCCTGAGTATGGGGGGTCCAAAAAATGGTGGACCCGAGATCTCGGTGTCTGTTTTCGGCCGATATCGAGCGATTTTTTCTCTCCATTTTTTTTTTTACAAATCTCGGCCGTAGCGGCCGATATCGGCGAGATCTCAGTCATATCGGCGGATGCATTTCATATCGGCCGAGATATCTCGAGCGTAAAAACCCGAGATATCTCCGGCGTTTTTTTTTTTTTGACCCCTAGTATGGACTACAGCACGAAATAACAGTGACATGATTATTCCAACTCCTAACCATAAGAATTCCCCACCTCAGGCAACTTGCCGTCTCACATTTTCAGTCAATCCAGTTCATGGTTACACATACAGTGAGTGCAGAACAACACACGAAGCAAAATAGTAGCTCTTGGAACATTGAATTTGACTCAAGTCTGGTATGTTTTAATGGTGGTAAAACGTGGGCATAGTCTTCCAGAGGAGAACAAGCTATTCAGCCCACCTGATCCTGATGTTACACTTTCTATGCAGCACCATATTCAACTACCTGCTCCATCCACCCAAAACCCACAACTGGCATCTATATCCAAGGACATCCTTGTTCACCACGCAGCACAAACTAACAATTAGCCATTTATTTATCACTTAAAAAACAGACCCTATAAACCACTTTAATTGTTTAGAAACCACTTCAAATCAAAAGGATCAGGCAACCAAATCTTTGCTGGGAAGAGACTGCTACATTAGTAGATTGTGAAGGCCACAATAAAAACATATGAATGCACTTACAAATAATTCGCTGACATCTTCCACAAGGAACGCAACTTGAACCAAACCCACAGCATAAACCTTTGAATGCATCTTCTGGTATTGACAGAACATTCTGCAGCAGATTTTTTAAAAAATTAACCAGAAAAGAGACAGCAGGCACAGAGAACAAGTGCACTAAAAAGTGAACACCCCTGGTGGATCAATGAAGTTATAAGAGAAAAACCGAACTTTATGTTCCTTAACCAAAGTACATCCTAGGGTCCTCAGGCCTTGAGTATATAGAAGTGTGGTACATGAATTGGTGATCCATATTGCTGAATTAATGTGTACCATTGTTGATATACCAAGCTCCGAAACCTCCTAAGTTGGGACATTTCTTAACACTCATCTGCAGGTAGGAAGTGAATGAAATACACAAATGATCTAATCATTGGAAAAGATTTGAACAGCTAAAATCTTCCAATTTGAGAAGTTTTGGCAATGGAATAACTTCATAAAGGCCCATAATGGAATAACACAAAATATGAATACAAATGTAACCGCGCCTTAAGACCCAAGGATACTGTGCAAAGCCAGGTAAGTCAACACGAAATGAAGGGAAAAAACAGGAATGTATAAGAATCTTTACTCTCTGCAACGTTCCTTGGAGATCTGAAAATAGGAGCTTAGTGACTTTCAACACATGAGGTTTCTTGCTCAGTCATCCCAAGCATCATCGGCAGCACCCTCTTGCTTGACAATTGTAGGAGTGAGCATGTATCTGTACTTGTCGTCAACCTTAATTGTTGTGGGACCATTCACCGAGAGTCTGGAAAGTGCAAGTCTAGCGTCTCTCTGTGCAGCTGCAGCTTCTCTCTCCTTCCTCCGGGCAACCTGTGCAAATAAACAGCATTAGACTTTCATAAAATATTAATACAAAAAAAAAAAAGCTTCATTCCTTCTGAGTCACTCTATCTTCAGTGAACAGAGAACAAGACAGGAATTCTATCAATGTACCGCGAGTAGTGTTTACGTGAGCCAGAACAAACAAGTCAGATCCAAAAAACTATTTTCTGGACCATTTTGGATTTCATTTTTCCTTCGTGAATGGCTGTACTCTACAGCATTATAAGAGATTATTCTAGGGTTATATATCTTAATTTAGGAGGAAATATATAAAAAAATCAGGATGTTGGAAAAGAGGATATGGGAGCCCTTGACAATATTTTAGACTAATGAAAAATGTCTTTCGCTTTTCATGTCTATACTGATAGAATTCCCAGCTTCAAAATTGTTCTTTGTTCTCAAAACAGAAGTCCATCCTAGTGAAAGTTCTAAAACATTAATCCTATCATCTTATAATTCACAATAAGATGTCGGAAGCTATTCACACAAAGAACCATGGAGGATATTTCCGCATCTGGATTAAGTTTTAACATAGTGCCATTGAGAGAGAGAGAGAGAGAGAGAGAGAGAGAGAGGACAATTTCAAGTACAAAGTATTCATGATAACTGCACATTTTAGTGATAGGGATTCTAATTCTCATGTTAATAAATGAGAGAAACCATTTCAACCCTAGTATAGTGAGGAGACCAAAAAAAACCTATACCTTTCCAGTTGCAAACTCCACAGCATTTCCCATTTCTGCATCTGCAATTGCCTTCTTTATATGTGCCACAAGGAACTATGAAGTCACCAATGAAGGCAGATTAGAAAAATGCAATAAATTATCATGCCACCATGATCATGGATAAAAGTCATAGACAAACAACAAGACATGCAAGAAGACACCATGTCACGATCGGTATAAAATGAAGTAGCTCGGCCTGTTGAACCTGCACGCCCGGTCCTTCCAATCCGATGCACATAATCCTCCATTGCCTGTCATTAAGATGTACACAATGGGAATTTTTAGGCATCCTATTAAAAACAGCATTAGCAGTTTCTTAACATAATAGAAATGGAAAACTTACCACCAAAGATACAATTGTAAGATGTTCAAGAAATTCATTTGCTTCAGGTTAATGGATTGCATTTTACCCAAGAAAGGAAAAAGAAGTTGGAAATCCATGTCCAACAACTTTTCTGTCCCAAGCAAGCAGTAAAGTTGCCATTTTTCTCTTTATTTTCTTGCTTTTGAAAGTGCATTTATTCGTGTCCTTAATGTCTTGAAATTGTTGTGTCAAGATTAAAAAAAGATAGATAAGGGACCAAACAACAATGGTGCATTATGGAAAACCAATCATCGTTATCAAAGTTATTATCTCCTACAACTCGGATTAACACTTCATTTGGTAAATTGTTTCTTGGACCAAGTGCCTGTCTAAGATTCATGACTTGAAACAACCTTTATGAAAAGGTTATGGAGAGCTGATGTAGCATAGAAATCTTTTAAAAAAAAATTCAACCAAATTCCAGCTCTGATGCATAGATTTTCACGATGGGTACCCACCTCGTATACGTGAAACAATTTTGGCAATTTAAGTCCATCTTGTGGTGAGCAATCTTATGAGTGGACTAGCCCCTGAAAATGGTTATGTTTAGGTTGTTCCATTCATCTAAACAAATGGTGTGAAAATCGAACTGTATCGTAAAATTGTTATACATCTTGACCCGCAAATCATGTATTGTAAATCATTGAATTATAAGATTCATAAGTGTTTTCTCTAAAAAATATTTGATATATGAAGTAATGCAAAATATATTTAAAAGGTAATAATGTGAATAATTCTCCAACTTTCTTTCACTGTCAAGTGAATACTATATAATTAGTTCATTGGAGCTCAAATTTCAATGTTCTTACTCCCAAAAGTATAAGATTAGTATGTATTCCAAATCTACAGTGAAACCAATGTGAGATTCTTGCTCCATGACTGATCAAGAAAATGACCAGTCGTTTCCATTGTCTGACAGTAAATATGGCTCTTATGTATGCAAAACAATAGATGGGTGCCATAAGCATGTCTGTGAAATGAACCTTGCATGGCAATATCCAGCATGTTGGTGGGTCCAATTCCAATTATTTTCCCATATCATAAAAGTGTTGATGGTAAACACATTTAAAAATCAGTTTCACAAGATGTTTCTTAACCGACAGAGTTGAGTTGTCTATTGTTGATCATCAACACAAAATTCACAAGTATATTAATTATGTTCAACTAGTTCTTGACTAATCTTGTAAGTATCGTTCCCTATTATGATAAATGGTATCAATTTCAAAATGGATTCAAATCATATAGTGGTAAATAAAAGATTTCATTCAAAAGGATGGGAGATCAGTATGTACATGTATGTCACTTCAATAAACCCGGGTTTACATCAAGAACGGTAGTCCAGTGTAGAATCCACATGGATGAGTTTAAATGAGAGAGTGTGGGGATGGGAAGTATTGATGTAGATCATATCTAACAGAAAAAAATCATTCTCAAAGTTCAATAGTGTTTGAAGGGCATCAAAGGTGCATATCATTCCAATGAATGTTAAATTTGGACATATGATAATTCACAAGAAAAAAAAAATGTGGACAATTTGTATTGAACATAGGTGGACCTTATTTTGCTGTATCACAATAAAGTGTATTGAACATTTCAAGACCTTTTGCTGTATCAAAATAAAGTGTATCCAACCAAATGGGGCCCATGGCCCCGATAACACCCCTTCTTTCCTCACACACACATGTACTTGAAATGGATCCTTATCTAAGTTATGCAACCCATTGATCCAACCACATGAATTTCCACCTTTAAATAAAATTGAATCTTTGGGACCTTGGAAAATATGGGTTCACTTATCTGATCAAAGTGATTTTTCATAAGCACCCTATTCAAGGAAAGTTCTTTCCAACCAACCCATTTGCTGGGCACTAGTGCACCCCACATATAAGTCCTCAAATAAAAAGTTGAGGACAAGGCATCTAAATGATCCTAACTACACACAATCGCATTCTTCAAAAAACTAATGCAATGAGGATTGCATAGCTTAATACGATACAAACTAATGCAATGAGGATTACAGATAGCCCCCAAGTGCCCACACCGCATTGCAACCACCTCCAAATGGGGCAGGCCACCTACGCCTCAATCACCTTATCCCTTTCTCCCTCCCTTACACATCTCCACCCCCTCGAATGGGATCTCTACCCAGTTTGACCCCATCACAAGATATACCCACTATTGGATTAAACTTATGCCTTAAGACATTGTTAATCTCATGACCTTCAAAACAGATCCAATCAATATGATTCTTCATAGGCCCCAACCAAAGCATAAACCTCTCTAATGAAGCCATCCCCATGGACCCAAGTGGGCTCCAAGTAGAGGTGCACACAGGGGATCTAGGAAACACGAATAATACACACCAGTATGCAACATATTGTACCAAACAACACCAGGTGTAACAAAACTAGAACCGTGGGATGGGGTTGGTTATAAAGCTTTGTGCCTCGATATGGCACCTACAAAGAATCATCTTCACCTTCTAAGGCCACAAATTTTGGATCACTTTAGACATTTTAAGCCCTTTAACTTTTTGTGGCCCTCAAAATCATTAAAATATATAAAAAAGAAACTAAACTTTGTGGCCCTCAAAATCATAGTTGAGTGATCCAGCAAAGTGATTTTTGGTAACCTTGATATTGAACCAAAGAACTTTCCAACTAACCCGTTCCCCTATGGTCACAAGTGAGGCCCACAGATGGTGATCAGCTATGATGCCCAGATATAGACATAATGAGAAAAAGATATGACACAATTCTCCAAACGTATGACATGGATACAAAAATGTGTATGTGTGTGCGTCTATGCATATCTTCTTTATGAATATTAAAGTTGAATGGTAAAATAGGGGTTTGTCACTCACCATTGTCACATGATGGCATGGCCTTATCATAGACTTGTTGGTGTAACTATTGGTACAGATCGAAAGAAGATGCTCACCATATCTTAGATTCAAGTGCAATGTTATACACACAACTTAAAAAGTAAACAGGTGACAAGTTTCATGCTGGTTGCATCAAGTCCCTTTAAGAGATGGACAATCACAACTACATGTAGTTTTATTAGAGTAACAATAGCAACTAGTTGAGCCAATTCACAACCATCATAGTCATCTTACATTTTTACAGATTATTTATCTATAATGTTTACTCAAGGAAAAGGTGTCATATTTGATGGGCCATGGAGCCCATTGCATCTCACGTATCACCTTTTCCAAGAATTGGTTAGCTAGTAAGTTAATGTCATGCTGTTATATTTTTTCTTGGATCATCAATAGGCACAAACTTGTTCATATATTGTGCAAAGGATCATTGTCTATATATAATCAAGATCACCTATGCAACTCATGTGGGGCCCACTTGATCATGTATTTTGGGTTAGTTGAAAAGGCCCTCGATTGAATATGATGCCTACCAAAATTCACATTAAGATAGGCAAAGCCACATTTCTAAGGGACATAGTTTGGATCACGTTGAAATAAAGTTTTATCCAAATTCTAATGGGCCTCAATTTAGCAATTATGATGAGAGCAGGAGGGAATTGGCCCAAGTGAACCCCATTTGACTGAGAGGCTGACGCCAAGAGAACCCTGATTGTGTGCATGCATGTGTACACATTATTGGTTTTCACCTAGGTGACAAGACCATGGGTACCACAGTGGGCGAGAGCTTTAAAAAATAATATTGATATAATAATCTTTCAGTGTGTGAGAGTTTATAGGACCCAAATGGACCCCAACATAATAGAAGGGTGGATTAAAAAGGTCCCATTCACATGCATGTGGCCTACCAAAAGCCAGGTCTAATGGACCATGCAAGTCATGATTTTGAAGGCCACAAAAATCAAAGATGTCATAAAGCATGAGTTTCAATCCAACCGTAAGATCAACTTGGAATTGGACCGAATTGAGTAAGTATCCAGTTCACAAGGCTAGATGAGTGTGAAGGGTGAAAAGTAAGTGGGATGCACAAACGGCAGACACAGACATAGAACAAGTGATGGCCTTTGTGGATGTGTTGTGGAGGGGTGTTTTCATCTTGCATTGATGTGTTTTTCACTTTTTCTTCTTGGCTTAGTACAGCTCTCTTGTACTGTTAACATGGGGTGTAATCAGTATTGGTTTTTTATTGTTGTTTTTCTTTCTGTATCTGCGTCATTGTCTTAATAATATTTCTTCTTTTGTCTCTGTTTCGGGGGAAGAAAAAAACATAGAGCAAGTGAGGGCACAAAAGGGAACAAGGGGGAACTTTCAAAAATAAGGGGAATAAGTGAGCGAATGGGATGCAGTTGTAACTACAAGGAAGAATGGCATCATTCATTATCATCAAGCAGTGCAACTTGTGACTTGGCATACCTTAGGAAGATCCAAGTTGATAACATGAGCAACTCCTGTGACATCCAGACCACGGGAAGCAACATCTGTTGCAACCTACACACGGATAGCAATAAGTTAACAACATGATGAATTCGATTATAGATGGCTCACACCTCAAGCTCATTAGATACAGTCGCATAGGACATTCATGGCATGTACTAAAGATAAATACCAAGATGTTAGTAGAGCCATTTCGGAAATCACGAAGAGCCACTTCTCTTTCATTTTGGCTTCGACCACCATGAAGAGCAACTGCATGCAAACCTTGTGCCACTAAAGCTTCTGCCACTTCATCGCATCTAGTCTAAAGAAAAATATAATTTCAAGTATTAGAATTTTAAAGATGCAACCCATATATAAGGGTTAATATTTTGGATAGTTATTTAATGCAGCGTATATCCATTAGATGAGATCGAAAGACAAGATAAATGACAGATTTTTCCTTTCCATGGGTATAATACTGCTGAATATTACTGGTTTCTAGCACATCATTTCCTTTTTCTACCCAAAAAAAAATTATTGTGATGTTTGCAAAATGTGGCAAAGATTCTTTTATTTTTACTTTTATTTTTTGAGATAGAACATTACTTGCACAAACTTCCAGCACATGTTTGTATTCCTACATGTGGCCATCAGCAAGGATGAAGAATGATCATCGTGCACATCAGCTATCGGCATATATAGGCATCAGCCCATGGAAAACAATTTCATAGATCCAAACAAGTTCTACCAATCCGTGGATTTTGTTGCAAAATGAATGATAGAATTAGAAACAAGTTCATCAAAGGAAGCCTAAAGCAAGTCACAATAGAGAAAAAAAAAAGGATGAACCAATGCATTTAAGATGGTTTAGGTACATATGTAGACTGCTGAAAGCATTCTCATTATAAACCACCGAAGGCTTGTAAGCAAGGTACAAGCAGAAAGGGGAGGCTGTAAAAGACTGAGATCAATGTGGCGAGAAAGGAATTAAGAAATTATAGAGTGGTAAAGAACCTTTTTAGTAGGGAAGGAAGGAAAAGAACAACTCAAAAACCGCCAATAAATAAATTTGATGATGATGGTGATGGTAATGACTTGGATCTACAACCTTTATTATTATGACAGCAAGCACTAAATGATTATGCCACTAGCACTTGTTGGGTTAGTTATTTATTAATTTTTCATCAGAATGTTTCAAAATAATCTTTAGTCAGAGTTTTCATACGCACAGACGGTTAGCAGTATAAAATTATTATATATACTTCACATTATAAAGTATAATATCCTATCATATATGCTCCACATAGATCCAACCATTATCTTTCTCCATGTAGGACTTCCTTCTCCATACCCTCTTCCCTTTACTTTACAATCCATTGACCTAGCTAGAAAATCCAGACGTAGATGACAAAATGTATTTCCCTTACGCAGTCATACTAAAAAAATGATATATTTACGATTCTCCACATTTCTTATGCAGTTTTTATCAAAATTTCGCATGATTCCAAATGTGCTTCAGAACCGAAAGCCCTAGTTTTTCTCACCTTTCATAAGACAAAAGGTTTGGACAAGTCTATTGATGAAATGTATGTTTTAGATATGTCACGCAGAGCACAAGATATGATAGCGTCATCTTCATCAGGCAAGGCATACTTTGGCTTTATTAATCATTAGGGGTGCAACTTAGGTTAAGGCCAACTAGAACCAAATTGAGCCAAACCAAAATATGGGTGGCCTAACTCAAACTCATTTAAAATATGGATTTGGTCCAAGCCAAAGAAGGGATCAGATTTAAGGTGGGGCGAGGTAACAAAGTTAAGTTCTGGACAGAACCCTAGTGTGATAGTACCACTTTGGCATCTCGATTTCCTTCTCTTCACTGCCCATCTCCATCTCCGACATAGGTCATTAGCCAGCAACAACACAGGATAGGAGAGCATGTAGTGACGAAGCTTCTGGGAAGCCCATAAGCATGACTTTTATTTCTTTTGCAGTGGTCAGGTTGTTTGGAATCCTCTCATGAGACATAATCTTTCTGACTCGAGATTGATGACTTTTCAGCTCTTCTGCATATCATTTCTTCCCGCCAGATTCGAATCTTTGCTGAGGACCGCATTACTTCTCTATTAAGCATTTCACCAAGTAGAATAATCAGATGACTACTCGTGCTATTGTCAACCCAGATATTTGGACATACAAAACTCCTCCCCGTGCAAGTTACTTCGCTTGGACTGCGGCCTTGGGGAAAATTCTGACTCAAGACAATTTGCATAAAAATGGAAAAATCATTGTTAGTGCTTGTCCTTTTTGTCTCCAAACATTGAAAGAAACGAATCACCTCCTTATTCATTGCCCTTTCTCCTCTGCAGTTTGGAGAAGTTTGGTGTTCTTTAGGTCATGCCTTCTATGTTGGCTGAGTTATCTTACGCTTGGGATATTGTTTCGGTTTCACCAAAATGTTCCTTGTTGTGGCGCTTGGCTTTCTTCGCCATTATGTGGAGCTTATGGTTGGAACGCAACAATAAACTCTTTAAGGATCGAGCTGAATTGCCCAAAGCAGTTGCTACAAGAGTCTTTGCCAAGTGTGCATCATGGGCCTCTCCTCTCGTGGAATTCATATACATCTCTATCAATGACATTTTGCATGCCTAGAAAGAATGTGTTGACTTCGCTTAATTTCTTCTATTAGTGTTCCTTCCAGTTTTTGAGTTCTTCCAAGGTGTATTGGGGTAGCGGTTTTTGTTTTGTCTTTTTTGTTATTGTACTTGCACCTTTGGTGCCCTTTTTCTTTTTCTTTTTTATGACCGAAGGTGTCCAGGTGTCTCGTCTGACTAGTCCTTCGGGGCATGTGCACGCCTCCCTACACACACATGCTAGGTTCAAACGGTGGGACCTTACTCTGTACATATCCCACAGAGAGTGGCCCTTCATTGGAGTTACCTTCTAGTGCCTTTTTTTCTCTTCTATTAATATAGTAACCATTCACAAAAAAAACCATGACCCATACTAAATTCAGGCTGAGCTAGGGTCAAGTTTTGCATAAACACACCTGAATTACCCCTTGCTTTTTTATATGATTATTTGATGAGTTTTTATACTTAACTCTCCCGTGTGACTATTTCGGTGATGGAGAATTAGAAATATGCACCAACCAACCTAACTCACTTAAAATATAGGTTTGGTCTGAGCCAAAAACACCTGACCCGATTTAATTCAAGCCAAGCTAGGATCAAACTCTACATAACCTGACCCACACAAATTATCTTCTTTTTCTATATGTTACATTTGTTGACTTTTTATACTTGCCTCTTTGCTTTAAATAGGACAAAACATCATCATCATTATAAGCCAAAATCCCATATATCAAGGGTCGGCTAGGACAACACAATATACACTATATATAGACCCAATTGTCTACATAATTACACAATTGTCCCATAACCCGATTTAACCTGCCCTAAATTGTTTCACTGACATTTAAAATGGTTTCAGTTACGGGCAATGTAAAAAAGAGCCAAAATATAGGTTTGGTCAAAAAGTAGTAATCAAACTTAATATGGGCAAACAAGGTTAAGCTCTCACCCAACCGCCCAAGTTGCGTCCTACTAATCATTCACAAATCATTCTAGCTGATCATGTTCAAAGCTATGTTGTTACTTTTCCTATTTGGCGATCTCGCATCTTCAAAATCTTCTAGTTATTATGAGTATTCATCTCTATTCACTACCTTGAATTCTTTATTTCTTTTCTATTCCAACATGTCTACAACATCTACATGCAGCATTTTATATGTTTCTAATTTTTTAGTATGTATAATTAGATTTTAGAGAAAATATTATTCTACTAAACTCCACCAATTTTTTATTTTTCAACTCAATCAAAACACATCCAAGTCTTCAAGTTGACTCGGTGAAAAATGAAACCAAATTGAGTTGAGCTTTGAAGCCTTCAAATATTGAGTTGAACTTGGGAGTGAAGTCAAATGGGATTTTGGATCACTAATAAAGCTTAACTAATTTCATATGTATACAAGCAAAAGTATGGTATTGACCATGAAGAAACCTTCACACGAATGGGAAATAACTACCATCTAACCTCTTCTTCCTATTAATGTCATTAGCCATTGGCCACTATTACAAAATGGATGCTAAAAATGCATTTTTACATGGTAAATTTTGAAAAACTTTACATAGATTGGTTCACATTGTGCTCCAAATATGGTTTATCACATCATTATCATCTAAGACATTTATTCCATCAATCTAAGGTTGGCATTTTATATTTGGATTTGGCAAATTGCTTCCATGAGCTAACTGTCTATCTAACACCCATGGAACTTGAACCCACAACCTTTAAGCTACAACAATGAGCCCTTACCAATTGGGCAACAGGCTCAAAAAATCAGTTTAGAGTGGTCTAAAACAAGCCCCTCAAGCAGGGTTGAAAAGTTTCTAGATGCCATTACCACCCACACTTCATTATGAGTAAAAATGATCATTCTCTATTCACTAGTGTCATTGCCTGGGGGCAATTCATTCCATTATTGGTGATGATACCTTACAAATATCTCAAGTCATCTATTATAAAGACTTTCAAAATGAAAACAACCTTGGTCTCCACACATACTTCCTGGGTATGGAAATCCAAATCATGTTGAAGGCATCTTTCTGTTTCTAAGGGAAGTTTGTGAGACTGACCAATTGACTCCATGGAGCTTAATGTCAAGTATAAAGTAGACATTGGTAACACTATCCTTGGTCCCACTCCCTATCAGCAACTTCTTGATAATCTCATATACTTTACCATGACTCAACTAGATATTAGTATATTACTCAAGTTGTAAATGTGGAGAGCCAATTTGATTATGATCCTCATGCCACTCATTTCCCTCGTAGTCAAACTCATGCCTTAGCTACGCGTGGACTCCAAACCCATTTTGTGCCTCGTTTAGTTTCAGGCACGCTTACCTAAATTAAGTCCAGTTTTTGTAGAAACCTAAGAAGTACCGATACGGGTACGCGTATCGGACACAATACGTATTCGATACGGGGATACGGCAAATTTTGAAAAACTAGGATACGGGTGCGGCGGGATACGCCGAATTAAAAAATTATTATATATACATATAGACTATAATTTAATAATTACTAGTTATTACATTGAAAAGTATAAAGCATTTCATTATATACATATAGACTAATATTTTCTAAATATATGAGTGGTCTATTATACATTATCATGGATTGAATCTTATAAATTCATTTTAGCTTTCAAATCCATTCTAATAACAATGTAATTAGTTATTATTTTTTTAAAGCCAAATCAAGAAAGCTACTTATCATAATATTCTAAATTTTTAACTCTAAAATGAAATTTATTATAATAATTATGTTTTCTTTTATTTGAGAAAAGAAATGTTATTTTTCATTAATAATAATTAGATAAAATTATGAGCTATAGGTAATTATGTTTCATTAATATAATAAAAATAAAGAAGACCTTTCAATAATAATGATAATGGTAAAAATATTAGATGGTAAATATAATATTAAATTATTACAATAAGGTAAATAAAAGAAAATATTATAATTTTTACTTTCAACATAAGTAAATATTATATTTAAAATAAAATTTTATTATTTTTCCTTTAAAATAATTTTTTGACAAAATATTGGAGTACATAAGTCAGCTCTTTGCTACGGGTGGTCACTGACAAACCCTAATACCCTTCTTTTAATACCCTTCTTCTCTTTCCCTCTCGATTAAACCCTAGCCGCGGCCGTCCTCTGTATTTTTCCCATCAACGAAGAAGAAAAAGAAGCAGAGAAGAGAAAGGAAAGCAGGTGTAGCGATTATTTTTTCTTCAATCTTTTCTCCATATTTTCTTTTTTCCTCTTTCCATTCTCTCTTTCTTCAATCTTTTCCCTCTTTTTTACTTCCGCACGAGGCGTATCCCGTGCCTCTTGTCTCGGCCGTGTCCCGATAGTATCCTCTTCATTTGTTGCCGTATCCTAACCCAGATGCGCGTATCCGGGAAGTATCCGTAATTAAAATATTTTTTAATTAATTGGATACGTATCCGGTACGTATCTGAGGCGTATCCGGCCGTATCCGTGTCGGATACGTACCAGACACGGGTACTTCACTAATTTTGAAGTATCCGTGCTTCCTAGGTAGAAACTGTATAATGAACCTATTTTTTAGTTTTCAATAACTTGTAGCTATTGTAGACCACATAAATAATGGCTAGTAATACTTAATTATAGACTCTAATTAATATATAATATACTTGTGCATTTACGTAATGCATACTTATATAACAGGTTTGGAAGCTCAGTTGTCCATACATTTTGGTGCTTTGGATGAGAACCACTGCTTTTGTTAACATTAATCTGATAAGGACACAAATTAATGAATGAACAGATATTTTGAAAGTACCTTGGAAAAACTAGGCTTGCACCTTAAGCTCCTAGGCCCTTTGGCACATTGGTTGCACCTTCTGCATTGACTAATATGCTCATTTCACATCCATTCTTTGTAAGTTGTGATGCCTTCCTGATACTTTTAATCGGTCTGTTTTTTTTACTACATATCTCCTGCCAATCTAATGGGGCATGCAGATGCTCATTGGGTCAATTGGTCAATTGTCCACCTCACAATGGTTCACCACTAGATGGTTTATGTTTTTTGGCAAATTCATCAAGAAAATTGAAAAAAAAAAAAAAAAAACTGTCGCTAAATCATCAGCAGAGGCAAGTATCACTTTATGTCTTCTGCAACAAGTGAGATTTTTTTGGCTTCGTCATCTTCTTGAAGAATCTGTCGTCTCCTATCCCTCTCCCACTCCATTACATGCTTAACAATACTAGTACCACACAAATCACTTCAAATCCAGTCTTTCACATGGCACACTGAACACATAAAAGTGGATTGCCATTTTATGAGTGATCATGTTGCTGCTTGGCACTTCGCTTTTCCACACATTTCTTCCCAATTCTAGCTGGCTCTCTTCACCAACGCAATGAGACATGACTTTCTAGTATGCAAATTAATGATATATGATGCTCTGCTTCAACTTGAAAGGGAGTGTTGACATCATGACAGTGGTATTTTGCATTAAGATAGACTCATAGAGCATTGAAAGATGGAACATGATCTATTGTACAGTTACAGTACATTATTCTAGGAGATAAGTTTGGATTTGTAGTATAGAATCTGTAATATGAGCATTTCCTTATATTACCTATGTAACTAGATGTGCAATCCCCTACTAGGTCTATAATGAGAGATGTAATTGTGTTCCATTTCTTATATAAAGAGTCATCTCGAAGGGAATGACACTTCGCCGAATATCATCTCTATCGATTTTCATATAGTTCAGCTCTCACCAATATAAATGCAAGCAAGAAATTGAATGCATGTAAACCCCAATACCTTTCTTTCAACAAAAACGATGGATAACGGACATGCATGGCCTGATCTTTCTGCTTGGGATGCTTCCTCCACAAGCAAACTCAAAAGCCGATCAATCTGCAAGAGAAATATAAAATAATTACAGTAAATTGTGATGCAGATGTATGAAAAATTAAAAATACACCTTTTGTTTAAAATAAAAATGAAAAGTAAAAGCTCAGTTTAGCAATTCCATTAGAAGTATTTACACGATGCCAGCCAGGGTTCTAGCAAACAGGTTACAAGGGTCTTCTGATGGTGATTTCGGAATACAGAGAAGCCTTATAGAAAGCAGACAGATTTTATAGTGTTCTCTTGTGGAACATGAGCACATTAATTCCCAAAATTGATCCAAGATGTTTGGAATTGCCTTGAAGCTTGAATTTTAGATAGGCCATGGTATGGTGAGTAGGGAGTCCTAGATTTCAGTCTTCAGAAGATGAGATTTGATGTTTAAGCGGAAGCAATATGTTCACCAATGTGTCACTTCAGCACATATATTGGTGATGCTCAATGGTTCTTCCAAATGTTTATCAATGCAACATAGGGTCTTTTCAAGGGAACTCACACTCTACTTATCTCTATCATCGCAGATTCCTATCATTCAATAGGGCAAGGGTGGATGGAATAAGCAGTGGTATCTCAGTCAATCCTTCAAATGTGTCTATTTCACCAACTTATTCACGATATCATCCTATTGTGCAATGCTAACCAGTCAGAACTTCACAATGTTGTGGAACTCCTAGAGGGTGGATGGAGTCAACGTCACATTGGAGTGGATCCTTCATGTGTCAATTCATCAACTTATTCATGGTATCGTTCTCTTATGCAATGCTAACAAGCCACAGCTTCAGAGTGCTGTGGAAATCCTATGGTGCTTAAGATTTGTTCCATTTTCAAAATAAATCTCAGGGTCATCAGATGATTGGTGACAACAAATATGGGCACCAAAGCAAGTTCTTTCCCATCCACTTGGATCTTCCAACTGTGTATCAGCATGTGAAAAGACAGTCATGAAACCTAATGATGAAGAAACTTGAAAAAGAGGAAGCCATTACTAACTTCCCCATATATTATCTCCTAACTTTCAAATGCCTCATGGTGGTTGCTCACAAGCTAGAAAAGATCCAAAAAGATTTTTTGGGGGAATGATAGTGATGACAAGAATAGATACTGATTGGTAGAGTGGTATTAAGTGTGTGAACCTTGTTGTAGAATATAGTCTTACCATCTATGTGTTTTTAGGAACACTAATTGGACTGCTCCTAAGGAGAATTATAACTGTTATATGGTTGGCTAAATCTTAGGAGATACAGTTAAAATCCAACCCCACAATTAATGGATATGATTACAATTATTTGTGCTATAATCTTCAGTGATTAGTAGTTGTACTAATGCCCTTTGTATTATAACTGTCTAGCTAATCTCTCCTAGAAAGAAGCATGTTGGATGCAAATGGATTTTTGCACCTTAATAATTCTGGCAGCAGTATTGCATGCTATAAATATCAAACTCATGGCGTGTGTTGCTTAGAGGCATGTGCTCCAGCTGCCAAGCTTAACTCTAGGTTATCATTTCTATTGCTGAAAATCTTAATTGGCCCTCCAACAGAGAAGTCAAAAACACCGCTCCACGTGGTTTGAATAGCACATACTTTGTCTACCAGGCTTTCTCCAACAAGGTAGGAATCTAAGATGCGTCAACTCAAGAAGTATATATATGCTCACAAACAGTCCCCAAACACTTGGTTTGAATAGTTTAGAGGGGCTCGTGAGAAATTTAGTTTATTTCCCAACGTAACTCAGATCCTTTTGTCATTGTTAAAAAGTAAATGAAACGAATAATCAATTCTCACTGTCCATGTCAATGATATTTCTTTTATGGCATCTCTAACATTAAAAATTAGGGCCTAGTCAAGTATTTCCTTGGTATTAAAGTTGTGCCCTATCTTCCAAAGGCATTTTCTCCTCACAATGTAAGCTTTAGATCTCCTTCATGATACTTGTAATTTGCGGAGTATTTCCTTGGTATTAAGCGTGTTTTGAGTTTTGACTCTATACAAGCCGAACAAGTTATTTCAGAATTGTAAGTAAATTAGTGAATCAAACATGAGCCCTCATAAGGAAGACCACTTACCAATGTTCCACATCCTGTTTTTGTAAAATGTACATAAAAATAATATACGAAGTAAAAATATATCCAACACTTTTATCTTCTTTCCTTTTTTATGTTTTAAAATATTACATCTTGAGTCTATAAGTTACATTGAGAAACTAAGGGTCTCCGAGGTAGTGCCCAAGTTATGATCATCATAAGAGGATGCCACACCACCTTGAATAATACATGTGCATCAAGTCCATTCCTTTGTATCTTTTCATCCGCATATCGGATTGACAATCTGTAAGTTGCACCAAAAAGCTAATCCAAAGATCTTCAACATGGTACATGGGTTGTGATAATTTAATCATCAAAGATGGGTCCCACACTGCATCTTTTGATCCATGTATTAGGTCAACAATCTGTGAGTTTCATCAAAAGGCTGATTCAAGGATCTTCAAGACAGCACGTGTTACATCCATGTCATCATTGAAAATGGGCCCCATACTACATCTTTTGATCCAAGCATCAGATTGGCAATCACCAAGTCGCATTAGAGAGCCAGTTCAAATATCTTTGAGATGACTTATAGGTTGTGATCATTTGAACATCACAAGTGGATCCATGCTGCATTTGTTGATCAACATATTAGATAAACAACTTGTCTCTTCCAAAGCATCTCTTGGAGTAAGACACCTCATTCTTAAAGGATCTTCTAACTTTACTTGATTAGATCTTTAATAGACTTCATTAATATCATTGGGTTTTTCCGATTAGGGGTGAAACTGCAATCAACACAGATGAGCTATCCACTTGGTTGTAGTTCCCCATGAGAGGCCTATTCAATGATAAATCCAAACCGCTCAAAATGTTATTTTTCTTTAGATTAAGGTCGAACCATCATTGACATCCATTTGATGCATCCTCACCACTGGATTGAAGATTTGAACATCATTGGTAAAAATATTTATCCAATGGTTTTATTTTGATTGTAAAAAAGTTCAATGGCTAGGATGACTAGATGGGTCCTATGTTGGACAACAGTTCTCGTGACAATCTATCCAACCATCCAATTCTTTTAATCATAGGACGGGTCCCACTGTCTGAAGTAGCCCATCAGAGCACCCAAGCTTTTCAGCCTGGGTGTTTGCTAGACTCGCCCTTCATTTCAAGGGGGGAAAAACATTGGTTTTTGATAGATCGTGCTCGATCAACTAAAAGGGGCTCGAATCATACTTTTTTGAGGTAATTTTGTAAGAAAATTTTACTTGCCACCTATTACTTTGATCAAAATGATGAGGGACATATTTATCCAATGGCAAAACTTGAAAAGAAGTGGTCCCACATTATAGAAAAGGCCTCTGGTCCAGGCTTCATGGTTTATAGTGTAACCAGTGCATTTAACATCTCTTAATAACTAATGCAATCAAAGCTCATCAAACGATGGCAAATGGAACATGGCCGACACGGATGGTCAAAGTGGGCCAAGTGCTTAATTCAACCTCTTTATTCAGGGCTCAAATTCAAACTGAATTAAAATGCAATGAACTCCAGTAATTAGCCTATTGATTTACCCACCAAATGAACCCAAAATGGAATAATTCCAACAAAATTTGGTAAAGCTATGATGGATTTGTGGACTCAAAATCACAATTACAAAATTTATTTTGATAGTGAGCCCATACTAGCTCAGATTAACCGATGAAGTAGTGGTAACCCTGTCCATGCAAACTACAGCTTTGAAATAAAAATTAGGCCATACACAAGCTATAGTATAGTAGAGCTCCTTGAAGATCTCAGTCATTCTTCATTCTAGCTAACCAAATTAGAGCCGAAGATACTAGAAGCAAGCAGAGAGCATATAAGCATAAATTCGAAGTAAAAGATTTCACAGTAAGAGATTCTTACCTGTCACTGTTTCAAAAAGGCTCAAACCACCAAAATGGAATGGTTAGTTTTAATTGAATATATCCAAAATTTTATTGGAGAAAAGAAATGATTGAGATTCAACTTATTTCATCAGTCAACAGCAGCAGCAACAACAATACGCAGAGATGCAAATTGCTACAGATAATACAACCATGGTGGAATTAACTAAGTTCCAACACACTCAATGGAAAACATTACTGAAACACTGCTTAGTAGCAAAGACATAATGCAGATAAAGCCTCAGAATGTAACTATAACCTTTGACTAATTACAAACATGAATCTCCATGTTGTAGAATTCTAGTATAGAAGTCAATGACAAACCAACCTTATCACTTTCCATAACCTTCTCCAAAATCTGAGATACATTTGCTGTTGGGCTACTTACTTTTCCCACCTTTACTTGTACAGGTTTGTTTAGATACTCCTAAGATGCATCAAATGAAAGGCAGTCAAAAGAACATTCAGTAATACATTCTTCACCATAGAGCATGAATAAAATCAGACACTAACAGCAATCAATGCCAGCTTTCAGGAAACCAATTCAAGATACAATTCTTCACATATTAAAGGAAAATCTAACAGTCGGGAACTAAAAATTCATTTCATATAGCTTTTAAGGGGGCCGTTAGTTGCTTTCCAAGATCAATGCCTCAAGCACATTCACAGTGCATAGGCAGGCAGGGTTTCTAGTTATCATTCAGGGAATTCTTAATCTTTCCTCTAGATATTTGTATGCATTGCACATGTTTCCCAGAAGGGGAAAAGAGAAGGATATTCAAACAGGGAGCAGGGACATGAAACACCATTTTTCAACATCCAGGACAAGGGAACGTGATGGAGACAAAAGATTGTGTGTGTGTGTGTGTGCGTGCGCCTATACTATGGACCCCCTAAAAACCGTTCTCATGGATTTCCATAAATACAACCAATAGGCTCCACCTGGGCCATGCAAATAGGAGGGTTTAAAGGTCTTGGCTTGTGTATGGTGCTTATAAGATTTCATCTTGATTAGATAAGTGAAGTCATGTTTTTTAAGGCTTCCAGAGTTCCAACTGTATCTAATAGTAGAAATCCATTGAGTTAGACAAACATACTATAATTGGTGTGAAATTCGAACAAGTGCAATCCACGGGGTAGGTGGGTATAAGCGGGAGACGGATCCATTGGGCCCACTAGGTCAAACAAACCAAAGTTTGCACGAAGGTCTCATAAGAAATATTCTTAAGGGAGAATTGTTTCATATATTATATTGCTGCATGGAGAAAATCTCTCTTGCAAGGTGTACACGGCAACTACAAAGTAGGCCTAGATTTTCTGGAGAAAATCCAGCCATATTAGAAGCAGCCAGCGATTGTGCATCTCGGAACCGTGTGAAATTTTTATGGGCAGCCAATGTGTATCATGGAAGATTTATACAGCATTGACAGGGAGGTCGTTAGCTGTAAATTACAGCAAGAAACGGCTTGGGTTCTCTATATATATATCGGTTGGTTGCTATGAGAGAGACGCGGGCCACACGTTTTTTGGCCGCATACAAGAGAGGGTGGAGACGAGTGAGAGACCGACATCAACTGAGAGGTGAAGTTGGTGTGCCATTTCAAACAAAGAGATATACACCAACTGAGAGGTGACGTTGGTGTGCTGTTTTGAATGGGTTTATTCTGAGTTTGAGAGTGTAATAGAGAGATGGGTGTACAAAGGGCTCGGGACTTCGAGTTTAGGCTCTAGACTCGAGGGAGTCATTAATTTTGTACTTGTATTCTATTTTCTCTCATAGTGAAAAATTTTGTTGCTCCATGGACGTAGGTCGGGTGAGTCGAACCACGTAAAATTGTTGATGTTGTGCTTGTGCTTGTTCTATTCTATTATTTATTTGGTGTGATTATTTGCTAATAATCCTAACATGAATTGCCCCAGTGGCCAATTTGACACCCATTTGACTTTTAAAGCCTATTGACTCGTCATCATCAGTCAAAATCCCAAAAGCCTATTGATCTAATCCGATGAATTTCCACTATTAGATAAATGTGAAATTTTATAATTCTTAAAAAACATGACTTATCTTATCCAATCAAGATAAAAAAATTTAGGCACCATATACAAGCAAAGGCCTCTCAAACCCACCCATCCGTGTGGACTCAGATGGCGCCCATTGGCCATTTATTCATTCTTAGGGGAGGAGGAGAGCTCCTAATATGTGTGTGTATAAGATTTTTATATTACATAAAATCCATTTATTTTTTAGCTCCTAATATGTGTGTATAAGATTTTTATATTACATAAAATCCATTTATTTCTAACTTTATAAGATCATTGGCCCCTTTATATATGGGTAAAATCCAACAGGACAAAGTAGTTCATTTACATTAATAATTAGGGCCATAGAGGTCATTTTATATATATATATATATATATATATATATATATATATATAAATAAAATCTTAAACCCTCTCCACAAACCCCTAGCATTTATTATGTAGAGGAAACAAGTGTTGCTCTTTCTGCCACTACCTGTGATCTCAATTGATCTCTTTAGAGTTATCGTTCAAAAAAAAAAAATCCAAATGGGTTGTGACCTCCCATGCATCATACACATTCCATCCATGTACTGCATCCACATATGTATGTAGGGCCTACTCACATGTCTGTGCAATGAAAAAAAAGCCAAATCACCATTGAGTAGTAGTGTCAATAAGCTAAGAGCATAAGAATTCAAAATGTGCATCCTCGAGCTATTACAGACTAGGAAAATGCAGCACATCAGTTTGCGCAAGAAGTTTGTGGTCATTTTCTGTCATTTTGACTTTAAAGAGAAAATATGTTGCCACTCATTGGCTTTATTTGGGAGTTATTGTTTTCACAATGGGAATCTCATTTAGTTCCAAATGGGGAGAAACACGCGTACATTCAATAGGGATCTGATTGTTTTCATCCAAATGGGCACAATTCATGGAGGTGGTTCCAATGGCTCTTAAAGGATCTGGAATAGAGGATTTTGAAAATGTTGTAAATTGGCTTTCAGCCACAAAGGAGTCCATGGGCTTGTAAGTTTTTCATTTAAGCAGACACATTTTGCGGAATGCAGTTCCATCAACAGTTAGACAATCAGGGTGAAGGATTGGAAAGAGAAATTCTTGAAATACTTTTTGGCTTTTAAGTGATGGAATAAGTAAACATTGTTGGGTTATGGAGCCCAGCAATCCAGCGCTGGTGGGGGGAGGGGGGGACCTCCACCAGTGTTACCCGTAGGCCAGTAGGGACTAACAGCCATAGTGGACTGACCACCACAATTTCACACCAAGGACCACTTGTGCAGCAATGGGGGGTGGGTGAAAGTCTCACATTGCCCAGGAGGTGCAAGGCTTGGGTGCTTATATGAGAGGTTGTCTCCCTCACCTAGTGTGACGAGTTTTAAAGTCGTAAGCCCACACTGTTGTGTGCCCCCAAAAGGCCTTGCGGGGGTCCGGCCAGAGAGGGGGGGGGGGGGGGGGGGGGGGGGGGGGGGGGGGGGTGTGGGTGGAGGGGGTTGGGTTGTGGGGGTGCACACGGTCCTAACAAACATAACAGTGAGGGCTTAGCGAAAAAGTAGTTCATATTGCTTTCAAAATTCTTTCATGAAGGCATGCATGACTACGGCAGGCAGAAGAGTCACCTATGGAAAATTGATCTCTGCCAAAGGTATTCTTCTTGAAGTTATGCAGGTTGAGCAACAAGAGGCGAACTAGGTGATGCAGCACATTCCATCCCATGCGCAAGTTGCTTTCCCGTGTTGCTATTTTCGTGTTTTTTTTTTTAGTAAGGATAGTTTTGTCATATTGTTGTTTTTTTATTTTAAGTAAGATAGACTCTTTATAAAGCCTTGTAGCCTTTGAGGCAAACTTACGATTGATGAAATAAAATTGAAACTTCTTCCGCAAAGCCTTGTGTGTGACGGTAGTCTTGGTGGAATCCAAGAGAGATCTGAAGCTGCTTCTTCTTCCAGGTACGAGTACATCCCTTCTTCTCTTCTTCTTCCCCCATCTCTTTGTTTTCCTTTTGATTTCACAAACCCAGCCCTTTTCCACCATAGCCAAAACTTCCCTCTTTCCCATCCTACCATCACCAGACCCTTCCCCAAATACCTTTACTGTTTTTGCCCCTCTCCAAATCCCCTTCCCCTACTGCCGCCCCTCCCTAAACTCCCATCTACACCTTTCGTTACCCTTAAACAGGCCTCCTACAGTCGCTGTTAGCCCTTTTTGGGTCTTTTCTCTTCATCGATACCCTTAAGAACCCACACAGCCCTCATCCTTAGCCCTCTACACCTGTCGTAAGCCTCTTTAGACCCTTCTTTTCTCTACCAACTACCCATACAGTCCCTAAACTGCTGCTGTCCCATTTTCCTTAGCCTTTCTTAACCCTCTTTTACATCTGTCCTGTGTTTCCAGCCACCATACTGTTGTCCTAAACCCTTGGGAACCTTACTTGGCCCAAACAGTCTTTGCTGCCCCTTCCCCTGTGACCCCTTTACTGTTGTTCTGCACCTTTTCACCCCCACATCTTTATTCTAAACCTTTCTTAGGCCATCTACTGCTGTTCTACTCTACTTTGAAGCCTAATAACCAGATTTAACACTATTTGATGTTGGTTTATGTGTTTAGAAGGTTTGTTAAGCCCCTTTGTTCTGAAAGGCCTTCTATTTTTGAGCTATTACTTGATTTAGATTAAATATAATTGCTTATATTGAATTCCTAGAATTTTCATGTTTATTTGTGGTAGATTTTATTATTCTGAATTCCAATTATTAATTTAGATTTTAATTTTAGTCCCCATACTTTTGATTCATATTGATTTCTTGTCACATTATACTTGCATTTAGGCATTTAGGGTTCCCTTTAGCCTGTCCTGCGTCACCAGTGCCAATAAGGATACATTAGTACAAGCACATAATTTTTTTTTTTTTAAATCTCAGAGCCAAATGGATTTGAGGAATGAAGTGTGAAAGCCAAGAGTTTTTTTGACCTCGTATAAAACAAACAAGAACAGGCCACGAGGATGTAAATGCAGCTATTGACCGACCAACGATACAAGCTAGAAAAGGCACAACTGCACTACCAGACAGGCAAAATAACGCAAGAACAGCATCAAGAGTTGCCCATACTGCCTAAGGGTCACTAAATCATTTCATTCCTATTCACTCTAAAGCCCAGCAAGTAAATAGAGGGATGTGTCAAAGCTGAAAAGACGTTGCTTGCTGGCCTGAAAAGCCTGGCAATGCATGGACTTCAAGCCCCATTCTAGTAAGGTGCGCTAGACTACATAGCTATCAAGCAATGGGCGAGCTAGTACCTTCTTTTGGTAAGGGTTTTCTACAAAAAGAAGTGCCGATGGTAAAGATAACTTTCTAACTAGGGCATGGGGTGATACGGACAAATTGGATGCAAGCCAATTCATCATCATCGAAGCCTTTGTCCCATCTTGCAGGAAAGTTAACCATTTTTCTGGAGGGGTGAATGCTACTAATTGAAAGGTGTGAAAAGTGGTAAGAGAGTCCCACATCACCTAATTCGAGAAACCAATGGCTATATAATGTTGACTCCTCTCAATGGCTAGCTTTTGAGAGTGAGTTCTACCTCAAGAATGTTATCATGTCATGATTTTCTAACATGGTATTAGGGCAGATTCCATGTACAACCGCTACACATAAGGGAGGGTGAGCAGCTGCACATGAGGACGGGTGTGAAGTGGCAAGAGAGTCCCACATCGTATAATTTGAGAAACCAATGACACTAGATAACACTTGAGGCACCCTCCTCTCAATAACCATCCTCATATCAAAAGCATTTTTAAGGGAAAATGTGTAATTACCTGTGCCAGTGCTTCAATTTCCACAGGCATTGTTGCACTAAACAACAAAGTCTGGTGCTTTTTTGGAAGGTTTCGCATGACCTGAAACAAAGCAAACAATCAAAATGAACAAGTGGCATCATAATGTCATGTAAATGATCTAATAAGAACAATAATGCTACCTCAAAATTATACAACATCATTGCTTCACATTTTAACCTTGCTCTTTCTTTCTTTCTTTCTAATGATGCCAATGGCATATGGCAGTCGGTGATTAGAAAACTTAAACTAATGGCTATCTTGACCTTAATTGAAGAATTCAGCCTTATTAGGAACTGGACACAACTGACAGGGATTGCTGCCACCATTGTGCTAAATCTTACTTGGTCAGCATGAATAGCTAAGGTGGTAAGTGATAAGCACAGAAAAATGACTATTTTACCCTTATATTTGGACTAGTTAGCCTCTTGTTTTGTGTGTTTTAGAATATGTTTAATGAGATTTTGGACATTTTGCAGGATTTACAGGGAAATGCAAGATATGAGAATTCAAAAGGGAAATTTTGCAATTTATGGGCATAGGTTGATATTTTGGAAAGTTAGAATTTTTAATAATTATTTTACCACAATTTTAGGGGTTTTATTTGTAAACTAATTAATTCAAATCCATTTATGAGAGTTTGGATTAATTTAGTATATTTTTAGAATTGATTGTAAGTAGGTAAAATTAATTATTAGATTTTCCATACTTTGAAAAGCCCAATTATTAAGCCCATTAAGAAAAGCCCATGAAGAAATCCACATGTGTGAAGACTATTTTCATTATCTCAAAAAGAAATTCGAAATTTACAAGCTAATATAAGAGGATTTTCGAATTTGGCAAGTGGATTAAGGAAAAAGAAAGAAAATAAGAAAGGGAGAAAAATAAGGAAGGTTTGACACATGTTCAGTATTTTAGTCATAAAGTTCCACTCCGATGTCCAATTGCTTTAATTCTTTTTGCGTCGGAAAGAAGACTTCAAGGGCTACAACTTTGTAGTTTACGACTTTTCCTGATTCGGATGTTAACAAGGTCAAAACTAAGCTGCAAGATGGTACATGTGTAAAAAATGGATATTTGCACCCACTTTCCTTGTACGAAATTTACTATTTTTTCCACCCCTTGCCTCCTTTGAGCCATTCCATGTTTAGTACAAACCATATCAGCCCTTCATGTGTCCCTTGCTTTATTTAAATCTTTAAATCAAATCCATTCATTCCACCTCCTTTCATCTATAAATACTAGCCCTCTCCCATTGAGAAAACTGAACTTGGACATTGAAGAAAATGTTGTGCAAAGGAGAAGAGGAAGGAGAAAGACTGTTGGATATTCAATCCACATGGGTTCTAAGGTTGGTGGATTTTGATTTCCATCGTATTTTTCTTATGTTATTATTCCAAAACTCCAATTGAATTGTAATTTTTAATTCCATGTTTTAATCAATAAGAGAAGGTGAGAATTAGAATTATGGTTTTCTAATTGTTCTTTCATGTGTAATGAAAATTTCAATTTTACTTACATTCTTTTAATGATTTTATGTTGTTTATTTTCCTAAGAAATTTAAGGAAAGTGAGATTATTTTAAGATTGGTGGAACTTGATTTTTCCCTTCTAAGGCTCTTTTCAAGAGTGAGATTATTTTAGATTTAGAATTTCAAGTATAAATTTTACCTAAGCCTAAGGCCGGAATTGAATTTTCTTAGTTAAATGAATTTCATAGATTTCATATTTAGAATTTTAATGAATTTGAGATTTGAATGCGTGTTAAATAATTTACGTGAGCTCCATATTCTAGGCCGTTATTTTATCATTAAAATTTGGATGATAATGCCTTCTTGATTCTTTGATCCAGTTCCATTGTAAATATGTATATAGGTAATTTAGATGTTATTTATGTTTTCTTTTGTTTATAAATGCAAATTCTTGAAGATTGTGGAACTAGGTTGGTAAATTAATTAATTGTATCTTGATTTTGTATTTTAAATTAGATTGAGATTGTTTATATTTTTACATTAAATCCACCATCTTAATTAAAATTAGTTAAATTGATAAATTCTATGATTAAATCTATAATGTTTCTAAATTAAAACTAAAATTCATAGATTATGATTTATCTCCATGTTTTCTAAATTTCTAAAATTATATAATTCAGTGGTATATTTTTCACGGATATATTTTCCTAAGTTCCGATGGGTTCGACCTCGCACTCAATCGCTATACTATCTAATGGTTCGTGCGCTTGCGAGTTATAAATTTAAAATTTGCACAACAGTAAGGTATCAGGGAGAAGAAGCATAAGTTGACAAGATCTTATCCACATGGCATTAATGGCTTTGACTTCTCCCGATTTTACCATTTTCCATTTTATCATGACCTTGTTTTACCAGAGCTGGACAGTGATCAAACAAATAACCATTTGTGTTGGCATGGAAAATCAGAAATACGTCATGCAGTATATAATTTTTTCCTAACACCTCCATCTCAAATCCATCTTATAAAAAATAAATTTCCATGAAGTCATTATCCCAATTTCATGTAGGTCCTGATATGTTAAGAAGTTGTTGATAGGGATAAGCATTATATGACCAATTTTCCAAGGTACACCATGCCCAGAATAAAAATTTTGATGAGGGGAAAAAATAACAACATATAAGATGGGCCAACAAACAAATGCTTCTAGAATTGAGACCAATCTGTTAAAATTGATGATGGAAAAATAGCAATTGAACAAATTCTAGATGGAACTTTCACCTCTCTTATTTGTGGTTCAAAACCCATGTCAAGCATCCTGTCAGCCTCATCCAGAACAACAAAAGATATCCTTGAGAGGGAGGTATTTCCTTGCTGCAAATGATCAATAAATCGTCCGGGTGTAGCAACCACAATATGAACTCCAGCACGTAGCTCAGACCTCTACGCATATTTAACTAGTACAAGTCAACAGATCATAGAAAATAGTGCACTTTGTTGCTGTGAGAAATGATGAGGAAGAATGACAACAAAAGGATCAGGGGGAATAGACTAAAGGTCTCGGGTTCGACTCTCTCCGGAGTTACCCGATACATGAGGCTCGCAAGTGGTTTCATGTATCCATAGGATTAATCTCACCTCCAATATTGGGTGGGGATACCCATCATATTCAAAAAATAAAATAAAGAAAGGAGTACCTGCAGCAACAAATCAAGAACACTGTTGCACCACAAGTAAATAGTTCAAATTAGTTGATCTGATAGGTGCTATCTACAGATGGAGGATTGCCCAAAATTCTCATGTCTTCTACATTCTAGTCCTTAATCTTGACAACTTTTTAGACAATTACTGTGAACCCTTGTTAGACAGTAATTAGCAGACCATGATCATAGTTGGATTCTTCCCAGTAGGAGATTTTTTATGTCACCTCCATAGATCAAAAGGAAAAAAAAAAAATTAGAATCTGATGATGATGATGACAATGAGACTGATTAATCCTAAGGTGGTCCTTCTACATAGGGTGAGGTCCACCAATTGAACTATGGACTCAAATTCACAGAAATTGAATAACAGCAAAATTCATGTTTGCTGCTACATACACTATAGTTCCTCTATATAAATAAATAAATAATAATATACAAATACAAGCACCAGAAAAATACCCATCTGAAGATCTGTTACCTGCTCTGCTATGTTTGTTCCTCCTACAATGATAGCAGTCCGGAATAACTCTAGTGATCTACTGAATGCCTTGACCTAAAAAAACAAATAGAGAATATAGGGCAATAATTTAGTGTAACTCCATTACTATTCCCAGATGAAAAAAACGTAAGGCATATGCCACACTGGATCTGCATGTGTGCATACATGCGTTAAGTAAAGACCAAACATAAATTAGAGTACCATAATTATGATCTTCCAGAAGTAAAACACATGCATTCAACCTTTTTACTAACCTTGTTAACAGGCTGCTATTTTTTAACAAGTAATTATGGTGGTCAAACGCATGGATAGGCTCCGAACCTATTTTGCACCTCACCTAGCTGTAAGGTGGGTTCATCTTAATTAGGTCTATATTTTGGATTTTTTTTCTAAAATAACACTTTTTCAATCTCCCTACAATAACAATTAGATATTCTATCTAATATGGATTGTTAGCAGTAATGACATATAGATGGAGCACTGCTACCTATCCTCACTGATTTTGACTTCCAGAGAGAGAGAGAGGGAAGGATTAAGGTTATAGTGTAACATCTATGTTATTTGGTTTTTTACACTTTTGATCTTAAATCTTTGGAAATGATTTCTCTGTCCTACCCATTTCTCCAAGAACTCAAACGATGCAAGTGGACTTGACTCGCTCAATTTTTTCATAAAACTCAGTGAAAATCAAACAAAAACCTGATGCCTCATTGAGTTCTCGATGAGTTACTCATTTTCCCAGCAATTCAAGTAGACTCACCCGAGATAACTGAGTCAAAAAAGAGTTTCCAAACATAGATCTAAATATCCCTCCTTCCTTGCATACTTTTGGGGAAAAAAAAGGTCATTTAAAAAAAATCTGCCTCAAAATATTTTGAAAAAGGTTAAACTAGTTAAAAAACTCATTGAAGATTTTTAGAACTCTTCTCATTCTGTTCCTTGTATGCTTTTTACTCTCTTTTCTAGAAATAATTGTATGCTATTTAGTTTCCTAATAGACCTAAGTCAACATCTCTCCCCCACCACCCCAAAAATAAATAAATAAATATAAACCCTGTTTCTTTAAAAGGTATTTAAAAAAAAAAAAAAAGGAACACGTTTGTTCTCCGAACAGGAAGCCTCCCCTTCTCCAATCTCATCCTTCCCTTCCTCAAACTCCTTTCTCCTCGAAACTTCCATTTTTTTTTCCTTAAATCCCTTCCTTTCCTAGAATTCATATCTATGATGCAGAGTTACAACACACTGAAACTTAGAGAGCCTTTTGTTTTAAAAGTTAACAATGTTGTCCAGAGAAAGAACACATACAAAGCAGAACCTCGATAACACAGTAAAAAAGAAACAAGACTGAGAAAATTCAAAAAAAAAAAAAAAAACAAGACAGAAAATCCAAGACCTTAGAAATTCTAACTAGAAAATAGAAATTACGCGAGGGGAAAGGAGGCAGCGTGGGTTGGGTTAATGAGGAGGTTCTAGAAGAGAAAGGATTTAGGAAAAAGAAGGATACATGCAACAAAAAAGGGAGGACGACAAAATGGAGGCAAGGTTTTGATTGGTTTTTATTCTAGAATTTGAGAATGAGGGGGATGTGAGGGGCAAGAAAAGTTAAGGGTGACGATGAAACACCATGGAATGCCAGCAAAGAAAGGAATGTCATAATCCAATTTTTACCTCACTACAGGTAGATAATGATCTTTTGCACCTTCCTAATATATTTGACCATGGATATAGACAAATCTAACCATAGATAGCCCAAATTGCATACTAATCCAACAGCGTCTTCAAAGATTTGGCTCAATCATCCATTTATACCATCCAAGTGATCCATTTGTGGATTGGACTAATCTAATTGTTGATACAAAGACACAGAGACATTTGTTTTCTTCATATTTTATTAGTGTCGTGTTGTTTAATTTATATGTATTTAAGATTGTTATAGGCATTCATTTTTAATTTATAGTTTTAGTTTTTCCACATGTGTCTTGTTAGTCACATGTGTCTTGCATTTTCTAAGATAGCCTTTCTTTTTATAAATAGCCTTGCACGAGACATTTTTTAAATGATGACATGAACGAATGATTGAATAAATTAATTAATAAAGAATTTACTAAGACTGCCACTACAAAGTTTTGGTATAACTCCTGCCTTCTTGACTTGAAGTCAAGGAACTTTGTGTGATTCAAAGTACAAATCTGTTATTCTTCCTCTCTCTCCTCCTCTCCCACTTTGCTTAAGACGATCTCTCTTTTCCTTTGTCTCTCTTTTCTTCCTATTTTTTCCCCATATTTCCCTCTCTTTTACTATAACGACCCGTCCCGCTAGCACAATATTGTCTGCTTTGGCCCCACACAGACAAGCATGCATGGCTTTGCTTTGGCGAGTCAACCCACTGTATTACTCCCAAAAGGCCTTATGATGGGGAGGGGGTTGCCCTCTCATATAAAGCCCCTACCACCCAAGTCCACAACCGATGCATGACTTTTGGGTGGGGTATTACAATCCACCCCCCTTAAGACCAGAGCAGTCCACGGCTCTGTCACGTCACACTGACAGGGGGTCCACACACACAGACAGGCAACGTCACGCAAGTAAAGCTCACACAGTCCGAGTGTTAAACCGTGCATTGATATACCACTTGTGATGACCCGACCCTACGTCATCACAATATTGTCCGCTTTAGGCCCCGCAGTTTGGAGTATTCTATTTTATAAAATAAATAGATATTTATATATTTTAAAAAAAAATATCTCACTAAATAAATCTCAATAAGAATGAATTTTAGTAAAACTAATTTCTATGGTAAACTCAACCAAGGAACGTGGGTCATATGGGTCCACTCAAAATTATAGATTTTAAATTTTAATTGGATAATTCTAGTCGAAATTCTGACTTTGGGAATTAAAGTCTAATTTGATACTTTAATTTTCCATTCACTTGATTTCAACTCGAAGGGGATAAATTTATAACTTTCTAATTGAGGTAAAGGTGTGTGCAATCGGGGTCTATTGTTCAATTCCTAAGTTTGAAGTGTGTTTTCTTCCCAAATAATTTTATCAAATAAAATATCAAACCAGTTCAAACCATAATAATTTTCTAAACTAGTTCTACTCACTACTACTGACCCGCTACTCCGGGTCAGATCACTACATATACACCCCACTTTTGCCCATTTTCATCCAAACCCTAACACCAACAAAACCAGGATCCAACCCCACCATCAAACCACCAAAACCCAATCGGGACCCAACTGTACGGATGTCTATATAGGTCCACACAACTGTACTAGCATTCATATAGGTCTGTACAACCATAACAACGAACCCATTTTCCAAATTCTTCATCCCAACCTTTAGATCCCTATCTTAGAAGCATAGATCTAAACCTAACCTATTGCTCGAGCCTATTTGACACCTATTTTCTATCAAAAAAAAAAACAAATTCTAATCCTTTTTTTTTTATGTAGAACACATGGTTGTTGCATTCATGGATCGGTAAGAGAGGATGGCAGACAAGAAGCACGGACAACACACCTGATCACACATGAACACCACTTCTCTTCTTAATTTTATGCTTAACAAATTCATTTGGACTCTATATTTTATTTTATTTTATTTTGTCTTTTTACTTTCCTAATGCAACCCATATTTCCTTTCCTAATCAGGTTTCCTAATGTTTTTTATAAAAGTTGTTGAACTAAATAGGGACTGCACTGTCTCATAAATAAGGAAAACTAAGAAACTGAGTTTTCTTCCCTTTCCCTTTTTATTCTCTTCACTCTTCTTCTTCCTCCTCATCTCGTGCAGACAAGCCCCACAAGACCCACAGGTGTCCCTGTCTGACAGGAACGACCCGTTTGTCCCCTTCCTCACTCCTCCTCTCGTTGAAGACGAAACCTTCTGTCTACTCCATGAGGGCTTGACATCACAGCGCCTGAGACGTGATCCCTAGCCGTCTCTCACTCCAGTGTTCGGCAAACGAGCGACCCCACCCGCGTTCCGTCGCTCGGCTGATCCCAAGAAGAGAGCTCCTGGTCGTCGTCTCCAGCATGACATTGTGCTGACTAACGCATCAAGGACGATTTCCTGGTCGTTTTCCTCTCCTATTTTGGTAGATTACTCCAACGAGACCTCCTCGACTTTCCTCAATAAATCACTTCTGCCGAGCCACTTTCGACAAAACCTAGATGGTCTAATAGCCCTATCTCATCCTTTTAGGTCGCTGATTACCTAGGGTAGGGATTCGCAAGATCAAGCAATAAAACCACGAGGGCAAATGTGTGAGTGCCAATCTTCTTTTTGAAGCTCTTTTTTTTTTAGCGGTAACTGAAAATTTTCATTAAAGGAAAAGGAAGAGAAACAACAAGAGGAAAGAGAGAGAACAAAAGAAAAACAAAGCAAAAGAGAATACAAGATCAAAAGAAGAAGCCTCCAGCAGCATGTTCATCAACTCCCAGCTTGGCGAAGAAATTTGCCACTCCATCAGCTGAACGCCCAATTTTTGAAAAGGACACTCCCATCCCATTAGCCAAGTCTCTCACCTCCCTAACCACATTGACCAATCTCCAAGGTGGGCGACACACACCCGATGTCCATTTGAAAGCATTTGCCGAGTCGCCTTCTTTGATTGGATTTCCATGACCATGATTCTTCCAGATGACTAAAGTTCTCCTAATGCTAAGGATTTCCACCTCATTTAAATCTTTAACACCAATTGATTCTTTGAACATAATGGACGTTTCTCCCATACGATTTCTCAACACACCACCGATTCCAGCTGGCCCTGGATTCCCTCTTGAAACTCCATCAATATTAAATTTCAAAGTTCCTTGTTGAGGTGGTTTCCATCTATCCATCGGCTTTGCAGATCTCCGTTGTTTCTTTATGCATCCCTCCCAAGACACTAAAAGATCATTGATTTTTAGACCCTCAAAAGCGGGATTCACCAACAGCCAAACAAACCAACTCCACTTGGCTTTTTGGAAAAGATCATACTCAGGGGATGACATTCCTTCGAAAAGTCGTGAATTCCTTTCCTTCCAAACTGTCCAAAGAACCACTGCCAGAATTGTTTGCCAAGCAATCCTCATTCTGGGATTCAATCTCGATATGTTCCAAGCCCCAAATTTTGGATAATAGAATTAAGCATGACCCAAGGAACTCCCATGAAATTGATGAATTTTGACAAGAGATTTTTGGCTACATCACAATTAACAAAAAGATGGTTGACATCCTCCAACGCTGAATCACAAAAGATACAATTTAGGGCATCACCGTCTCTAAGCAAACCCTTTTTTTTTCAATTCGGCTCTCGTAAGGATTTTTTCTATAAGAACACACCAAATGAATTAGTGGACCCTTGGTGGAGCCGCCCCTTCCCACACTGAATTGGGAAGCCATGAATGAATCATTATGTAGATGATTTTGAACCAATTGAATTATTGCTTTAACTGAAAATTTGCCCAAGGCCTCACCGGACCAAATCATTACATCGCTTTCTGACATTGACAATGAGGAATCACCAAGGAAAGTCAAAAGACCATTGAGGCTCTTCACTTCGAAAGATCTCAGGCTCCTTCAAAAAATCAAAATGTCAGGAGGCAATACCATTATCCCATTCAACATAGTCCTTTACCAAAGCATTATTATTCCTCGAAATTCTGAACAGCCTTGGAAAGGAATCCTTAAGAGGACTCTCGCCAATCCAAAGATCTTTCTAAAAATGGATTCTATCACATTTGCCAACCAAAAATCTGATATTCCTTTTGAATAGACTGCCAACCAAACCCACTCCCGACCCAAGCCTCCACCAAGCTTTAATCACTGAGGAACCCACACATGACTATGAGGAATCACCAAGGAAAGTCAAAAGACCATTGAGGCCCTCCACTTCGAAAGATCTCAGGCTCCTTCGGAAAATCAAAATGCCAGGAAGCAATACCATTATCCCATTCAACATAGTCCTTTACCAAAGCATTATTATTCCTCGAAATTCTGAACAACCTTGGAAAGGAATCCTTAAGAGGACTCTCGCCAATCCAAAGATCTTTCTAAAAACGGATTCTATCACCTTTGCCAACCAGAAATCTGATATTCCTTTTGAATAGACTGCCAACCAAACCCACTCCCGACCCAAGCCTCCACCAAGCTTAATAATCACTGAGGAACCCACACAATCTGTTTGATCGCTAAGGAACCCTCCGCCGACATCCTCCACACCGTATCTAGCAGAAAGGACTTTGACCCACAGGGTTTCCTTCTCAATACCGAATCTCCAAGCCCATTTGCATAACAAAGATTGGTTCTTAAGATGAATAGGCACCAAGCTCTTTGATTCATGTAAGTGTGAATCTGCACATTATTTGTTTTGTTTTTTGCTCAATAGTAATCTATCTCTTTGATATCATTATGTCAATTATGGAAATAGGTTGTGTTATGTGCCTAATGGGGCCCAAAATGGGGTATGGGTATTGAGTTGGAGCAACCTAGTATGGAATATGCTTAAGGGCTTTGATTTTCCATGTTCCATCAACTCTGGAGCTTTTGGCGTATTGGTCAGGTACCTAAAATATAGTATCAAAGCAGGTACCATGTCCTGGGTTCGAATCCTGGAGAAGGCAATTTATGGAAATGGCTATCTAGTGTGAAAATGAAGCTGCCGCAGAGGTAGAAAGGGTCACCTGATCTAGAGTGAGAGCTATCATAGAGTGGGCCACCAAGACATCAACTCTAAAGTATGGTGGTCTGTTATGTGCCTAATGAGGCCCAACTTGGGATATGAGCGTCAAGTTGGGCCACCCTAGCATCGGATAGGTTTGGAGGCTTTAATATTCTACATTTCATCAGCTTTGGAGCTTTTGGCATATTGGTCAGGTACCTAACTCTGGGAATTCAAACTCAAGACATGGTACCTGCACTAATACCAAATGATAGGTACCTTGGAGCTTTGGCATTTCAGTCAGGTACCTAACTTTGGGGATTCGAACTCGAGACATGGTACCTGCTCTGATACCAAATGTTAGGTACCTTGACCAATATGCCAAAAGCTCTATAGTTGATGGAATATGGAAAATGAAAGTCCTTAAGGCTAGCCCAACCCGATGCCCATACCCTACGTTGATCCCACTAGGCACATAACATATGTTAGGTACCTGAAGAATATGCCAAAAACTCAAAAGTTGATAGAGTATGGAAAATTAAAGACCTCAAGCCCATCTTATACTAGGTTGGCTCAACGTGAAGTCCATACCCCGAGTTGGGCCCCACTAGGCATAAAACAAATAACCAAGCTTCCGAGCCGACATCCCAACAGCCCACTCTATGACAGCTTTCACTCAGGATCAGGTAGAACTTTCCACTTTTGTGGCAGCTTCGCTTTGGGTAGCCCTTTCCATAGGTCGCCCCCTCCAGGATTCTAACCCACGACATGGTACCTACTCAAATATCAAAAGTTAGGTACCCACTCCAACGCCCGACAAACAAGTGAACCCTCCCGCCTTCAGTCGCTCGGCCGATCCCAAGAAGAGAGCTCATGGTCGTCGTCTCCAGCACAACGTTGTGCTGACTGACGCATCAGGGACCGTTTCATGGCCATTTTCCTCCACTATTTTGGCGAACTGCTTCGGTGAGACCTTCTCGACTTTCCTCCATAAATTGCTCCACTTTTGACAAACCCTAGACGGTCTAATAACCCTACATAACCCTTTTAGGTAGTTGATTTTAAATCTAGAAGACCTAGGGTAGGGATTAGCAAGATCTAATTAATCTTTTGTGGGATTTGCACTAAAATCAAGCAATAAAACCACGAAAGCAGATGTGTGAGTGTCAATCTTCCTTTTGAAGCTCTTTGATTCATCTAAGTGTGAATCTACACATTATTTGTTTTGCTTTTTGCTCAATAGTAATCTATCTCTTTGATATCATATGTGAATTATGGATATAGGTTGTGTTATGTGCCTAATGGGGCCCAACTTGGGTATGGGCATTGAGTTGGGGTAGTAGCCTAGTATGGAATAGACTTAAGGGCTTTGATTTTTCGTATTCCATCAACTCTGGAGCTTTTGGCATATTGATCAGGTACCTAAAGTATGGTATCATAGCAGGCACCACGTCCTAGGTTTGAATCCTAGAGGAGGCAATCTATGGAAAGGGCTATCTGGTGACAAAGTGAAGCAACTACAGAGGTGGAAATGGCCACCTGATCCATAGTGAGAGCTATCATAGAGTGGGCCACCAAGACATCAACTCGGAAGTATAGTGATCTGTTATGTACCCCATGAAGTCCAACTTGGGGTATTGGCGTCGAGTTGGGCCACCCTAGCATGGGATAGATTTAAGAGCTTGAATATTCTACGTTCCATCAGCTCTAGAGCTTTTGGCATATTGGTCATGTACCTAACTTTGGGGATTTGAACTCGAGACATGGTACCTGCTCTGATACCAAATGTTAGGTACCTTGAAGCTTTTGGCATTTTGGTCAGGTACCTAACTTTGGAGATTCGAAATCGAAACATGGTACCCGCTCTGATACCAAATGTTAGGTACCTTGACCAATAAGCCAAAAGCTTCATAGCTGATGGAACGTGAAAAACGAAAGTCCTTAAGCCTATCCTATACTAGGCTAGCCCAACCCAACGCCCATACCCCATGTTGATCCCACTAGGCACATAACAGAAGTTAGGTACCTGAAGAATATGCCAAAAACTCAAAAGCTGATGGAATACAAAAAATTAAAGACCTCAAGCCCATAACAGATTTGGCGGACCACTCCAGCAAGACCTCCTCGACTTTCCTCCATAAATCGCTTCCACCGTGCCACTTTTGACAAACCCTAGATGGTCTAATAACCCTATCTCATCCTTTTAGGTGGCCGATTTAAATCTAGAAGACCTAGGGTAGGGATTAGCAAGATCTAATTAATCTTTTGCGGGAATTGCACTAAAATCAAGCAATAAAACCACGAGAGCAGATGTGTGAGTGCCAATCTTCCTTTTGAAGCTCTTTGATTAATGTAAGTGTGAATCTACACATTATTTTTTTGTTTTTGCTCAATATTAATCTCTCTCTTTGATATCATATGTCAATTGTGGATATAGGTTGTGTTGTGTGCCTAATGGGGCCCAACTTGGGGTATGGGCATTGAGTTGGGGTAGCCTAGTATGGAATAGGCTTAAGGGCTTTGATTTTCCGTATTCCATCAACTCTGGAGCTTTTGGCGTATTGATCAGATACCTAAAATATTGTATCATAGCAGGTACCATGTCCTCGTTTCAAATCTTGGGGGAGTCAACCTATGGAAACGGTTATCTAGGTGTGAAAGTGAAGCTGTTGGAAAGGTAGAAAGGGTCACCTGATCCAGAGTGAGAGCTATCATAGAGTGGGCTAAGACATCAACTCTAAAGTATGGTGGTCTGTTATGTGCCTAATGAGGCCCAACTTGTGATATGAACATCGAGTTGGGTCACCCTAGCATGGGATAAGTTTAAAAGCTTTCATATTCTACGTCCCATCATTTTTGGAGCTTTTGACATATTGGTCAGGTACCTAACTTTGGAGATTTGAACTCGAGACATGGTACCTGCTCTGATACCAAATGTTAGGTACCTTGGAGCTTTTGCCATTTTGGTCAGATACCTAACTTTGGGGATTCGAACTCTAGACATGGTACCCGCTCTGATACCAAATGTTCGGTACCTTGACCAATATGCCAAAAAGCTCCATTGCTGATGGAACTTGAAAAATGAAAGCCCTGTAAGGCTATCCCATACTAGGCTAGTCCAACTTGACGCTCATACCCCACGTTAATCCCACTAGGCACATAACAGATGTTAGGTACCTGAAGAGTATGCCAAAAGCTCAAAAGCTGATGGAATGCAGAAAATTGAAGCCCTCAAGCTATCACATACTAGGTTGGCTCAACGTGACATCCATGCCCCAAGTTGGGGCCCACTAGGCACATAACAAACAACCAAGCTTCCGAACTGACGTCCCAATGGCCCACTATATGACGACTTTCACTTTGGATTAGGTAGCCCTTCCCACCTTTGTGGCAGCTTCGCTTTGGGTAGCCCTTTCCATAGGTTGCCGCCTCCAGGATTCTAACCCAGAACATGGTACCTGCTCTAATATCAAATGTTAGGTACCTAACCAGTATGCCAAAAGCTCCATAACTGATGGAACGTGGAAAATCAAAACCCTTAAACCTATCACATATTATACTAGCCCAACTCGACGCCCATACTCAAGTTGGGCCCATTAGGCACATAAGTAGGTTGCATGTCATTATATGCTTCATCACACGCTTTTGCATTTTCATAAAAACATCCATCTAGCATTTAGATTTAGGGTTTTCGATATTTTGACCTATCTTGCATCAAGTGAAGGGTATTTTTTTATGAAGACCAAGGTGTCCAGGCCTCTTAGAGCATCTGACTAATCCTTGAGGCATGTGCAAACCTCCCTATCCACACACACCGGGTAACACTATGGGGAGTAGCTCTTTTATGTTGAGAGTGGCTTGAACCCAAGACCTCCTGCATCTCATGCGAGTTCTTGACCGCCAAGCCAACTCTCACGGGTTGTATGTTCACCAAACCTACATATACTCTGTGAAGGGTATATGAGTGTCTTTTTCAAAAACAACTTAAAAATATTAAAGTTTTTTTGTGGAATACGAAAAGGTGATCCCTTTCAAATTCGGTAAAGGTTTAGGATTGTTTTTATGATTTCCAAAGTAACACTAGCAATACTTAGCAAAAGCATGTACAAATAATTGGCAAGTGTTCACTTCCACAACCATAAAGCTTTATTTTCAATTTACATTACCATCAGAAAAATATCCCATACCTCTTTCTCTATTTGTTGAGCAAGCTCTCTTGTAGGGGCCAAGACTACAGCTAAAGGTCCGTCACCACGCCGAGTGGGAGGTTGAGCCAAGCAATGCTAAGGAGGGGACCAAAAATCAAATTATACATTTCATAGAAAGTAGAAAAAACTAATCCACTGAATTTTCAGCTTATGGCAATGTTCAAACAAATATGAGACATCACACAACAAAAATATAAACAAACTAATATAGTATACAGATGAACATACATATACCTGAATCATGGGAATCGCAAAGGCAGCAGTTTTCCCACTGCCAGTCTCAGCACAACCCAAAAGATCCCTCCCACTAAGAGCGACGGGCATAGCTTGTGCCTGAATAGAAGTTGGCCTGGTGTATTCATGGAAAGCAACATCTTTCATAATGCTAGAGTGCAGACACTGAAAGAAAAAAAATGATTATGTTGGCCTCTTTCACAAATATGGCATAAAAAAATGACTGCGTATGTAAATCAAAAGGAAAGAAACTGTAACATCCACCATCATGAAGACCAAAATGTACCATATCTGCAAATGATTCTACAGGTGCAGGAGCAGGAGGGGAGTCTGAAGCAACAGTAACATCAACATTAAGGCGCAAGCGAACTTCTTCAATCTGTGAAGGAATGTCGTGAATACTAAGGTGAAAAATCAAATGGTTGTGCTTTCATGTAAAGTAAATTTCCTAGATGCAAGCCATAACTGAGCATTAAAAGAGTATGTTTCAAAGGGTAAAATGCAACAAACCATCGGAAGCATCTATTTTTTTTATGAGAAAAATGTTACAAACCTGGACTTCCTTTCATTTTTGAAATGGTAACAAAATTTATTGCTATCAAAAGATATACAACAAAACTATAGGAGTCCCAAAACCTCTCAAAGGGAAATTTGTAGCCCTCTGGGCCAAAAACGGAAAAAGAAGGGTGGTCAACTCTAGCAGCAAATGCAGTTGACTTTCGTGGAACAGCCTCTCTTTTCTTAGGGTTTTCTCTTTGTTTTTCAGGATTTTTTGCAGCTTCTTCGTATTTCACCTGTACCTTCATCGTTTGACCTCTCATTCAAGCCCTGCTTCTTGCTTTGGAAAGCTATCTTGATGGCCTACAGTATCAGATCTGGGGTACAATCATGAAGTTGATGCAGAATTGCACATGTAATTTCAACAGTTTCCAGTATATCAATTGTATATTTTTCATTGAACCTGACTCTTAAGTTCATTAGTTGCACTTAAAAGTCAAATTGAAAACCTTCACGATGATACCCAAGATGTGATTGTTCAATCATCAAAAAAGATCATCATTTTTTTTCTTTCAATCCATATATTGGATCAGCAATCTATTAGTTGCATTGGGAAGGTAATTCGTTGATCTTCTAGATTGTGTCCAAGTTGTCATCATCCGTGAGTGAGTTTAATGTGGGCATCCTCGACACTTATCTTGATGAAGATTGGAGTAAAATTGAAAACAAGATTGAAAAAATGACCTTGGCCTTCATCATAAAGTTTCTCAATTCAATTGAGCCAAGTTTGAGATTTTCCTTTTATTTTCGATGGAAAGATTGAAAAATTGACGTTGGCCTTCATCATAAAGTGTCAACAATCACAAGCTCGACTTCTACAAGATCCATTGAACTTGACATGTAGATGGGCTGGTTCCCTCTAGTTTCGAAGTTCGGGAGGCCTATAACAATTGCTAAGGTTTTCTGTCACTGTTCTTTGCTATAAATAACTCATCTTCAATTGCAAACAACACCATTTTGTTTCATGATGTAGACATGCATCAAGTAAAAAATCTTGTTGCACAGGAGACCTTTAAAGACCTAGACCAGGGAGTAAAGAAAGATATGATAGACTAGAGTTACAGTAGGATGACCTTCGCTAGGGCAGAATGGAAAGATTAGGACTCAAAAACCGACCCAAGATAGATGGGAAAATATGGTGTTTGATGGTGATCTCACTGGTTCAAAGATTGTTTGGTATTGAAGACTAAGTTCAGTGAGTTTTAGATTATTGGAGTGACAAGGAGACTAAACCATGCTCTTGAGTGAAAAATGTTTTTGGTTGTAAAGCGGGATTTTTCAATTGACTCACCTTGGTGTCTGTTTGTCAACAGGTCCTCCTAATAAGGACTTATGGGACCCAATAACTAGAAGAGTGGAGAAGCATCTTGCCTGTTGGATGGGCCAATATCTAGTCATCTACCATCAGGCGGCAGAATTAATCTTACATAGTCAATGCTCTCCAATCTTCCCAAATACTTCTATTTCTTCCATCGCCCAGATAGTGTTATTAAAAGATTAGAAAGGCTTCAAAGAGACTTCCTTTAGAATCTGTCTGAGGATCACTGGAAAATATTATTGGTGGAAAGAATCATAGAAAGAGGTTAGTCATCCAATGGTCTTGGCATTAGATCTTAGGCGAATGTTAATGAAGCTCTACGTGAAAGTATCTTTGGAAATTAGGTAATGACTCCACAGACCTGTGAAAAACAATTCCTCTTTCAGAAATATCTGCATTCAGAAAGATGTTGGCGAGCTAAACCACTCGGCAACTAGTGGTTCAGGCATGTGGGAAATTAAAGCAAATATTAGGGCAGAACAAGTAGAGCAATAGAGCTAAATAGTAGGGAAGTCTAACAGAAATCTAGAAACCGAGATAAAAGAAAAAGAAGTAAATGCAATGCAGATAGAGGAGAAGGGGGAATGGGGTAGAGTGAAGCAACCTGCTCGGGCTTGAGGCGGAAGACGCGATCGGACGGCTTCCACTGCTGGAATACGGGTTCGTGGACGGCAGCAGCGAGAGCTCCGGACTGCGGTGCAGGATTGGAAACCCGGCGTGATTGGTTGGAATGGATGAGAAGGGTAGGATCAAAGGCTTTGGTTTGAGAAATGGGATTCCCATGATGACAGGTTGCAGTTGCAGTAGCAGCTGACGAGCGGAGGTGCGGCGGAACGTACGACATTTTCCGACCCTTACCCACTTCACAGATTCGACAGGAAGAGCTGAATCGATCAAACTGAGTGAAAAGAGAAGGGGAGCGACGAAGACAAATATCTTGACTCTTTAGAGGGATTTTTCCAGAAATGCCCCTGCGGTTGAATATATTCTACAAAAAGACCTCAAGTGCATTTTGTCAATGTATGTAACCTCATCCTAATGGTGCCTTCAAGCAAATATTTGAAATGTAAAGGGAAAACCACAAAATTTATGCATTAATGATGAGAATATGAGAAAATAAAGATACTGAAATTGGAAAAAAAAAATTAAAAAAATAAATCAAGCTCAATGGAAAAAATGAAAGAGATAGCAAAGTTCAAGAACTTTTTATGGAAGACATTTCTAAAAATGTTTGTTATAAATTTGATGACAAAATCTTCTTAGGGGACTGATGCAGAGTGTTTGTAGAGGAAAATGAAGATTATATTTTTAAAATTGCTTTTAAAGATTATGATAAATTAGATATCTCTAAAAATCCTTTGTTTCAAAACAAGAATTTCAAGCAAAATTATTTATCAAATTCATTTATGTCTATGGAACATGGGTTCATGCTTATTTTATAGTGAAATAAGTTACAAATCGGACTCCAGGATCCGATCCATTTCTTTTTGTTATTCTATCTTTTAATAACATAAATGAACAACATTAGGGATATCTAATTTTTTGGCTTCGTGCTTAATCCTAATGAGGTTGTACTCATCTCATGATGATTTGTATTTGTATAATAATATCCTTTAACTAAATACTATATATTGTATAATGTCCACTTGTAGTTGTAGTGTTGTGCTTTGGTTTGCAAAGTTGGCATGTAGTTGGTAGAAATCTTGGTATCTGTCGATAAATTTCTCACCTATATTTTTTTATAAAAATCATCAATATCGGCCGATATTCTCTAGTGACCGTGACTTATACTCGGACAATCTCATACGATGTGAACAGGGCCGGCCCTGACATTAGGCCGCCTAAGACCCCAAAATAAGTCTAAAAAATAACCTTGCAGTAGGGTCCCCTGAAATTTTAGAGCCTCCCTAGTAGGGCCCCTCTTATTAGGTTTACTTAGGGCCCCTCAAATTTTAAGGGTTCTCAAGACCGGCACCCGATGTGAAGGAAAGAATCAGAGATGAAATTGACTATTTTTCTCTCATTTGTTATTTGTATGAAGTAGTAAGCCTTATTCTCCTCTTTCTCTCTTATTTAGTATTTGTATTAATGGTTGCATGCCCATAAGTGTTTTTTTTTTATTTCTCTGTTTTGTTATTTGTATTGAGGATTGTAAGCTCAATTTAAATTTGTCTTCCCAAACTTAGTTTTGGTTGAATTTCAAGGGCATATGAGGCCTAAAGTGTAGTTTTGTAGGTCTTCTGGTTTGAAGCCCATCAATAGAATTATTAAACAAGTTTGAATACTTTCTAAGTTCGGAGATTCACATAAAAACAATAGAAATTATGTTTTCCATGTTTTATTCATTATTACAAATTTACAATCACAGTTGTAAAAAAGTGTTGGGGCTATTTTAAGTAGTTGATTAATTTTTTTAGTTGATGCTAATTTTATATGTTGGAAATGGTGTTATAGAACATATTGGTAAAATGTTTGATTTTTGTAGGTTAAAATGGTTATTTTACAGGTTATAAATGAGTGGCCTTTGGCTCATTTTCTTAATTAATTTGAATTCAAAATGGATTTTGAGCCTTGAAGCATCAATAATGGGATGTTGGATCAACAAATGGACAGTCGGACCCTTATTGAGCTTTCAAAATGTCTAATGGGCTTTTGGGCGGGCTGGACTTTAAGTTTTAACGGGTCGTACGGACTTGGACTCTATTTTAAATGGATCTGGACTCGGATTCAATCGGGAAGGCCAGATCCAAGTCCATTTACGGGCCTAGCCTTAATGTAAAATGCTTTCTAAGAGCGTGTAGCCAGATTGGGTTTATAATGATTGATCAATGGAAGATATAGCCATTATTTTTATCACATTTAATAAAAAAAGGATTTTATTATTCATTGCATTCGTCATTGTTTCATGCACATATACTGCTTGTTTATATATTTTTTGTTGATAATGTCATGAAAAAACTGAAAGATATTTTTAATTGAGTCCTTTTGTGATTAAATATATAGATTAGTCTAATGAACATTTTCATTTAAGATTTTAGTTAGATAACTTCAGATGCTTGGGTTTAAATTAGGCTTTCAAGATGCCTGTGGCCTTTAAAATGTACGAGTCAAAACAAACCTAATTTGAAACCAACCTCTGTTTTTAGCCCAAAATAGGGCCCAAGTCTAAGCCCTAAGTGACCCAATCTCATTTTCTGAGTCAAACCAACCAAAACAAGTTGGGCCCAACCTGACTTGTACCCAATTTAAATGTTTCAAACATTAAAAAGAAAAGGTCTCTCGATTTGATCTATGTACAGCCCTAGCCGCTTTAAGACATAACTTGCATTTTATTAAAAGATTTTCTAGAAGTTAAGGTTTCATACCCTTTCTTCATATAACATTGAGCACTTAGAAATGAGGCTCTCGAAAGATGATAGATTCATTGGAAAGTTCTATAATTTTGATGTTGCCTTAGGGGTAATGGGCTCATCCGTAGAAATTTTAATAGGACTGTGTCTGAGTTTTTCACGAGTTAATCCAAAAAAAAACTTTTAGTCAACCACCTTTTTTGAAGACCCCCTTCCTCCTCTCCCCCTCCTTAATGTAAGGCCTCCATATTTTGAATTATTTCTGTACTTTCAAAATCATGACATTAATGATCTATTAAGATATATTTAGGTGTTAAGATAGATCTACATATATTTAGATTTTAGTAAATATTATATTTTCCCGGCTTTTGTCGATCACAAATGCAAACCTAGATCTTATCAATGAAACCTATCATCATCATTTTTTGTACCCCAGGTATGCAGAGAATCATTTTCAGCCGTTCAATTTTAATTTCATATATTGTCTTTTCATTTTGACACTTTTTGTTACTGGACCCTTCCTATTTCCTTTCTTCCAAATTTTGCTATAGTTCTTCTATTTGATATTTTTTGATATTCTAATAATGTTTGTTGGACGCTCGAGAACATATAAAAGATTGTTAAGCTAGAGTTGAAGGCTATTCTAAGCAACCAACCAACCTACCACTATAGGCATTTAGTTTTCCAAGCTGAAAATTTTGAATTAATGCTTCTGTGATATCCTAGCATGTGCTGGAGGGACGGGGCGCTTCAATGATAGAAAATGTGATTTTATATGGTGAGAGAAAAATACAAATTAACTATTCAAATAGAAAAAATATTTTTGATGATAGTAATGATTTACTTCGACCAATAGGATAGGATCCCAAGATGGTTGCTCAACCTCCTCACACCAATAATCAAATCCAAGTCACGAGGAGCTCTTCTTTTTGAAGATGATAACTTGTATTAAAAGGAAAAAGGAGAACGCTGTGCAAGATACAACTTAGAACAACAAAGAAGGATCAAATCAAAGGATCCCAAAGAAACAAACAGGTAGAAAAATAAACACACGCTTATTGAATTCCAAATTTCCAATGCACTTTTTTCTTAGCTTGGAAGATATCAAATTTGGAAATGTGATTAACTCCTATAAGGGTGTAACCCAAGAAACAAATTGGCTCTGATTCATTGGAATATATATATATAGGATCGGCATTTATACACCAGGAAAAACTGTATTTACACACACGATTCCACATTCGAGTAGCAAATTACCACGATATCCCTGTATTTTTATTCGTTCGAACGAATGCCCAGTTCATTTTGGCATTCATTCGAATGAATACATGCATACCCCCGCGATTTTGTTTCATTCGAACGAATACCCTTTATAAATTTAAATTTTAAAGTCTTAAAGTATTTTTATTAAGTTATCGTAATTAGTCTGGATATTCAATTTGAGAAATTTTAAAAATGCACAGTGCCTAAAAAATAACTTTAAAATTTTAATTGAAATTTTATTATTTAAATAATCAATTCATTCGAATGAATTAAATTTATACGGGGCATTCGTTTGAATGAATCAAAATCGCAGGGGTATGCATGTATTCATTCGAACGAATGCCAAAATGAAGTGGGCATTCGTTCGAACGAATGAAAATGCAGGGGTATTGTGGTAATTTACCACTCGAATGGGGAATCGGGTGTGTAGAGGCAATTTTTCTGGATGTCTGAATACTGAGCCATATATATATATATAGGGCTAGCCTTGGATATAGACGGCGTAGGCCGCTACCTAGGGCCTTCAGACAGAAAGTGCCCCCACACACTAAAACTCCTTAATATGCCAGTCACAAAGGGTCCTTGAAATCTCACTCCTCCTAAGGCTCCTGAGATTTTAGGGGATCTCAGGGCCGGCCCTATACATATATAGAGAGAGATAAAGAAAGAAAGGGAGAAGACCACAAAGATAAAATATATAGAGAGAGGATGATCACAAAGACAAAATTAGAGAGGAAGAGAAAGTCAATGAGAGAGAGAGAGAAAGAGAGAGTATGAGAGAGAGAGAAGGAGAAATCTTTTTACCACATGAAAAAGAGTAATAAGAGAGACGTCGATCAGATACTAATTCATCCACTTTTTCTTTTCTTTTTTTCATTTTCTTTGTGCAACTTGTACTTGGCTCACTCCAATTATATGTCTTGTGCACACCTAGGCGCTCATTTAATTACCATGGTTCTACAAAGGCCATTGCATAAAAATTTCGAAAGTTCAATTAAGGTGTGTTTGCATATTTCTAACCTTTCATAGAAAATAAAGCTTTCATGAAAAAAGTACTTTAGAAAAACATAGGATTGGAATCACTTTTTCATATCATACATTTATCCTATATTTGTATTTGGAGATAGATCCTATCCATTTCTGCTTATTTTCTATTTATTTTTTTTATTCATAAGAAAAATGGTTGGAAAAGTTAGCTTGACAATAGATTGAGTTTGGGTTGATCCCAGTCAAACTTTATCCACCTTTGAGTTTATTCTCCTACCAAGGCTACAACTCAGGCAGGCCGAGCTGAATTTTGAGTTAACTCAAACATAGGCCCGAATTGCAATTAAAAGGCCTAAACCTAAGCCATGCCCGAGTTAATATAAATTAGTCCAATTCGAGCCCAAAGTAAATTGTATTTGTAGGGCCCAAGACCTATTTCAAGCCCTTTGATTTTGTCGGCCTGGTTTTTAGGCTCCTTTGGGCTTTCTGTGGGCCCTGTCTTTTTTATTGCGGTCGGTTGTGGGTCGTCTGTAGCCTTTTTTCTGTTTGTTGTTTGTTTCCTTTTTCCCCTTGAATGAATTCTAACGGTCTAACTATTCTCATTCAAAAGATTTTATATATTACATAGATTGCATATTTATATAAAAAACTAATTAAAAATTAGATTTTATAAACTATTGTTCAAATCTAGGCTTTCAAGCCAAAACTTGGGTTTTCACATAGGCTGGCTTATCCCAACCCAAATTTTAATTCAGGCATTACAATTTTAGGCCATAAAGTGGGCCTGACCCAAGCCTGAGTCAATCATAAATCATTTTTTACAAAGAGACTCAAAATAAACAAATCAATCAACCAAACCCAAACATATGTACCAATTTATGAAGGCCTGGAAAACCCTTTTCTCAACCAAGCTTAAAAAGGATTTTTAAATAGAGGACAACAGGAAAATAAAAAGGTAAATTTTCATTGAAAATTGATGGAGTTAGAAACACATCAATTAGAAGAGAGTTGGGGTCAGAAAATGACTTCATTTTCAATAAAAATAGTGTAAATTAAAAAAAAAAGACAAAAATACAAGTTGTTTGCTAATTTCTTTGAAGACATTAATTCCATAAGAAAATCTACATTTGAGTGCAATCCATATTGTCCAATACAAGCCATAAACTCAGATAACATGTTGAGCCATGAAAATCGGCATTTATAGTTTTTACATCAAAAATCTTATTTTAAAAAAAATTGAATGAAATGTTATTTAACCAAGCGAGAAAAATCTCTCTTTTTCTCATTAAATTTTCTGTACCCCTTCGAAATGAATTCCTCGAAAAAATAAAAATCTCATTCTATGCTCTTGTCGAAAAGATCCTGTTTCGTAGAAGAACAGAGAAGACTCATTTTCTTCAGTCTTCACTTTCTATAAACTTAAAAATGACAGAGCCTTGCAAGAAATTTGAGCCAACTTCTAAGACTTCAGCGTGAAGAAGTTTTGAAGCTTCAGGTTTGTTTGCAATTTTCCATAGGATGGAAAATGCGTTGGTTGAGAATCAAGCCCTTCTCCACTAACCATGTAAGCCATGTTTTTACGGTGCACAGTAGGAAAATTACAAGTTGAATATCTCACCTTTCCTACGCTTCTTGGCTTTCGAAGAATATTAATACTACCAAGGAAAGCAATATGTCAGACCAAATTCACACACACGGCTGGAAACTATTGTGTGGTGTGTTCACCCAAGTTCTCATTGAAAATGCCTTCACAGCATTTGGGATTCTTTGCAAATCATGAATTTCTTTTACTATAGATTGAACATTTCAAGATCCCATGTGTTTGATCGAGGATTGATTGCACAGTCCAAAATCCCATTTTCGGGTTCTTTGGATAAGTTGTGAATGCTTCAACCATCCAGATCCTTGTAGAAGACTTGGAACCATCAAGTGGAAACAGGTATTGGGATCTCTAGAAGTGAATCCAACAGCATCATTCATCTTCTACAAGTGGATCCTATTTATGAGACTCCACTAATGATTCAAGTGAAGGAAACAAAAATCTCAACAAGAGAGCTGAAACATAAAGGTCCAACTAAAATACTCTTATACATTGAAGAAGTCCAAAAAAACTAGTTTCGTGTTTTGAGACTCCAGGAACTCGTAACTTGAGTTCTTAGAACCTCGACAAGAATTCAATTGGGACCTCTGAGTGGAGTTAATCATAAAAACTCCACCAAGAGGACCAATCTCATTCAATCACCACCAAGACTCCCAACAAGTAGATCTACAAGTGGGGCAAGTCTTTGACCCTGCCTGAGAGAATTCATTTCAACTTCTAACAAGTGGAATATATCTGGACCCCATTTAAGGGTCCTTCTACACAAACTCCTAGTGGAATAAGTTACGTAGACTGCAGTGGGGAATTCAAGACAATAACCCAAAACTAATGATTAATGCACTAAGTTCTAATACCATGAATATGAAACTTGGAACTTGTAACATCGTTCCTTAACAAATTAGTGTAATTTTCAAGAGAATTTCTTGTGTATTTCTAAAAGTACATACATCAATACGTACTTATACTATTTGAATTTCAAAAGGAGTCTTTTTTATTGGCTCTGTACCCTGATAAAGTTCTGAAAAAGCTGAATGATGTAGTAACCACAGTTCCAGGGAGAAACCCTCAACTTTAAATTATAAATTGTACACAATTTATCACTTGTAAAACTGCTGCTAAACCCAATCTCCAAGGAAAAGCTGGTGACTTAAAGTGTAGAGAATCATTATACCCATTTTCAAATCCAGATCAAATTCAAACAGTGGACTGTACGACATGAGAGGACTGCTATGATAACTGTGGACTGTTAGACCAAAGACTGTCAATTCCATGCAGGCTTGGTTGGAAGTATCAGGGATGTTCCATAACTATTAATAGAGGAGCATTACAATTAATAACTATAACAGGAAAATACTAAAAGAACAATGAGAGACAGAGCATGAGAGAGAGAGAGAGAGAGAGGACATCTACCGGCACTTCGATGGTCATTGTCAGGTCCAGGAGGTGCAAAGGGAGCCAATGGACGGGAGGATAGCAACAACCAAAGAGAAGGAGACACGGGAGTAGCGCAGAAGTTTCTTCAGTAACTCTGTTTGTCGGGAACCTACCGGACTTCACCACCAATAACTGGCTGCGGAGTCTATTCTGCCGATGGGGGACAGTCCTAGATACCTTCATCCCCAAAAAAGGACATAGCAGGCCAGACCTTTGCTTTCGTGAGAATGAACAGTGGAGGACAAGCTGAGAGAGCCATCTGAGAGCTCAACGGTCATACTCTGGAGGGGTGCTGGCTTCAGATCAACCAAGCGTATTTTCAAAGAGGGAGACAAACCAAGGAAAGCGGCACCTGGGACTGCTATACCACATACCCAAGAAACCCTATTTAAAATTACAGGCCCGCCCAAAAAAAAAATAACACTTTTGGAAATCGGCGTTGGTCTGATGTGGTGGCTCTCTCTGGGCACGGCAGTTCTGGGCTAGTCAAGAAGACCCCTGAGTCTAAAGAGTTAGAGCTGATGATCCCTACAAAAGATGATATCAAGCTTAAGGACTGGCTTTCCAAGGCTGTGGTAATTTCTACAGTTGGGACCCTGACACATTTGGACATTCTTCAGCTTCTTCTCCAAAAAGGATTCTCAGATCCTCTGATTAGTCGCCTGGGGGAATCTTCTTTCCTGGTGGGATTGAAGTCAGAAGCGGAAACTGTGTCACTCCTGGAGGCTTCTTCAGAGATGGGGCAGTTTAGAATCCTGGGAAGATGGTCCCTTAACATATTCCAACATACCAGGAAAACTTGGATTAGGTGCTTCAGTTAGCTGCTAGAAGGATGGACGAAGGAGTTGATTCGAGCATTTGGGGGAAGAATTAGAAGGGTTCATGACGTAGATCAGCTGAATCTGCGTAGGGTAGATTGCTCTACCCTCAATCTTCTGATGGGTTGAACATTACTGATCGAATCCCATCTGCAGTGACGCTGAAATTAGATGGGAAAAATTTCGAAGTGGTTCTGGTGGACTTGGCCGATCTTCTGTGACATTCGCACCACCTGGGCATCAGAGAATTCTTCCGTTCTGCAGGAACATTTGAGGACCAGGGTCCTGCACCCGTTGCATATCCCGAGGAAAAGGGTGACACATGTCCACCATGCAGCAGGAGCGAAAGCCAAGAAACCCACAGAGGCAAGCAGGAAGGCAGAGGGACAGTTTTTGGCGGCGAATAGGAGGGGTATCCTGTAGCGAGAAGTCATGGAAAACCAATGGGAGAGCATGCAGCGTTTCTTATCAGTTAATGGGGAGAGATTGGCAGGCTTGGAGCGTGCCTGGGAAGTCTCCCATTGGCTCCCAATGAAGGTTCTTAGCTAAAACGTGGGGGGTCTTCGACTCCGGGAAAAAAAGGGGGCAATACGCAATTTTATATATAAAAAAAAAAAAACAGGGTTGATATGCTTCTCACCCAAGAGACAAAAAAGAGAAGAGCTGTGTACCTCCTTTATCAGGGAGATTTGGGGTATGCAAGACTATGGTTATTTCAGTAAATCAGAGGAAGGGTCATCAGGGAGCTGCTTATACTGTGGAAACCTTCTTCCTTCAAAGCAACCATAAGAAGACAAGACTCAAGATCAATATCAGTTAAGGGACTGATTGTCAGTCAAGGTGTGGAAGCTTGCCTCTCAAATATCTATTGTCCTAACTCGGAAGGAGAGCAAGAAGCTTTTTGGGTCGAATTAGAGGTTATTCACAATTGGAGACCTCCAGTTTGGTGCTTGGGCAGAGACTTCAATATTGTCAGATACCCATCGGAAAAGAAAGGGGGACATGGCTATATTAGAGGCATGGAGGACTTTTCCAATTTCATTTCAAGAAATGAACTAACTGATCATCCGCTTATTGGTGGCCGCTACACTTGGAGTAATGGACAAGTGAGGGGGGGCTATGAATAGGCTGGATAGGTTTCTCACACCTTTGGAGTGGGACACACTTTTTCCCAATGTAAGTCAAATTAAACTTTTCAGCCCCATCTTGGACCACTGCCCATTGATGGTTGATAAAGGAAATAGATTGGGGCCCTAAGCCTTTCCGATTCAGTAATGCGTGGTTGAAAGATCCGAAATCCACTAGCCTGGTACAGATTGGTGGGATGAGTTTGACATTCAGGGGTGGGGTGGCTATGTTCTCTCTTAAAAGGTTATCCTTTTGAAGTAAAAAAATCAAAGATTAGGTCAAGTCTGTAGGTGGCCCAGTGAAGGAACGAATAGAGGAAGCGACTCGAGAGTTGTTGGAACATTGGAGGAGGAAAGAGAACTTGAGGAGGAAGAACTCATGTCAAGGAAGAACAACAAAGCCACTCTTTGGGATTGCTTACGTTTGAAAGAAGTGGAATGACGACAGAGATCTAGAGCTCTATGAACACCAAATTCTACCACAGATGTGACAATGCCCGGAAAGCTGCAAATACCATCAGATCGATCGTAGTGGATGATTGTCCTAATGTAGATAAGCATGGTATCAGGGAGGCAATTAGAAGTCATTTTTCTCCGCTATCTTCCGGTCTACTCTTGAGCATCCACGCCTCTCCCCTGCACATCCCGCGTCTCATCCCGTCTCCCCTCCTATTGGTTCCTCGTCTTTGGCCTCGGATCTAGATACCCTTTATCCCTTTTTTGTTCCCTTTCATTCTGATCCTCTCTTGCATAGACATCGCGGTGTGTTTTCCAGACTTGTCTTCCAGGTCATAGGTTTTGATTGCCAGGACACCACTTCTCTGCTTGGCTTCAATTCTACCTCAGACAGGACTTTCACCTTTCTTCGACATCAGGATGTACAATCACTTCCGGATCTCTTCGTAGTGGCTGCTGGATGTCCCAGATTTTTCTCCATGTCGACAGGCAAGATCACAACGATCATGATCACCACCTAGGAGGCTTCTTCATTACCCTAGACTCAGTTAGATTTCTCCTGTTGAGACTGAGGGTTATCAATTGTGGATCTTCTTTGATTTCAAAAGTCCTAGCACTTCAGCAGTGTTTCACCCCCAGGCACTTCATCACATTCCAGGATTGGTGGTTGAGGCTTCGTCTTTCTTCACTACAGACCGGGTACTATCATCCTTGAACTTTCCTTTTCTTTCTTACCTTGGTGTTCCATTCATAGGAGGTGCCCCACCCCCCCATCCCATTTGATTTGCAATTGTCGGTCTCCTTGAATGAGCTTTTACCTGACCTAGTGCCTAGAGGTTCTAGATCCCCTTATAATGAGCTCTTTTCTGCCTTATTGTCCCTTGGGGATTCCACTAGACCTTAGGAGGATTTGTAGGGAGAGTTCTTCCCAGCTCAAAGCTGAGTTCTCTACCAATTCTACCAAAGAGATCAAGGCTGCCTTGGATGACATGGAAGGGGATACCTAGCCTAGACGGTTTTAACTTTAATTTTTTCAAATCATGATGGGAAGTTGTTGGTCTTGATTTCCTTAAGGTGTTAAAGGATTTCCACCGTGATGGGATTATTAACAAAAGTAAAAAGAATGCCTTCATCACCCTAATTCCAAAAATAGATGGCCTGGACCGAACTCTCCCACTACAGGCCAATTAGCCTCCTTGGAAGCATTTACAAACTTATAGCTAAAGTACTAGCTAAGAGATTGAAGAAAGAGTTGCCAGAGATTATTGGCGAATCTCAGAGGCCTTTGTGGAAGATATACAAATTCTAGATGGAGTCTTAATCGCCAATGAATTAGTCCACATGAGACGCAAGGAGAAAAAATCGAGGCTCCTGTTCAAAATTGATATGGAGAAGGCTTATAATTTCGTGGACTAGTCCTTTGAGGGTTATCTCTTCACTAGGATGGGTTTTGGGCACTTATGGTGTCGATGGATGAAAGCATGCATAGAGGATACGTCATACTCCATTTTAGTAAACAGCTCTCCGCCCAGCCAATTCAAGCTAATAGGGGTTTAAGGCATAGAGATCATTTATCTCCCTTCATCTTTACTCTAGTTAGGGAGAGCTTGAACAAACTGGTAGAAAAAGCCAGCGACATGGAAATTGTTAGAGGGTTCAGGTTGGCGCAGATGGACCTACTATCACTCACTTAAAATTCGCCGACGACACATTTTTCTTTTGTGAACCAAATCGTCATGAAATATGGGGTAACAAGGTGATTCTTAAATATTTTGAGCTGGTGTCGGGTGGTCTTAGAATCAATCTTGGCAAAAGCAACATCATTGGGATTGAAATGGAATAGGACAATCTAAAAGATATCGCAAGTGGAATAAGATGTGGTTTAGGTAAGCTTCCTTTCATCTATTTAGAGTTACCTATGGGGGGGAATCCAAGGCATAAAAAGTTTTGGACCGGTGGGGTGGGTAGGAAGTATCTCTCCGTTGGTGGTAGGGTTACCCTCATTAAATCAATTTTACAGAATATCCTAATTTACTATCTATCCCTCTTCAAAATACATATTGCAGTAAATAGGAAGATAGAACAGATCATTAGAAAATTCTTATGTGGAGACAGAGAAAAAAAAAAAAAGAGGTCCATCTAGTGGCTTGGTCGGAGGTAATCAAACCAAAATCCAAGGGCAGACTAGGAATAGTCCCACTTCAGTTGAGAAATCAAGCCTTGTTATGCAAGTGGGCCTGGAGATTTGGAAGAGAATGAGAAGATCTATGGGTTAGACTTTTGACGGCCAAGTATGGGCTAGAGGAGGCTAGAGGATGTACTTGAGTGAGAATGTGGAAAAGAAAGATCTCAAGGCCTGGTGGAGATATGGTGGGGAACATCTTTAGAGGTAGAACGAGACTCTTGGTTGGAAAAGGTGATGGGACTTTGTTTTGGAAGGATTTGTGGCTAGAAGAGAGGCTATTAATGGAGGCATACCCAAGGTCATATAGGATTTCAAGAAATAAAAAAGCATTGAGGGTAACCAAATATCGTGGCATTTGGATTTTCGAAGGGAATTATGATCTTTTGAGGAGGAAAGCAGAGCAAACCTCTTAGGTCAGTTGGGGAAATTTCCTATATCACCAGACGATGAGGATGAACTTGTATGGACAGGTGAATTCTCAAGTAATTTCTCGGTCAAAGCATTGGTTGATTTGGCATTGCAACAACCACCCAATGAAGAAATCACAACTAATCTGGCCTGGAAAGGACCTGTCCCCTGAAGGATTCAAATTTTTGTGTGGTGTGTACTAAAAAGAAGGGTGTTAACTAAAATGGAGCCCAAGAGGAGAGGACTATTTGGATTGGAGGACAAACTCAAATGCCCACTCTACGAATCAAAGGAGGAAGATTCAGATCATCTTTTCATTGGATGCCCAGTAGCTCGAAGTCTTTGGACTAGCTTTGCTAACCTTTTAGATGTGCCCTGGATTTTTGATAGAACTTGTGTGGGATCTTTGGAATCGTGGGTCTCTCAAGGTTTTCCCTAGGCAAAAACTTGCTTGGCACACGATTCCGACAGTTATATTGTGGACCATATGGAAAGAAAGAAATTCTATGGAAAGAAAGAAATTCTACAATCTTTAAAGGAAAGCCAATGGAAAGGCAATGGACACTATGGACACTGATGAACTTTTCCAATCAACAAAGTGGAGACTGTGCATGGCTCCTTTCCAGCAATGAATTTAGTGGGGTCTAAAGCCCTGGGATCTCCTATCGTCTTGGGAAGGGTGCATGAATGGATACAGAAGGAAAATAAAACCAATAGAAAGATGAGTGCTTCCAGAGCAAAATATTATGAAATTTAACGTGGATGGGCAGGCAGGGGGAAACCGGAACCGGCAGGGATTGGTAGGGTGCTTAGGAATAGTGAAGGGATCTCTTCCATTATGTTTAGCCAGTCGGTGGGAATCAGGGACTCCAATGAGGCAGAAATTCTTAGTATTAAGAGAGCTTTAACCATCTGGAAAATCTATGGGCAAAAAAAACTTATAATAGAAGGGGATCAACAAATGCGATTAAATGGGCCAAGGGGTTAATGTGTCCCCCCTAGAAATTGATCACCACGGTTAGGGAGATTAAAGACTTGGTTTCAGGGCTTGATGTATCTTTTGTCCAGATCGGTCAAGCATCAAATGGAGTGGTAGACTACTCTGCCAAACTAGGAGTCACTGACCAATTTTTTGGTGTTTTCTTCTTATGGGTTGAGATGGACATGTTGATTGTTTTGTGCTTTTTTCTTTCTTTTCTGTTTGTATCTTTTCTTTTTCTTGTTTTCATTTTCTTCGTGGTCTAATCCTTTTAGACCCTCTCCTTGTACTTGTTCTCTATCCAATTTAATGAATTCTCTTTGTTACAGCTCAAAAAAAAATCTAGATCAAATTCAATATACTTGATTTGAGGACTGCTACAACTTAGTGAAATTTGTGTCTACGGAAAAAAATCACAAATACCAACATTCTCGAAGGATTGCAATAATTTTGTGAAGAAATTACACTATGACAAACTTAGACTCTGTTTATGATATCATGAGATTTCAAAATATTACCCAAAAATCAAATATACACAACATATTCTTTACACTTTAACTAAAAGTTGAATATTCTAAAGAAAGTTATGAAATGGTTTTGTTTATTTTCTACTTTCTATATTAATTAAAAGTCATATTTGGTATAAAAAATCTCAATTAATATGGAGAAAATTCCAATTTTTTTTTAAAAAACAACCATTTCTTAAGAGGAGAATGGTTATGTAAAATATATGTGACAAGACCTTTTGAGTATAAAACATAATGAGCAAGCACATTACAAGGTAATGGAAATGTGTCACGGTGCACTTACCACGAATTACTGGTGACAATGTCAATGAGGAAGCATTGTGAGTTGCGAACACGAACTCCAACCAAACTATATATAAAAAATTGGGATTCCTATACAAGAAAGCAAATATACATGTCAACTGGAATCATGATCAGGCTTTGATCGTTGGTTGGGCAGTTTTCTGAATATTTCTGCCTCTCTAGCTATCTGAATATCTGAAGGCCAAAAATTTTGTTGTACAACTTTGAAAAGAAACCGAGGAAGCAAAGCTACTATCGTTATAAGTAAAATGGTGAGCCAATATTTTGCTGACGTGGCCAAGTGGTAAATTGTCCTGCCAAAGAAAGAAATTTAAGAAGCCATGTATACAATAATCCAATTCTAGAAAAGTACCATTCACTAAATGGTATCCTCCTCACAAAATGTTGATTGGTGCGCATTGGCATGGGCAGCCAATTTGTAGGTCATCTATTGATGGATGAGTTAGAAGTCAAAAATAGCATTGGCTTGAATCTAGTAACCATCTGATGAGTTACCTGCTACCATTATTGAGCAGTGCACAATAGTTTAGAACAAAAATCCAGAACAGCATTTGTCGGTTGAACTATGTGAAACTTCCCGTTGCTGCAATTTTCACTATTGGCTCATCCATGAGATGCTCTATCAGCTTTTAAGTCCAATAAATCGGACAAATTTGTAAAGTCACAAATTTGAGGTTCATGCATGATACCATCTAGTAAATGGTATTAGATGGAACAGATCCAGCTCCAATTCAGAATTAATCAAGAAATCTTAAATGACCACACTAACCAGTAATTGGGAAAGATGGGTATAGAATCCAATATCACCATACAGACATATGTGATAACGATAGAACCCCATGTCGCAATGTGAGTAATGGAGACCCAACGTTGAATGTCCATTGCCAAATGAACATTCACGAGCACAACCACTGATATTGTCCACAGGCTGCCCATGCTCCAAATGTCAACCGTGCTATTCCCGTAAATGAAAAGGGGTATATGGAAGAGAACAAGACTCTGCCATAGTGTGTCGATCATTGTTATCCAAAAGAGGTTCAAGTTATAACTCTCTTGTCTATGCCCTGCACCATAAAGTTTTGGATATAGAAGGAGTGTTTTGTGACTCAAGTCCTTGTCCAGAATACCCACCACAATTGTAGGGACAGAGGTGTAGATAACAGAATAGAACACACTACTCCAATCTGTCAAAGCAGAGGTGGTCGAAAATGCCGTGTGCAATATATACCTGAAAATAATATAATAGAATCAGGCAAAACAGCAACGTCACTCTTTCTTTTATAGATTCCAGGCTTGCCAGCAAAGGAAACAAGTATTAAGGAGAGACATATCATTCCTATAAAGGTAATCTAAGGTCAAAACCTTATTTGGCAATGTTGTCCAAAAAACATGATACCTTATGAAGCACCAAGGAATAGCAAATCATTCAACGTGAAAATCCATTCTATGAAATAATGAAACCCAAATATTATCTGCCATTCTTTATTTCTTCAAATGATTGAACAAGGAAAAAAGTGGACATCCCACATAATTTATCTTGTTACTTTCTGCAAGTGTATTAGCATATTTATGATCATTTTCAAGATTTAAAGGTCTATTTACAATTTGACAAATTGGGGTAACTTTGTCATTATTACCATTAATTTGAGACAGAACTGGAGAACTTTTTCATCACCTCCAAAGCTAGGGATATCCATAAAAATAATAATATTACTAATAAATATAAAAATGAAAACCCTGAATATTGGTTGTGCCCCTATAGCCTAAAATTTGGACCCATAAGATAGCCACTTGTACACACATACACCTAAAGCAGGAGCCATCAAATTCTCTTATCATTCAGTATGTAAAATTTCCCACATTTTGCACCCCATACCATTATCTACCAATTTTAAGAACGAATTTGCATCAGCATTTTTGAAGCTGTAAAGTTCAAAAATGGGAAATATAAAATGGAAATAGAAATCCATAGGAACATAATCTGAAGAAAATAGCATGCAATCACAGATTCCAAATATAAATAAAGCAAAAGACATAATTACCAGAACAGCATCAATACGAAGACAGCATTACGGTAGAAGTTGTACAAAACTAAATAGCCTACACGCTGATAATTCCAGTGACCATGCACTAGGAGTAATCTTTTCAGAAAACGAAACTGCCCCATAGCAAAATCTGATGCCATCACTGCTTGTCGTCCTTCTTGACCACATATCCCGACACCAACCTCCGCCATTTGGATCATTGAAACATCATTAGCCCCTGCCAAGAATGTTCTCAATAGATTAAAATCAACCCATGGGATTAAAGAAAAACCCATTTCCATTTTCCAGAGAAAAGCATTTCCCCGACTATGGATGACACTGATGAATTGTGATACAATATCATCTGGATGCAAGGGCAATGCGAGCCTGACCAGCAGCATTTTATGAGGGATCAACAACAAATTGAAGAACTTTACAGTCTTTCAGGGGAAAAAAAAAAACAAGAATTTTACAGAAACACATTGGTGACAAGAATCAACCTTGAAGCATCTCCATAGAAACTGAAACTGAAACCAGGATCCATAAAAAAGATGCTCAGTGAGAAGTATATACAGAGTAAACAGAATCATTAACTTACCATCACCAATAGCTAGTGTCATATCATTTGTCCTGCTTTTAATAAGATCCACAATCCCAGCTTTCTGCAGAGGTGCAACTCGACAGCAAAGCACGACCCGACATGAAATTGCAAGATCAAATAGCTGTTGATGACATAAAGAGTAACCTATAATTAGACCATTGGCCATTAAGTCCTAGGATTTAGTGACTCCTAGGATTTAGTAACTCCCACCCCCCATCAAAAACAATAATACAACTGAAGGGTACAAATGTAATTGAAATGTGTTGGATCCATAGTTTTAGACTGGGTCAAGTTCCTGGTAGACTCACTGAGTAGACTCAACCCGGTCATGTACTTGGTCAGTGGGTAGGGTCAAATTAGGTGGAACCGAGTCTTGAACTGAGTGACCAAACCTAGGCATATATACCCAGTCACCTGGTGGCGTCAAACTAGGAGGGTAGAGTTTTGACCCAAGTAAGCCAAGCCACTAATAGACTGGACACAATTGGCTTAGTTGGACCATTGTTATTTATTAGAAGTAGGGACTTGGTTGTAATGACGTTAATAATTTTGAATGATGATTATGAAGTTACAAATGATTTATGACATAAATATATTTATTTTGTAATTTTATTAGATGTTTCACAACTTTATATGAATAGTGGCTTCAATTTGTTACTTTATTAATCATAGATCTTTGAGTAACTTCTACATTTTATCATGTAAGTCTACATAGATTGAACCAAGTTATCTGGTTGACCAACTAAGTCGTAGCAAAAAATAAAATACTGAAAATTTTGGCCTGATTTGCCTGGTTCACCCACCGAGCTTCCTAGTTGACACGACCTAGTAATTGGCCGAATCCCAGTCTTGATCCTTGTCTGAAAACTATGGTTGGATCTAATGATGGGGAAAAACACTTTTTCCTTTAGTGGCAAAACAAGATAAATAAAAATGAGTGTCATTCTTAGAGGGAAGAGACATGCCTCAGGTTCCAAATCTTTCTCTAAGATGTAGACAAGACTATTCCCATCAATTATGAGAGCCAAAGGAGCATTTGTCGTGCTTGCCAATTTCCTCGCCTGCAATTGTGAAACATCACCAGTACCTCTTATATGTCTTAGTACTTGAGATCCATTTTCAGATATGGACACATTAGAAGCCCTAGTATCATCAAGAATCTCGAGATAATCACAGTCAACATTCTTTTTTCGTTTCAATTTTTTATTCCTGCACTTTGATTGTTTTATACCATATTTGATTTTAGCATCAGCCAAGAGACGTCGGCATTCATCTTCTGAATTACCATTGATAACAATCTGCTGCATATTCTGGGTGAGCAGTTTGCATGAGAGACCAATTGAAATTGCAGTCTCTTGCTTATCTCCAGTGAGAACCCAAACCTTGATTCCTGCTTGCCTGAGGGACTCTATGGCTTCTGGCACACCATCTTGCAATTTGTCTTCAATTCCAGTAGCCCCAAGGAGGTTTAAATTGCACTCAATAAGAAGTGCTGTCTGGCGGAGCTTTGCTGACCTCTCAGTTAATGATGTGCTTGCCTCTTCATATCTGCACTGCCACTCCTCGAGTTCGGCATGAGTAAGATTCCTTGCAGCAACAACAAGGGTCCGCAGGCCCTGAGATGAATATTCAGTTAAATGATTTAACGTTGCCTGTCTTATATTATTGAATGCAGTGTCCCTGTAGCCAGTATTTTCAGTAACTTCTGACAGAATACCAAACATAGAGCTGTCAGCACCTTTTGCTAGAACCTTTACTTCATTGTTGGGAAATCTAATAACAACGGACATCCTTTTGCGTACACTATCAAACTCATGCAGACCCAATAGCTCCAACCTGTATTGGATGAGAAATCAATCAACTTTCAAAAACGTAAAGAATTTCTTTTAGAAAAAAATCCACATGCAAAAATAACAGAATGAAACTAGAAAAATTAGGTGCACAACCAGTTAGTCTAGTTCTAAAATCAGCTTGGAAAACAAATCAGTTAGATGAAAATTTATATGGCAGGGATATGTCCAGAATGACATAAAATTTGAAATGAATGAAATCTACCTTAGTCTCTCACCATATACATCAACCACAATATGACCAGACGTACGCTCGACAAGAGTATAGCCATAAGCAGAAGCTGCAGCAACCAAAGCTTGCTCATCAGGAGATTCACCCTGATAATCAATGGCTTCCACATCTACCTGTAATTCAGTGTTCACAGAACTAGATGAGCTCTCGATCACTATTGGAATCACAGTATTACAAGCCGCCAAAGTAAGGAAAAACTCATGAGCAGCAATTCTTTCATCTCCAGCTAATTCTTTATGCAACAAGGCCACAAGATCAGCATCGACTTTGATGTCAGACTTGAGCTTCCATCTACGTCTTTCTAACACTTCTGTCGTCCACATTCAGAAAAAACAGTGGTTAAAAATAACAATTAAAAGATCTCATGTAAAAACCAGAAAGCAGTCATCATATCAACAACATTGTGCTATAGAAGGACCCAAACATGAGCACACTAAGAAAACTATATACCTGCAATCCTTGCTTCCTGTGTTGAATGATCAGTCACATTCAAATAGTTCCCATAACTCTTCCCATACACACTCGCATTCTGGAACTCCATCTTGTTCTCAGTGAGTGTCCCTGTTTTATCAGAAAAAATGTATCGTATCTGACCCAGATCCTCATTAATATTCAAAGATCTGCACTGAAACCTTGAGCCAGAACTACTGTCATACATCTGCTCATCCTCGATCATGAAGTATGATTGCCCCAGCCTAACTAACTCCATGGTAATATACAGAGATATTGGAATCATAATCTGAAACACGATCACAGAACTCAAAAATGAGAAGAAAGTCTCCATTACAATCCCATAATACTTGTACTCCTTCCCATTATCTGGCCCCAACTTGAAATATATCTTCCTGTAATAAGGTAGAGTATCAAGCTGATCCTTGTTGTGATGGAGCCACAGGCCCATACCAAGTGCCACTACTGAACACATTACAAGGAGAAAAACTGACAGCCACAGTGTTTCCCGGTTCATATAAGTTTCCAATTTGCTCCTTTTTGAAGGTGAAACTGCACTATTCAACATTGCTTTCGTTTCCTGACCGGCATAAACAACAACACCAATAATCCAATCTGTATTCTTGAGCTGACAACCGCGCAAAACAATATTTGATTGGCTGAGAGGGACTCTATGGCCATTGAACTCCATGTTGGCAGTAAATTCATAAATATTTCTGTTGGGCTGCTCACATCTTATAAGCCCTGAAATGGCTTCTCCTTCAAATGTCGCTGATATTGTCTCCTGCCTGGCATATCTTGTCTTCAAGTTTGACTCACCATCCAGGTTCATAGTCTGAATATATGCTATTCCACTTGGATCACTTGTACCCAGTAAAACCATGTCACACGGAAATGTTTCATCAGCACATATTTTCACAACCTCACCAGCGCGCATCTTTTTCCATTTCTTCATCACAAACCGACCAGATTGATGAAGCACCATGGATTCTCGGTTGTTTTCTTTCTGGTCGGATCTGTGCCTTCGCCAATCTTCATAACCATCTTTAATGGCTGTAACAACAAGCACAAAGAGAAGTGGAAAAAGAGAGACAGTTCTTCCAAAGACAGCAAGAGGTGGGAGCTGGTTAAGAGCAGCTATTGCCAAGAAATATAAGTATGCAACTCGGTGGAACTGGATGAACAGATTTTTGGGCAGGAAAGTGATCACTGTGTACTTGCTGGTTCGGATTTCATTCCCTGTGAACTCATACTTGTCATTTGTCCTCCTTGGGTCATTAACATAAATTAATCTTGGATTCTCTTCAGCAGAGAAAGTATCCTCAAATTGCACAGTCTTGTGGTGGAGCCGCTGAGATTTGCTTGGTTTTTCCTGCCCCAGAGGAATCCTGGAAATTTCGAAAGTTGTAGCATTTTCCTCCAGCTCCATAGTACCCCAGGATACTAGTTGTCCCCCTTCTTGCCGTGGGCATTCCAGCAGAAACCTTTGAAAGAATTGGGATTCAGCCGATTGAAACTGTTCCGTCGTCACAGTGAAATCAATGTCTTCAGCAACAACTTGATTAACCAAAATGCTGCCATTATCCTTTAAATCAAAAGAATGACTTTGAGCGTCCTCGAAACTTGAAGAAGAACAAGAAGCAGGGTGACAGAAATGACCAAAAGAGCCACGATTCAGAGGAGGATAAGGTTCCACAGATGAAAGATCTGAAGCACAAGAAGAAGATAACACCAATGATTGTCCAAGAGTCATAAATAGTTATTCAATGAACAGATTTGGAAAAAGGAAAACATAGCTCCAGAACTTCTAATGATCACAGACACAAATGGATGGTCCAAGCAAATTTCTTTCCCTTCTGACCATGGCCAATCTTCCTTTGGCTGAAAGTAACGACACATTCCATCTAGATGCACATTCTACTACTTCAGTTGCGATTTCAATATCAATCTTTTTGCACACTAATAACAATAAAGTTACTGTAACCGCTTCCTTGCCTACCAGCTCAAAGTACCAAACTTCAAGGGGATCACTGATGTAAAAGCCCCTACTTGCAAGAGTCTCTATCGATTTTCTTGTCAAAATCAAGTTCAACTTACTGGGAAATGCTATGACTCGTTGATATAGCAATTTAGCATACACTTCCACAACCTTAGGAACACTCAAAACAGCCTCAACCAGGCCGGTATAATAAAACAAAGAAAACTGAAGTATTTGTAAATACGCCAAATGCAGGCTGAATTGGCACTTCTTTGACAACTAAATGTATTTCAAACGGCACCTCACCAATTCTCCCAGACACCAATTCAGCTAGAGATCTACTTAAAACGCCAAAACCAGAAGAAAATCAAAGCAGATTGCCAGTCCCAAACCCAGTCAACTCAATTTTTCTCCATTCAAATGGAGTTGAGGCAACAACTTCACAATCTGTGCAGAAAGAAAGCCAGAAATTTGAGTTAAAAAAATAATTATCTCCACCAATCCAGCACCGGTAAACCAAATATCATTGCATATAATCTACTATTTCCCGTGGAATTGAAGCATTGCACATGATATCTCCTAAAACACTGCGTAATCAAGAAATTTGAGCACAAGGCACTTGTCTGTGTCAATTGGAAGCCCAAATTCCTAAGATTTTCAGCTGAAATTTATGGTTTCCGGCGCTAACGAGAAAAAAAAACTCCTTTTTTCCCATAAAATATGCGGGATCAAGCAAAAGAGACGCTAACAGACGTAAGAAGAGGGACGAGAGGTAATTTGAAACACAAAGACCTACCTCTGCCAATGCACGCCAAAAAGAACTGTAAGATCACTGCATTTGACGGAATCCACTGCTTCAAGCCCTAACCCGCTCTAATTCGACGATTGAATGCCAGATCCGCCCAAAAGCCCTCAAATTTGAGGAGAAAACACAAAAGATCGCCAATCTTCACCAAACTCACACGGTTTCGAGCCTTATCTTCTCGAAAGTCACGAAACAAAGAACCCGATCAGGCGTCCTTTACTGCACTAAACCCAAAAATAATCGAAAAAACCAGGGCCTTTGCAGTCCGGCTTCTGCTAGACAGAGATCTGATGCACCTTCTGAGCAGAGATCTGATGAATCAGGTTTTTTTCTGCCACAGCAAATGACAGACAAATGAGATCTAGGGTTTGTATAGTATAGATTGGAGCTGTGTTCTTTCTTCCTGCAACACAGAGAGAGAGAGAGAGACAGAGAGAAAGGAGGGCGGGGGGGGAGAGACAGAGAAGGGACGAAAGGAGGAGCACGAATATTGCTGCCGTGTTTGTTGCGGGCCGGTGACCGGACCGACTTTTATAGCTTTTCAGTTATTCCATGAATGCCCCTGGTTGTGTGGAGCCCAGAATTGGACAGTAAAGGTTGGACCGACCCAAGAGATTGTAATCTATGGACGGTAAAGATTGAGACTAAACAGTGTCGATTATCGTAGGGCAGCAAGCAGTCTACCGATGAGAAGTCATCTACTGTATTTTTACATGAAAACGACTGGCATCACAAATATAATATTTTATTATTTATTAATAAAACAAAATTTTAAAAATGAATATTCGAAGAAAAGAACGATAGAGAAACAAAAGTTATCTTTTATTTTTATAATTAAGAAATGAATTAATAAAAAATAAGTTATAAATATTTAAAATGTAAATTTAATTAGATCAGTTTAATTTTTTCTTCGACAAACATTTAATACTATTGTACTTGAAATAAATAAATAAAATTGTAGTATTCAATATTTAAGAATTATTACCATTGTTATTTCATGTTTACTAGTTTAATATCAAATTTTCTAAAATTACACTTTCAATGATTAAAATAATATATATTTAAAGTGTCAATTATGAAAGTTTTAAATTTTGAACTTAAATGTTAATTTACCAAATAAACTTTCAAGGCAGGAGTTTATAAAACAATATCGGCCGATAATTTTCTCTCTCCTCATTTTTTTTTTAAAAAAAAGGCCGATATTAACATATATTTTGATATCGGCCGATATAATACAGCCGATGTATCGATCAATATTGTGAATATCGATCGATATTCACTTGGTCTAAAATTGTTTCATATCGTATCGGCCGATATTTGTACCCCTGATTCAAGGTGTGGTTCCAATTTTCAAAATGCTACACTTAGGAGATTTTGAATTAATTGCAAAAACTAGTCTTAAAATTTCAATAATTATAAAATTATTCTTATCTTTTGCACTAATCGTAAAAACAGCTCCTCTAAGTATCTTATATGTCAAACCCAATGGAGTTGGAATGATGATCAGAATCCATTTCTACTCTAAAGAGTCGGAGGCTTACACAGTGCATTAATAATTAATTAAGTGCTCTAAAAAGCCTCGACACTTTGATCGCATAAAAGTATTTTATATGTCAAAAATATATTTCAGTATTTAAAGACCTACAATTGATAAATTATTTTTAACAGTGTAATTTATTTAAACAATTTATAAAAAATATAAATTATAAAATTACATTAAATTTGTAAATTATATGGATGAAAAATGGGCTTTATATTTATCGAGTTATTCCATCTCTATAGAAAAATACAAAAACTTTAATAAAGAGAACATATTTATAAAAAAATTCACGGATTGATGCGCCCTTCAATCACGGTATATTAAATAGTCTCTTCGTTGATGAAGACTCAATTCTTCCGATAACTGTGTTGGTTTTAAGTTTATCAAAGGAAATGTGGTTGCAATTGGATGATTTTATAAATTCTATAATTTAAGAGAAAATTTTCAATTAAATCATCATAATTGTGTAGAAATAGCTTATAGTAATCAAATTTTAATCTCTAAAATCACAATATCAAAAAAATCAGATGAGACTCAATCTTTTATATAGCTATTGTCTTTGTCATTTTTATATATTCTATTAAAAATATATTAATCCATTTTAATATTTAAAAAGAAGCATTTTTAAATAGGAAGATTTGAAAAGAAAAATTATATAGATTTTACTTTGTATTAGTAGATATGTTATCAAAATTCAAAATTAAATTAGTACAAATGAGACACTGTTGGTGACACTGATTATTATTGATGATAATGGCCATCTTCAGCCAAAAAAAAAATAGTAACACTTTAAATATAAATGAAATGATCTTATGTTATTATTTAATAGTAAAGAAATAAAGTTGAAGTAAGTGGTGGTATTTGTCATTTGGGCTAAGTTGAGTATTTCTTAAAATCTAATCTATTAATTATTTTTATACACACATTTATGTACATTTAAAAATAAATAAAAAATAAACCTCTTTTCATCGTTGTTTTATAATTACATAGGAAAGATAAAAACTAAATAGATTAATTTTTTTATATAATTACTACATAAACTCTTTTTCATTTGATTAGATTGGATTGTATTATAGTTAGAAGAGTGATCTCATGTTATCATCTAAATGGTAAAGATGACAACAAATAGTGATATTTAAATAATGTGAAATTTATTTATTGAAGATCAAATTGTTCATTGATTTATATACAAATTGCATAACATAGTATTTATTTACTACATAAACTACATAATATCTGTGTCAATTTCAAAAAAATTTCCTTTAAAATTTGACCAATTTGAGTTGTTTTTATCAATTTTTTTCTCTGGGATAATCTCAAATTTGGATTTTTTTGTGAAAATAATTAAATAAAATAATATTGAGTGAGTGCTCATGGAATTCAATGGAAATATTTTTATTTAATTAATAAAGTTTGTATGGTGACTGTCTGATTTTTCAATTTTTTTTTAAATAATAATAAAAGTTAGGTAATCTAAGATAATTTTATTTTGGAGTTTCTTATGAAAAAATTAATGAAATGATATAAAAATGTTCTTGGAATTAAATGAAGAGCCCTTAATGTGTTTAACATAATTTTTATGGTGTTTGTGTGATTTTTCTAATATCCCAATATTTTTAAGAAATTCGTAAATTTTATAATAAAAAATTTATGAATTATAATAGAAGATACATGTCACAGGATATTAGAGAAGGTGAATTTTATATTAGTTGTTTTCTCGTATTGATCTCCTATTTTTAAATTTTTTACATATTTTTCAACAAATTAAAAATATTTTATTTTTATTCAGATTTTAAATTTCGATAGTTTAATATTCTATAGAAACGCCTCCGTGGCTTCTTTGTTTGGTTGAAGTGAAAGTTATTAAAACTTTAAAAGGAAAGAGAAACTTTCGTTGAACTTGTCGCCGATGTATAACGACAAGAACCGAGTTGAGCTCTTGGTTATTCTTATAATTCAACAACTCATAATTCAGATTCGACTTAAAATTTTATGGATTTGATTTTGAACTTAACAAAAAAAACTTGATGAAATTTATTAAATCATTTTAATAAAATGAATTAAACATCATGATAAAAAACATTTATCTTATAATTTTATTTTTCTTTTAAAATTTAAGAATTAGGATGATTAATTGACTCTATTATAATATTAAAATGATTATATAAAACTTAGATTTTAACTAATAAATTTTTTATCATTTTTTCAGAAATTTTAATAAAAGTGTGACTTAGAGAAGTCCCTAAATGAGGAAACGTAATGTTCACTGTATATATAGATGGTTGAATGGAAAAAAAATGTGTTTATATTTGAATGACTATTTTGTATTTTATAGTTTATAATTGAGTGATAATTTTTTAATATAATTTTACTTTATAAGTTTTTTAAATGCATTATATACTTTAGCGTGTCAACTACTCTTTTTAAATACAATAAAATAGTAATAAAAAATAATATATATGACACAAGTGGAAATTAAATTTGTTAAAAGAAAGATTGAATGGATAAACTATATTATCTATTGAAAACATATGTTAAAAAAATTTGAATATAGTAATTTAATTAGTAATTTTGTCAAGAAGAATAAATTTTAAATAATATTTTGTTATAAATTTGATTATGATATTTTATTTGAATCTTTTACACTTTGTAAAAAAATATATATGATTTTATTTTTTGTAAGTGTAAAAGGCCATCTTAAGAGTTCGCCTAGGGCCCTGCAAATTAATATCTTTTTTTATTCACATCCATCATTACAATTCAAATTTTTTTTGGTATTTCTTAGACAATTTCTATGATGGTCATCTCTATATTTGGTGTTATAATGAAGATAATATATTATAATATTTATTTATTTGAGTAATTGATTAAATCACTTATCGTAGAGGTAAATAGAGAAATATAACTCAATAAGTCGATTCTAGATAGATGTAATTTTATTTTTTATGACGACAATGATTAATATTTACCTGTTTAAAAAAGAATTAATTAGAAATTCTAATAAATTGAATTTTAATGTATAAATTAATTAAAATAATAAAACTTCCCCCGCCTCATTTGATTCATACTTGAAGCAAATATTGTTGTATTGATCAGATTATTATGAGAAGACGCCAAAGAACAATGAAAATGAATGTTCCATAGAGGAATCTGATAAAACCCAAGAAATTTTAAACTGAGAGAGAATGGAAATCCTGCATTATGGCTATAACCAATTAGGGATGGGAATTTGCATCTGATGATCCGAATTTGGATATAATTTTTTTTTTTTCTCTTCAAAATGGATTTTACAATCACTCAGGTACAATACATACCGGCCTTGAAATCTCAAGTGCCCTAGATACAGTGCATTGGTGGGGACTTTACGCTGTGGTAGCAGTGCAAGTAGAGGCTTTATAATTCATTGGTCACATTAAAGCCCTAGACGGCAGCCTAAAATCAGTACCGACCCTACTCAAATCTGGTTCCAAATTCAACGGTTAGGAACCGTCACTTTACATGAAAAAAAATAGAAAAAATTGACAATAACTGCCCGTAGGTGCCACCTTTCGCCAGTCGGTCTATCAATCAGTAATCGTCACGAAATTAAAGATTTTAATTAAAATGATGATAACAATTACAATTATTTATTTTATAATCTTAAATTATTGAATTAAAAAAATTAACCAATCTTCCTCCAAACTCGTGTAATCCATTTGTGCTTGGGTACAATGCAAACTGAAGATCCAAGCCTCTCGCATCACAATCACTCACCATTTGTCTTATTGACTCGCTTTGATTCACATTTCAAGACTTTTGATTGAAATATTTATTATCAATCAGCCCATCAATTGGCGGATACATTGGATAACATCAGTCAACATCTGTATATCTCTTGATATTTTAATGGGTTTGACATTGTATCAAAAAAAAAAATAAATATATATATATATATATATATATATATTCATGCCTCCTTATTTCTTAGAGTATGTGTAACTTTTTCTACTCACGTTCACTGGATAATTTTATCGGAAAAGGACCCTTCGAAGTAGAGTATAGATTGAATTTGGAACTCTCTTCTTTATGAGGTGAGTTCTTGAGTCATATCTCAGATTAATATCAGCTAAGTTTTTTCAAAATAAGAAAAGAATATTTTAAAGAAAATATTTTATTACTCGAAGCTTACAAACTAATGGAAATTGTGAAAATCAGGTGGCAATTTTTAATGAGCAAAAGTTACAGCTGAATTCAATGGTATGTCACAAAAAAGCATATGGCTGCTATTTTGTTGCTGCTCGTCTTTAGTTTCTGCACTGTTGTCTTTATCTTCTTTCCCTGCTTGGGTTGTCTCCTGCAAGAAAGAGATCAGAGATGTTTGTAAAATGAAAAACTCTTTCAGATTTTGTGACAACTAGTAAGCTCAGCAGATCTTTATCAAACTGTACAGCTATCTAAGAAGACAAATCTTTATCAGACTACTAACCAAGGAGAATTTATTCCAACTCTACTTTTTTCCAACTTTTCATGTCTTTTTTTTTTTAATGTTTTTTTTTTTTCAATTTAATGAAGCAGACATGTTTAAGAGAAGAATTTTTCAACTTTTTACAAGATAATTTTTCTTTGAGACTCTATCTTTTGTTTTATGATCAAAGTGTACATATCTTTTAAAGTACCTGACTAATCATATACATCAGATAAATCTACAGAAAGTGATCATTTAGATTAGAGTGTGAATCGAATTCAACCTCTCATTTTCTGAAGCGGGTTTCTGACCATCACTCTAATTCCTAGACCTACACTTTATGGATCTTGAATTACTGCTAAAATCTAACATCTCATTTTCTTTAAATTTTCTAACAGTCCATCATCTTTACCCTTTATGTAGTAGTTCAGTAGTATTTTCTCTTTTCTATCTCTCAATCTTATATTTCAATTTTTAACATCCTATTCAAAAAATTGTAAATGGCATTCTTCATTCTGTTTCTGTCAAAGCAAATATCATTGAGACTATATTAAAAAAAAAAAAAAAAAAATCTTTGATCTGATTCACTCATTGGGTCTAATCATCTAATAAACTTCATTATTAAGAGCTGATAAAAGGTAAATGATGATACTTGCCTGCAAACGAGCTTCCTTCATCTTCTTTTCAAGCTCTTTTTCTCTGAGAGATTGAACAGGGCAGATTCTCTGCATGTAAAAATCAATTTAAAGCACAGCATATTATATAAATCACAACCTCCACCACTTCATTACTTAAGCATCTCACCTATCATAATCACTATCTTGTTTGTTATAATTAATTTGAACTAAAAATTAATGTTTGAATAATTTACAATTTAATCCATTCATTAATTTAATTTTCAATTCAATCTAGTTCAAATTGGAATGATCTCTTAATTTAATTGCATTTAAAACTTTTTTCTAAATCTACTGTTGCTTATGTTTAAGGTGTCTTTAATCATTTTTATATTATATTTTGAAATATTTATATTTCTTTTGGTAGAAAGAATGCTTCTACTTAAGGAAGGATTAATTAGTGAGCAACTTAATAATTGTCAATAAACCAGTGAAGTAGATCATGCAGAATAAATAAATTATATTTAAATAAAAATTAACTTACATTTGTTTAAACCAAGATCCCAAAGTATAAATTTGGCAAACTAATTAATGAACATATATTAAATTATCAACTCTAAATTCAAATTCAAATAGAAGTTAGTCAAACTAGGAAGTAAATAAGTAATTATGATTTTAACAAATATTTACTAAATAGTATTAAAAAATTACTATCGAAACAGTAAAAATTAAAGGGCCATGTTTTTCGTCAATCCTCCAATACAGACCTGACTAATAACGTGCCCTTCAATGGCACATAGCCAAGTACGAAGCCCTTGTTTGGTCTATTGATGATCTCAGCCATTGGAAATGATGAAAGCTCAACCTTTTCTAATTTACTGTAATATTTGAAAGGATATAATTTTTTACCTTTTTTTTTCTTTTAAACTAATCTACATTTTACTGTTAGATAAATTATTAAAAATACCACAAAATTAATCTTAATTTTTAAATTTGTTCATATTCTCTCTTAAGTAATTGTAATTTTAAACTCTAAGATAAACCATTAAAACTTAAAGAAATTCCGAATCAAATGATGTTTTGGATTTAAAGAAAAATAATGCCTCTTCTGAGTGAAAATGTCAATATTGCTAAAATAAATTACTTTATACATAATTGCAGTCATAATCAAATTTCATTAATTATTTTTCACAAGCTAATATCCATATCTTAAATTTATTTGCAACAATGAACAAATAACTCCTCTAATGCAAAGGTCCAAAGTGTCACATGTAGGTTAACTTTTTATACCCATTGTAGGAAGATGCAAACCCATACTATAGCACTGATCAGGCTATCATTAGAGTGGAATCATGTTTTATTAAAAGATAATATGCAATAATCCAAATTCAACAAGTGAAAATGAAGCTCAGGATATAAGGATATTTTCCTTTGGCTCCACAAAATGTTCTACATTGGAAGTGAGACTATTCTACCAGCCGGCATAAACTTTCCATTCGGCATATACTTGTTAAGTCGATGGAGAATAACTTATGAAAAGTGGCCCAGAGGGGGTTGAACGTAAATGAAATTTAAGACTTCCCTTCATGAAGTGGGTGTCGTGACCATCATTAACTTTTCATATGAGGAAGAATGACATTATTAGATTAGATCATAAGATTAATCAAAAGAGAGGAGAGGAGAAGGAGAATAGAGTGAGGGAAAGAGTGGTGATTTGATCTTACCAAACAGGAAGCTTTCAGATGCTTCAATCTAAGAACTCTGTCCAACTCAATCTCCGCCTTCTTCTGTTCTCTCCCTCTTTTCTCCAGTCTCTTTCATCACCTTTTCCAATAACATGTCCCTCTCTCTCAGTTCGTTCTCTGTCTTCTCCCTCTCTATTCTCAGCCGCTCCACCTTCCGCCGGATTGCCTCCAGCTCCTCAGCTAGAGACGCATCGATAGATTGCCCAATGACCGAGACCGGGCAGCTCTCCTTGCCCGAATCTCTGAACGATAGAATCCCCGATATGGGACGGTTCTCCTTGTCCGCATCTCCGATCCAAACAGAGACCCCTTCAGTCGGCTTCGCCTGCTTCGGTTGCAGTGCTCCGGTGATGACGACTGTCTGAATATTCTTGGGTTGAAGGGGCTTCCGGCTGGCTTTCAGCTGGGATTTCAGATCTCCGGTGAGCGGAGACCCGATGGGATGCATTTCCGGATTTTCTGTTTCAGAGTGTGGAGAGAGAGAGAGGAGGGAGGGATGGATTTTGAATTCGAAGGGCGAGGAAGGGGGGTAACGGCTACTGTTTATTTATTTGATATTGTTAAAAAAAAGGGGGTTAGTGGGGAGGTTTTGGTGGGGGTTTGGTTTGAACTTTGGACACACTTTATTGGGTTATTCCTCTTTGTATTAAATGTTTATTATTTATTTCTGAGATTGGTCGTGTGAATCTGAACGAAGACGAGACTTGGAGTTTGATGAACTGACAAAAAGCAGGCAGCAGCCATTAGATGCTTGGATTCTCAGCCACCCCTCCTTCACAAGTCATGAGTACCCATACCTACATCTTTACCTACATCTTTGACTAAATTCAAATCGCTAAACGGGGGAATCATCCTATCAATTTATATGTCATTTGTATAGACTACTGTCTCTTGGGAGAAAACATAAATCTTTTGAAAGATAAAGAAGGAAAGGAAAAAAAAAAAAAAACTTTTATACAAGATCAATATATTCTTTTTATGCACGTAAGATGTCAGAAGATGAGGTGTTCTTGAATTACAAGAGAGAAGAAGTCCAAGAGACTGTCTTTATAAAATCACGTTTGACAACTGACCGATCTAATTTGGTTATATCCTTGAAGATTTTGGTGTTACGTTCCCATCAAAGGCTTCAAATGGTGGTAAAGGAAGATAAATTTCACAATAATGAGTATTTTGGCGAGACAGAGACAATCTACCAAGCGAAAAATAGATCGGCCGCAAAAGAAGGCATAATCCTAAGCACTCCAAACAGTTCTAGAGAAAACTTGTGTCCTATCATTTTAATGGTAAAAATGACTTCAAATAGTGTCATTTGAGATATATGGGATCCATCCTTTAAAAATTTAAATTGTTTATTAATTTCTAAACACAAAGATGCGTATATATAGTATTTTACATTTTGTGAAACTATTTAGTCTATTGTTTGATGGATCAAATGATAAGTACTAAAATAAAAAAATCTATAAAGCCTATAACACCTCTCATGTGATCCATCCAATGAAGAGCCCAACAATTTTATAAAATCTAAAAAGATATATGTATGTATCCTTAAGTTTAGAAATTAATGAACAATTTTGATTTTTAAGAGGTAAATTCAACATCTTTTAAAGAAACCATTTGAAGTCATCCTTACTAGTAAGATGAGAGCATAGAATCATTCATCTATTAATTGATTACACAATGATATGAATTATTGATTGAAATTATCAATTCTACTTACTTGACCATAACTATGGTATTGATAAAAATAGTTAAATTTGAATTGATAAAAATAGTTTAAATTTGTGTTAAACCATTTGTTTAAAATCCCTTGTAAAGTAATTATAATTCTCAGAAAAATTTCAGTTGCCTGATGTTTACGTCTCCACTTGAGCTCCTATAGGGGTTCGAAATCACCTTTTGCTTTGCATACTAATGAATCACCTCGAAATTGTATATGTATCCAATTTGAACTCATTAGCAAATAGATCTCACGGTTGGATTAAAAGTCCATCCAAAATTAATTCCATTTTAAATATTGATAAATTCAATAGATATAAGTTTTATAAGAAGCATCATCCTCAACTCATTTTTCAAACTCACCCGCTTGTCTCCATTCATTACACCCTCTCATGGCCTAAAGCACAATGCAGCTCATGGGTAAAATCTCGAGGGGTTTGTTTGATGGTCATTTTCTATCTTTATTTGTGAGAGGTCATGGAATCAAGCTCCCTCAATATAAAAAGGGTCACTTCTCATTAGTTCTGTATCCAGCTTGTGTGGATTGAGAAGTTTACATATGTCCTGAAGGATTAGTCAGGGTGAAACGTCTTAAAAATTCAGATGAGACGTATGGATACCTTGATCTTAAAAAAGGAAAAACTCATGAGTAACATTGCCCCAGCTGAAAGTGGTGTATGATTATTAAGTTAAAAGTGACTTTATTGCCATTATGCCACAAGGTAATTTTCATCAAAGTTGTCATGCCTTATAATTTTTAATGAGAAAATTTGTATAAAAAATGTGTTCACATTATTATCATTCCCACCAATTATGATAAAAAATGGTAAATTAGAAGAGGCGTATGTTTGAAATAGGATCTATCAATGTCAAATAAATTTAATCAATGAACCCATCGTTTCACAAGTCATAAAACTTAAATATTTAACAAATGACTTAAAGTAATATAAGAAATTAAATTTTAAACACACAGTATGATTGATCTGAATAAAAAAAGTTCCTCGCAATCAATATAAGTTATTCTAACCCACTTCCAATTTTCCTTTACAATTCATGGCCCTATATTACAGTATGCACCATAATGTCCAACACAATTTTTTTTTTTCTCATTCAATCTTCACAACTATGTTTATTTAATGTCTTACAATTAAAATCAGCTTTTTTCTTCTACCTTCAACTTATAACCCTTCCAACTCCTTTTATTAGGGTCGTTTTTAGTTAATGAATGTGCTTAGACTTCAATAATGTTCTCTCATCTTTTCTTCTATGAGATAGATTTATTTAAACACTCATTTCTAATGCCATCTTTTCTTAAGCCATATATTCATCCCAACATGTGCATCTGTCACCATTATTATTTTATCTATTTATTTTTTCTTGATTGCCAACACTCGACTCTATAGGTGCAAGTTAGGTTGGGTCAAATTGGTTTTATATTAGCTTAGCTCAACAAAGATTCTCAAACATGATATATATGAAGTACTTCAACTTGAATCTAAGAAATACCAAAGAAACTGAGAACCTAACCCGAGATGGCAAATTCCAAGAGTAAAAGAAATTAAATAAAAGTTTCAATGGAGATAAAATTCCAAGTTAAAAAATAAAATAGAAATCAGAGAGAAGGCCCGGATGCAAGAATTTATTTATTTATTTTTTTTTTTAAAAAAAGTCTCGCAACAGAGGAAAAAGATCTAAAAAAAGAAAATAAAGAGAAACGTCCTGGACTCCATTGGTACTATAAATCTCAAGTTCCGGAACTTCCGGCTCAGGGTTTGATTACGCCAAGGAAAGGAATTAGGCACCCCTAAATGCTCGTCCTCATGAATGATCCTAGCATTGGCTCTACTTGCATGCAATTAGGTTAAATGTATATTTAAATAGAAAAGATAAAATGTTTAGCTAGTAAAATGACTTAAAACTGAAATGTAAGTTGCTAAGTGGTCGCGATCAAGTGAAGAGCTGACAATTGCCTCAATTTGACAAAAGGATGATTTTAGTCCCATATGTAATCCCTTGACCATGTCAAAAGCATCTAATAAAAATGAATGTCTAGAATACGGATGGAAAGATGAATGTGTAACTCGTAGCCATGTAGCAAGATTGGAACATTGAAAAATCACAAATTGGATCCTGGTGGGTGGAATGGACAAGAGTCGCTTTGAGTTGCAAGACTGGCTAAGGATGGTAGAGAAATATTCAAGATTGATGGAGGACAAGCATAGTAAAACATGAAACATTAGACCCCCCTTTGGGTATTAGGCCAAAGGGGGGTCTAATGTTCAAAGTTCTAGGGAGGCTTGATGGTGAATTGACTCAGTTTGGTGGTGGGTTGATGTGTATGATTTGTTGGCCTTGGTGTAGTAGGTCCGATTTGAGGTACCTATGTTGATTTCAGCAGTGTCATGAGAGGGTATTGTCTATTGGGATTAGTTGCGTATGGGTTGTAATGAGGTGTTTCCATATTCCTCAACTAGTTATAAAAAATAAACACAGATTACAATATTAGTTTTTGCACTAAAATTACACGAAACAAAATAGGAACAATGCCAATCTCAGTTTTTACAAATAAATTATTGCAACAGTGGCTCAAACATGTCAATTTTTTCTTACGAATGGAACAAAGAATAATTCAATAGCAAATTGCAAAAAAAAATGTAAATTCTAAATGTCGTGTGTTCTGTGGTTACCAATGAAAACTAATTGAATGAGTTGATCTTCAATCTCATATTGACATGTAGGCTACGAACGTCATAGACTGGAATACTGTAGTGTCTGCATACCATCCAGAGATGGGAATCAGTTTCGGAATATTAAAAAAGACTAAAAAAATAAAAGTGAATGTGTAAATGGAAAAGAAGTAAGAGATTCAGTGTCCATTTGTGATGTATTTGGGATGCAATCCATACATCACAACCATATAAAATAGTTCAGGCATTTATGGGTAAAATAGGACAAAATGATCATCGGATTCAGAAACTATGGGAGCCTGACATTGGCCTTGAATGAAATAACTGATCTGCCCCAATAGTTAGATTCTTTGTGTAAAGGCTTTAAATTATTAAGATTTCATCTTCAGTCAAGCCTTTTCAGCCAAAACCTAGGAAAGCCAATTGCCAATTCTCAATTCATGGTTGAAAGTTTGGTTTTTGGAATTTTAAAGCATAGTTAAAGTACAGGTAGTGGGAAAGGAAAATCACAATTATTTCTACATGGAACATAATCAATTTTGTCCTGGTTTAGGAAATATTGCCTCATTATGATGATTTTGCAAATTACCAGGTTAGGCTTGTCATATTCAAACAACAACATAATGTAAACATCAAGCAAAGAGGCATTCTACAATGCTTTACCACAGTTGAATAATGTTAGTCAAACTTCATCATTCTATGCTGGTGCTGCCCATCTTTTAGTGGACTAGTGATTGCATTCAAGATCCCATCATAGTTTTGGAATTTTTTTTAGTGAATGTCGTTCCTTTTTTTAGTGAATTATACATTTAAAAGTTGATTAGAAATGACATTACATATATTAGTTTCATGTAGAAATGACATGAATGCCACTTATGTTGCATTCTATAATTCATATTAGTAAGCATATTCTTTTTTCTTTTCTTCTTTTTGGGTTAAAAGTCATAGAGAGAGAACAGAGGATCAACTTGACTGGGCATAATTTGCCTTTTAACCATCTTATAATCTGATGAAATTTCAATGATGGTAATGTCAGTGGGACACAAGAAGACATGTGTAAGGACCTAGAGGAACATGCATGCAAGGTTCAATCTGTTCATAAAGCAGTCCACAGTGAATAAAGTCAATAAAACCCTTCGCCAAAAAATTGCAGCCTCCTAATCATGTAGCTGACACATTTATCTTAAATATGGACCATTGGCAATTTTCTTTTCAGCCTCCACCATTTCAGTATGCATCTGGTCAAGCTAATTGACAAACCCATCTGATTTTGGATCAGGGACCATTCATGGTGGCACCCACCAAGTTAGAAGCCTAGATCTTGCACAACTTTATGGGGACACGTGCCTATTAGCATCAGTTTACAAGCACTGTTCGCATGCTCATTGCCATGAAAATGGATTTTATCATCATCATGCTCCCATACGATGTCCAAAAAGTTCATTGCTTACATCCTATTTAAATACTCTTGAGAATGCACTGGTTTTATTTTGTGGAAAGAACAGAGGTGAGCACAATATTTAAAACTAAGAAAATAAGTCAATAAGTGGTTAAAGTTGCTGACAAGTTCCAGAGAATAAAACCTCACCATTCTACATGGGCATATTCTTTTTGCAGGGACTGGCAATGGCAGGACAAATGTTGGTCCATTTTCATCATTCTGAGGATGCAGGGCATAGAATGTGCATTCCAAAACCATGTCCTAACTTCTCAACCCTGCACAACAAAAAAAAAACAGATTGCTAGATCACTACTTAACAGCAGTGAAACACATGATTGTATTCCAATGTAAGATTAATTCACTTTCACAATATGAGAAGAAAAAAGAAGCTAACTAATTTCATCACAAGTAATGTTACAAACCATTGGAAGGATGAAACCATGTTATCCTCGACGTTACATTCTAAAATCCATAGAATGTCGTCTGATGCCTGTTGCATGCTCTAATAGAAGGATTTTTATTTTAATGATAACACAAGGGAAATGTTACATGCTATGAATTATCCATGGATCAGAAAAGGATGCTTGAAGAACTGGAAAAGAGCATTGTTGTACCCTCTGACCCAGACAAGGGCCATGGCCACATTAAGCCAGAAACTGGCCCATTCAATAATTGAGTTGATCCAGTGGAACTGCAGTCACGTTAGGAATTTTACTTGTGGCCCATTCACACATTGAGTGATATTCTAAGATGTTAAAGCAAGGCTTACTGACAAGGACACAGCCCGAGAACAGGTCAAGTCAATCATCTAATAACATAAAATATGTAAAATAACAATACTTTACCAGGTTGGTCGACTAGGTGACTTGGTAGTTTTAGAGAGATCACTTCTCATGACATTTCTACTCACAAACATTAAAATTTCTCAAAAAAAAAAAATCCTTATAGACAACTTATTGAGTCACCTAAAACCTAATTCTTCTCCAACTCCTGAAATGGTAATTTATTAGGTCAAACCTGATGTACAATGGGAGAAAATATATGAGCCTGTGCCCATTTTGTTATGCCACCCAATCAGCAATGTGATAATCCAGACCATTCATGCGAAGGGCCCCACTGTGGATGAAGGATGGTCTAAAATTCTTGAGGATCCCAACTCATCAATAGGTGACCTAGATAGAAATGCTTATGAATAGAACATAATAATAGCCCATAAAAGAGGGCCTTAGAATAGATTACTAATATCCTTCAAATTTCATTTATCCTCCTATGGGGCACATCAAAGAATCGGTTTGGATCACAGAACCAAGGTTCCGACATGTACAATAGAGTGAAACTTGTAGGAACCCACAAATTCTCAAGGAAAACACAGTCAGGCAGGTAACTAATTTTAAATCTAGCAGTTTTATGAAGGATGCAAGCAGAGACTCCACCCAATAGTTCAAAGAATATATACCTATCAGTTCAGTAAATGTTGTTTTCAACTTACGTTGGAGCAAGCTTGCCAAGGCTGTCCAGCTCTTCTCCAGTGTCATCATCAATTACTTGTCCACAAAATTTGACAACATATGCCCTGTTCTTTGTTGTTGGGAGGCCCATATAAGAAAGCATATCAAGGTCATCTTGGTGAAGCTCTCTTCCATTGACTAAAATGCCTGTATTTCCTCCAGCACAGTCCTTCGTCATGGTAGAATCGAACTCATCAATAAATGGCTGCAGCAGAAATTGACATTTCATTTTTTTCCCAGTAAGACATTGTTTATATCGCAGGGTTGAAATCTCTGGTTTGGAATTGATGATAAAGAAATCATCTACTTACTGGAAGTATCCCAAGACAGGGTTGACCCATGACACCCCAAAATCCAGCCACTGAGTCATACCTGTCAAATGAAATGAGACACTGCATGTAATGAAGTTTGAAGCAACAAAGGAAGCAATGGTTTGGTTTGAAAGTCCATGTTCAATTGACAGGAATGCTAATGTAACCATGACATAGATGATCCCAACCAATGAATGTCATGCACCAACATAGCACGCAGGATCTGGCCAGCTCATCAGGTGAGGTTCATGGAAACTGTGCTCTGGCCAAAAGTGCATCCCCGTTCTGTGAGTCCATGTGCATGCCAAATGCATACCCTTAACCCTATATTTGAATTGGTTATTCTTTCATAAATGTTCAGTGTAGCTAATGAGAAGACTCTCTCTCTGACCAGGCCACATTCACTGTGGAACCACATGATGAATTGTCAGATATCTTGTACATGTGCCATATAGAACATATAGGTAATACGCTACCTTTTGATATTAGCATTTTCCAATGACGGTAATTTTTTACATGCAATGGAAAGTAAAAACTTCTTTTGTTACTTCCTATCTGCTTAAGTAGGACCAGCTTTCTGCAATGCAGATTTCCAGAAATAACATCCTAATAGTAAAATAGTGAAGTACTTGAATGCATTGAGGTATGTCAAATCTCACAAACAACTAATTCCATAATCAAGAATTGTTTCAGGGATGTACCACGATATACACAATAATGAGATGATGACCCAATTCCTCAAATTAATAGGTAAATGACAGAAGAATATTACAGTGGAAATACAAGAATGCTAACCCCAGAGTATCAATAAAAAAAAACTACAATTATGGGATAACTAAAGATGCAAACAAATAGAAAACTTACACCATAGTTAAACCTGCTATCATATTCTGTTTCACACATGATTTCCCTTGCAGAAGGAAACAGTGGCTCATAAAATTAGATTAAAAGCATTAACATTGAGATCAATGTGCCTTGTCCACAATTAAGTCCATGTCTAGTGGAATCTGAACATAATGCATAGACCAAAAACAAATCCCTAACAAAAGAATGTTTTTACATGAGAAAAGTATAGGCCATAAGATCCTTTAAGCCATTTGAGAATTAATTGAACTACATTAAATAGTGAGAAAATAGTATAGATGCTCTATGTTCATTTTAGCTTTAGGGAAAATTGCTGGTCAGAGTGCACGTGAATCAAGTATGGCAAGTAACTGCACATATGCCACCAAGCCTCAAGGTTATATCGGTCTTCTTTCCCCATAATAGCACTTATGTAAGTTGCTGGTTATCAGTACTTAGTAAAAGGTGTTTTTTTTTAACGATAGTGAACTAGTAAAAGATGTTACTAGACCAATTATTTTAGATGCCCCATGTTCATTTAGCCTTTAAAGAAAATTGATCACTCATGAATGAAGGTAAAATACCAAAAGAGTATTTCTTCTACATGCAAGGTATTATATGGTGCTTGTATGGCATCACTCAAAAAATAATGCTTGTGAGGAAAATTACAGAAATATGCAATAAAGGGTACTGCTCTTCTTTCTCCACAATAGCGCCTGTATAAAATTACTGGTCATTGGTGAATTTATGTGTTGGTAAAGGTGCTACCAATTAGGTCAGCTAAAAGAAAACTCCACCAATAAAACAATGGCACTCAACTTTTCCGACCAAAACCCCTGCAGATTTTTGTAATCTAAGTTGTTCATAATTTGGTCCAAAGTCATACCATAGTCCATGTCCTATACTCTCATCTATTACATGACTTTAGCTATCCAAATTTACAAATGGGCAATTTAGCAGTAACTCATATTTAACACAGTGGGAATTGGATGATTAGAATAATCAGGTGGGTTGCAGCATCTTCCACCCATTATGAAAGTTTTGGACCACAGGAGTGTAAACCCAGATCCCTACAAGTACAACTCGTAGGGCTAAGCAAATGATATTATATCAAACATTCCATCATTGAACATACTGGGGACAGTATGAAGCAAGATAATAGGAAGCCAGGAAGGCATGCATGAGAATGCATGATTGATCAACCAATATCGAATCAATCTCAATTTACTTTACCATATCTTTTGTGACCAAGTTAAACCTTCTTAATGAAATCCAGTAATTAAGTTACATGGACAAGTCTTAAATGATCAGCATCAGGATAGGGCAATCTAACAAAACCTAAAAACGTTGAACTTACCAGTAGTTCCCAGGCTGGATGGGCCCTGCTTGTTTCTCAGCTTTCTTAACCAAATGATCAGGAACAGTTCTTCCATTCACAGAGACTTCCCCCTTTCTATTCCCCAACCCATCATCACTCAAATCCTGCACCTTCTTTATGGTCCTGGGGAATGTTGAATCTCTTGTATTCCCCAACCCTTCTGATAACACACCCTCCTCACTTATTCCACTACAAGATTGGAGAGTCATGTGTTCTAGATCCTTTAGCATAGGCGAACCTACTCCTTTTTCTTCAGAAGAAGCATAAGAGTTTTCCATAATTTTAAGATCTGAACTTTCAGAGATGTCGCTCCCAACTCTGGAACGATTTATCATCTTACTAGGTGAAGAATACCCCATAAGCCGATGAAGTGGAGAAGATCTGCCTGGTGCTTTCACATTTTTATCCAAGGGTGATTTTACAGATTCAACAACATCTGGGAATGGAATAACAGATCTGAGAACTTGTCTTGTTTTCTCTGACTCATCTACAGAATACTTGGAGATTGTCTTCTTCATTTGCATTGGCTCTTGGGATCTACTTGATGCATACCTTTTCTCTAAAGCAGTGCTTTGAGAGATTGGAAATGGAGGACCTAATAATGCAGGTTCACCCTCAGTAGAAGAACTTCTACATACAGAGAGTCCACAATCATCAGAATAAGAAACTAGATCCCCTTGAGATGTAGATGATAAATTTGTCACTGCAGTACCAGAGATATTAACAACTTCACTTGGCGGATGTTGTACATGGGAAGGACCATTATATGGGAAGACACGTGTTTGGCCGTGAAGTGAAAACCTAAGTACTTCAGAACAGGCACCACACTGCAATTTATGGTGTCTCCTCCTTAACATTAGAAAATCTGCTGGCAGCTGCAGCAAGACCTTGCAACTGTAGCATACTACAAATGGTGCACCACCAGCTATGGGCCGCATAAAATGCCGCTTCGTTGGTTGATGTTTCTCTTTGTGATGCAACTTGTCCTCGTTATGTACAAATATCTGCTCCTGTAACTGAGAATAGCCCCTAAACTGACTAGAACTAGCAGGGCCAGGATTTTGAGAATAGTAACAAATATAACCAGGACAAGCCCCACATAACCCTTTGTTGTAGCAGATGCAGGGTGGAAACTTGACAGGATGTTGCCAATCCGGGGGATGGCAATGAAAACATGAAGTATCAACATGATGCTTGTAATTAGGGGCTGGACCTGAAAAATACATTTCTGAGGACCTTAGTTTCTGGGAGTCATTTTTCCATTGGTTAAATGCTCCAGGAGAATGCCAAGAAGAGTCTGCACTATAGGACTGCATAGTCTCTTGTTCAGAATCGTTATTATAGTATAAAGGGCAACGACTTTCCTCTTGTGTACCCTTGATAGGACACAATTCCCGTTCTTTTCCACTTTCACCATATGGCCTACTAAGTTTCTCTCTCAATTCCTCCACCTTCCTCAAGATTTCCAACCGGTCAAATTCAGAAAGCCTGAGCTTTTCAGATGCATATGAGTTTGGGTTGTGTACTTGCTCCTTACACCTATAGGTTCAATGAAATGCCACTTTGATGGTGATAGGCATTCGTTGAGTCCCTTCGATAGCATGGTTCCTTAGACGGAGATCTAGAAGGACCTTCTCTTCCTGACTCCATCCAGTTCCATATTGAAGTGAAGTTGTCAGATTCCTGAAAACTTCCTTGTTCATTTTGATTCCAATTAATGCTTCCAGTGATACCTGAACCATTGTTCTCATTCAATGAGACTGATGAAAGCTTCCTTACCTCTGAACAATTACTCATCTTGTTACCAAAAGACTGAGGAACCATTTTCGGTTTAACTGGTGCGCTACCAGGTAAGTGCAGATGTTGGCTAAGGATATCATCATTGCAGTCATCACAGTCAGAACAGACGCTTCCATCATAAGCACAAGAGCTTCTGCTTGTTCGAGATTTGGAAAAATCTCCAGGTGCATAAACAATCTTTCCATCAACCATATCCTCCTTGACAATGTGATTATCAAGAGATTCTTTGCTTCCTGACCTTACATGGTCATAGTCACAATGTCCATGATTTTCTAGTTTTTCATTCAAAGAGTTCTCTATCTTGTGTTGAATGGTTTGGACAGTTTGGTTGTGAACCATAAATGCCAAACTTCTCTCACTGTTGTGAGTGGGGCCTTTGGAATCAAAATCTGTCCTTTCATTTCCATCTGATTCTTCTCTATTTTCACCAGTTCCTGAAGAGTCCTTCCCGTGATATTTAGACTCATCAGTAGAAGAAATTGCACTTGAACTTCTCCTGCAGTCTAATAAATTCTTATCATAACATGAAGATTCAATTTTCCCCTTCTTTTGGTCCACATCTGAAAAATATTTAGTTGTTGAACAAAGAACTGAATGCTTATTTGACCCAATAGATTTGCTATCTTTGTAACTGTCCTTTTCTTCATTATCCCAAAGAGAAGGATTCCTTTCCAATAGATGTTCCTTTTTCTTCTCTGCTGAAGAAATTATATTTGAACTTGTTCCAATAGATTCAGTATGCTCCCTCTCACAGTTCATATCTGAAACACGGGAATCTTTTGAGGAAAGGATTTCTTGTGAACTTGAGGAAACAGATATGTTTTCTTCTGAACTGTGTACTTTTTCATTAGTCTGAACAGGCTTGTTATCATCAAGCTTGTCATAAGCAACACTTTCTCTACCATCAACATGATTTTTTGCTGAGTAGAAAAGACAATGTTAAAGTCTGATCCAAAATTGACCAAAAAAAAAAAAGGGAAATGCCATCTAGTAGAAACAATATTGATGAATGAAAACTACCTTTGAGAACAACACCACATCCACCACACTTGTACACTGGAATGTCAGAATACTCTGTCAAAAGCTGCCTACACCTTGGGCAGTAAACAAATCGAACTTTTGTCTTTGGGCGAGCCATGTTTCTTGAAACAATTTAAGACAGTGACCACAACGTTTCATAAGTAGACCTTTCCACCCTTCCATTGGAGCATAACTCCAAAAGATATGTGATCATAACACCTTGTTTCAGCTGATGAAAGATAGTGAGGTATGCCTCCAAATTCCATTACTTCTTGTGATTGTGAAATCACCAATGAAAGAAAACTCTTGTATTCAATAAAAAAGCATCACTTGATGATATCCCTGAGAACCTGCCATATAATTTTGAAACTGACTCAGTGAAAGAAGCCAATAAGAAAGAATTAATTGAAAGTTAATAAAAAGCCATATTAGTTTCCTCAAAGAGTTTGAACAGGGAAAAACTTAAGCTACTCTACCATGACAACATTGCATTGTATTACGAGATGCAAGAGGCACTGGCACTCAAGTAAGAGAGATTGAACAAACAAGACAAAACCCACAACATAAATCACTAAACTAGCAAAAAAAGGAGGGACAAAAAATACATGTGTATAAGACAAGCTTGAAATCTAAAGAAAGTAAGGAGGCATAAAAAAAACATCAGAAGCAAGTCCAATGACATGAGATTATTTTGGAAACTGGCCAAATTAACAGAACTTCAAAAAAAAAAATGAGATAAAAACCAATAAATATAAGTTTCCAGATAAACAGAAAACAAATGATAAGCCTAAGAAGACCCAGAGGAAAAAATGTTTTTACATTTTACCACTTCCCGATCACCACAAATTCAACAGAAAATTGAGGAAGGTTTCACTGAGAAGCAAATCCCGAGCAAATAAATTTGACAAATCCAAACAATTGAAAATAATCCTTTCAATACAAGATTTCAGAAAAAGTTCACAATAAAAAATGCATGCAATTGAATGCGTCATAATCATGATAATTAGCAATAGACTTTCTTTTGTCAGGTCTTCCAAAAGAAAAGCTGCAGTCAGCTTTGGTAAGGAAGTAACTTACCACCACGTTTGCTGCCTTCTAGTTTGACTTTTTCAAGAAGATTCCAGTGCAGAAGAAAAACTAGCTCTCCCAAAGACAATTTCAAACATACAAACAAAAAGACAATAGCTACAAATAAATGATCGAATAAGTCAACCCATGGATAAAAATATTGAAACTCAACCAAATACAGCAAGATCCAAGAAGAAAAGAAATTTTGAGAATATAAAATACTAAAGTTCCAGGTCATATAAATAAATAATAATTCTAAATAAATAAACTAAAGCAATCCTCAAGGACAAAGTACAAAATACTGGAAATTGAAACTCAACAAAACACAATAAGTTGTAAGAGAAAAATAAAAAAAGGTAGGCAACTCATCAAGAACAAGAACAAAATCTTTTGGCAACTAGTCAGCTGCATAAACATCGAATAACGATTCAAGTAAGCACCCACCCAAAAATAAATAATAAATAAATAAGAGCCATCATTAACAAACAAGGCGAATGAACATGAAGTCAGAAGAGACGAAAGTTTCCAAGATCTAGAGACTGGAGGGAATTTACAGGAAGATACCATAGAAAACAAGTAATAATAATTATAATAATGGCCTATTTGATAGTACGGGAATCGTTAGCAGAATCAGAGTTCCGCATTGGATTTCCATAGAATTCTGTGTTTTTTTTTTTTAACTGCAAGTAGAATGGAATCAAATTAAAAATCCCATTGCAAAAAGTTCCATAAGCTTCAAAAAGAATTGCAAATTACTGAGAAGACATATAAATTAAACGATTATAGATACACTAAAAAAAAATCAAATGGAACCGATCACAAAATCAATTCTCAGAAACCAAACAACTAATCTGTCTGGCAACACGTTATGATTGGTAGGAAAAATCAGTCTCGTTTTCGAGATCTAACTGAATGAGCCATCCAAGTGGCAGGGCCAGCATGATAAACGGTCCTGATCAAAGGAGCTAATACATACGAGACCAAAAAGGGGGAAAAAACCTAACTTATTACGAAGTGATTCCCGAACAGAGTTAGACGGGAAGAAGAAAAATAGAAAATCAGCTGAGAATCCAAACGCAGCTTTTCCACTGTTTGGCTACATTCCTTACCTCAGGAAACGAGAAAAACGAGAGAAGAAGTGCACACCAATGTCCAAGAGAGATGCTCTGAAGAAGAAGGTGAGTAAATATCAGATATGAAAGATTCTGATCCAAGTTACTGGCAGAGAGTCAGGGACAGGCATACAACGCATACACAATATGAATGGTGTATAAGCGCGGATCTAGAAAACACAATCCTTCAATTTGTATCTGCGTGAGCGAGAGAGAGATTTCTTCTACCTTTTGCTGAAAATCTCAGGCAAGTCTTCACAGCTTCACTGCATCGCAGAAGAAAAGAAGAGGAAATTGAAAGGAATGCGTCAAAGTTGGCGCCCAAACAAAAAAAAAAATCTCTGAAGGATTTTATTCGACGAATCGACGACATTTTAACCACCTCTAAATTATGTCTCATAAAAACAGTTGGTGCACCGGTCAATTTTTAAAGATTCTTTATTTGATATTTTTTTAAAAGATTTTATCTTAATAAATGGAAAAATTAATTTGTAGTATAAATCAATTCACCAATCAATACTCTTTGTGATAGGGATGATTTCGATCCTCACGTATAGATGAAAAGATATTAAACTGGTTGTCTCCCGCCACGTGAAGCACGAGTTTGCAATTCGACCCTTCGTGGCTTAATTTTGGTATGCCTTAAAAGTAGTTGACTCGTAGGAGTTTTATGTTCGGTATCCCACGATTTCTCACACGTATATTAAAAAAACTATTAAAAATATTTTTTTTACATAACAAAAAGTAGGATTTATATATGAAAATTATAATTACTTCAGTAATGTTACTTAAAATGAGTACGAGTTTATTATACAATTTTCCTTTAGTTAAGATTATGAAAGAAATAAAAAGGATAATCGCGGGATAAAATTGAAAATCAAATTAGTCATTTTAATATTGTAATTTCAAACGTTAAAAATTAATTTACTATAAATTATTACTCTTTTATGATTTACCTCACACATTTATAATGTTTAGATAGTCTAGCTCAACTGAACTATTTTATCTATATTTTTTTCTATCCATCACACCTGATCAAGCTGAGATATATTGTTAAAATGGAGAAATTGCAAATGCATTACATTTGTGGCACCAAAGCACCAAAGTCTCATATGGTACTCGTTGTAATTGAATTTAGCTAGCGATCTTCTCACGGACATTTTGTGTAACTTGATACTGATTTTACTGTATTATCCATTTTACCTTTTGAATTGGCTCACCGAACTCTTCAAATCACCTCGCCGGATCACTGACCCTTCCATTGCAGTATAAATAGGCTCACTGAAATTTATCTAAGTGAGACTGTTTTTTTATACAAAACAGCAAATCAGATCATTAATCGGATAATTGAAATTACATCACTGACCGGATCACTGGAATTTTTTTAAATGCTTTCATACGGAAGTGGAAGGGTAAAATGGGCAATATCCTAAATCCCGTGTCTCGTTACACAAAATGCCCATGGGAGGATCGCTATCTTTGAATTCAGTCTGTTAATTTTTTTCTAAAATTTTGATTCAACTTTTTATAATTTTTATTTGATGCATCATCGTTCTAAATTAAATATAATAGATTAAATATTTATTTAATAGTTCTTTTTTATTTTAAAAATCAATAGCTAACATGATTCAATAGGTCTATTATTGAGAGTATGATAACTTTCATAATAATCTATCTATTCTTATAATTTTTATAATTATTGAAGGAAACTCATCATTTGATATGGCTTCTTAGAACTTAGAACACTATTAGCTTTATAGTCCGGAAATGTACGACTCATCTCTCCGATACAATATTGTCCGTCTTAAGTCCACAAATACCCACCGACTCCAAAATTGCTCTCAAGGAGGAGAAGTCTCAACTTATATTCCACGTTCTCCTCTAGCGGGTACCTATGACATTGAATTAAATAGTATACTATAATTAAATTTTATAGTCCTTATGCATAAAATATAGACTATTAAAAATGCCAAAATATGGCTTATAAAATCATTCGTATAACTTAAATTATAGTTTTTATATTCATGCGTATCTATAGATCAATATTAAACTAAAGTAGTTCTCATGCAGAGTATAGTATTAGAAATTGAAAAAACAATTCAAATTCCTCAAAATTGTAAGGGCTGTATAAACGTGGTTTCCATGATTAGATCCAATGATTTTAATGGGGCATAATAATTATTTACAAGTTTTCAAGATTTCAACATGAGAATTAGAGATCCATTTTGGTGAAAATCACAAACATAAAAACTTTGAATATTATTAAGGATTTCAACGGTGGAAACTTAGGACATTCATTTGAAAAAAATATTTTACATGTTCTAGCATGTGAACTCAAAGAATGAAAAGAATTTATTTAAAGAATATTTTATACATATATCACAAGGTCATATCTAGTGTTGCTTTTGTTTTTTGAATTTTTTGTAAAATAAAAATCTATTCATAATTTTTTTAACAAAAATAAAGATCTATCCTCTTGGAATTTCATCTCAAAATTCACTTTTTACGCACTTGATTTTAACGGCCAAAATCACTAACGCTGAATATTTTAAGGACATCTGTCATTTTTTTACTATCAAGATCAAGTGACTAGAGATTGGTTTTTGGACTTAAATTTTAACTAGTAGCAAATCATCAAGTATAATTTCAATCTATAAGATTATACTTTTAGTTTATAAAACAAAATTATTATCAAATACAAAATAAACTAGCTTTAGACAATTAAAAACCCGACAGACTTTGAAAAGTCTCAAACTTTTGAAGGTATATATAGGCTCAAACTTTTTTTGACAAAGCCCATGAACAGGCCCAGTGATGTCACCTTCCAATCCAGAAAGGCCTTTCTTATAGGCATTTTCCCAAACTGATAATTAGGGCCTACAACCTATTCTTGTTTGGAAATCACTAATTTAATAAAATGACATGAATAACCTCTCACAACTCTGTTCTTATATTTTTTTATTTTAAATTTTCTTTTAATTTAAATTCAAATGGATTATGGGATTTTTTTTTTCTATTATAATTTAAATTCATTGATTTTTCAAAATTCCATGTCGCTCAGTGAAGCATAAAAAATGAATGTTGGGGTATGAGTAAAGTTATATGCCTATTTGCAGGGGTCGAGATATCGGCCGATATGAAACGTATCAGCCGATATGATACAGGTTTTAAGCCCCGTGTAATATCGGCCGATACGTATTATATCGGTCATACAACCTTCATATAGGACCGATATATCGCCGAATCATATCGGTCCGATATCGGTCGATATGATTAATATCGGTATTTAAAAAAAAAAAAATTAAACAGTGATGGCCCAGGTCAAAATAACGGCCGATATCAATATCGGCCGAAAAAACAGTTTCTTTTTCGGTTTTTTATATTTTTTAATTCATAAAAAATAAAATAATAAAATAATACCTATATATTTTTTTTAATTTACGTGTGATATTATTATAACATTATAATATATAATATATTATTATATTTAAAAAAGTACTACAAAGTACAAACAAGAAAAATTAAAACTCGCCTTTAAGCTTTGATAAGATAATAGAAAGCATTTTTTTAGTAAAAAAGACGAAAAGTTAAATAAAATAACTAAATTTTAATAAATTAAACTATTTTAAGGAATCTATTCAAATTCAAATAGATTGAATTTTCCAATTTTGTTCCATTTTTTAAATAATTATTTTTACATACTTACCAACTCTAGTGGCAGCTAAAAAAACATTAGAAAAAGGAGTTTGATCCAGTCAATCTAAAATCTGCCTCCACGAGATTGAAGGCAAAGGCTGCCACGCGTAGGTGTAGGTGATAATTTCACATTTATAAATTTTATATTTTATTTATATTATAACAAGCTTAAATTCTACGGAGGATAAACTTACACATATTTTGAAAGAACTTTTAATATATTTTTAATATTAATAAATAATTTTACTTTACAGATTTAAAAAAACTTAAAGTTTTTATAACTTCTCAAAGAAACTCTCCTTCTCCATATTTAATACTGTCTGTAATTTTTAAATTTTAAGTTGAACATATTTGTAAATCCAATAGTATAATACAAATTGAACGTAACCCTCTAAAAATTACAAAAATTTAAAGAAATCATACATTTCTAAACATTTGATTTTCAACTGTAATTATGAATTTTATGGTCTTTAATTATATGACTAAAAATTTCATCTACGACAAAAGTTTGATAAATTTGCTAATTTGAATTTTGAAGGTCCCTTCTAACTTCTTAGATTCAGATGAAATAAAAATAATATCCCAGTTCAAATTTGAAAATTATAAATTGAAACATGTATATCGTATGTTGATTTGGGAAAAGAGAGCTTTTTCCATAATTTTTTACAAAATTTAAGATTTCTTTCAAAATATAAAATTGACAGAGAGCACACAAGCAATGTTACAAGAGAATCTTTACTCAAATAATTCAAAGTTTTTTATAATTTAATTTCTTTTTAGTATATATTTTTTTTAATTTATGTGTGAACTATTATTAAGTTTGAAGATCCAGCCATGAAGAACTAAGACTCTAAAATTCTCACAAATCAAGAAACTAGTGAGCACCTTTTGTATGAGAACCTTGAATCATAAAGAATGACGATTGTAGATGATTGGAGACACTTATTTTTAGAGAGTAGAAGAGTAATAAGCTATGTCTATGTTGGAGAAGTAAAGCTGCGAAGAAACCAACGATTTTCACCTGTTAAGATCCTCCGGTCACACTCCCATTGAATATCTCTATGGTGTCGCCGTGCCTCACGTCGTGCCAGCGGAAGGTCCGGTCATCTTCCATCACATTCTGTTTAAAGATGAAGAAATACCCTTCTTGAGGGAGATGGAATTGATGGTGCTGGTGCAACGTCTGCAGCTCTTTTCTCAGCGCCCCCACCTTGTCTGATGCATTCATCTCCACCGGAATCTTCTTCGTTCCGCACTTGGCTAGCACCATAACCTTCAATTTCTTTACAGGTGGCGGCCCCGCCGAGGATGTGGCGAATGATTTGAGGATCAAGCTCACTTCCGAATGATTCGAAATCGAGTACTCCGCCAACGATCGCTGCTCTTGCATTTCGTTGCCTGCCATGAAAAGAACGAATTGGCTCGAAGCGATGCCTTCCATCTCATGAACTCTCTCCTTCAACTGCAATACTGTATCTGTTAAATTCACATCCACCGAGAAATTTCTGTTGGACGATGGTATTTTCACAGTTAGTTGGATCTTTGGTGGCGGCTCTTGGTTGTTGATGGGCTCAGATTGGACGAGAAGATGGATTCGGGAACCATTTAGAACCTCGTAGAATTCGGTGTCCCCGTCGTCCTCCATTGCACGACCATTGAAAATTAAAGTCTGCTGAGCATTAGGGATGCCCTCATACTTCTGAATCCTCTCTTTCATTGCAAGAACCGTGTCAAAGAACCAGAGTTCGATCGGAAACTCCCTCACTCCCGGTATTTCAAATATCACGTCCATTTCTGCAACTCAGAAACAACTTTCTTAGAACTAAAAGGGGTTAGTTTGATGCTCAATTTCTACCCTGTTTTATGGCAGGTCTTGAGATCAAACCCTCCTCAACACAAAAAAGTCACTTTCCTTAGTTCTTATTTGGCATGTGCGGATTAAGAGGTTTACACGTACCCAAGACCGGCTCTGGTTTAAGGCCATATCAGTGGCCTCCTAGGGCCCTCCCAATTTAATCAGTGGCCTAGAGCCCCCACCGTACACTTTTCCTGGGGCCTAGGGCCTCGGGCCTCCCGCTAGTGTACTTGGCCGATGACGTGTGCCTCTAGAGTAGGTAAAATTTGACCAATTTAATTTAGGATTAAGCTAATATCTATACAAGAGAGACAATCTCTAATCCTATCGTATGTTATCCGTTATGCGTATAGCTTCAGGTCATCTTCAACCAAAATCCTAAAACCTCTAGGGCTTGGTGAAGGAGATGGACCCACAAGATGAAAAATTGAAATCATTTAAATTATTATTATTATTATTATTTATATAAATTTAAATTCAACTTCATTTGATATTCATGTGGATACTGTTTTATGGAGTAATGGTTTACAAAGATTGTGGGTTGGCTTATTTTAAATTTAAAAAAATAAAAAGAAAAAGAAAAAATATTTTAACTTAAGGGTTAGGATTGTATGATCATTTCGACATTTCCAACGTGATGGGCCAGTGAGTTCAGTCGGTTTCTTTGGGCCAGCATAGAAAATGCAGTTAAAGAAGGTTACTTCGTTACAACAGAAACCTATTTCTCCGCTCTAAACTAAATAACGGAAATTATCCTCTCTTCGACGAGGGTTAAAAAAGAAAAGAAAATGAATGATTATCTTGCTCCATACGTAAATTACCTTCTATAATTCGACAATTTAAATTTAATTTAAATAATTATATTTGTAACTTAAATATTAGATTGATCAAAATTAAAATTATTGATAGAATTCAATAGAAACGTAGAATTCCATATGTAAAATATTTGATTTACACGTGAACCAAATCAAATATGCATACATTTTAATATTATAAAAAATAAAAATTGTTAAAATAGGAATTCGTTTTTAATAGATTTTATTAAACAGTTTTTAAATGAGGAGAATGGAATATTTTTCAAATATCTATCGCATTCGCATGTAAAGTTACATATGACTGTGTTTACTTTTTAATCTACTCAAGAAACTCTCTTAAACTAAATGTATGTATTTTTAGATGTATAAAAAATTAAATATTTATATAAATAATATATACAATTTTATCTTACAGATATATGCGCAAATAACTGGTAAAGAAAATATCTACTGAAAAGAATGAAATAAAATGAAGAAATTTATGAATTTCAACGGTCAGGTTAATTCAATTTATTCATCATTTTATATTTTGTTTGGAGGTAATAAATCAATGGGAGTCTCATTATATTAAATTTAAAATTATAGAATAATTTACAATAAAAGTTGAAATTTAAAGAGATCATTAGCCATTTAATTACAACACTGCTTTAATGATAATAGAATCTATTTATCCATTGGCATTTTTCCTTTGCCTAAAGTAATGTTTGTTGGCTTAGATTCTCTTAGAAATTTATTATTTTATTTTTTACAAAATGAGGTTTTCATATTTAATTTGAACAATTTTTATACACTTAATACAAATTTTTAGAGTTAAATATTTTTTTTAAATAGTTTAAAATTCTCATTTAACCCCATAGAGAAATGCTTTCTCATCTCAGGTACTTAATTAAATGAATCTTAATCCCTTAATCATATATATATCCATACCTAATTTTGATCCATTTATCAAGTCTCATTTAATAAATAAATTGACACTACACAGCTAACCTAATTTGATTAATTTATTTAATGAATTAATCTAATTGAACTCAGATTAAATTTATTGAACGGGTCCTGATTTGCTATTATGTTGACGAAAAAGAAAAAATTGTTCTCGATCATCAGTTTCTTCTGTTAACTGACTCCCAAACTGTTGGGAATACTGGCATCTTTTCACAGGCCTCTGTCTAATTTGTTCATTGATTTGGGCCTGTTTTATTCTTTAATGGGCCTGGATTGTGGGCTCTTTTGTTACCAGTTTGCTTCGGCTCCATTGGGTCCTTAATTCTTCTGGGCCGTCCTTGACTGCTGTTTTTGGCCTGGCCTGGTATGGCCTGGGCTATGGGCTTAATTTATTATTGTCCTTTGGATTTTTCTTTTGAATGAAATACTAACTTATTATTAAAAAAAATCGTCAAAAAATTGCTAAAAAATAAAAAAGATATTTTTAAGATGGAATTTAGTGAGTTGAAAGAATTTGATTACACTTTGTATATTATTATATAAAAATAACTGATCAAAAAATAGAAACTGAGTTTTATGATTGAATTTGATGAGTTTGAAGGACATGGTCGAGATTTATTTAGTTTGAAAGATGTGGTCGAGATTTTACATATGACACACCGCATTGACATGATTGAGTATTGAGACTCTTGTGAATCTAATTAAATTGTACATGATTTAGTAATAAGTTGAGATATATAAACCTACAGATTGATAATATTATTGTTTATATAGAGCTTATAAGAAGTTCTCATAAACATCTAGAGCCATCAGGTTTAAATAATAAACAATATTAAAAAGCATGGAAATGGATGAAGCACTCTTTCATATGATTTATATCAAAATTAAATACTTTAACATTTCTATTGACTTTAAAGAAGCTTTAAATAAATTATAAAAAATAAAAAAAATTAAATTTATCAATTTAAAGAGCTTAAAAATATAGTTTCATTAATCTCATCAAGATAATTACTATTCAATTCTATATTAATGTTTAAACTCGGTGAAAGGGGCCACTACCCTTCAAATTTTTGTGAATCTCTTGAGGTACTCAGTACTTTTTTAATATTAATAATAACTTAAAAATAACTCAAAATTTAACCTTTCAATATAAAATATTCTTATAATAGTCCCCTCAGAAGATTACTTAGCAATCAAATCGAAGTGAAAAAACAAGTAGACTATTGACTAATTTCATGATGTTGTTTTTTTTTTTTTAATATCATCTCAAAAAACTCTTCTAAGTAGCAATTAATCCAAAGTACTAATTAAAAAATTAGTAACTAAATCTACAAGATTACTGGGGGGGATTTGCATGCATGTTTAAAGCTCTATAATTGGGTGGGTTGGCTGAGTTTTGGGTCCGTTTTAGTTTGGGCTTAAATTACAATTAAAGAATTCCGATTCAAGTCTAAGTTTAAGTTTGAGCTCAAATATTTGCTTTCTCATCTCTAGTTTCATAGACACCCTCACCTCACCTTTTATAAATACGAACTCTCTCACTCTAAAGAGAATCCGATACTCTCACAAAGAACCAACTTTAGAACGAAAGATTTGGATTCAATAAAAAATCTTTACATAGGGTTAAAACCCGATACAAGTTTAACTCCTAGTCAATCCATTCAATTAGGGCTTAAACTCGGGTTGGATCAAGTCGGGTTTTAATAAATCCAATCTAACTCATATAAAAAATTTATTGAATCCGACCCAAATTACTCGACCTGAATTGCAGAGTCGAACACAGGTCGAATCGGATTACGTTGAGTCAGATCGGGTTAATTTTAAATTTCTAAACTCAACTCGATTCGAAATATATAAATACATAACTCAAATCCATTTATCCAAAATATAGAATTTTTATGTTGGTGAAGGAGGATAAATTTGAGGTGATTTGTGTAGAAAGTGTTGCAGTAGAAGATCCACCACAAAAGATCTAATCAATAGATAATGACATAGAAGATTTGGTTGTCGAAGATGACATACAAAATTATGTTGATTTTGATCCACAACCAGATCAGATCATTGTATGGAGGCTGATCGACCCATATCAACTGATGCCCTTTACCTTCTCATTGATGTGATAGGCCATCAAAATCAGTGGCATCATCTAATGTCATGGACAAGCCCAAGCCAAGCCCGAGCCCAATTTATATTAGGGAAGCACGAGCTCGAGTTCAATTTTAATACCGATATTTAAAAAAAAACCAAAAGAGGAGAGAGAATCGTTCTGATGTTATAAGTGAAAAAGAAATAGCCAACGTCTTAGTTTTAGACTTTTAGTTCTCAAGATGTGAAAATTTCTGTATTTTTTTATTTGAAAAATTGTTGAAATGATTTTAAAGTACTTAATTTTTGGTCAATCTGGGATAATTTCAGTACATCGTGGCCAAAATTTCAAATTATTTTAGAAATTTTGATCTAATTTCTTTGATTCGTAATTGAAAAGTGTATATCAATCAAAATGGTTGATGAGACTAAAATTCAAGTTAAAATTTTGATTTCCCAGTTGACAAAAAATATTTCACTTAATTAAGGGGAGCCATATAAGCACTTGGAAAATATGTCTATATACACCAGTTTTCGAATTTTTGAGTGAAGTTACTATTCTACCCTCATGTATAAATTCATTTGAACGAATTTTCAATTCATTCTCAATTCGTTCGAATGAATATACTCATCCGAACGAACAACTTAGTGTAATTTTCGTTTCTTCGAATGAACAGTTTGGTTCATTCGAATGAATGACATTTCTTTCGAATGAACCAAACTGTTCATTCGAAAGAATGGATATATATATATATATATCAATTCTTTATAAAATTCAACTCATTCATTAGAATGAACACTCATTCGGACGAACTGAAATTACACTGATTTGTTCGTTCGGATGAGCACATTAATCCGAATGAACTGAAAATGAAATGACAGTTCGTTCGGATGAATAGAACACTGAGGGGTAGAATGGTAATTTTTCACTTGGTTTTTTGAAAGGTATGTAGAAGTAGAAAAATCGAGTATCTATATGGAGCGCCTTAATTAAACTTAACTTTAAATTTCTTAAATTTTCATTAATTATCTCACACATGTTGGTTGGTTGGACCAACGATGATGGCTAGATCTTTACAGAATATGACTGCCTTGATCTCCCTGTGAATTTTCAAAAATCGAATAGATGAGGTGAGAGGCATTGCCTAAGAGCAGTATTTTAAAAATCGAATCAAAGTGGACGGTTTGATTTGATTGAACTTTTATTGGTCTTTAAGATTATCTTTTTCTGTTTATTTTCCCTCAAAACATCATTTTTCACAATTCTAATTATATGCTATGGTTTTTATGTGACTTTTTAATAATTATTAGTCATTTATTTTTTTCTTTAACAATTTATCAGATTGTTAGGATGTTATATTAACATCTGGGTTCAAATGGTTTGATTAAATAATTGAATTTAATTAAATTGGAAAACAGTTCAGTCAAGATTTTTTTTTGAATTAACATGTGGGAAATTTCAACACAGCTCTACTAAAACCCTCACGAATGAACTCACTATCCCTAAGATATACTAAGGTTAGACCATGGGAGCTCAAACCCACAACTTCCCACTTTTTAAGGGGAGAGGCAACCAGTTGAACTACACCTATGTGGATAGTGATTAATGGTCTTTGTCTTCATCATCATATATGTCATCATCGTCGTCATCATAGTTATAAGCTATCTATGTTAGTTGTATTTTGTATTTCTCTATATGGTCAGTCTTTTTTTTTTTAAAATCTATTTTCTCCTCTTTTTTAATGGTTTATCCCTCTCTAGTGACCTTTCAACTCTACGCATTAAAATTGTTTGTAGTTTTCTACTCACATCTTTATACTATAAATCAGTTTATCTCAATTGTCTTCTACTGAAGCTATTTGTATACCATCCATAATATTTTTTTTATTTTATAATTTAGAGTTAATTCATTTATCTAATAAAATGTGTATATCCTCCATCTGACTTTGTTTATTTTTCTTTTCGACATTATCCATGGCAAACGAAGGTAAAGGAGGATACCTTTACCCCCTATCCAAACGCAGTCGGCTTTCGCCGGATGTCAGTTACAATGGAGACGGGCGGTGCTGAGCGTGGATTTCCATGTTTCCGTCGACGGAGTCGAGAGGATAATTGTTAATCAATTAATGACAAAAAAAGATGGTAAAAACAATTAAACGATCACTTTCTATCATCATCATCAAATTCCTTGTATGCAACGACTCTATAGAAAATGGAAGATGACAAAAGGTCAGGGAAGAGCCGACGGTGGAGCTCCAAACGCCCATGTCCAAACAAATGCCGCAGCTCAGTACTTGGGATTCTCTCATCACTCGCAACATGCTTTAGAGAGTAGAGACGGAACAAGTTGATCATAGACCTTATCTAAGTCCGTGATAATCATAGAATAAAAAGGACTTACATTATGATTTTGACAGCACAGAAGAGGGAATTGATGGTGCACCAGTAACTTAAATTTTAAAGGAAAATCGACCCTGTAAATTTCATCTTCTTCCAATTTTACTACTACATTTTCAGTAACGTCAAAGGGAAAAATACAAAGAGAAGGAAATTTACGTCACTGGTTATCTGTGAAAATAATCCGTACACGAGGGAGTTGGCATGACGATCAATACTTCCGCCTCATCAAATAAGGTCTTGAATTCAATTCATGCTTATTCTTTTTAGGCCACTCCCCATGGAGTAACTCCCATCGACTAAATTAGTATGTGGATTAGGAGATTTATACATGCTCATGAGATTAGTCTCACATCCAACATAAGGTGAGGATACTTAGATTAACAACAAAAAAGAGTACCCAGTGTACCAATCAATTTTCTACACAAAATGATTTTCATCAAATTATATAAAATTGTGATTTAGCCCTTAAACATTAATGACTTAACAAATGGCGATGGGTTGGATCAAATTCAGTTTAGATCTATTTTAGGTTTGTGTCTATTTTAACCGTGATTAAATTAGTTAAGGCAGTTTGAGTTTATTTTAAATTTGTGTTGAATTATGTTTAGTCAAGATTATCCATTTATCTAAAAAGATTTTTATAGCTATACACACTAAAATTACTCTTTAAAGAGTTTAGACCTCACATGATTGGATGTGTGGTATATGAAAGTGGCATTAAGTTGGTCGGTCAAGTCTATCTATTTATTAAATGGGTTGAATTAGATCTATCTATTTTATTTAAATGGATGAGATTAAGTCTACCCATTAATTAAATAAATTGAGTTGGATTGAATCGAATTTTGAAAATCTATTTTAATAACTATATCCCGGTGCAATGATATATATTAGTTCAATGAACTTATTGAATAAATATGGCTTGGTGCTTTCTTTAGGAACAATATGCATCTAGTTTACCAGAGAATTAAATTATGTATTTTTTTTAACGCTTTCACTTAGCCAAGATTTGAACTCGGTCCAACCCCATCAATCCATCCATCATGGTCATATGGACAACGAGTGTCAGTGAATTAAATTATGTATCAAAACATCATCATTTCCACTACTGCCACCAACATCATCAAAAGATTTGACCAATGCAGGTGCTATCTTAATGCCATTGGAAACCATTGGATGTCATTAAATCATAACTATCTACACTATAGACTTATGTTGGTCATTCATTTATTATTTGAAGCACAAGTCAAGTGAAGTCAAGCTGATTTTTGAAATGTTATCTGTTTCCCTGTTATTCTTAAATTTTAATTATTAAATTTTAACTAATTTAGACGCAAAACAGCGCATTAACCTTTTGGAATTAGTCAAATATACATCATACAACTAGCAATATTCATATCAGAAGTTCTCTTAAATTTATATATACAATAAATGCCAAACATAAACTAACAGAGTTCAATGAAATCAAAATATAGGGTTAAAAGCCATTTTACTCATGAGATTTAGATTCATCAAAATGAAATCACTGATAAGATAACTGTTTATTGAATGTATTTAGTAAAAAATGAATAATTATTTTTTGTTTTAATTTTTTGCATTGATATACTCTACACTTGTGCATTTGATGCTATGAAACCTACATACTCGTCACATCAAAAATACCCAAAAAAAAAAAAAATCTTGCATACTTCTAGAAGTATCACATCAAAATATATTTTATTAATTAATTTTTAATTTAATTTTTTTAATAAATATTGAAAAATATTATCAACCAGTCAACCACGGTAACCTCGTTTTCGTTGTCGCTGACCACGTCCCTTCGTTGTTACTTCTGTATTTTCAAGATGACGGACTCTAATTTCTATAATGTCGGCTGTTAATTTGACAAGTTCTATGATTATTACTAATTATAAGATTTTCCACGATTCAGATAATCATCTCTATTAAAATAAGATGGAGTATTTGACTGGCAATAATTCATCTGTCTTAAAAAGTATATTGGATAGCTATTTTCTTCTTTCAATAATTAAAAAAATGAAGATAAATTGATAAATCTACGTTAGACTTAAATAACTTTTTTAGCCATAAAGACTTAATAACTATGTATTAATACTATGCTTTACCCTGCATGCACTTAGGGGTAGTGCTCACGATCAGGTTCCGTTGAAAAATTTATAATTATGAATGTGATTAGCTAAAATCTCGATAAAGTTTATATTTAAAAAAATTAGACTCAATTATTTTATATATATATATATATATATATATATATATATATATATATAATATTTTTGAGTAAATTACCATTTTGCGCTCCTACTAAAAAACCGTCAAATGATAATTCAGTACAATTTTCGTATCCTTCGAACCATAGCATCATTCGAAGGATTATAAAGATCACTCGAATGATGCTACAGTAAAATAGATTTAAAAATTTTAAGCAATAAAATCTTTTTTTTTTAAATTTTAAAGTTATTTTTTAAGCACTGTGTAATTTTAAAATTTCTCAAATTAAATATCCAGACTAATTACGATAGTCTGATAAAAATACTTTAAGAATTAAGCTCTTTTGACACTCTCAAATATTTAAAACACAGTATTTTATAAATAAGAATATCCCTTGGCTGTGTGGAAAATACATTTGGGAGTGTCAAAAGACCTTTAAATCTTAAAGTATTTTTATTATGCTATCGTAATTAGTTCAAATATTTAATTTAAATTTTTTAAAAATACATATCATTCGGATCTTTATAATCGTTGGTAAAACGATAATTTTCACGTAAAATTTGAAATCTGGTGCAGCGGAAAAGAAAATGGGGGCGTCGGGCGACTTTAATAAATATTGAAAAATATTATCAACCAGTCAACAACAGTAACCTCGTTTTCGTTGTTGCTGACCACGTCCCTTCGTTGTTACTTCTGTATGTGCAAGATGACGGAGTCTAATTTCTATAGTGTCAGCTGTTAATTTTTACAAACTTTCCATCCGTTGGATTCCTTATAAATTGGAACTTGGATGAGCGTAAAAAGCAGAATGGTGGCCAAAGTAGTCTGGAAGTTGGCCGGCGATGGAGAAGGAAGTTGAAACGCCGACGGCTGCAGCCGTTGATATTGCAGTGATCATGGTCCCCTTTCTAGCACAAGGACATCTGAACCAGCTCCTCCACCTTTCTCGCCTCCTCTCTGCCCGCGGCCTGCCCGTGCACTACGTCGGCTCCGCCAACCACAACCGTCAAGCCAGGATGCGGGTACATGGATGGGACCCACTCTCGGCCTCCAACATCCATTTCCATGACCTTCCACTCCCTCACTTCCCCACTCCACCTCCCGACCCAAAAGCCGCCATCAAATTCCCCGACCACCTCCGGCCCGCCTGGGAAGCCACGGCTCAGCTCCGCCAACCCTTCGCCTCCCTCCTCCGCACTCTCTCTCTCACATCCCGTCGGCTCGCCATTGTCTTCGATTCTCTCATGGCATTTGCCGCGCAAGAAGCATCCAATTTCCCAAACGCCGAGTCCTATGTCTTCCTCAGCGTCTCTGCCTTCGCGCACTTCTTCATTAACTGCGAAGAGGTGGGCCATGACAACGTTCATGTCGAAATGCCCAAACTGCCGCCTCTCTCGTTCGAGGGATGCTTCACGAGGACCTTCGTGGAATTTATGGCTATCCAGGATGAGCAAATGAAGACGGTCACTTCCTTCTCCGGAAATATTCGCAACACCTGCCGCTCCATTGAAGGCCAATACCTCGACCTTATGGTTGAAGCCGGCTTCCTCGACGGTAAGAAGACGTGGGCAATTGGCCCCTTGAATCCAACAACTGTCGTTAATGGTGTCGATATCCAGCGCCACCCCTGCTTGGAGTGGCTGGACAAACAGCCCCCCAAGTCGGTGATCTATGTATCGTTTGGAACCACCTCCTGCATAGAAGACGAGCAGATTGTGGAGCTAGCCCTCGGACTAGAGCGGAGCGAGCAGCGGTTTTTGTGGGTTTTGAGAGAGGCAGACAGAGGCGATATCTTTGCAGATGAAGGGGAATTGAGGAAGCTTCGGCTGCCGGAAGATTATGAGAAGAGGGTGAAAGGGATTGGATTCGTAGAGAGGGGGTGGGCCCCACAGCTGGAGATACTGGGCCATCCATCAGTGGGGGGATTTATGAGTCACTGTGGGTGGAACTCGTGCATGGAGAGTATGAGTATGGGCGTGCCAATAGCAGCCTGGCCGATGCACTCAGACCAGCCGAGGAATGCGATGTTGGTGACGGAGGTTCTGAAGATAGGAATGACGGCTAGGGAATGGGGCCGGAGAGAGGAGGTGGTAAGTGCAGTGACAGTAGAAGATGTAGTGAAAAGGTTGATGGTGTCTGAAGAAGGGAAGGAAGTGAGAAAGAGAGCTGAGGAGTTGGGCCACCAAGTTCGCCGTGAGCAGTCGGTCGGAAGTTCTCGCACCGAGTTCGATTCCTTCGTTAGCCATATCTCAAGAAAGTAGCCTTGTCTCTCAATCAATGTTTCAAATAAAGTTCAACTGGTTGACTCCTCAAATTCAATTAAACTCATATCGATAAATTTAGAAATAAATAATAAATATTTTTTTTAAATAGGAAAAGATATTTTAGACTTGATGATGAGTTAGAATGATTCCGTCTAACCCTTATCACTTTATTGTTTAAAAATTAAAGAGATTTGTAAAAATATTAAAAATAGAAAAGAGATTTTATTTTTAAATATTTAAATTTAATGAGTTTAAACTATTTAAAAATTTAATGAGTTTAAACTATCTGATCTATCTCTCTTTATGTTGATATCTAAAAATAAAATAAAATATAATGTCAGAATATTAAAAAAATATAAATTATTATTCAGGAAAAATTCTGAAATTAATCATTGACTTGACCGACATTGAAGAGTTTGGGCCAGGAATCCATTAAATTTTGTTTAATTTAAAAAATACATTAAGAATAAGTTTAGAAAGTCTAGATTTATATTTTCTAATTACTACATCTTCTCCCGACATTTTAGAATTTAAATTAGATAATAGTAAATTTAATTGATAATGGTTCGGTTGCATAATAATGAAGACCGTTTAATGAAGACCGTTTAATAAAGACCGTTAAGATAATAATGAATTTAATTCACAATTCTTTAAACTTTTAGACTTAAGAACCGTGTGACTGAAGACCGTTTGCACTTTGCATATCCAAAAGATGCTTTAAGGCAGGAGTATAAATCTCGGTAAAGTCCATTCACAAAATTCGAATTACTCATTTGAATAAACATTCATTTGAATGAACTGAAATTATACTGATTTGTTCATTTGAATGAATATATCCATACGAACAAACTGAAAATGAAATGACAATTCGTTCGGATGAATAGAAAACTGAGGGGTAGAATGATAATTTCACATATTTTTTTAAATCGGATATATAGAGGTAAAAAAATCAAGTGTATATATGGGGTGCCTTAATTAAACTTAACTTTAAATTTCTTAAATTTTCATTAATTATCTCACACATGTTGGTTGGTTGGACCAACGATGATGGCTAGATCTTTACAGAATATGACTGCCTTGATCTCCCTGTGAATTTTCAAAAATCGAATAGATGAGGTGAGAGGCATTGCCTAAGAGCAGTATTTTAAAAATCGAATCAAAGTGGACGGTTTGATTTGATTGAACTTTTATTGGTCTTTAAGATTATCTTTTTCTGTTTATTTTCCCTCAAAACATCATTTTTCACAATTCTAATTATATGCTATGGTTTTTATGTGACTTTTTAATAATTATTAGTCATTTAATTTTTTCTTTAACAATTTATCATATTGTTAGGATGTTATATTAACATCTGGGTTCAAATGGTTTGATTAAATAATTGAATTAAATTAAATTGGAAAACAGTTCAGTCTAGATATTTTTTTTTTTTTTTTTTGAATTAGCATGTGGAAAACTCCAACACAGTTCTACTAAAACCCTTACGAATGAGCTCACTACCTCTAAGGCACACTAAAATTAGACTATGGGGGGCTCAAACCTGCAACCTCCCACTTTCTAAGATGAGTCAACTAGTTAAACTACGCCCACATGAATAGTGATTAATGGTCTTTATCATCGTCATCATATATGTCAACATCGTCATCATCATAGCTATAAAGCTATCTATCTTGGTTGGATTTTGTATTTCTCTATATGGTTAGTCATTTTTTTTTATCTAGTTTTCTACTCACATCTTCATACTACTTTAAATGAGTTTATCTCAATTTATCTTGTATTGAAGCTATTTGTAAACCATCCATAATGGTTTTTTTATTTTATAATTTAGAGTTAATTCATTTAGCTAATAAAATGTGTATATCCTTCATCTTGAATTTGTTTATTTTTCTTTTCGACATTATCCACGGCAAACGAAGGTAAAGGAGGCAGACAGAGGCGATATCTTTGCAGATGAAGGGGAATTGAGGAAGCTTCGGCTGCCGGAAGATTATGAGAAGAGGGTGAAAGGGATTGGATTCGTAGAGAGGGGGTGGGCCCCACAGCTGGAGATACTGGGCCATCCATCAGTGGGGGGATTTATGAGTCACTGTGGGTGGAACTCGTGCATGGAGAGTATGAGTATGGGCGTGCCAATCGCAGCCTGGCCGATGCACTCAGACCAGCCGAGGAATGCGATGTTGGTGACGGAGGTTCTGAAGATCGGAATGACGGCTAGGGAATGGGGCCGGAGAGAGGAGGTGGTAAGTGCAGTGACAGTAGAAGATGTAGTGAAAAGGTTGATGGTGTCTGAAGAAGGGAAGGAAGTGAGAAAGAGAGCTGAGGAGTTGGGCCACCAAGTTCGCCGTGAGCAGTCGGTCGGAAGTTCTCGCACCGAGTTCGATTCCTTCGTTAGCCATATCTCAAGAAAGTAGCCTTGTCTCTCAATCAATGTTTCAAATAAAGTTCAACTGGTTGACTCCTCAAACTCAATTAAACTCATATCGATAAATTTAGAAATAAGTTATAAATATTTTTTTTAAATAGGAAAAGATATTTTAGACTTGATGATGAGTTAGAATGATTCCGTCTAACCCTTATCACGTTATTGTTCAAAAATTAAAGAGATTTGTAAAAATATTAAAAATAGAAAAGAGATTTTATTTTTAAATATTTAAATTTAATGAGTTTAAACTATCTGATCTATCTCTTTTTATGTTGATATCTAAAAATAAAAAAAATGTAATGACAGAATATTAAAAAAATATAAATTATTATTCAGGAAAAATTCTGAAATTAATCGTTGACTTGACCGACATTAAAGAGTTTGGCCCATGAATCCATTAAATTTTGTGGATCTTATACTAAATTTGTTTTAATTTAAAAAATACAATAAGAATAAGTTTAGAAAGTCTAAATTTATATTTTCTAATTACTACATCTTCTCCCGACATTTTAGAATTTAAATTAGATAATAGTAAGTTTAATTGATAATGGTTCCGTTGCATAATAATGAAGACCGTTTAATGAAGACCGTTTAATAAAGACCGTCAAGATAATAATGAATTTAATTCACAATTCTTTAAACTTTTAGACTTTACAGCCGTGTGACTGAAGACCGTTTGCACTTTTGCACATCCAAAAGATGGTTTCAGGCGGGAGTATAAATTTCGGTACCGAGATATCTCTCGTATTTTTTATCTCTCCATGAAATTCAAATCATTTATTCGAATGAACATTCATTTGAACGAACTTTAACTACATTAATTTATTCATTCGGATCATCACATCCATCCAAACAAACTGAAAATAAAATGACAGTTCATTCGAATGAATAGAACACTGAGAGGTAGAATGATAATTTCACCTATTTTTTTTTAAATCAGATATATAAAAGTAGAAAAATCAGGGGCGCCTTAATTAAACTTAACTTTAAATTTCTTAAATTTTCATTAATTATCTCACACATGTTGGTTGGTTGGACCAACGATGGATGGCTGGATCTTCACAGAATATGACTGCCTTGATCACCCTGTGATTTTTCAAAAATCGAATAGATGAGGTGAGAGACATTGCCTAAGGGCAGTATTTTAAAAATCGAATCAAAGTGGACGGTTTGATTTGATTGAACTTTTATTGGTCTTTGAGATTATCTTTTTCTGTTTATTTTCCCTCAAAACATCATTTTTCACCATTCTAATTATATGCTATGGTTTTTATGTAACTTTTTAATAATTATTAGTCATTTATTTTTTTCTTTAACAATTTATCATATTGTTAGGATGTCATATTAACATCTGGGTTCAAATGGTTTGATTAAATAATTGAATTTAATTAAATTGGAAAACAGTTCAGTCAAGATTTTTTTTTTTTTTTAATTAATATGTGCGAAACTCCAACACAATTCTACTAAAATCCTCACGGATGAGCTCACTACTCCTAAGGCACACTAACATTAGACTATGGGCTCTCAAATCCGCAACTTCTCGCTTTCTAAAATGAGAGGCAACTAGTTGATCTACACCCACATGAATAATGATTAATGGTCTTTATCATCATCATCATATATGTCATCGTCATCATATTTTGGTTGGATTTTGTATTTCTCTATATGGTCAGTCATTTTTTTTATCTAGTTTTCTACTCACATCTCCATACTACTTTAAATGAGTTTATCTCAATTTGTCTCCTATTGAACCTATTTGTAAACCATCCATAATGGGTTTTTTATTTTATAATTTAGAGTTAATTCATTTATCTAATAAAATGTATATATCCTTCATCTTCAATTTGTTTATTTTTCTTTTCGACATTATCCATGGCAAACGAAGGTAAAGGAGGATACCTTTACCCCCTATCCAAACGCAGTCGTCTGTCGCCGGATGTCAGTTACAATGGAGACGGGCGGTGCTGAGCGTGGATTTCCATGTTTCCGTCGACGGAGTCGAGAGGATAATTGTGAATCAATTAATGACAAAAAAAGAAGGTAAAAACAATTAAACGATCACTTTCTATCATCATCAAATTCCTTGTATGCAACGACTCTATAGAAAATGGAAGATGACAATAAGGTCAGGGAAGAGCCAACGGTGGAGCTCCAAACGCCCATGGCCAAACGAATGGCGCAGCTCAGTACTTGGGATTCTCTCATCACTCGCAACATGCTTTAGAGAGTAGAGATAGAACATCCTTTCTGGGCCATGGAGTAGTTCCCATCGACTTAATCATGGATTGGAAGGTTTATAAATGCTCGTAAGATTAGTCTCACCTCCAATATAAAGTTAGGATACTCATGTTAAAAAAAAAAAAAAGAGTACCCAGTGTACCAATCATTTTTTCTACACAAAACAATTTTCATTAAATTATATAAAATTGTGATTTAGCCCTTAAACTTTAATCACTTAACACATGGCGATGGGTTGGATCAAATTCAGTTTAGATCTATTTTAGATTTGGATCTATTTCAACCGTGATTAAATGAGTTAAGTCAGTTTGAGTTTATTTTAAATTTGTGTTGAATTATGTTTAGTCAAGATTATCCATTAGTCTAAAAAGATTTTTATAGCGACACACAACTAAAATTACTCTTTAAAGAGTTTAGACCTCACATGATTGGATGTGTTGTATATGAAAGTGGCATTAAGTTGGTCGGTTAAGTCTATCTATTTATTAAATGGGTTGGATTAGATCTATCTATTTTATTTAAATGGATGAGATTAAGTCTACCCATTAATTAAATAAATTGAGTTCGATTGAATCGAGTTTTGAAAATCTATTTTAATAACTATATCCCGGTGAAATGATATATATTAGTTCAATGAACTTATTAAATAAATATGGCTGGATGCTTTCTTTAGGAACAATATGCATCTATTTAGTAGAGAATTAAGTTTTTTTTATTTTATGTTTTCACTTCACCAAGATTTGAGCTCGGTCCAACCCCATGAATTCATCCATCATGCCCATACGGACAACGAGTGCCGGTGAATTAAATTATGTATCAAAACATCATCATCACTTCTACCACCAAAATCATCAAAAGATTTGACCAATGCAGATGCTATCTTAATGCCATTGGAAACCATTGGATGTCATTAAATCATAACTATCTACACTATAAACTTATGTTGATCATTCATTCATTATTTGAAGCACAAGTCAAGTGAAGTCAAGCTGATTTTTGAAATGTTATTTGTTTCACTGTTATTCTTAAATTTTAATTTATTAAATTTTAAATAATTTAGATGCAAAACAGTGCATTAACCTTTTGGAATTAATCAAATATACATCATACAACTAGCAATATTCATATCAGAAGTTCTCTTAAATTTATATATACAATAAATGCTAAACATAAACTAACAGAGTTCAATGAAATCAAAATATAGGGTTAAAAGCCATTTTACTCATGAGATTTAGATTCATCAAAATGAAATCACTGATAAGATAACTGTTTATTGAATGTATTTAGTAAAAAATGAATAATTATTTTTTGTTTTAATTTTTTGCAGTGATATACTCTACATTTGTGCATTTGATACTATGAAACCTACATACTCGTTACATCAAAAATACCAAAAAAAAAATCTTGTATACTTCTAGAAGTATCACATCAAAATATATTTTATTAATTAAATTTCAATTTCAAAATTTTAGTAGATATTGAAAAATATTATCAACCAGTCAAACACAGTAGTAACCCTCGTTTTCGTTGTCGCTGACCACGTCCCTTCATTGGTACTTCTGTATGTCCAAGATGACAGAGCAGGAGTTATAATATCCGCCACTACATATCGTATCGGCCGATATGTATAAAATTCGGCTTTTAAAATTTATTTTCTTTTTTTTTAAAAAAAAAAAAACTGATATCGCCCGATACGGCCCATATATTGGTTCACATATCGCCCGATATTGTATTTTTCGGTCTGGAAAGAGTGGAAAAAATAAAAAATCTATATCGGTTGTAGGCTCCACACGATATCGGCGATATTATGTCCTAATATCGGCCAGTATATCAACCGTTTATCGGTCTTAAAAATCGGCCGATATTTCAATTTATCGGTTTGCATCGGTTTATTTTAAAAATTAAAAATAATAATATCGGTCCTGGGACCCACTAAATATCGGCGATATGTGAACGGCGGAGAGAAAGAATGGAAAGAGAAAAAAGAAAATATGGAGAAAAGATTGAAGAAAAAAAATTGCTACACCTTTCACAGCTTTCCTTTCTCTTCTTTTTCTTCTTCGTTGATGGGAAAAATACAGATAGCGGCAGCGGCGGCTAGGTTTAATAGAGAGCGTGAAAGAGAAGAAGGGTATTGAAAGATGAGCATTAGGGTTTCTAGGTGACAACCCATCTTTATGAAAAGGAACTCACGTGAGCTTCTTAAAGAGCTCATAGGTATACATGTGAAAATAATAATTTTTTATTTTAAATACAATAATATTAACTTATGCTGAAAGTAAAAATTATAATGTTTTCTTTTATTTATCTTATTGTAATAATTTAATATTATATTTACCGTCTAATATTTTTACCATTGTCATTGTTATTAAAAGGTATTCTTTATTTTTATTATATCAATGTAACATAATTAAGTTTTCAACTTTGAAGTACTAAGAATTTAAAAAATTAGATAGATTAAAGTACAACAAACATTTTAAAAAATCATAATACTAATCACTAAATTTATTATAAATTTCTTACATACTTTTTCATAATTTTTAATAGAATTTTATTAAAATTGGGATCTTACTTTCTAGAATTTTGTATTTTGATTTTTATTTTGTACTTCTATTTTTTAAGAGAATAATGTTATTGATGGTAAAATATTTCTTTAATTGATGATGCTAGCTTTTAAATGAGATCTTAAATATTTATTATTAATTGTTTTATCTTAGATTAGTATAAAAGTATGTAAAATGCTTAATGCCTTAATCACTAAATTTATCAAAAATTTCTTGCATATTTTTTCATAATTTTTTTTTTTTATCATTTCTCTTCATTTTATTGTTAATTTTAATTTTAATAGTATTCAAAACTTAAATAAATAATTTGAATATGTATATGACATATATTTAATGAAAAACTTACACTTTCAAGAAGCCCCAAATTTTCTGAAATTAGCATAAAATTTTCGGACCAAAATATAAATAAATGGAAAATCGGAGGAGAGAGAAATTTATCTGCCGAAATATCGGCCAAGCCGTTTTTTGGACCCCTGTGACTGAGTCTAACTTCTATAATGTCAGCTGTTAATTTGACAAGTTGTATAATTTATTACCAATTATAAAATTTTCCACTATTCAGATAATCATCTCTAGTAAATAAGATGGAGTATTTGACTGGCAGTCTAAGTAATTATAAAATAAGATGGAGTATTTGACTGGCAATAATTTATCTCTCATAGTGAATTTTTTTGGCAATGAGTTAACTTTGATTAAGAGCATTATCAAGGATCAAATGTCATTGACTGTGTTTTTTTTTTAGAAAATCATGATTTGATAATATTTTTTAGTTACCCGTTGTTATATAAGGTCATTAGTTTCACAAATTAATTGATGTAAAATTTTTTGTCACTTCACACTCTCTCTTACATACAACTGCACATATACAAAACTTGTTCTTAGAAATCATGAGTTGATAATATTTTTTAGGTAGAACTCACTCTCAAATTTTAGTCTTTAGAAAAATGATATCTCAATTATTATATAGAAACATTAGTTTTACAAATTAATCGACATGAATCTTTTTGCCACTTCTTTATTTCTCTCCACTAAGTTAGTGGTTTAAACTTTTTCACTTTGCCAGATGAATTATGCCACTAAAATAAGATGGGAGTATTTGACTGGCCTTTGACAATTATGTACCCCTTAGATGGTCAATTCATCATAGGCTAATAGCATAACTAGGGGTCGAGATATCGGCCGATACGTATTGTATCGGCCGATATTAACATGTTTTTTAAAAGAAAAAATTAAGAGAGAAAAAATATCAGTCGATACTGAATTTCAAACCTTGAGTCTAACATTTCCATAATTGCATTGGAATTTTAACACTGGAGTAAATAGATAATTGGGTCACATATCTACTTCTTTTTTGTGAATGAGAGGTTAGTTATTCATTCAAGAGGATACAAAATGATACAAAAGACCCACAGCCCAGGCCAGGCAAGAAGCAATATGGACAGGTTAATCAAAATGAAAGCCCAACACCATACAAGAAAACAAAAAGGTGCAAGAAATATCACAAAGGAAGCTCGCATCCAGGCCAGGCACAAACACAAAATCAAGAGTTAATTGGTGTGTTGTCCACAAAAGAGAATATACCAGTATTGTTGCCATCAAAGAAAAGGGTAGGGAATTCCCTAACCAAGTCCTTCTTGCTACAAACAACCATCACATTCCCAGAATTAAATCTAGAGAGAAGGAATTTGGAGGCTCAAATGTGGCTGGAATGTGACAAGATATGATTGTTGGACTGATTGAGATATCTGGCAGTTGCATTAGGCACCATAATTTGATGAAGAGGGTAGCCCATCCTATCCAGGAATAACAGAGTGCGCTGGATGAAAAGAAGCATGGATAGAGTGTTATCTGAGAGGTGCAAGGGAGTGGGAAAAAAGTCACCAGTTCCAGTGTTACAGCAGTATTTTGCTCCAAGGTGATCAGATCCCAGGTGTTTGAATTGAGATATGATCAGGGAGCAAGTAGCAATAACATAATGAGTACGCAGGTCAGGTGGTTCCAAAGGGCCAGATCCAGCAGGGGGTAGATTCCATAAAGCAGCGAACTCACTCCTTAAATTTCGAGCACCATCATTCGATATCAGGAAAGAAGCCTCAGCCTTGTAATACCCCGACCAAGAAGTGGGCCCAGAACGCTACTGAATTTATTTTTTTGTAAACTAATCTCAAAACTTATAACTGGGTTGGATCAAAAGTTAGGTTTCTGAAAATTCTCGGCGCCCCTTTTGGTGGAATCCACCGCCTCCACCTTCGAAGCCCGCTCGATAATCTCTTCCAGGGTATTGAAAGTTAACCCGGCCACTTGTCGCTGTAGGAAGGGTTTGAATCCATTTTCAAAATGTTGAATTTTCTCTTCCTCATTTGCCGCTATCCAAGGCACAAATTACATCAGATCGATGAACCTTATGGCATACTGTGCCACAGTGTCAAAACCCTATTGAATATTGAGGAATTCTCTTTTCCTTGCTTCCTAGATTGTCTTAGGGAAGTAACGGGCGAGGAAAGCTGCTGAAAACTCCTCCCAAGTCATGGGCTCGTGATTACGAACCAGACTTTTGGCCTCCCACCATTAGTAAGCGCTCCCTTCCAACTGATACGTTGCCAATGTGACTCGCAAATCATCAGCAATGGCTAGAGTGTTTAGGATCCGACCAATTTGAGTGAGTCAGTTTGTTGCCGCACTGGGGTCCTCAGTTCCTGATAAACTCGTCGGGTTTAGCCTCTTGAATTCCTTTAGAGCCGAAGTAGCTCTCTCTTCCTGAGTTCTAACAGGAGGGCGTTGCATGTTTTCGGATATCCGTTGGAAAACCTCCATCGCTGCGCGAATAGTTTCATTGGGTACGTTGCGAGGTAGAGGACCAGTCCTCCTCCCTCGACAATTGTTTCCGTTTCCATTTGGTCCTAACATTTCTGTTATTTACAAATATTACTTAATTATTTGAGATGAATAGGTTAGTATGACAAATCACAAAAGTTGCACAAGTCATTAACAAACTCAAAGACTTTATTTACATTTACATAGGTTTGTGGGGTTTGAAAACCCCTCACATAGCACACACTGAAAACTCAACCAAAAGCCTTTACAAAGTTTTTCCCTTCAACCCCTTCCTACCACCTCCTTCCTAATTTTCTGTGGAAGATCCTACATCATCATTAAAGTTGAAGAAGTTGTCAGGGCATGTTTCTGACATGTGCCCTAACACTCTGGAAGTTAGGCAAGGTACTATCCCCGGTCCTCTGATGTAAGGACAATTTGTCCTTTCCCTTCCATGTCCATAGAATCCACAAACTGGGCACACCACATTAATAGGATAAGGGCAATAGATGTAACTGTGCCCCTCCTGGTTGCAAATCTCAGACATACACCATCGTATTCTCCGCGATCGATGTAGCCGGTGTGTATTCTGGTGAACCTACTTCTCCTACGAATTCCTCTAATGCTGCCACATCCCCCACATTCTCCTTATGCACAAAGGCTGGAACCATTCCGACATTATTTACTTAATTTAACTTGTGATTAATAAAAGGATTTAAAACCTTTAATTTCAAAATTTGGAGAAATAAACTAAACAGTCATATTAAAACCTAACATCATATAATTTTCTCAAAATTTTGTTATTTTTGAAATCATCTAAAATTATTTATTTATTCTCTTTCGGAGTTTTTTCTGGTAGTTTTAAATACCATTTTCTGAAAATAATATAATTTTATAATTATAAATTAAAATCCTTGATTAAGAAAATCAATATTATTCAACAATAATCAAACAATTATTTAAATAGTAAAAATAATATTGACAAATGGTAAATTACCATTTTGCCCTTTCAACTAGCGAGCTGGATCATCTAGCTTTTGAGTTCTGACTGAGCCATATTTGAATTTTTCGTAAAACCTTAACCTTAATCTTGAAAATTAGCCGATTAAAGTATAATTTATCATACTGATCACACTCAGAATATTACAAACCTAATATCTGTGACAATGTTACAGCAAACCCTCTACGCATTGCTGATGGAATTCCTGAAAATTCTAGCATTCGTATGATTTCAGAGGTGCCGCATCATAGCATGCAGGGCCAGGTGGGCAGCCAGCATCTCCATTGCTATTCTGAATAAGAGCAGAGGAGTCCACCGTAATACTGCCAGATAGAGCATTAAACATAAATTTGCTGTTCCAAACATCCAAATTATTGTTGCAGAGCCTAATATCAGTCACATATCTACTTCAGACTTAAATTAACTGTTTTAGCCATAAAGACTTAATAATTTTGTATTAATACTCTGCTTTAAGCTGCATGCACTTAGAGGTAGTGCTCACGATGAGGATCCGTTGAAATATTTATATTTATGAATGTGATTAGCTAAAATCTCGATGACGTTTATATTTTAAAAAATTAAATTAAATTATCTTTAATCTTTAAATATATATATATTTTTAAATATATCAAATAAAAATATATTTTAGTAGACTATGTATTCAAATATACACAGTACTAATTGATGATAGTAGATTCTACTGAATTCACCACTCGGGTGAAATGTTACTATGCCATAATATTTATTTTTTACAAACTTTCCATCCGTTGGATTTCTTATAAATTGGAACTTGGATGAGCGTAGAAAGCAGAATAGTGGCCAAAGTAGTCTGGAAGTTGGCCGGCGATGGAGAAGGAAGTTGAAATGCCGACGGCTGCAGCCGTTGATATTGCAGTGATCATGGTCCCCTTTCTAGCACAAGGACATCTGAACCAGCTCCTCCACCTTTCTCGCCTCCTCTCTGCCCGCGGCCTACCCGTGCACTACGTCGGCTCCGCCAACCACAACCGTCAAGCCAGGATGCGGGTTCATGGATGGGACCCACTCTCGGCCTCCAACATCCATTTCCATGACCTTCCTCTCCCTCACTTCCCCACTCCACCTCCCGACCCAAACGCCTCCATCAAATTCCCCGACCACTTCATGCCCGCCTGGGAAGCCACGGCTCAGCTCCGCCAACCCTTCGCCTCCCTCCTCCGCACTCTCTCATTCACAGCCCGTCGGCTCGCCATTGTCTTCGATTCTCTCATGGCATTTGCCGCGCAAGAAGCATCCAAATTCCCAAACGCCGAGTCCTATGTCTTCCTCAGCGTCTCTGCCTTCGCGCACTTTTTCTTCGCCTGCGAAGAGGTGGGCCACGACAACGTTCATGTCGAAATGCCCAAACTGCCGCCTCTCTCGTTCGAGGGATGCTTCACGAGGACCTTCTTGGAATTTATGGCTATCCAGGATGAGCAAATGAAGACGGTCGCTTCCTTCTCCGGAAATATTCGCAACACCTGCCGCTCCATTGAAGGCCAATACATCGACCTTATGGTTGAAGCCGGCTTCCCCGACGGTAAGAAGACGTGGGCAATTGGCCCCTTGAATCCAACAACTGTCGTTAATGGCGTCGATATCCAGCGCCACCCCTGCTTGGAGTGGCTGGACAAACAGCCCCCCAACTCGGTGATCTACGTATCGTTTGGAACCACCTCCTGCATAGAAGAAGAGCAGATTGTGGAGCTAGCCCTCGGACTAGAGCGGAGCGAGCAGCGGTTTTTGTGGGTTTTGAGAGAGGCAGACAGAGGCGATATCTTTGCAGATGAAGGGGAATTGAGGAAGCTTCGGCTGCCGGAAGATTATGAGAAGAGGGTGAAAGGGATTGGATTCGTAGAGAGGGGGTGGGCCCCACAGCTGGAGATACTGGGCCATCCATCAGTGGGGGGATTTATGAGTCACTGTGGGTGGAACTCGTGCATGGAGAGTATGAGTATGGGCGTGCCAATCGCAGCCTGGCCGATGCACTCAGACCAGCCGAGGAATGCGATGTTGGTGACGGAGGTTCTGAAGATAGGAATGACGGCTAGGGAATGGGGCCGGAGAGAGGAGGTGGTAAGTGCAGTGACAGTAGAAGATGTAGTGAAGAGGTTGATGGTGTCTGAAGAAGGGAAGGAAGTGAGAAAGAGAGCTGAGGAGTTGGGCCACCAAGTTCGCCGTGAGCAGTCGGTCGGAAGTTCTCGCACCGAGCTCGATTCCTTCATTAGCCATCTCTCAAGAAAGTAGCCTTGTCTCTCAATCAATGTTGTCTCTCAATCAATGTTTCAAATAAAGTTCAACCGGTTGACTCCTCAAACTCGATTAAACTCGTATCGATAAATAGAAATAAATTATAAATATTTTTTTAAATAGGAAAAGATATTCTAGACTTAGATGATGAGTTAGAATGATTCCGTCAACCTTATCACGTTATTGTTTAAAAATTAAATATTTAAATTTAATGAGTTTAAACTATCTGATCTACCTCTTTTTATGTTGATATCTAAAAATAAGAAAAAATATAATTTCAGAATAATATATATATATATATATTATTCAGAAAAAATTCTAAAATTCATCGTTAACTCGACAGACATTAAAGAGTTTGGCCAGTAAATCCATTAAATTTTGTGGATCTTTTACTAAATTTGTTTTGATTTAAAAAATATATTAAGAATAAGTTTAGAAAGTCTAGATTTATATTTTCTAACTACTACATCTTCTCCCCGCATTTTAGAATTTAAATTAGATAATAATGAATTTAATTGATAATGGTTCGGTTGCATAATAATGAAGACCATTTAATAAAGACCGTTAAGATAATAATGAATTTAATTCATAATTCTTTAAACATTTCGGGCAGGGGTATAAATCTTGGTATTGGCCGAGATATCTCTCTTATTTTTGTTTTTTTTTAAAACCACTTTTTTATAATCTCATAATTTAGCTTTGAATCATATGATATTTAGCAATAAGTTAGAATTCAATTTCTGGTAAGAAAAAGCTGGAATTCAATGATCGGACAAAATCAAATAAAAGTTTCTCACGTTTGATTTGAAAAAAAAAAACTAAATGAAATATATAATAAAGTGAAATTCTATGTTTACTGTTCATTTTATTTACTTAAATTAAATATATAGACAATATCTAAATAAATTCTATTTTATAATTAATATATCAATAATTTTAATTTAATTAAATAATGTTATTAGACCGCCACTTTTATGAATGCCAATTTGAAAATTTTAATTAAGAGTCACTCACGAGTCATGACTAATTAGGTCAGATTAAAGGTTTTGTCATGACATCTTTATATGAATTTTTAAGGAACATCTTTATATGATTTGATTAGGCTCAATCAACGAAGAACTACATTTTTTAATTTTATCTTAAAATATCTATAAATGCATAACATATTAATTCTTTGAACACGTGTAAACCCAAGTAAAATGAATATATAGATAAATTTAAGAGAGTAACTGTTTAGAGTAGAATGGAAATTAAATTTATGACTCTCGTCATCTGAGGTGGATTTCTAGTCATTACTCTAGTCTGTATTTTTTTTTAATTTATTATTTTAATAAATAATAATATATTTTTAATTTAAAGATTGAGTTTTAAATTAAAAGTGAGTACGAGTGTCATCACAAGGTGGAGTTGGATTAACCGGTTTGAATCAATGTATTCAAACTATTCAAGTTATGTGATTAGTCTAAAATAAACTTAAAGACAGAATCGAATTAATCAATTATTTTGGAATTTGTTCTTATGTGTCTATACAGCATTTGAATGTTTCGACTGTTTAAGTATTTTGTTTAAAAAACATGATAAAAAATAATAAAATAAGAAGAAAACATTATAAATTTATAAAAATATTATACATTATTTTGTACTAATTTGTATAAAATAAAAATATAAATTTTTATTAGATACTAATTTTATGTTTGTAATTCCAACTTCTATAAACACAATTATCAAATATATTCTCATCATAATTAGTATATTCAAACATTACAGTTTAAACTATTTGAGAAATGACCAAAATTAAGTTTAAATTTTAAAAATGAATGGCCCATGCAGGTCTCGAACCTGCGACCTTCGCGTTATTAGCACGACGCTCTAACCAGCTGAGCTAATAGGCCAACGCTTGTGCACAACTTGATTAATAAATTATTTAAAATATTTTAGAGAACACAAACCCCAAAATTTGACAAGATAAGAAATCCGAAGAAATAATATTTTTAATATAATTGATTTTATCTTCTCAAATCTCAATTGTCACTAAGGAGTTTACTGAGTTGATATCTAGTTGAGTTGGGTCTAAGTAAACTTAAATTTTAAATTAAAATGAATCTGATTCAAATAGACTGCAATACCAATTTTGGTAACATTTTACACTAGACTTGATTCACCCACGTGATAACAAACTCAGTTTTGCTTGGATTCTTTAATAAAATATTGATAATAAATATTATTTTATCATTTCATCATTAATCCAATCCTATCATCATATCAAAGCACTTGTCTGTTGTCACATACAATGAGACTAAGGTACTTGTTTTTGTCACATACAATGATTCTGAAAAAATAAATGAAATATTGTAGAGCCTCTCTCTTAGGTTTATAGACATAAATAAATTATTAAAAATAAAAATCTTTTAATTTTTATCAATTACCAGTCGCTTTCACTGAGGAACCAGAGGTTCTATATTAAGGTCACATAGTAATGCCCGTATTCAGAATTTTATTTGCTCTCGTACTCAGAGAAACGTGGGAGTAGAGGTATAAAATTCGGTTGATACAATAAATTCGGTCGATTTATTTATTTATTTAAAAAAATTTCGGTTGTGGGTCCAGTCGATATTTCGGCCGATATTTATATATATTTAAAAAAAAAAACAACATTTTTTATTTTTTTTAAATGACTTACTTTCAAAAAAAAAGTCAAAGAGAATTTTTTTTTGAAAAAATCTCGGACAAAATTTCGATTCGGCCGAATTTTCTACCCTTGAGTGGGAGTTTAAGTTTTTTTGTCATTAAAAAATAGTATTAAATATGATAAAGTGAAAATATTTATTGAAAATGAAACAATTGATTAATAAGGCTAATATTTTGAAATTGTTTAGACACAACCCTCCACAGTTATAGGCCAATGGGGAATTCCTATTTTGGACAGACAATGGTGACATATTGTTGAAGCAAAATCCCAAATTCCAACTGGTTTCTGTCTACAATTGGGTAACCGTAGAGGAAACGCCCAGTCTTGGGACAGAGAAGCAATGCAAATAATGGGGGGTCTGGCTTTGTGTGATTGAGTTGTAGTTTCGATGTTCTTCCTCCTTTCACTCTCATCCGTCCAACACAACACTTTCTTCTTCTGCAACTCTCTACTCTTCAATAAGTTTGACGAATCTCTCTCTTCTTCTCTGCTGCGGAGCCTGGGCACTAGAACGACAGCAACACCGTGCTGGTAAGAAGAATGGCTGCGCAGACCAACACCACAGCATTCACCAAGTTGGACCCAATTCTGTGTCATGCAAAGGGAATCAACTCTCATGGCATCTTCAAAGGAAACTCTCCTTTCGATTTCGCTTTACCTCTTTTATTGTTCCAAGTTGCTTTGGTTCTCACCATGACAACCATCGTTCGATTCATTCTGAGGCCTCTCAAGCAACCCACCATAATTTCAGACATCATTGTAAGCAAATCAGTAGCTTTTGTTGGCATTTTCTTTTCTTTTCTTTTTAATGTATCTCTGTTTCTTGGGTGTTTGATGCAAGGAGATGGGTGAGCTATTCATTAGGAATCAAGTAAAAAGAAAATGTAAAATGTTTGGGACAACAAACATCCATCTCGTTCGTATTTGAATATCCGTATAACCATCGAAGGTTGTTGAAATGACTAATTCCTAGAGACAAGGGGAGTTTAGGACGAAGAGAGTGCTGGAGATACCATTTATTTCTATCACCAAGGTGTTAAGACAGACCTCTTGCTTGGTCTTAATAACACACAGAGTCATTAATGGTGTTAAACTGTTAATAACTAATAGATTGAGACAGCCCGTAGACAAAAGGAATATTTATTATTCGACCCATGTCTTGACATAAGAAGTCCAATAGGAGTAATACTGGAAATAGCGATCCATAAAAAAACGCCTATACCGAGATCGGCTAGAACAAGGCGATAGCCAAAAGGAATTACTGAATAACTTAGTAGAATTGATATAACCGCTGTAGACGGCCCAATACTGGGATAAGCACGAAAATTAAAGCTTCTATAAATAGAGATACACCCAGTACATCGAAACTCATTGTCCATGGATAAAGAAAGATCGTTTCAACATCAAAAACAACAAAATAGATTGATAATTGTGTCCACTGTCTAATGCAGGGTGGAATTTTGGTTGGTCCATCTGGATTAGGACGCAATCGGAAGTTTATGGAGACGGTGTTTCCGGCGGAAAGATTGCAGGTGTTCCATGCTGGAGCGGCGATTGGAATAGTGTTTTTCTTCTTTCTCACTGGTCTGAAACAAGATTCAAAGGTGCTGGTGAATTCGGGAAAGAAGGAATGGGTAATAGCTATTGCAGGAACTTTGGTTCCTATGATATTGACATCATCCATTTTTATGGTACCCATACCGAGCATCCACAGCACGGAAGTAGCTGTGATAATCACGTTGGTATCTTCGTCACTGTCGATAACCTGTTTTCCTTCTCTACATCCCATAATCATGGAGCTAAACCTTCTCAATTCAAAGCTGGGCCGGCTTGCCCTGTGTGTGGCAACCAACAACCATATGGCAACATTGACGGCGACGGTGCTCTTTGGTGGAATACAGCAGGGCTGGAATAATCACAGCGTAGCCATAGCCTTCACATTATCCTTCTTTGTGATCATCGCCATCTCGTTCTGCGTCGTTCGGCCAATGATGTTTTGGATCATACGGCATACACCGGAGGGGAAAATGATTGACTGCGGCTACATCATCGCTATCCTAATGGGAGTGTTGGTGTTGGGATTGATCAGTGATCTTATTGGAGTGACAATGGGGGTAGGGGCGCTGGTTGTGGGGCTGGCCATACCAGATGGGCCACCTTTGGGCGCCGCCCTTGTGGAGAGTTGTGAGACTCTGGTCAAGTTTTTTCTTTTACCCCTAGTTTATGCATCAATTGGGTTGAAGACTGACATTTTTACAATTCAAAGATGGGATAAATGGAGTGCCTTCTACTTCATTATCACCCTTGGACACATTGGGAAACTCTTGGGCACCATGTTAGCTTCCTGTTACTACAAGATACCATTTAATGAAGCTCTCTCCCTTGGCCTCATGATGAATTTCAGAGGTCTAATCGAGCTAATTGTATTCACAAACTGGTCTTCTCTTATGGTAAAATCTTATTACTTGACTAAATAATCTAATTTTTCATTGTCTGAAGAAGACTCTGCTACCAAGGATCAAAACTAACTGCGACGATTTCTAATTTGCTTGTGCAGATCATAGACAGTGAAGTATACTCAATTCTAGTGGTGTCAACTCTGTTTGTAACTGGAATCTCAACGCCGTTGGTTCAGCGGCTTTGTCGAGACTCAAAGTTGTACACACCGTATGGTTGGAGAACAATTCAACACCGCAAGCTCAAATCAGAGCTACGGATACTTGCTTGTATTCACACCGAGGAGAATGTCCCCGCCATGATCAACCTCCTTGAAGCATTCCACGCAACCAAGGGAAGCCCTGTTTCTGTGTCCGCGCTTAACTTGATGGAGCTTGTAGGACGCGCCGCCCCAATGTTCATACAACACAATCTACACAGGAAATCGAACTCAATACTTCCCCACATTGACCAAATCAACAATGCATTCCGTAATTATGGAAGACGAAAGGGAGAACGGCTTACAATGCAATGCTTCACCACTGTCTCACCATACAAAACTATGCACCAGGACATATGTATGCTGGCACTAGAGAATAAGGTGTCACTGATCATCTTGCCTCTGCATAAGGAGCGTCCATTTGAGGGCACGATGGATATTGCAGCTGAGCGATCCTCACGAATTCTCAACGCTAACATCCTCGGTGATTCCCCCTGCACAGTAGGAATTCTGGTTGACCATGGGAGCAAACACAGCTTGTTTCTGAACCATTCATGGTACAACATTTGTGTGGTATTCTTGGGTGGCGCTGATGATCGCGAGGCCCTTTCCTGTGGACTTCATATGGCAAGACATCCTCGTGTGAGATTAGAAGTGATCCGAATCCTCTCAGAGGATGTCAATGAGGATTTCAAGAAGGAGAGGGAAATGGATGAAAAGTTGATAGCCCTGTTCAAGAACAGATGTTTGGCCAACGACAGTGTGGTCTACAGGGAGGTGATGGTGAATGATTGTGAGGGGATGATTAATGTCATCCGGTGTTTGGCCAATGAGTATGATCTCATGATCGTCGGACGGAAGCAAGAGAGGAACCCAATTCTGGTTGACGGGATGACCGAGTGGTGTGACAACCTTGAGCTAGGTGTCATTGGAGACTTTCTTGCTTCACCTGATTTCTCTGAGAGGTTGGTATCAGTGCTTGTATTGCAACAACAGATCAGTGAAGGAACCACGTCCTACAATGGCCATCGCTTGCATCCTCAAAATCTTATTCGGAACAAAATTTTGCGGCGCCTCAATTAGGGATGTAGGATTGTAAATGATGAATGATATTTCCCTTTGCCGACGGTGAGGCCGGCAATCCAAACAACCACCTCTTCTTCCATTGCCCATGGCAGGACAGTGGTACAGAGATGATGTCCACAATGATCATTTAGTCTTCTCATTCTTTTTTTCCTTCTTAGGAACAATAGATGTATACCTTTATGTAAGATAACTACATACCTCTCTCTTCCTCCTACTTGTATAGTTTTGCAACTTGTATTTCTATTGAAATGCATACACATTGAATCTCTCTCTCTCTCTCTCTCTCTCTCTCTCTCACTCTCTCATGTATGGTTGTGCAACTTGTTTTTTTTTATTGAACTGCAGACATTGGATTACCAATGAAAAATGAGTGTTGAAATGAGCATGGTACTTGTAATCTGATGCCGTTGCAACTTCAAAATGTAGAAGTATCAATCAAAGTTCTAAAAAATAGATAAACCACAAGTCCACACACAATGAAATTTAGAAGAAGAAGAAAACAATGAAAATAAGGGTGAACACTTTTACCATAGTAAGTCTCACCTACAGTCAAGAGAAGACAACCTTCTTAAAGTTGTTCGGTCTTCTCCAAAAACCCAAGAAATGTTCCACACAAGTACAAAAATACTATTAACCACCAAAAACAAAAAATTAACAAAAAAAAAAAAAAAAAAAACAAAACTAACTCCATCCATGCTACCTTCTGCATTTCATGCAGATAAATTATGGACAAAACTTCTAAAAAAATGGACTCAAGTGAGTTCTTCTAGGCTCTGACTCTTTAACAATAACTAATCATAATAAGCACTTAATGGTAATAATCCCATGTGCTAAGAAAATAACACAATATAAATAAAGAATTTTATGAGATGTGGTAATTGTTAGGATCTGAGTATCCAGTCCAAAAGAATAGTTTGTTAGGTAGAATGATCAATTCCTTTATAAATCCATAAATCTCTATATCCACTTCTAACGTGGGACTCGTTCGCAGCTAGCCCTAACAATCCCCTATCGAATGAGACCAGCCATTCCGTCTGTCTCGAGGATCTCCTGAACCCACATTAGATAGTTTGACATTTAAATTGAAAACATGTGATTTAGATATTTTAAGTAGAACTAACATGATTTTTTATCGTAAATCTTTTGGAGAATTTTTTAGTCTCAATTTGTAGATTAATCAATGTAATACCATAAATGCGTGTCTATGAAATCCCATTCACTCCCGGACGATGGTCCTATCATTATTTACTTTCTCCATTCCACAATCAGGGTTGTGTGCGCGATTGTCTGAAGTTCTACCTCTCATCTCTCTTAGCCGTAGACCTGGCAACAGATTGATTGGATCAAGTTTGGATCGACTCTAATTTGTATATGGGTTATCAATCCTCATTCCAATACTTGCTAATTAAATAGGTTTGCCGAGTTGAGTTTAACGAAACCCAATTAGACTTATTTATCCATTTAAAGTTTTAAACATTTACCTCAATTTTAAAAATAATCAATTTGAGTCTACCTAGACCCATTTAACCATTTACTTAAATGGATTGGTCCATTTACGCAACCCAAACCGATTCAAACTCATTTAACCATTTAAATGTTTAGCTCATTTTAAAAAAAACAGATGTTCAAACAAATCAAACTCCATACTTAGCTCCTTATACATAAAATATAAATACCCACAAATCCAAAAAATATATAAAAACGTGTGAAATAATGAATTCTTATACCCCCTCTATTAAGCAAAAAAAAAAAAAAAAACACGTTATCTAGAGTAATATACAAGCTAGTCTAAAGATGCCACACCGCCATTTGAGAAAGTAAAATACAAGTAAACAAAAAGTTTAAATCTCTTAGTATATATATATATATATATATATATATTAAAAATTATATAGAAACTACGTTTGATAACAAGTTAGGTTGGCTTATAGTTGTTTATATCTATTGTTGTAAGAATGAGATTATTTTGACATTAAACATATGACAAAGTAATGACAAAAGTGCCAAGAACTTATTCTATGGGTGCCTTTGTCGTATAATATAAGCACTCATTTTGTGGGTGTCTCACATACAGGAATTTTTTTTCACCAAGGATCCAAGGCTTTAAGATTGTTATTTTTACTCTCAATGTGAACAGAATTCCAAAATATGACGTTTCTTGGGGTGATTTAGTGTCTCAGAAATGATTTATTGCCTGGAGGTTCTTCAATGGGAGCTTAAAGAGAATGGGATTTGTTAACTACCAAGGGAATTCCTGTTGATCCCACCTGTATTTTATGTTGACTGGGATCCTACGTCGATGAAATCAGGAATCATATCTCTGCAAAATATGAAATCAATCGACTGATAGGTTCAGCTCAAGAAGAGACTAGGATCCTTCTAAATGCCAATCCAAGTAAACCCAATCTCTTAGAGATCTCTGATGAAGTTTTTTGCTTTCCAGGAGCCCAAGTGCTAATTCTTTTCAAGTCGCAAAGGTGATTCAATCTGTGTCAGGTACTTAAAATGGTATTGATTTTAATGGGCTGAATGGCTGATGATGATTGAAAATGGTTCTAGCTTCGGTAAATTGCTTGAATGTGGCTGATGGATAAGAAATAGTCTCAGTTTAAATTTGAAATCCTGCACAAGCGTTTTTCCCCCTATTTGATACATCGTGGCCAAGCTTGATGTTGTCTCAAGTCTCAACCCCAAGGGGTAGGTGTGTCGGCTAAGAACCCGCCTTAGGAAGCGGAAATCCTAAGTTCGAATTCTATCCCACTCAAAAGGGCCACTCCCTTTAGTTTTACCTGGTGTGTAGATAGAGAAGTTTGTACATGTTCCGAGGACTAGTTAGGTACCCTAAGAGGCCCTACACACCTCATTCATTAAAAAAAAAAAATTGATGTTAGTCTCAAGTTAGGCTGGAGGCTGGAGCTTGGTTTAAGTCTCAAGCCCAGCTTGAGATTTATGCGAGGCTCAAGTAGGCCATGCCTCAACTAAGTTGAAATGTACCCTACTATTAAGGTTGTCACTGGATCGAATTTAAGTCAAATACTAAGCTATCTCAATTTAAATACAATTGGAAGTGCCAAACCAAAACCCAGTCAGATTATCAGACCACAAGGATCGAACGCGGCACCATGGAATTCCAACAGTTTTGTAACTAAATATATATCCAAAATGTTAATCATATTAAAAAATGCATCCACCCTTTTTTTCGTGTGGATCAGATCTTCCAGGTTGCAGGTATCAGGTATCGTGACCGCCCTTATCTAAATACACACCATGGAATATTGCACATAAATGGCTGCAATTACTCTAAACAATATTCTAAAAACTCTCAAAAACTCGAGTGAGTTAGTTCAAGTTGACTTGACTTGTTGGAATTTCAGTGGAGTTGGTCAACAAGTTTTACCAAGTTCTTTCGAGTTGAGTCCAAAAACTCAACTGATGCGATTTCGAGTTGAGTCCAAAGTTTAAAGTTTTTTAATTATGCTCGAAACAGATGCCGTGTTCATATCCAGTCTTCAAGTTCCACAACACCATTGTTGGGGATATTACCAATGGAACCCGCATTTATGAAACCCTGCGGCAGCAAATGAAGACACCTGAAAGGCTCAAGAACTTATAATCTGCACCAGAGAAATTAGTGGTTGTGAAACAATTTTATCTTTGAAGGAAAGAAATCAACACCATTTAATTCAACACCACATTTGACTCAACTAGCAACTGTAGTAGTTGGTCCAACTAGGTACAAGATAGAATAGAGAGTTGAGGAGTCCTAGTAGGTGGTTTTTTTTTATGTGCAGTAACTCATCCTAGTCCCAACTAGGTTCATGATCCAACAAAACACAACCTGGTCTTATGTGAATCAGCAAGACTTTAAGCCATATTGAGTAAGCTAATCGAGTCTAATACTAGACTGATGAGTTTATTTTTGTTCTCCAAATGTTAGTCCATACCACACTTTTCAGGTTTTCATTCACAACATGTGGTAAGTATTCGATTCAATTTGTTCTATCAAGAACTGAAGATCCTGATCAACAATGTGAATAAAGAAGATTTGGAATGTCTAAGGGAATCTTAGCCAGACTGGTATCATCAAATAGATGTTCAAACAGAAAGCAGTCAATGAAGGCCATTGGAATGTCGTTTCAGATTCAAAGTAACATCCATATAGCACTACCAATTTAATGATATCAAGGTGGTTGCATGCGTTAATGGAGAAAGACCCTACCAGATGCAGGTGCAGATGCAGTCATCGAATAACTCAAGACAAAGGCAACCCTGAATCAGGAGGAAGTAGGAGAAATGAGTAGTTTCCTCTCAAGTAATCTGTTTGCGAATCTTTAGGATAAATATGGTAGAGACAGCATCTTGCCATATTATCTTTCCCCCATTCGAGAAGAACATAGTTTCTATCATCTCCATGGTAGGAAAAAAATAATAATAATGACACTCCCTACTACTGCACAGACAGGAAAAATCCCCTAAAGTTTAAAAAAAATTCATTGCTACAAATGCATCCTAGATAGCATAATGAACATGCCTCAAATTTTGATGACAAAAGATAGAAAAAATGGCATACAACAAGAATCAACCCTATTGGTTCTTCTTGGCCATCTAATTTAAGACTGAAATAAACAGATGAAACGAAATCTTTAGAACCATCAATTTATCACCTAGGAAAATGGCTGTAAATAACCAATCCAAATGTTTGCAATATAACTTTATCTGCCACTAGGATCTAGTGGGGCTAACCACCCTTGACACATTTTACTTTTACTGTCAGCCCCTTCAGTGGAGACGCCTCATAGGTCTCCCTGGCTTGACTCTGAAAGAAGTGGACATGGGTCAAGCATCCATAGGGTTGCTCCAAGTTTCTCCATAGGATTCTCCCCACACAACTAAACTGAATATAATTCAATATAAACAGCACTCGCAAAGGAGTACCAGTCTACCAGATACATAATGAAGTAAACGACTGACACTAGGTAGAAACCTATGGAACAAAATCAAAGAAAACATCCAATAGAAGTTTGACAGCAGTACACTTTTCAAATTATATCATAAGTTGCCCAATACAGGGAAGTAATTAATAATTCAAAGGATAAAATGAACTTCTTTCAAGAAGCCATTTAGTTTTTTTTTTTTTTTTGAACGGTGAAAATTTCATTAATAGAACAGAGATACAAAAGAAAAAAAAGAAAATACAAAGAAGAGGCCTAAGAGATATAGGCCTCAAAGAGAACCAAATTTCTTACACCCAATGAACCCAAAATTAAAACACAAGCCCATGTAAATTATCCACCAGGAAAGTGAAAAGTGCCTCTGGTAGTTCCATCAAAGCCACTTTTTGCAAAAAAATCCGCCACCCCATTAGCCGAGCAGCTAACCAACGAGAATGACACCTCCATTCTTGCCAACAACCCCTTAATCTCCCTCATCAAAGTAGTAAGCCTCCACGAATGACGCTTCTCCCCTTTGGCCCATTTAATAACGTTGGAAGAGTCACTCTCAATTACTAAATTAACCACCCCTAAATCAAACCCTAAGATTAAGACTTTCCATATACCAAGAAGTTCCGCCTCATTAGATTCCTTAGACCCCACAGATTCCGAAAAAACAATGCTTATGGAGCCCAAATGATCCCTAAGTACACCTCCAATCCCAGCCGGACCCAGTTTACCTCTCAAAGCGCCATCAACATTAAACTTGAATACGCCACAAGCCGGAGGAAACCACATGGCTCACACCCTCTTGCTTCTCGGACGATTCATCAAGCAACCCTCCCATGCTTGGAACAAGTTGTTGGTTTTAAAATCCCTGAATTCCTTATTAGCACAAAGCCAACAACACAGTCTCCACTTAGCATTGTGAAAGATACCATTAAAATCCGAATTAATCCCTTCAAAGACCCTTAAATTCCTCTCCTTCCAAATTGACCACAAAACCATGGAAGGAATCAAATTCCAAACAATCTTTTTCCTACATCCCAATCCAGGTAGGAGCCAGTACTCCATAACCTCTTCCCACGATCCAGGGCAGATCCACGATACATCCAAAAGCTCCAAGAAGCAACTCCAAAGTCTCCAAGTCACTGGACAAGTAACAATAAGGTGATCAATAGATTCATCATCCATCTCACAAAGTGGACATTTAGCATCACCCTCAACCGTTAAGAGACCTCTTCTCCTAAGCTCCACCCTTATCAATATCTTCTTCTTCGTAAACAAACATTTGGCCTCTTGGGGGCGCCAGGGAATTCCAAATAATAGCCTTAGGAACCACCAACCTGGTCAAACTTTGGGGAACTGCCTCAATTAAGGATTTGACTGAGAAGAGACTAGAAGAGTCTCCCGTCCAAACAACCTCATCATCACAGTCTAAGTCCATCGGAAATTCCTTCAGCAAGAATTTAAGATCATTCAGGCTATCAACCTCAAAACCTCTTAAGATTTCTCCTAAAATCAAAATGCCACACCCCCCCCCCTAATTGTTAGCGCAGAAAATATCTCCCACTAGAGCGTGCATATTCCTAGAGGCCCTAAATAACCTCGAGAATCTCTCCTTCAGAAGCATATCCCCCAACCACACATCTTCCCAAAAGAATGTCCGATTGCCTTTGCCAACCAAAAAGCGCAAGTGTTTTCTGAACACGTCCCCCACCTCTGATCTACCCTGACAGATCCTCCACCACGCTTTAAGAGTTTGGGACCCCGATTTTTCTACTTCTTCCCCTAAGCTCCACTCATTGACATTTGATGTTCCATACTTAGCCTTCAAAACTCTAACCCACAAAGCATTCACTTCCTTTCCAAAACGCCAACCCCATTTACAAAGCAAAGCTTCATTCCTTAACCAAATGGGGACTATATCTAATCCACCTTTAGACTTAGGCATGGTAACTTCTGGCCAACCAATTAAGTGTACTCTTCTTTTTTCTTCTTTATCCCCCCAAAGAAATCTTCTTAATAGTTTTTCAACTGTATTGGCCACCCCATTTAGTTTCTAACCAACACAAAGGTCGAATTGATCCCTAGAGCTTTACATGAATGTGATTGCCAAAAAAAAAAAAACTCAAAGCACTAACTAGTATTACCTTGCGTATTCAGTATTGATTGATTGACTCTTCTCTATAGTTTGTAGACAGATAGAACACTGAGATGAAAGATCAAGAAGCAGCAGCAGCAACAGTAGATATTAGGAGGAAAGGACCATGAGGTTGGTAATTACCTTTGACAGGAACTTTCAATATTGATGAGGTATTTTTCATGGATAGATCACAATGGGATGTTCACTTTAATATAGATTTATAGTCAACAGATATATATCACTATTTTCGGCGAAACAGCTTCTTAATCTCACCAAAAACATACACCCATCAGCCAAGAAAGGGTGGTCAAACAACAATTTTTTGTTCTTCTAACATTGCAACAGTGCAATAAGCAGTAGAGGCTCTCATGACCACATATGGAAATCATGTACCAACACAAGATAGGAATACCGGACATTATGGAATAGAAGTGTAGTCTCAGCGCACCCACCTGTGGCTTCATTGTCTTCAGAAGTGCAGGAGAACATGCAGTCACACAGTGCACTTACTAGCAAGACTCCAACTGCCCTGAGACTGGGCAAATCCTGGATGTAGGCAGCCCCTTCAGAGATTTGGGATCTCCCCATGAAGAAACTAGTGAATGAGAATCTCCTTGATGTGTTGCCTTTTTGGCTTTGTATGTGAAGCTATATCTCCTTGATGGCTTTGTATGTGGAGCTATATCATATACATAATCATTTTTCAATCAAATAAATACTTTGAAGTTTATTAAAATACAAAAAATAAAATGTTTGGTCCAGTCTGAGAAACCTTAACCATGAAGCAGACAGGTTCTTGTAAACAGTCCACTTATCCCATGAAAAGAATTTCTGGATTCAAGAAACTCCTAAATATGAGGCTCTGAACAACCTTCATTTTCAAGACAGAAATGCTTCTTATTTTCTTAAAATATATACAAAATTAACAATAATAGGTGGATGTGAAACAGCGCTTTGCCCCATTAGTAATCCATTGGGAGCTCCCAATCACCCCCCGTCTCTCTCATTTTTCTAGGAAACTTTTGGCCGCCCATAATATTCTCGCTGCTTTGACTGCGAACAGACTGAATTGGCCGCCTTCCGATGTCAGTATAGTCCCAAAGCTCATCTTCACGAAATCCAACATTTTTAATGTCCCAGAAGCCCTAATTTAACAAAAATCACAAAAGCATGAAATAATTTTCAGAATCCCATGCTTTTAATGGAAAAAAAATGTGACTTTTACTTACCAAAAGACAACATAAGACTCTGCACAGCACTAGAAACCTGGTTATTTAATTTAGGGCATATCATATTCTAGTGATCTTGTTTGACAAGAGCCATAGCACAAATGGAACTATTTTTACATTCACAAGGTTGCAGGATTCAAGTACTATGGGTGTCAAATAGGCAACTGCTCATAGACAATTTGCAAAATCTGACATCGTGTCAAACCCAAATAAACAGGATAAATGGCACTGGTCATGGTGACGATGATTATGATGATATTCCAGTAGTCTTGTTTGAGTTTCATATTCAGATAATAAACAATCTAATTTATCATTTTAGAAGACATGAAGACCTTGCAAATGCCATTACTTATAAGGTGATCTTAGAACATGTGTAAATACTTTTAATATCTTGGGTGCTAAATACAACAAGTATTTATTGAAGAGATAATGTTTTTTTTTTTTTTTTTGAAGACCAAGGTGTCCAGGCCTCTTAGAGCACCTAACTAATCCTTGGGGCATGTACAAACCTCCCTATCCACACACAACGGGTAAAACTACGGGGAGTGGCCCTTTGGGGGAATGGGAATTGAACTCAAGACCTCCCACTTTGAGAGGTGGATTCTTGGTCATCACTACAACACCATTGGGTTATTTAAGAGATAATGTAAGCAAGTTTTATTTTTTATTTTTTCATATAATGTAGGGAAACAATTTAATCCAATCAAAATTACCAAATCTCCCAAACTAACTTCATTAGTGTTTTTTTTTTTAAAGAATAATATTAGAGCTATTGAGTTCAATCAATGTGATACTTCTAGTGTATGATAGGTAACCAAAAAATAAAATGGAGAGAATAGAAGAAAATAATGGAGATGCAGATTTTATTTCAAAGAGAAATCAGGCCTTCAAGCTTTGGTTTTTGTTCGAGAAACAAACCTCCTAACCAAGGGCTATGTTGAGAATCTTCTCAACTTTTATTCACCAATTCAAATGTAAATAAAGGTACAACGGCATTTTAAAAAAACTGGAAAGAAATAGGGAAACATATCCCTATTATATAGCATCTACCTAATACTTAATAAAAAAATCAAACAATGATCCTATTATTCCTCCCACTATTAGGACAAACCTTTTCCGCAAGGTTCCGATCCAATTCTAGCTGTATCCAATCTGTGGAACCTCCAAATGAAATAGTTCGTTGCTTACCATGAAGTCCATTGTAAGACGTTTTTAATTACATACAACAAGATCCAGTTGCGCCAACCACCAGATGCTCAACACCGCATCCCAATATTTAAAACGTAGCAAATCAATATTTAACACGTAGCAAATACAGGTCAGCCTTGAAGTTTGGTCCCTACATTCTTGCACTGGCCAGAGCATTGCAGTGTCTGGCCACTAGCTATCATAAAAAATAAACGAGGATGATGGAGAAACAGAAAGATTCAACTGGTGTACTAACATCCTATCAATAAAAATTGTGGTGCTGCTGCAGTCTATCAAAGTAGAAATTTTGCAAACTGAAACCCGCATAGTGCAAGCGAAGGTCTTTTCGAAGATCCTTGGAGTGATATTTCAGTAGAATCAAATACGAGATCTACTTATGATACATTCAATACATCCTCCTAAACACGAGCACCTACTTCAGGCATAAAAAGTTGCTATGTTTTACACTGATGGCCCATATACAATTTTTTCATCACAATTGTAACATTGACCATAACTCTCCAAAATTGCATTTTAGTCCATGACAATCACTTGATAGGTGGAGCATCTCTTACTGGTGTGAGACAAAAGGGTTGGTAATGAAAAGGGTGGAATCTTAGTTACCTTGCTCAAGTGTTGAAGCCTTTCTCCTGCATTCAGGCCAATCCTAGTCTCAATAAGCATGAGCAGGCGAAACACGTGCACCTTGGCGGTGATCTCCTCTTAGAGTCCACCAATAAAGCATCCAATTAGTGTTTTTTCAGTCCAATTGTCAACACGATTTACCAACCTCATCCAACTTGGTACAATTTGGATAAAGCTCCATCGGAATCTTCATATTCAATGGGACTAAATCAAGTAAGAAGGGCCTTTACAAATGAACCCCATGTGAGATTGGGTTGGGTGCACGTGCACCACTGAAACCATTGATTTCACTCACCTTCAAGATGAAAAGAAGTCAACAATACCTTTTGATCCACCAGAGTGGATCGATATTAAAAAATTATTCAACAAATGAATCCATTATGTTGATTCAATGCCAACATGATAAGAAAATCAAGGCAAACATAAGAGGCCTAAATGACACCACCTCAGCTGTTTAGTCCACTATTAATGATTTGGATCTGTCATTATCTTCCATGGAAAAAACAGATGCTGGTATACAGAAAATTTATAAACAAATAACTACAACTATAGTCAATGTGTCTCACATGTTGAAGATTTGTCGAACATAGACTTCTTACTTCTCAACGTGATCCTTATTGGTATCCATTGAATCGGCGGCTATGTGGAAAGGTCGAAGGGAAGGGTTAAAGTTGAGTAGAATGGCTTAAAAAAGGGAAACCCTTTTTATATTTTGAAAAGGATCTAAAAAGTAGTGGAAAAGAGAGAATGAAAGATCTCTATGCATAAGTAGTATGAGAAAGTGCACATGGAGGTCACAAAAAAGGGATTCAAAAGGCTTGGATTTTTTTTCATATATACTAGAAAAAAAAAAAAAGGCAGTGAACAATTGTGGGCTAAGGTTTTGTTTTTTCTTTTGGGAGGGGTTATGTGTGATGTTGGTTAGTAGATAGGGTGGGGTAAGGGATAGGGTGATGAGGAGTAGCTAAGGAAGGTAGGCAAGAAACAGATCTGGGATGAATCTTGAAGAGGAGAGATCGGATAGATTTGGTGGGTGGGAGCGAATGTGTGGAAGGAAGAGATCAAATCTCTGCTTGGAACGTTGAAGAGCTACAAGGAAGGAAGTCAGTAATATATATATTACTTAGAAACAGATGTGAAAAAAAAAAAAGAGCAAGCAAAGAAACACAATCTAAAATTGTCCACTCAGCACAGTTTCCAGACTATAGGCCATCCCTGGAAAGGCCTGATAGAAACCACAATCCACACCTCCCCTTTCATGGAGTTCCAAGATGACCATACCAAACTATTTCCACATGGTTATAACCTTAACTTCGGAACCACCAACATTGTTATACAATGCCAAGACATGGGCATGCATAGCTCAGTACCATAGAATGATGAATAGACTTGTAACATTTGTGCATCAAGAATAATAACCACCAAGACAAACCTTTGAGAGTCTCTGTATCCGAGATGCTGCATCTTCATGCACTACCACCGTGTCAGAAGTTACCTCAAGCACATCATCAACAGGCAAGCCATATGTGCTGACCTAAAAGAGATTAACAATGAATTGCATTTGAAGCATTGAGGAGGATCTGTATCATCAATGTAAAAGAGGAGGATTGATCAACAGACCAAACTAGCTGGAATAATGGAAATCCCAAGAGAGTCAAGCTCGAGCAATTCTACTGCGCCTGAATAGATGTTGAAAGTAAAGCCTCGCACCTTCAAATTTAAGGACAAGAAGAAAAAAAATATAATGCATCATAGATAAAAACACATACAAGTGTATTAGCGTCCTTTTGTGTGGACATGTACACATTCAAGACCATGATGTGAAAGACCTCAGACTCACCTTACCAATATTACATCGCCCTGGTGTTATAACTTTGTAGCCTACCTGAAAAACTGAACTTTGTGAGTGTACAAGGAAAACTGACAAAGCTAAAAACAGATGAAAATTTTCTAGATGCATAAAATAGCAATTAATTGACATTTAGCAAATGCATAGTCAGAGTTCACCATCAATGTTTACACTGCCAAATGACACCAACCATCAATGTTTACATAACTAGTAAATGACACTTGCTGCATAAAGCGAACAAAAAAAAAGAAAAATCTCAGTCGATCATCATCGTCAACATCATCCATTTTTCAATTTATCTGGGTTCAACCTCTGAGTTCTACACTTCCATTTTGCGCTCTCCCTCATTCAACACTTAATAATGTCTTTCTTTATCCCATCAATCCAACTTTTTTTTTGAAATGGTTAATATATTAGAAAGAAAGAAGCACCAGAGGTGCAAACCATTTTCAAATCCAAACCACTCATTAAACTTACCCCTCATGAATCACCACTAGCTCAAATTTTCTCTATTTGGAGTTAGACCCATCATTGGATTGAGCATGTGTTTTAAGTCATAAACATATTGAATGAATCATATTTTGTAATCAATCCAAGTGTGTGAAATTAAAATCGCTAATAATTTACAAGGGGATCAAGGTCGATCCATGAGTACTTTGGATTCAAAATTAGTGTCATATGGAAAAATTGTGGGGTAGCACCAGAGGACAACATGAGTAGTGGTAGCATCTTCTAATCTCTCATATGTGAGAACGTATACATATTCAAGTTTCAGAAACTTATTATTTTTATCAATAGTACAGAGAGAAAGATCCCATAGCAAAAGCTCTAGTTTTCATACAAAATGTTAAGTGATATCTTCCGTGAAGAGCACTCATTTTAAAAAGAGTAGAACACAAAACTCACACTTGAAACTACACACAAAAAAAAAAAAGATGCAGATATAGGTGAACTTCAAATCAGTGCCAAGTGTTGTATAATTAGATAAATATAATTTTTTCTAAAAGAAAAAAAAGCATGTCAATCAAGCTTCATGTAGGAAAGCAAAATGCATACCAAAGTATCCAGGCCAATCATTTTAAATTCATTCTCTATTACACTCTCATCTTGGAGAAGCACAACATCTCCTACCTGTGAAGAATGTATTGTTAAATTGGATAAACATATTGGAAAATGAAAAAAAAAAAATGTATATATTCACATAATTAGAAACAAAAATAAAGAAAGAGATAATTTCTATTAGAGTCATGTATTCAAATTTTTGGGAAACCCTAAGCTTTCTATTCCTCACAACCCTATATATTATTCAAAATAATGCAATAGCCATACGCTTTTCTGAATATCTCAATACCCTATGGTCAAAAGACGACTGCTAAGAAACTGTATCAGTTAGGTTTCAAATTTGCAGTTGACAAGTTTACCCCTTAAAACTTGGTTTTTCCAATCCACATTCATCCTTTCTATCTTGAGAACAAGGATTGAGCAAGTTCTTTGCAGTACAATCACAGAATATTGATAAGTCATTCTTCTAATTTGAATGTCAATTGTAGGGTCATCTAGTCATTCATGGGCATCAGATAGGCATTTGGCCCATAGAAAAAAAAAATTATTATGATCCAGTGCCAACCTCATATATATAGTTGGTTAAGTTGCAATGACGATGACGAAGATCCAAGTGTAACTCAAAAGTCTAATAATAAAATAATAGCTTATTTATTATCACCCATTTTCACCTGTTCAATCTGCCTCCGGTACATTGAAATCACTTTGTACATACCCACAGAAACAACAAACTGGACCAAACTGAAGCCAATTCCTTTTTACGGATAGTATATAAGATTGGCATACCTTACAAATATCCTCCAATAAAAACCGTTGCATTTCTCCAGACAGCATGCTTGGCCTAACTTCTACCAAAAGTACTGCCCACTGAACAAATTTGTAATGAAGAAAAATACATAAGAAAATGAATCTCATAATAAACATTGATTTTTCTCGATGTTAATGGTAACAATCAAAGAACCATTTCAAAAAAAATATCAAATGAAGGAATATGTCTTTCACACACACACACAGAGAAAGTAAGTGGATTTAAATAAAAAATAAGCGACTGGAGGGAAAAAATTATCCAGGTGTATGTTATGGTAAAATGGGAAGCCTTTGAAGTAGCAAAAACTGGAAAGCGGATTTTTCCTTCTTAAAATTAGGGTGTTATAGAATATAGAAATAGAGAAATATTGCAAAAAGACATGTTGCTTGTAAATATAAAAATGGTGAGACTTGGGAGGAAAAATAGATGAGAAGAATGATTGTATATTTGAGTTTTGAGAAAATATGCCAGATGAGTGTGTATTGAAGTGATCATCATCATGGTTTGCAAAAGAAATGATATAGTAGGGCTACAAGAAAAGTCAATAAGATGGATGAGCATGGTGTGAAGTAATGATGAAATGGCAATAAGAGAAGAGAAGAACGAAGGTTGATTCAAGTTCATTTTTAAAAGAATGGGATCATTCAAAAAAAAAAATGTTAAGAAGAATGGCTTAAGAAGTACAGATATTTAAAGATATCTAAGAATGTAGCATTTAATAATAATACAAGAAAAAATATAGGCTGGCTTATTTGTCAATGGTCAGAATCCAAGAACTTTGAAGCCATGACATTGAAGGGAAAGAGATTTCCAACTTCATGACATGAAACAGGTAACACAAGAGTGGATGTTCAACATAAAAGAGAAAATGACAGAATGTCCAAGAACTTTATCAAAAACAAAGAAACAGAGGATTTGAACAATTCATTGATAACATAACAGGAATCCATAACTTTTAAAGGGAAAATGCCTTTTAGAGGATTCTAATTTTCTCTCTCCCACTCCCCCTTTTTTTGTATGGTAGCATTACTCGAATCCATAACTTTAAAGGTTGCACATTAGGCTCCCACCAGTTGTTCTATGAACTCATGTCAAATGCCATTTCAAAGTTAGCTTGGATTATCAACATTTGGAGCTTCCCACAACCATATCCGGTTTCGATAATGTAGGCAGTATTCAGGCACAGACTTCCTTTTAGAGGGTCTTGACCATTCTAAATATTGATCGTAATAAACAAATGTTCATCCTATACCACTAAAATGCAGAGGGTCTCAAAACAAGCTAAAAATATTATAATCTCAACACTAGTCTTCTATCAGTGAGCTTCTATTTCTATGGTCTGATTGATGACACACTAAAAAAGCCTTTGTCATGTGACAGCTTCTTATTCCCTTTTTTTTTTTTGAAAGTTAACAAATTGTACTAATCTGAAAACAAAATTTGCAAAGAAGAGGGCTTTTTTTTCTTCCATCCATTTTGTTGTCACTTCAGGGAGAAAGAAATGAAAGACTTTTCTAGAATGTTATAAAGCCAGAGGATCAAATAGTGTATCCTGCAAGACATAGACCTGCTTCATTGCTATGAATCTTAAACATTTTCAAGGAATGGCCATTCTAGATATTCTTAGATGTTGGAAACATTCTCTTGGCCTAGTTTAGGGTTTGGGATTTGTTCCCCAAGACTTGGTCATAAAAAGATGTAATTTTTCATTAGAAGTTCAAAGAACAAAGTCCAACTAAACTTTTCTAAGTAGCAATGAGTAGATAGACTAAATGGAAAATAACAAAAAAAATGACAAAAGTGAAAGCATCACACTAGAGGGGAAAAAAACTTCCAAGTTTATAATTAATCCCTAATTTAAAAAAAAAAAAAAACTAGATAGACAAGTGGCAGCCTGGTCTGAGTGGCTTAACTTTTAGGCACCAAGATCACAAAATCCACCATCAAATCAACCAAAAGTTGCAGTTTTATCTTTGCAACACTTCAAAATCGAACAGTATCCATTGTAAGGGGACTTTAAGTCTCATTCTTATTAATCATTAGGGCATGCACTCAAGTATTTCAGTATAGGTGCAAAACACTTTGTCATAACTAAGTTTCCTTGTAGGACTGGGAGTATCTCATTAAGGTTAATCCATTTGTTGATCTTCACCTATGTGGCTATGTGTACCATTTTTTTCATTTTATTAGAAAGCAGAAGAAATATTGAAGTCCTGTGGAAAATGTTTGAAAGAAACTCAAATGGTATGGGTTTCTGTTCAGAAAACTGAAGACCTAATTTTTAGTAAAGTTGGGTTTCACTTCATTTTGCCTTTGAAAACAAAAATTAAAAAAAGAAGTGTTGCTATCTACATTTTTAAGTTCCATGCCCACATTGAAATGGAGCAAAAAAAGGTTTCAACATAAAAAAGAGGGTTGCATGTATGAGCCTTAGAGCCATTTAACATAATGGCATGGCGCAAGAATGCTTTGGATTATTTATTAATACGCACAGAAATGAAAATGCCAACTGCAACTTCATGCCAAACTCCACATTAGCTTATATTTGGATACACACATGTTTGTCATCCGTGGCCATGGACCTGTACTCACAAATATTTAAGTTTAATGTAATTTACTCGTCCCAGAACAAATGGAGCAAGCATGCCCATAAATAAATATCAAAGAATGTAGAGTTTCCCACTTAAACTCTCATATTGGGAGCTCATCCATGCATCGGTAATTAAAAGGGAACATTATAATGGAACCAACCAAAGATGCAGAAACTATCATATCTTTCAAATCTCTGTTTCTTAGCACACTTTGTGCTCATTTCCTCTTTCTGATTAGTTGAGATATCCAGATCACAATTCTCATGCGTTCAATGAAGTTTCTAGTGACTTTGAGGTATTGAGCTCTATCAGTTTTTCAATTCTCAACAGGGTCAACTCAGTTGATGAATAGAAATATAAAAATGCAGAGGAAATCATAGAAGACTCCAATAATTTCTTCTAGTTTTTCTATTGTACTAAAAAAGTGGACTACAACAAAGTGAATTGAGAGAATGGCACAGGAGAGGAAAAAACAGTTACTCACCGATCTTGTGTCAACCCAAAGCTGTGAGACAAAACCCAAGCTGAGTGCAGATTGCATGCTGATCACTTGCTTCGCAAGCATAGTATTTCTTCTTAAAACCTGCTTCCTCCTTCTCAATCCCGATCTTCCAACAAAACTTCCATCATCTGATTCAGTTTTGTTCTCCTTGGAACCTTCTGTAGGAACTAAATCACTGCCCTCTTGACTGTCAGAACTCATAATTTCTTCATGGTTCTCTAGAGAACTCTTCGATTGAATAAAATCAGTAGTCGATGCTAATGATGGATCCCCATCAAGATTATTTTCTTTTTTCCCATTAGCTGAGTCGTCCTCATTCACCACCAACTTCCTTCCAGAAGTATTCTCTTCCATCTCCGCTGCTAGCATGGCATGCATACCTGCATCCTCTGCCTCTTCATATTTACTGTGCATTTTGGACTCAAAACCCTTCCTTTCTTTTTTGGTAATCAATTCATCAAGAAAATCACGATCTTGGGGCCCTAAGACGCCAGAATTCCAATTTTTTATTGTACAGTTCAACCTTAATCCATCTTTTTCACCTCTATCTTTTTTGAAGTCACCTATGACACGCCACATTCTGCTGCTTCTGTCACCGACATAATCCAAATTGCTCAAATTCATTGACTGCAAATGTTCCTGGTCACCATACCACCCCACCAGCTCACTCCCAAAGCTTCTCGGCTTCAAGTTGTACCTAACATTATAAGATTCCAGCTTAAACATGCCAAAATTCCGGTATAACTTCCTACAATTTGATTTAAGCTGGTGTCTTTCAACTCCATTTCTCCCAATATCACACTCAACCAGATCTCGGTAGCTGCAATTCAGCAATTTAGTGAAACCTCCACCGTCAATCTTTCCTAACATCTCATTTCCAAAGCTTCTTGATTTTGAATTATACTTTCTTTTCTCGAAAGTAACTCCAACAATCTGACTTTGACCCCAAATGGAAGCAGCGGATGATTTTAGAACATCTTCGCCGTTGATATCTCCCAGCACTTCATATAGGCAGTTTCTTGGCTTGAAAGGGAGTGTGGAAGAGCCTGGTTTTCGATTTTTTGAGCTGAACTCGTAGAAAGCAATGGTTTTAGTAGGAATCAGTGAGAAGCGAGAAAGAGAAGTTAAAGGGGCGCAATCTTGCATTGCCGAAGACTCTGGATTCCGAAACCAGAACCGTGAAAGCCAAAGAATCTAGACTCTAGAGATTCATTTGACCTGAAAGCGGAAGGGGAAAAGAGAATGATTTTGAAAAAAGTACCGATGAGTTTGACGATTGTGGGAAGAGATGGAGATGAGAATCTGAAGTTGGTCGGGAATTGAGTAGAAAATGGAAAGCAGGAAGGAAGCGAGGGAAAGAAAGCGGAGGGTTTTGTTGGAGGGAGGGAAAGCGAAACAGGTGACCTTTCCTTCTTTCAGGAACGACGAAAAGAAATCCAACAGCGAGAAGGATTCAGAGTCTTGCATACGGATGACGTTTGCTAACATGTACGCTGTACGTTAATTTGCTAACCTACGCTGTAATATATTTATTCTTTATTTCTTCTCTCTAAAATGCATGTAAAACTTTACCGGACACCATAAAGATACTCGATTTTTCTTTCTCTACACATCCGATTTCAAAAATTTAGGTGAAATGACCCTTTTGTCCTTCCACTTTCAAGAATCGATTCACCGAACGAATGGGTTTCCCATGCGTTCGAATAATATACCACCGAACCGATTGGCAAAGAAGGACAAAAAAAATTGGTGGCCCCACCGTTGACCGAAACTCAAGTTCATCCTTAGCCGTACATAGGTGGGTCAGGGGCGATCATAATGGTGTCGATCCTAGAGTCAGAAGTGCAGGATCCACTTGGATCTAACAAAAAAACTCAAATCATAGATTTTCGGACGCTCCAAAGTAGCTGAAGAAATTGGCCATAAATTTTGGTGTCGTCAGATCTTCTTCTCGGCCTTAGATCAATTGATGGAGAAGGTTTCTATCTGTGGGTCCCACCATACCCATTTTGTTTTTTGATCGTCTATCCATCTGTACCATCAGATCTCTGATTGGAGTATGGTGGGACCCTCCTATGGCCAGTTTCTTCGGCTGTTGTTTGGGGCGTCCGAAAATCCATGATTTGGTTTTTTTTGTTAGATTCAAGTGGATCCTGCACTTCTGACTCTAGGATCGACACCACCATGATCGCCCCTAGCCCACCTATCTACGGCTAAGGAAGATCTTTGGTTTCTATCAACGGTGGGTCCCGCTGTTTTTTTTTCCCTCTCTTGTGTATATTCGATTCGTTCGAAGGAAGGAATCGGTCATTCGAAGGAAGGTATTTCGGTTGTGGCTTCGATGGAATCGAAAGTAAAAAGGCAAAATGGTCATTTCACCTAAAATTTTGGAATCGAGTATGTAGGGAAAGAAATTCGGATGTCTCTATGGGCTCCCAATCTTTACATACAGACCTTAATGAGAGAGACAAAATTACCTATTTCCCAAAGTTCTACATTTTAAATCATAACTATAATGGCCCTCAAAAGTCATGAGACGAACCCAAATATACAGATTTCATAAATATGATTATGGACAACTTTTGATTGGAGCATCTATTTAATGGATATTGGTTGAGATGGCCGATATCTTGCTGAGATATATTGGTCAAATATCAACCGATATTTATTATTATTTTTTAAAAAAAATTATTGATATCGGTTGTGGGCTCGAATTGATATTAGCACTCGATATTTACTTTTTTTAAAAAATAACTTTTTCAATTAAAAAAAATCAAATTTTTTAAGAGAAACCACCAATATCTTAAAAAAAATTGATGAGAGAAAAAATTCAACTGAGATCACGTCCCAGCCCATTTTTGGACCCATGGATTGAATTGATAGCCAATTCAACCCAATTACACTTGCAAAGTGAAAGCAGAAAGAGCTTCTAAAGATAATGTGTATGTGTGAAGTTTAAACGAATAACGTAGCATGCACATAGAAAGAAGATTGACAACTTTTGAATATTTTGAATAACTCTTCGATTCATAATTTGATATCAACTCATGCAAACAACCATTACTTTTTATTTTATGAGCATATTAAAGAAACTTTATTCCATTCATAACCTCAAGCTCCTCTGAGAAGATTCATATAAAATAATTTTCATTGTTTTATTTTCTAACTCACCAACGTCTAATGCATGTAATGATGAGTGTGACGGTTGCCTGGATTGATCAATCAATTATCAATTTTTCCAACAGCGACACGTATTGCTATTTTCACTGTGAATAAGATAAAGCAATAATTGAATTCTATTTTTAAATTTGATGAATAATTTAGGGTTAACATGACTCAAGGGTTGTAAAGGAGAAGGCATTTAAGCAAAAAATCCAAGGGTAGTGGGATTTTGTGCAGGATTTTTCATGATTTTCCATATGTAAATATAAATAAAAAAAATATTATAAAAAGACAAAGATCAGAGTTGAAAAACCAACAACCCTAATTTCAATTAAATTAGGTTCTTGTGCTCTATTGAGTAGAGACCTTCATTGAAATGGAATTTTGTATTGACACCTAATCTAATACGTGAACAAATTAATGTATGATAGAAAAAGAAAAAATTAAAAGATAAACAAAAGTCTGGACTTAAAATCCAATTTCATTCAACAATTCAGAGAAAATGATAACATCATCATTTAAAAAATTGAGAGCCCATTAAACTATTAGAAAATTCTCACTTACTAGACTTAACACTCTTGATTTTTTGAGTAATGCATACATTAATATGTAGTTCTTATTTTGAAAAATATGTATTAATTTATTTCATCAAAGATTACTTTACTAACTCCTAAATTCTTCACATTTCTAAAATTTCACACTCAACCATTTATAACATACATGCGAACTATAGATGATGTTGGGTTGGGCATTAATTATCCAAACCCGACTCGTGTGACATTGGCAACCACAGGAGGGAAAAGGACGAGGGCTAATTCTGTAGTTTTAAAAGCTTGCGGAGGGCAAAGGTGTCAAATCGCAATGGCGGCGGGCTTTCGCTACTTTCCCCATGCTTTCCAGCGCCAACTCCATCCAGAGGAACAGTCAAAGCATATTCTAAATGCTCAGAAATCCGAACCACCCAATCCATCGCGGACGTTACTCCTTCGCCAATAAGACAACGCCACGTGTGCCGTGTTAAAACACGAGCATCCAGTTCGGTTCAAATATGAAAAACGATCGGTTCATATATGAAAAACGAAGGAAGGAAAAATAAGGGGTGAGATTCAGGAAAAGCTCTCTCCTGAAGCAAAATCTATAGCTGCTGCGCTCTCTCCCAAGGTAAATCTTTCTATATTTCATTATATTCTTTATTATTATTTATCATCATCGTTATTATTAATTTTCCAATTCTCTTAATTTGGCTTCGTTAGAGTTCGATTAAAGGTGTTTTGGTGATTTGATCTTCTCTCTCTTTGTTTTATGCCTGCCTTCAATTTTTCATTCCTGATGCAGTTCGTATTTATGTTTTTGATTTCCTTGAATCAATTTTTTTTTCTTTCCCGTATTTAATTTTGTGAAATTTCCATTGAATAAATCCGCACACGTTCTGATGACATGGTGCTCCTCTTTTTATTTCTATTTTTTAAAGATGTTTGGATTGTTCATTTATGCCCGTTTCTTTCCTAGTTTTTTAATCCTGTGTTTGAATTTCTCATCCAGCGACCGTTCTATTTCGCAAATTTGATTCTATATATTTGGAATCTTTTGATAGGATCTATTAGGACTTTTTTGGTTTTTTTTTCCCTGCATATCTTTCTCTTTTCATGTCTGTCGGATGGCGTTCAAATTCGTTATACCCCCTCCATCTTTACATACAGAGGAATGATCCACCTACTCTGAATCTAAGCCCAAACCATCTTTTTCTCACTACGGTTAACTGGCATGCATCCCACTTTTAATTTGATAAGGGTATACTCTCTCAGTTGTGGAATCATGCAACTAGGCACATTCTGCAACCATCTAACTCTCTAGCTGATTCTCTACGGCAGAACGGGCAACATGGAGAGTCTGTGCAATCTGTTCATTGTTTTTTCAGATGATCTTCAACTTAATTCTAAAAAAGGAACTCTCTTTAGCTTGTTGAAAGTCTCAGCTCGAGATTTTCCCTTGGCAAACTTTTCCCCTAATCAATAAAATGTCACCACTTGCAAAAAAAAAAAAAATTTTATGAGAGTGATATTTTGTTGGGTTAAGATAACCTAAATTGATGCTGTGACATATTTTTTACCTTCAATTTGATGATTATGGTTGTAAAACTGGGGTTATTTTGTTTTTTGATCACCTTTGATCCATGATGGAGCCCTTCTAATCACACTTCACAGGGTGTCTTCAGGTAGGAGACACATACAAATTTGATCAAAATCTGGAATATCAGCCAAAAAAATTTGGTCCAATCTCAGACCAAAATCTGAATTTTTTTTCGCAATTTTGGTCAATATTTTCAAAATTTTGGCTGAATTTTTTCGTTCTAAGTAAGGACTGAAAAATTCCTCCTATCTGAAATAAATAACTAAGGGTAGGTCAAATGAGATAAGCCAGGAAGTTAGTCATATGAAACCTGGTTCCAGTTGGGAAATAACATGCACAGCACATGCAAATGTACACCTTTATTAATCCGAGCGCACCACTCAAATGTGCCCTGTGAATTGGCTTTTGCCCATTGGTCGAAATTTCTCTTTTAGTAGGATGATATTCGCCATTCAGTTAAAGCACACTAAATTTCATAGTTGTTGGTACTGCTCCATTGCATCCTAGTTGAAGGAACTTTCTATTCCAGTTAGAAAACTGGAAGAAGATTAAGATACAGTCTATATTGTCTTCTTGTCCATTTGAATTATTTTGCATTGTTTTATTTCTTTTACAACCGTAGTTTGGCCCTTTGTCACCCAATTCTCATGATATATGCAGTCTTAATTTTTTAAATTTAACTTTTCATATTTTCTCAAACTTTCAAGTTAGAAAATCTGTCCCATTTTAAATAGTCTTGATTCATATGTTAGTTTATGTCAGATGGAGTTACAAAAGCTCTACCATTTTGTTTAAGGAGCGAAAGACCATGTTAAATACTATATTCCAGTAAAAATAGTCATATATGTACTTATGTTTTCCTCTAAAAAGTGTCTCTCTTTTCCAAAATTGAACGCCAAAATATAAGAAATGGTGAAATTTCTAGTCTAAGGCAAAAATGGAACATCCAACAAAATGACTGTAGTATAACTAAAGAGGGAGTATCCAATTTAATGATTATGATTTTCAAACAGATGCATTTTTTCACATCCTAATTCATGAAATGACTGTAGTATAACTAAATAGGGAGTATCCAAATCTAAATATTACTATATTATGAGCATCTTCTCATATTCTTTTAATGTTGCCATTTGCTAAATTTCTCCTTTCTTAGCATTGGACGAAGCACTAACAAGGGCTTGGATCTGTTCTTCGCTTGCAACCAATTCAATTGCTCCATGACTTTGTTGTATCTATTAGGAATTGTTTGGTCTCTCTCCACGCTTTTGCATTGGCTTGGTTTGTGTTAATTTCATACAATTAGGCCCACTAAGGGCCAAGCCAAGCACTTGGATGTTCGCCTCTGTCGTGATAGTAATGTTGGAAACTTCAAGTGCTAACTTGGGACTCAGTTAAGTTGGTTTTTGCATGGAATGAGTAAGATGTCGTATATTGGATAGGGTTTAAAAAGCCTCTACTTAGTTTAACTTGGCTGAGTTATGTTCAGTTTTATCCTATGTAAATGTGATGGACTCAACCAAGACTTGGATATTAGCCGGCCATGTGTGGAGTAACTAAAATTCTATTTAAACTTGTATAACAAATGCATACTTTAGTTTCTATTACAGTAGTCACATGTTACTTTCCAAACTGTAAATGTTATTGAAATGCATATTTAAATACAACAAACTACTGCCTTTTCTGGTCCTTTTGAACCTTGCTTTGCCTTCATTGCGGAAGCAAAAGCCCTGCTGTTTGATCTTATGTTTGCCCACCTGCACAATCTGCTCCTCCTTGTGGTCAAAGGTGATTCATCATGCACCATCAAATGGGCTTTCTTTCCTGGTCTCTTCCCATTGGTGATTGCCGATGTTATCAAAGAGATTGTGACCTCTGCAGGACAGGTTTCTTTTCTTTTACTCATGTCCTAAGGGGGCGAAAAGTGATGCTGATGTCCTTGCTAAGAGAGGAGTTCCCAGGAACCAGATGATAACGGGCGATCTGGATTCTTGTTTTTCTTAATCTATCGCTCGGGTGCTCCCTGGTAAGGCGTTTCCAATTTTGGCCCGCTGGGCTTTTTTGTTTTCTGCTGCCTCCGTTGGCATCTTGTATGTTCCTGTTTTTGGCTTTCTCTTAGGCTATGGGCCTGTTGTATTCCTTTCTTTTCTTTTCTAATAAATTATTATCACCATTTCAAAGAAACTAAATAAACTCTATTACTTCAAAAATCAACTCAATATGTGCATATTGTAATTTAGGTGGAGTTGTTTGTATTATGGAGAGGCGTCTTGGAGTTGGAAGAGTTAGGGGTTCATGGAAGGATTGTTGAAGGAGATTCTGAGATAGTTAGTGGGATGGGGGTTGGGTTCTCAATGCCCTTGGATCTTCTTAAATAAAATTGAGAGGGTTCGGCATTCTATTGTTGCTTATGATTTTAAGATTGCTTGGTCTCCTCATTCAGCAAACCCTGCTACAGATTATATGATATGGCTTGTCGGAGTTTGACTTTAACCACGGAAATTGTAAACAAATTCTTGTAATATTTGGAAGGGATTTTGTTTTTGTTTGGTTTTTCTGCTTGTGGCGGGTTTGTTATTGCCTGCATGTTTTGATCTTTCTTATATCTTTTTTTTCATGATTAATAAAGTTACCTTTCAAAAAAAAAAAAATTGTGCATATTGTCATTTGTCATGAATCATGAGAAGAGGGAAATGAATGTATCCGCTTTTGTTCTATTTTCATATTAAATAATTGCATTTAATTATTATTGGCTTTAATTTGCAAATGAGTGGTTCTTACTTTCATTCTGTTCATTCATGAGTGATTTTTCATAGGTTGTTTGGGACGCCCATTTTTTTTATTATGTATGAATGGATTATGTTGGTGTAGAACTAAACTTCTTTTTTTTTTATATTACCAGCTATTACATTTCCAGTTCAACTTATGGTCTCTCATCTATTGTTAATTCTTGATCTGTTACACAGCTTTCATCAACTTGATCTTCATGAGTTCAAGAAGTACAGTGGCACATACTGTTTCCTGCAAACTGGGAAACAAGAACAACTTCTGGATTTTGGTTTGCCTCCTCCCAGGATTCCTCGGAGCTCCAGTTGTGTACGAAAACTCCCATTTGCTGAAGGCCATTATTAGAAATCCTTCATCAAATTGTGAATTAGACATTCTGGGAGAAATCCACCTACAGTGACTCATCATTAATTGGCTGTGACATTTAACATCTTCTATTTTCCAAAAGATGGTTTCGTCTCATATTTCTAGCTTGGCTGGGATTCAGACATGCAAGTCCTTCCAGAAAAAGTTGTTTATTCGTGTGGAACCACCAGATGTTATTTCAGAAAATGAGGAGTTTGATTTTTCTGATGTATTTGGTCCCTCGCCAGTTGGAGCTGCTGCAGAAGTAAATCAAATCTCAGGGAGTACTGATTCATCATTGGATTCAAATGAAGCTGTTTACGATGATCCAGTGGTCATTCATAACCGATCACACTCACTTGTGGGGCCCACAACTTGTGTTAACCAACCATTGCTGCTGAGCAAGCTCACCCTATATGAAACAGAGAATTCTTTAGAACTTGTAGAGTGTGTTGCTGGAGAGACACTAATAGAAGAAGATAAGCCATCCGTAAATGCTGAAGATGAAAATCTTTTTGATGATGGTAATCCTCAATCAGTGACGAGCCAGGGTGTTGGTCTTGAGGATTTTGAAATTATGAAGGTTGTGGGGCAAGGTGCTTTTGGAAAAGTGTTTCAAGTGAGGAAAAAAGGTACATCTGAAATATATGCAATGAAAGTCATGCGAAAGGATAAAATTATGGAGAAGAATCATGCTGAGTACATGAAAGCCGAGAGAGATATTTTAACAAAAATCAATCATCCTTTCATTGTGCAACTCAGATATTCATTTCAGGTGACAACTTATATCAGTTACAACTTACAATGTGCAAAATTTTGACCTGTTTTTTGATGGAAAATTTGGAATTTCAACTGTCCTTTATTTCTGCCGCTGAAATTCACTTATTGATTGAATTTCTCTCACCTCCACGTGGGGTGAGGATACCCATGTTATTTTAAAAAAGAAAAAATTAGTGGAACAGAATATCTTTAGGACTGAAAACTTGCATTGTAGGATCATTAGTTAGACTTGATTATCGAAGGTTCTACTGAAATTTTGAATCACTGGTAGCAGTTGAATGTTGATATACCCTTTATACTTGTGAATAGTTGAAATTACTATTACAATAACGATTCGTAAGGTCTTCATGACATAGTTCTGTATGTATTGTGAATTTCTACCATGCTCCTTCAATGCTAAATGGATTCAATCCCTTTATCATAATATACAGGTAGGAGTTTGCATCCCATGCTCTGATAAATATTGTACCTTTGACATATCTTTGCCAACGTTTTGGCTACCGTTGTTTATGCTGTCATCTATTTTTGCATTGTATATTTCATGGCTATTTTTTGATAGATACTTGTTTTCTGTTACCATATATGTGGTAATAGCTTGGATAAAGATGATGTCTTGCTTTTTATACCAATTTCATTCATCCGTTACTGTTGTCTTTCTATTTTTTTCATTTATATTAATATACTTTGAAACTGAGATGCTTTGTTATTAATAATTAAGATTGGCATTTGTCTTTCGCACAAATGTTACAGTGCTTTGAATCTTTCATTTCTCTCCCTCTTATCTTTGTTTGTACCATTGCACTTTTTGGACTACAAATAGCGACACTCGAAATGATTCCCCTTCTTACAGCCTTTTAATAGTTCTACTCTATCTATGTGCCTATCATTGAGTTGGCCACGTGCTGCATAGATGATATCATGTTTCTTAGGGCATTGTGTTTCAGGTCGTTGAGTTCCATTGGAGTATTGAAATTCATTTTGTTTCAATCTGCTGTTTGACACACAAAAAAGATCAGGTCGAATATTTAGATTTAATTTAGTTGTGAATTAGCCGACTGATTGTGCTTTATGATGCAGACAAAATACAGATTGTATCTTGTGCTGGATTTTATAAATGGAGGGCACCTGTTTTTTCAGCTTTATCATCAAGGCCTTTTCAGGTAATTTTTTGCTAACCACAGATTTATATTAAATCTTTGTGCACGGACTTGTATTATCCAGTGATTAGTAATGCCTGATTTGTTTCAGAGAGGATCTAGCACGCATATATACTGCTGAGATGATTTCTGCTGTTTCCCACCTCCATGCAAATGGTATAATGCATAGGGATCTCAAACCTGAGAATATCCTTCTTGATGCTGATGGCCATGTATGACTCTCTCTCTCTCTCTCTCTCTCTCTCTCTCTCTCTCTATCTAAAGAGAAGAAGAATAAGAATGTAAAGAAGCACACACTTCTCTCTCTCTCTCTCTCTCTCTCTATCTCTATCTAAAGAGAAGAAGAATAAGAATGTCAAGAAGCACACACTTCTATAATAGTAGGGGGTGTGAACAGGCTGGATCTGGGCCCATGAACTTTGTATCCAACACCAATCTGACTTTATAAACTGTTGATCTAATCAAGTGAAGTTCCACCATCAAATAAAGTTAGAAATTTGAGGCCCTTAAAAAGCATGTATTTACTTATCCAATCCAAGACATCATATAGAAGCCAAGACCTTTAAGTAACCAAATGGTTACTAAATTTTATTTGGAGATCCAAAAATTCAAATGAATCTGGAATTTATGTCCAAATCCATTATTTTGGATTTTATCCTTTGTGTTTTTTGAACTTATTGATATCTTCATTCCCTATGTCTTTTTAAATACTTAATGTTTTTCTCATAATTTATTAGGCTATGTTAACTGATTTTGGCCTGGCAAAGCAATTTGAGGAGAACACGAGGTCAAACTCCATGTGTGGAACTGTTGAATACATGTCACCTGAAATTGTTGTTGGGAAGGGCCATGATAAAGCTGCTGACTGGTGGAGTGTTGGAATTTTGTTATTTGAAATGCTCACTGGGAAGGTTAGTTTTTCTTTCTTTTCATTCATTTAAAGCATGACTTGGTTCTTCTTTCCTACAATGTCCCTTATCTTTTATTATCCCTCTTGAAACATTCTGGCTTCATTGTCAATAATCTCGAACTTGGCAATTTCTTGTCAAAGGAAATTCTCTCGGGAAATTTTAAATATTGCTTTTATCTGGAAACTTCGACAGAATGTTAAAAAAATAGAAAAGTGAACATAGGTCCTGTTTGAAATAGTTTAATATAGATAGATTGAGAAGTTATAAAATGAAGTAAAGCTTCATGAGAACCTCCTTGTAACAATATCATGACCTTTCTAGCTAATGTAGCATTTTGAGAACGTCGAATTTCATTGTTGGGACCTATACAATAGACATTATGTACTGTGTTTAAGGGGGAAGGATAGGTTCAAAGGGTGCAAGTCGCACACCCCATACCCCACCCAAACGAGAGAGAAAGGAAATGCTTCTACCTACTAACAAACTGCTTTCGTATGGATTCTTCTAGAAAACTTGCCGTAGGTATTTGTGATTCATACCATGTAATCCTAGATATGCGAAATCCTTTTGCTGAATGGAGGGAGGAGGGTGTAAATGGGGTTATGATGGGGCTCATTATTTTGATTTTGGCTGACACTGCTAGTTAGTTACTTGAGAAATGATCCGTTGTGAACTGGTTCACAAAAATTGGTTGTGAATATCAGATTTCACTTTTAAAATTTAACTAATACATCAATCCAAGAGCTATACTTGAAAATTCACAATTGATTGTCATGAATTAGTCCACAATGGATAATTTTTCTATTTAGTTGTGGTCTTAACTTTAGGGGGCATTATCAAAGGAGCATGTTCGGGAGCTATATGTAGAATACTTTATGATCAAGGTGTCCAGGTGTCTAATCCCACTAATCCTCGGGGCATGTATAAACCTCCCAATCTGCACACACCATGTAAGTCTACAGTGAGTAGCTCGTTGGGGTGAAGTGGAAATCGAACACAAGACTCCTGCCGCGTATGTAGAATACTTAAAATGGAGTGCTGCACTAGCCTTCCCTCTTGTAGATGGTTGCATAGTCCACCTACTTGTATGTTCTAAAACTTTTCATCTCCTTACCAGATTCTTTACTCAAATTGGAGGTTAAAAAGAAAGAATTTTCATTTTTTTGTACAAATTATTGGAGAGGTAATATACATCAAGGAGGTTGGGGCCCATGGAGAACAACTTTCACAGATCCTGGCCCTATAATTCCTAGACATGCGCCTACCATGTCTATTCCTGATTGAAGAAATACACAATTTGACTAGGCATTATTTTTCCCTAGTTACAATTATGATTCTGTTAATAATGCTGTTGAACCTTGCAGCCACCTTTCATTAGTGGAAACCGAGAGAAGATTCAGCAGAAAATAATAAAGGAGAAGATTAAGCTGCCTGCGTTCCTGTCTAGTGAAGCCCATGCTCTGTTGAAAGGGGTAATCTACTTTTCCCGTTGCTCCTTATTTTCCATAAGTCTGTCACTTTTGAGGGACATGATTCAGTAGACCATTGTGCCATCCTACACACAAAATCTCTCAGGCAAAATTTGTTCCCGATTGGAAATTTCTTGATTAAGGGTCATATTAATATGGCATGTTGAATTGCTATTGGAAATTCTTTCCTTGCTGCAGCTGCTTCAGAAAGATGCAAGCAGGCGTCTCGGAAGTGGACCAGGCGGCAGCGAGGAGATAAAACGCCACAAATGGTTCAAATCAATCAACTGGAAGAAACTTGAGGCCAGAGAAATCCAGCCAAGCTACCGTCCAAATGTTGCTGGTAAGCACTGCATTGCTAACTTTGAGGAGCGATGGACGAAGATGCCTGTTTCAGCTTCTCCGATTGCCACCCCAACTGCCGGAGACTGTAATTTTGTTGGGTTTTCCTACGCCAGGCCTGCCTCTCTCATCTAAGTAAGAATAGAATACTCACTTTCAACTAAAACCTTGCCTCATCATTTTGGCTGCTGCTCGTCTACAATTTGTTGCTTCCTGATTAGTTGTTTGGCCTTCATGGCTTCGAGCATATCTCCATGTATTCTTTTGAAGTAGGCATTTTGCAGATTTAGAATGTTCATATCTGTACTTGCTGTTGGTTTCTACACTCGATCATCTGCTCTCTGGAAGCTTTTTTGCACACTTGGGTTGTAAATTAATTAATTAAGAACGACTGTATCTCACTCATGGATTCAGAAATCAGTCTTGGATATCGCATTGCTCAATGGATTTATACCAGATATTCAAAAACAAAAAATAATAATAAATATCTGTATCAGCTCTACTCAAATCAACCTCTAAGGGGATGTGTTCTTTTTCTGAAAAAAACGTATCAAATATTTATTTTGATTGAAAGTGGTTGAAAAAGCTGAAACAAATCTGAAAAGGATGAAAACTCCTTATTTTTTTAAATAATGACCAAAATTCATAATCTTATAACATCAAACAATCCAGAGAACATGTCAATGGCGTATTCTTTCACACCTTTATGGGATAAGACGATGGCTCATTATAAAGGAAAGGAAGTATTTTACAATACGGAACACCATATTAGTCCATTTGTCATTGTCTAAATAGTAGGAGAATACATTAGTGTCTCTTATTATCAACAATGTCAACATGCTTGTCATTCCTTTTATGGGTTTTGTAAATTTTATCGTTTCAACCATATTATTAGATCTATTTAATATAAAAAATAATGTATTTATTTGATATACGATTGTACAAATAAATGGTTAAGTTTTTAATTAGTATATTTTAACTTAAAAACGACTTTTAAATCTGTTCCAAATTTAGCAAGCCATTTTTATGGTCTTTTATTGAATAAATGATATATATATATATATATATATATATATATATATATTTAAAAAAATTATATTTAAATGAATCTATTCGGTATAATTCAAATGATGTATGAAATAAAAAAAATTGTATTATTGTATAAAAAAAGATGATGTGTATACTGCAAATCTTGTGGCTATGATAGCACGTCCATGTACTAAAAACTAATTTTATAGTTTTAAGTATTCAGCATGGATAGATTAGTTGGTCCAATCTTCTAGAATTAAACTAAAAGTTGTAGATTCAAGCTATTTTGGACTAATCTGATATATGAGAGTTGAAGTGATTTCATATATCTATGGCATCAATCTCACATCTAATGTAGGGTGGAAATACTTATGTTATCTTAATTTTTCTCCAATTTTTTATACTCATACATCATTTATCAAATAAATGATTTTATAGAAAATGAGTTATTTATATTAAAACTTTGACTATCAATAGTTTAATACTTCATAAAAATGACAATTTTGTTAGTAAAAATATTGTCACATTAGATTTCTTATTTAAAAAAAAACATATTTTCCATAATTAAAAAAATAGATTGCAGTAATAATATACGGACAATACAATCATATTATTTAATACTTAAATTATCGATTTTTAATCCCCTCATTAACATGCCACATTCACGTTATGTATCCAGGAAAAGTCATAACTAGCTCGTGGCCGTGACAATAGCATTACTTAGTCATGAAGAAATGATTGGTATACCAACATTTTTACTCTTTGTACATCAAATTTATATAAAATACAAATTTTATCCAAACTTTCTTTAATCTCTATTCTTCTCCTCTTTCTTGGGTAAAAACATTTTATATAAATTCCATAAATCGTCGGGAGAGTATAAAAGAAAAAGATGGAGCTTTTATGGTCGTCCGGTCGTTTCCCAACCACGTGTTGGTATCGGGCCCAGTATTTCTTTCCACTCAAAGTCAACTAGGAGAATGTGACTAAAGTCAGTCAATGACGACAAATGCTCTTTAAATTGCTTGAGTGCTCTCATTGGCATGATGTCTTCTCTATCTTTCCACTTCCAACCAATCAAAAATTCAATTGCCTCTCGTCTCCACTCTCCACCGCTTTCAATTGGCATGATAACGTTCATCATATAAATTATGCCAAGGTAACAAAGTTATAGCAATAGATAATAACATTTTGATAGTTGACATGAAATAGGTCATTAGGTCTCAGCATATTAATAAACATTTGGAGGATACACCATAGTAAAAAATTGAGACAAAATTAATAGTTGGTCAATTAATTTGAGTACAATATAATTAATAGATGTTATTCTTGATTTCGATGAATTTGGACCTATCAATCAAGAGCGTATGTCTCAATTTAGTTGTCTTATATAAATTTTGAAATTATTTCAAAATAATTATCTTATTTATTTTGGAATAGTATAAAATGTGCTGAAAATGAATGAGATCACACATGAATCGTTAGTTTTATATAGATTATACATATAGTTTTTTAAAAAATACAAATATTTCGAATGAGATGAAAAGAGTATTAATTTTAAAATATTCTATAAATGAATCTTTCACATCATAGAGTCTATTGGTACACACAATATTATAAATGTAAAAAAAAAAAAAAAATATTATTACTTTAATAAAGTAACATAATTGCATTACTTGAGCATTCTGCCATCATCACCATCGGTTCTCCCTTCCATCTTCATTAGTGATGAGTACCATGCACACGTGCCAACATTACCATGCGTGAGTAATATTGATTTGGTCATGGAGTCTGCAATAGGTAGATACATTGCATCCCAACAGCGAGTATTCTTTTATTAATTGTTGTGAAATTTTAATTAGCTCATAAACACACAAATTTATTAGAGTACAGAGATATGCAAGCACCAGATTGAACCCATATGGTCTTCATTTAATAATTGAAAAATCTAATTAAAAATCAATTAATTAAATCTTAATCTAGTTAGTCAAAGAGTAAGAATGATTGAATTGCACTATAAATTGCAAAATTTAAATAAAATAAAAGAGAACAGGATTTAAACAAATAAATAAATGGGAGGTTTTATCAATCAAGAGAAATTACTAAGGTTTTAGATTCTACCATCATTAAATCAATAATCTCCAATTATCTATTTATTAATTTTCAATTTTAGAGTTACAATCTAGAAATCAATCTACTATTTTCTCAAGATTTTATCATGAAATTCACAAAATTAATTTTCAAAAATTGATTTTGCTTCGTTTAAACATACAAAATCCTACGCATCCAGGGTATCCAATTTAGCTGAAAAACAATAGATCAAAAGAAATTGCATATATCACTTAAAATGCGAAGTCTTTGATTAATTAAATAATATTATTAACTATATAAAATGCATGGTATTAATAGTGAAAATAATTAATATTTAATTAATCTAATGAAGCCAAAATTATTAAACAATAAACCCACATGGTCCAACTTAGTAAGGCGGGTCCACACAAGACTGAGTCAGCAGATGACTCAACAATTACGGGTCTACTATGTGGGCTGCATCCAAGCTCGGATCCACGCGCGAAAGCCCAAAATGTATTCAAGTGGATTGAAACCTCAAATTGGTGAAATTGGCCCCAGGGGTCAAAAACTCGGCCGATACTGTGCGTATCGGCCGAATTATATCGGTTTTTTGGCCACCGATCTATATCGGCCGATGCGTATAGTATCGGCCGTACAAAAAAAATTCGGCCGATATGACCGAATTTCTGACCGATAATTCGGTCATGGTATCGGCCGAATTTTAAAAATTCAGTTGTTTTTTTTTTAAAAAAAAAAAAGGTTTTTTTTTTAGAAAAATCGGAAAAAATGGGACTAAAAAGAATGGAAAGAGAAAAAATAAAATATGGAGAAAAGATTGAAGAAAAAAAATCGCTACACCATTCACAGTTTACCTTTCTCTTCTTTTTCTTCTTCGTTGATGAGAAAAATACAGGTAGCGGCGGCTGTTAGGGTTTAGCAGAGAGAGGGAAACAGAAGAAGGGTATGAAAAGAAGAGCATTAGGGTTTTGTAAGTGAACATGCCCCTTTTAAGAGTAACTCACGTGAGTTTACTAAAAACTCACACGTATAACCTAATATTTTTTCAAAAAATTATTTTTAAAAAGAAAGTAATAAAATTTTATTTTAAATACAATATTTACTAAGGCTGAAAGTAAAAATTATAATATATTTTTTTATCTTATTGTAATAATTTAATATTATATTTACCATCTAATATTTTTAGATGCCCTATTCAGACACCCCATTTTTCTACCAGAGAACACCCATTTTCAAATTTTATGTACAAATTACTATTTTACCCTCCTATTAAAAAACCTTCTAACGATAATTTAGTTCCACTTCGAAGGGTTATCCTTCGAATAATACAGTAAAATTGATTTAAAAATTTTAAACAGTAAAATTTTTACTTTTTTAAATTTTAAAGTTATTTTTTAAGTACTATGTATTTTTAAAATTTCTCAAATTAAATATCCGGACTAATTACGATAGCCTGATAAAAATACTTTAAGAATTCAAGGTCTTTTGACACTCTCAAATGCTTAAAATACAGTGTTTTACAAATAAGGGTATCCCTTGACTGTGTGGAAAATACATTTGGGAGTGTCAAAAGACCTTGAAGTTTTAAAGTATTTTTATCATGTTATCGTAATTAGTCCGGATATTCAATTTGAGAAATTTTGAAAATACACAGTGCTTAAAAAATAACTGTTTATGTTGTTAATATCTCCTTTAAAACTTTAAAGCTATTTTTTAAGCACTATGTATTCGAAGGATAACTTAAAATGACACTCATTTACTAAGAAAATAAATTATGAAATTATTTCTACAAATTTTCCTCATTTATATCCTTTTCCTTGTAATTTTCACCATTTTAGTACTAATTATATAATTTCCCGCTATCGTAACTTCAAAAATATATTAGAATATGTAAATGTCCGATATTTTATGAAAAAATTACATATTCATTAAGCTCATAATTATCTTCATTTACTGTAATTTTTTTAGAATTTTTTTTTTAAAAAAGGGCAGGAGAGAGAAAAAGTTCGGCCGATATATCGGCCGGGATATCGGCCCGGCCGATTTTTCTACCCCTGATTGGCCCCAAGTAGATCGAATATGTAGGCCCCAATCCCCTCTATCGATCCGAGGCTCCGAGCGCAAGTCCAAGCTGAGAAAACTCATCACTTCTGCGTAATTAGGCTGGCTGCGGCTTTAGAAAATATCCCAACCTAAAAACACTCAAAACACACTAATTAGATAAAATTAATTAATATAAAACACTAGCAAGTATAATTTTAGGAGTAAATTATGTAACAATTATGCACTTATCATTAATATTCCAATATTTTTATGAAATTAAATCTTTTTATAATAAAAAATTATAAAATGTAATAGAAAATACATGTCACTGTGTGATAGTTGAGAGTATAAATTTCATATTATGGATTTTATCCTATTGATTTCTTATTTTCTAAATTTTTTAAGATATACTTTAATTTTTATGATAGATTTTATTCGTATTAAAAATTTAACTTTCAAGAGTTTAATGCTCTATTACAATGGCTATTATTTTTAATAAAAGTATGTTCAACTTAAATTTTATAATTTTCCCTAAATTTATTATACTATTATTTATTTAAATGAAAATAAAAAGGAGATAAATTTAATGGCTTCCACATCGCTGGATTTTTGTTCACCTCTGTGAAGACTTCTAACTTACAAGACCCAAATGAATTGATTCATAATGATGTATTGGTTTTCAATTGCAAAGAGTAACAGAAACCAAAAGAGTTTGGCTGGCGATCAAGAAACTCTCCTTATAAAGGGTGATCTTAAGTTCAATTTAGGTTCAAACCCTTTGGGTCACTCCCATTGGATTTATTCTCATTAATTCAAAAAGTATATATATATATATATACTCATAAGAATAATCATAGTCTCACATCAAATGTAAGCTGAAAATACTCGTATTAAAAAAAAAAAAAAATAGTCGAAACTCTCAAGTCCTCTGCTCCTTACTTTACAGATGGTTGGTAGGGGTGAGCTAATCATTTAATAAATGAGTCAAAATTGATCTGTTAAATTGGACCAGTAATTTAACAAATAGGTCGAATCAAATAGTCTATTTAAATATATTTGTGTGATTGGATCGATTAATTTATTTAATAAAGAGTTGTGTTTGATGAAAATCGAGTGAACATAATTAAGATTGATTGAGTTTTGTCAACTTATAAAATAAATGTGTTAAGTCAAGAATCAACTAGATTAATTTATTCATAAATAGACTGAATTGTGCCAATACATTTAAGCTCAACATCAATAGAATTGTGTTGATGTATTTAAGCTGGAGTGATTTGAAATTTTACATCAAACATATTTAATAAATAAATTGAGTTAATAATAAAAATAATTACTAATGTTTAAGAATGTAGAGATAATGTAATACCCTGCCTCAGATTAGTCGTGTTTTAGCTTAATAATCTTGTTTAACCGGTTAATCTTGACGATTACGGTTAAGGCTTTGAGGAAAGTCCAAGTGTGGCCTAATCCGAGCTCGTGAGCTCAGTGATCCAGCTCGTTCGGCTGGAGGGGCATTTTGGTAATTTACCGCTTGTTGTGTTTATTTTATAAATTATGTTATTATATGTATAATATTGGTGGATAATATTCTCCTTAGTAAAGGATTTGCATTTTTTATTTTAAAATAATTTTATTTTCAGAAAAAAATATTTAAAATCCGCCCGTCAAAACCTCGAAAGGGAGAAATAATTATTTTAAAGGGTTTTGAAAATGAAATAAATTTTGAAACTAGTATTTTGTGGTAGACCATTTTAAGAATGGTCTAGTTGTTCCATTTCACCTCAAAATGATGTCTCTAAATTGTTTATTTTAACAATTGTTTATTTAAGTAAATAGTGTAAATTTATGGCTTTTATTTAAATAAATGGTTTTTAGTGAGAGTTAAATTTCAAAATTTTTATGGTGATTAGGATTTTTAAAACCTAACCTATCTGTAAGGTTGGATTAAATTTTTGAGCCTTTGAAATTATTTTTTTAGTTAAAAATCCTGTTTTTGACAAAATGGGGCCCTTTTTGCAAAAATGGAAATTTGGAAGGGCTGATTTGCAAACCCTGCATACGGCACTGTAGCAGGCGTAAGCAGGCACTGCATGCGGCTCCGGCCTGTTTTTCCGGCCAAAATTCTATATATACGACCCTTTTGCTGCCGAATTAACTCCCACCGATTTCTTCTCTCTTCTGCTCTCGGTCGAAACAACCAGTAGACCCTTTCAAGCCCCTTTTCCCTCTCTGTTTTCCAGTTTTTCTAGCCATAAGCTTTTTTGGGAATTTTTTTCAAAAGACCGGATTTCAACTCAGGAACTCAATTAAAGGTAACCATTGCATTCCTTTTCAAATTTCATTCAGTCTAGAATTAAGAAAATCTGAATTTGACCCTGTTTTGAGCAAGAAAATCCAGTTTCAAAGTCTAAGGAAATCCATGGGTTTCTCGTACCAGTAAGCTTTCGGTACTAAGATCGGATGGCTTAGTGAGTTTCAATGCTCCAAACCTCTCCCTATGGAAAGAGGACTCCCGGAGGAATCCATCGGACCGGTCAGATATAAAAATCGAATCCGAGAAACCCTCCATTTTCAAATTCATTTTTCACGGTTTCCGGCCGTTCACTGTCTGTTGCAGACAGTGAACTGGAGGAAGAAGAAGAGAAAAAGAAAAAAAAAAGGAATTTTTTATTATTATTATTATTATGCTGATACTTGTGTTTATGATGTTGATTCCCTTTAAATATATATATATATAAAATTAACTGATTGAATAAATAAATATTATTATTTTATTAAAAAAAATTAAAAATTTTGTTAGATTATGTGATGTGATGTTAGTACCCCATTTTGTTAATTAAAATTGTACTAACCCTCTTCTCTTATTACTTATAGTGTAAATACTATTGTATCCGCTTCCAGGCCGACCCTATTGGTCGGGCACTGAGTGATTCACTTTCAAGCCGACACTATATAGTTGGGCAATGGGTGACCTCGAGGTCTAACTCAAAATGTCAGATCTGGTGCTATCCAGAAGACAACCGAGAAGTGACCCGATGATCTACAACTAACTCAATAAGTTAATCTGATCAATGCGCAGAAGACAATATGAGTTTTGGACTAAGCCCCTTTTTATTATTATATTGTGGATTATGATAATTTAAAAAGGATAGAAACAAAGTAGGAGACTCAATTCCATGAACCCTGGATATTTTGTGGGAAAACGTATGATTTCCAAATACTACGTATATGTACATATTTGTTATGTATATTGATTGTGCACTTGTGTGTTTTTTGAACAGAGACCGCGTAAACCACACATCACGGTGAGGGAACTTAACTCTGCAGATTTTGTAAACAGGTTTTATGATGAGATGAATATTGAGCAATGAGTGGTTTCAGTTTTGATTAACTCACTCATGTGCCTAGACATGATGCACTATGGTAAGAGTGCTAATGATGATTGTGATATTATGATGTTGATCGTATGAGTATGTAAGACTGCTTCCACGTACCTGGGTTATTGAACCAATATCGGCCATATGAGAGATGGTTTATGTCTACTGGACCATGGGCGGACCATGCTGTCGTCAGTTGCTGGTTTGAAGGTGTCAGTATCGGCTAAGTCAGAGGCGGAGATGTACTTGCAAGGATCTATTTTGACCGTGTCGGGACTTAATACTGATCTCAGCGTAGTCGGCAGGCGTTACGGTGGATGATAGCAGTAATTGATGATGTTGATGATTTATATGAGATTATGCTTATTGTTATCAAGCATGTGATATTGAACTGTTGCTAACCTGTTATATCTTTACTTAAACTGCATTGTTATATTTTCTTCACTGGGCTAGTTAGCTCACATCACTCACCTTTCAGGCGATGAACTCGAGGAGGATCACCCTCTTTATCAAGCTTAGGGTGGATAAGCTGAAGCAGTGTTTTGGAATTCCCCCGGAGGGGAATGCTCTAATCTTTTATTGTTGGTTCTTGGAACCGTTTACTTTTATTAAGTACTGGATGTGGTCGGCAGGCGTTACGGTTGATGATAGCAGTAATTGATGATGTTGATAATTTATATGAGATTATGCTTATTGTTATCAAGTATGTGATATTGAACTGTTGCTAACCTGTTATATCTTTACTTAAACTGCATTGTTATATTTCCTTCACTGGGCTAGTTAGCTCACACCACTCACCTTTCAGGCGATGAACTCGAGGAGGATCACCCTCTTTATCAAGCTTAGGGTGGATAAGCTGAAGCAGTGTTTTGGAATTCCCCTTGAGGGGAATGCTCTAATCTTTTATTGTTGGTTCTTGGAACCGTTTACTTTTATTAAGTACAGGATGTGGTACTTAATTTGCTTAAATTTGATGTACTGAACCTTGATGCCTTTGTAATGGCTTTAAATCAATGTTAGTAATAATCAATGGTTGGTTTTGATTTTGATCATATTATGTATTGATGTCATTGTCTATTATTATGTCTCTTATGTGGAGTAGACTTATGGTATATGTTTGAATCCACATGTTGGGATCATGTGTGACCTCTGGGCCTAACTGTTGATTTGGCCCAGTTAGAATGCTTGTGAGTTGGTTTAGTTTATCTTTCAAAAAAAAAAAAAAAAATCAGTTGCATTCCGGACCCACCCTTCAAGTCGGGGCGTGACAGATAATGTTCGTTAAGTTGTGTTTTATAGAAAGTTTACGTAACTTATGTAGAAATTTTGATTTTTTTTCCTATAATTGACTTTAAAAAATTAAAAAAGTTATCATAAATAAATATGAAATTTAATTTTTAAATGAGGTTTTTTCCCAAAAAACTATGTGAACAAATGAACTCTCATATTCTCTTTGAATATTGTTAAAGGAAAATACTAAATTTATTAAAGTTATACTTTTTCTACATCATTATATTAACACAACAAGTCGGGAATGATTGAGAACATAATATATATTTTACATTACAGAGGTTATTAAGTTAGAGAGATTAACCGTATTCCTTTCTAAAAATTTCGTTAAAATTCTCATCTATCATTAAAATGTCTTTTTCAGTTTATTTTTGTAAAAATAAATCACTCATTTCGACTTTTCTGTATAGAAAAAATCATCTTACAGTAAACTCATGTAGGAGTGGGCAAATCATCTTGCCCAGAAATTTATATAATTTGTGAGGTTTTTAGTCACTTTTATAATTAATTTTGTATTTTTAATTTATATAATATTATTTTATAAAATAGCTAGGGTAGTAATTTTTTTATTTTAAGTATATTGAGTTAGTTAGAGAGATTTATTAATGAATGGAAGGTTGAGACAAACTGCCGGTAATATTTTAGAAAAGTTACAACTGAGTAACACGTTATAGAGTTACATGTTAAGATATAGAAAGTGCAATTTTTATTGTCGTCTAAAAAATGAAAATAGAAAACGCACCACTCGTAAAACCAGACGAGAGACCACGTACGAGTCCATCGACGAAACCAAATGACGGATTAATAGAGAAAACAAAGGAGAAAGGGCCAAAAGGGCCAAGGTAGAGCAACTACCTCCCTCCAAACGCCACCACCGACCTCTCCTTCTCTCTCTCCCTCTCTCACTTCGTCTATTTGTCTCCGTTCCCGTTCCCGTTCCCGTTCTTCTCTATCTCTCTCTTGATCTGTTTGTTTCTGTGGCCAATGGAAGCTCTGCTCGAGCTGTGCGATCTGGTGGCCCAGAACCCCAACCTCTTCTCCGATAAGCTTGCATGGATCTGCAACCAGTGCCCTACCCATCCCCTTCCTTGCTCTCGCCTAACGCGCTCCCACCTTAATGGCCTTCTTGCATCCGCCAGGTTTTTGTCTAAATGCCCCGACCATTTACCTGACAATACCGACGTCAATGGCACCAACACTCGAACCCCCAAATCGGTCATTCTCGACTTCCTCCGCTCCATCCCTGCCTCCTTCAGCCCTTCTTTCTGGCCTCGCTCTTTCTCCTTCGACTCTATTTCTTCCTTCTTCTCTGATCTCCTCTCCTACATTGCCACAGCTGCCCAACTCTCTTTCGGTTTCTCTACCGAGGTTGGCACCGTCATTGCCGACATTGTCATTGCTGCAGCTGCCCACTGGAACGATTCTGATGGGATTGCAAGGGCTTTCTTGACTGCCATCTCTCGGAACTGCCCTCCCATGCCCGCATCTGATGCTGAGCGGCTTGTCGGGTACCTCCTGGAGCAGTTTGTCCCTGCAGAGGAGACAACAATTCCCGTGTCTGGCTGCTCACTGCCATTCCTGCCGTCTACAGATATGACCTCGTCATCTTCGCAGAGCTCGCCAATGGCTGGAAGGCAGCATCAGCATCGGCATATGCAGCCGAATGGGGATTCGAGCCCTGTGAGTGAGATCTCTTCATCGTCGAGCAGCACGGCGGCAACACCTAACGGGAAGGCAAAGGGAAAGGAAGAGTGCAGAGAGAAGGTCGATGATGATGGTGGAGGCGGCACGGAAGGGTCTTCGAGAAGACCGACCGCAGTGAATGGCAGCACTGCTGGGCGGAGCAGCTTGGATCAGATGGGGGGGACGGCTGGATATGGTGATGGGGCAAAGCTGTTGCAACAGCAAGTTGCTGCATTTGAAGAGGAATCTGTTGAGGGATTGGAGAAGCGAGAGATTGCATTTAGGCTGTTTGTACATATTCTGGATGAGGGTCCCTTCAAGAGTGTGCATTCGGAGCAAGTCATGACAGCTGCATCTAAGCAGCTCAAGTCATTGCCAGCTTTTCTCAAGGTAAATGCTTCTCTCTCTCTCTCTCTCTCTCTCTCTCTCCTGCACTCACCCACCCATCGTGTGTGTGAGATTCACAATTTCCTATATCAGGTTTCATCTCAGCGGTTATTATTGCATGAATTTATGCACTTTTTTATTTTATTTTTGGGAAGATATGGATTTATACACTTTCACTCAAGTCAATTCGATCTCAAGTAGGACAGTTCAATTTCAAATATTAAGAAGCAAATTCACTTTTCCTGGGAGATGCAGGGCATTTAAAAGTTAAAATGAAAGGGTGCCCTCTCTGTCGAACTTCTGGTGACCAAATTGGTGATTAGTGCCAAAGTTCAAACCAATGATAAAAATGACAATGTCAAGATACACAAATTATACTGGTGAAAGTTATATATGTTAAGATCTTCTAAGTGGAGTATTATTGTGCTATACACCATGTCTGGTGGGTCTGTTCTCTTGAATCATGTGCTTGCTTCCATATTCCCTTATGATTTTATGTGTTGAGTGCCATAAAATTCAATTTTTAACAGTCATAGTGCGTTCTCATTTTTTTCTTTAACAGTAACAGTGCAAAACTGTTGTTAATATTTTCTTTCGCTCAGTTGGAAAGACTCATTATCATCACAATTGTTATCAGCATCCATTTTCCATTACTTGGAAAGACTGCCAATGGAAAAATGTTCCCTTAATCGTGGATACAATGTTCTCTATGCACAATGCATATCAAGAAATGGTTCCACAATTAGTTCTTAGCCATTTTATTTTGATATTATTTTGGGTAGTTTCTACACTAAACCATTTTTGGATAAAAAACATTTCCATACCAATTGCCAATGCATCTTATGTCACTTGGATTGGGGAGATTTTCACTTTGGAATTGACTGAGCTTTTTTTTAACCTTGTGATCTCATGTTTTATTTTGGGCAATAAAAATCACTGAAATCCAATTGGAGCACAGCTCTTATCTTGGTGGTACTTGGACCAATTTAAATACAAGAGAGGAACATGTGATCATACGGTCCAATTTAAAGAAGTGTTGATTACCACACTTGAATCATTTGCCTCCAAAGCTTTCCTACACATCTATTTTTTATTTTTTGAATTGAAGCTTTCCTACACAGTTGCACTTTACTTTTTAATTGAATTCTCATCTCACTAATTAGTTCTATATTATCACAACTGGCATACACTATGTGGTCATATCTTGGATCTATATATAGTTAAGTCAAATAAACAAGTACTTAGAGTAGATCCTTGGTGGAGTCCTACCCTTGTTGGGATCTTCTCCGTATCTTCTCATCTGTGGGCTGACTTGAATTAATTAAAAGCACTATCTCTTTGTTGTACCTATACTGGGTCAATGCCTTCTTCTTGCCAATGGTTGCATGGATTGGATTGAGAAGTTATTCAGGATTTCTTGTGGGATCATTGTGACTGAAGGAAAAGAATGCATACTGTGGCTTGAAACAAAATCTGTTAGACAAAGCTTGAGGGAGTTCTGGGAATTCCTTACGTTATGGAGATTAATGCAGCTTGTTTGGTAAAGCATATCTGAAACATTGTTTTTTCAAAGACGGATCTCTATATGACTTTGGTGAAGGAGAAATACATTGAAAACAAGAACTTTTGGGATCTCAATCTTTTTAAGAGCTACTTTATAGAATGTTTACTCGCCATTGCATCCTTTTAAATTTTTTCATGTTTTATTTTATTGATTAATTGCATTTAGAATTTTATAATGACATGTGGTATGTTATGGGGTTATAAACACATCCCAAGAAGATCTCATAGATATCTTAATGGGGGGAAAAGATTGTGGAGAGTGGTGCATTTCATTTCTTATCTTGTAATGTATTTTACATTGTATTTGTCTTTTGGGACTGTTTATGGGCACATATTATTACAAATTCATATTCACATTACTTCTGTTATCTTGAAATTATTCACATATATGCTACTAGGTTCCACGTATGATACTAATTATGTCTTATTTGTCATTTACATTGAACATTTAATACAAAGTGCATGGATTGTAAGTATCTGGTCTTTTATCCTTTTTAAAAAATTTCTAAGTTTATGTTTGTTAATTCAATATCTTGCAAATATTTTTTCCTTTCAAAAATATCTGGGGCATGTTTGGCTCTTTAAAGAGTAGGAAAAGATCTAGTAGATTTTGCTAGATTCCTTCCTACACACCTCCCCCCTAAAAGCAAATATGTAGATAAAAGTGTTGAGGACTTAGGGTCTCTCTCTGTGGTAGAAGTAGGTAATGAAAGTTCACTTCTGCTAGAACCCGATTATCCCTAGAGGGGGGGTGAATAGGACAATCACCAATTTGAATGGCCTTTAAAATTTTCTTGATTAATCACAATAATTTGCAGCGGAATAAATAAGATTAATCAAGTGTGTGATAACAAGAATGTACAAGTTATAGAAACAATCACACAAACAAACCAAGCATCTACAACACTAGATGTATAGTGGTTCGGAGAATCCCTCCTACATCTACTGTTGGACTCACCCAATCTTGGGCTATCCCAAATACACTAGGTGGGGAATTACACCCTCACAAATAGAATATGACTTCCACCTATTCAGGTGACTGGGAATTTCATCCAATCGCCTAAGATTTTGAAAGGTTCGACCAACCTCGGTATACGTCCTTGTCCCTCTATTTTTTATAGTGGTTCAAGAGAAAATCCCTCTCTAATCCACTTTGCAAGTTTGATGTTTTAAAAAAAAAATTAAAACTAAGAAACACTTGCCTTGTTTGAGCTCACTCGGTGTAGATGTGCTTCTTGAAGACTCCTTCCCAATGTGATGCCGTTCAATGACGAAGATGTGCCAATGTATGAGCAATCACAAGTTTGGAAGAGGTTCTAGGATGTATGATTTGCCAATGTAATCCTAGACTAGATTTCTCTCTCTATCTCCATCAAATGGTTGATTGAATTTTAGGTGATTCACCAAGTGAAGTCAATGGAGAGGAGTTGGGAGAGGTTTGGAACTTCTGGAAATGCCTCTTAGATTTTCCTATTCAAGTGCTCAAGGTCTTCGACCAAATACATCAAAGGATTGGAGTTTAAATAGGCATCTATAAAAATCCCGAACTGACACAACGATGGGTTGCCACCACGATCTATCGTGACTTAAATTTGTGCCGTTGAAAAATGTAGCCGTTATGCATTTAATGCAATTTCAATGGTTAGAAAACGGTCACCCACGATTGATCGGCCTCACGATCGATCGTGCTCACGAAGGGTCGTGGGTCACGATTGTATCGTCCTGAGAGCAACCCAAAAAGACAGTGTTTTTACAACCAGAATGTCTTTTTTCCGATGATTGATCGTCCCTGTTTCTTACGATCGATCGTCGTTTCGCGTCAGCAAAACTGCCCTCTACTAAAATGGCCATATCTTGGTCTCCCGAACTCCGATTGGAGTGTTCTTGGGTTCTATGAAAAGCTCTTTCAATGCTCTATCCAACCATGGTGGTTTTACCAGTTGATTACCTCATTTGATAGAGTGAAAGACTCCCACAGGTCATGACATTGTGACTGCCCATATTTTTCAAGATAAGTTCAAGGGCGCTCCAAGGCTTTGGTCCATTTTCTGTAGGCTTGTTCTATGCTTTACCAATTTGAGTTCTAAGCCTGGGGAAGGTCCCCCTAAGGTGTTGGGTTCACCCTAATGTCATCTATGACCAATATACCTGTGTGATTGCCATACACTTGGTGATGCTATGAATCTTCAACTTGATCTTTCATCTTCACCACCACCTGAGTCTTGTTTCATTGCTTCAATCTTCCAAGTCAATGCTTCTCCTGAGTCATGTTATTGACAAACAGGTGACTCGGCAAGCCATAGTTTTTTTAGCTCCCGAATTTTCATCACTTTAAATTATTTTTCCAAAATTTTTGTAACTTTTTAAAACATATGGGCCTAGAAAAAGTCCCCTTGATTGGAAAAGTCATTACTGGAATTATGGAGGCCTAGTAGAATTGACTTTGAGTTGATTAATTATGTCATGATTTTTAAGTCCCTCAAAATTGATGGTTTTTATCCTTTGTATGATTCAAGACAGAGATGGAACCTGATGGGACGATCAAAATGTTTGATGTTAAGGTAGTTGAAGGGAAAAAACTCCAAGTGAGCATAGCACTTCTTAGCCCTGAGAATAGAAGGACTGATGGAGATCGGAAGGGAGGGGAATCCCGGTTAGGTGACTTCCAGAAAGTCGTCCATTCATAAAGCCTAAACCATGTTATCATACTATTTCTCATCCCGACTGGATGTAATTCAAGTAAATGAAGAATTGATTGGAAAGTAGAAAGACATATTGGCTCATACCTAGATTGGGGTGGCCCATTTGGCTAATTCTTCAGAAATGGAAATCAGGGAGTTGTTGTTGGCGGTGTGGGGATTTGATTTTCAGCTGGTGGTCGACGACTATCTCCTATTTTGTTTTGGATAGTTCCATAAACTAAAGAGGATAGACGTAGGTTCTCTTTGGGGGGGTCTCACTTTGCAGATGGACCGCTAAAAAGAATTGACAAATGGATTGAACTTTTAGGGCCAGGTGTTAGGGTGGATTGGGGTCGCTTTTTTGGAGTTCCTTTGCATGTTTGGCGGAAGGGAATGCTCCATAAATTAGGGGAACTGGTGGGTTTGGTGGAGGAAATCGATGATCGCTGTCTGCAGATGGAAGTTGTGGAGTTTTCGAGAATGAAGATAGTTCATGCTGTTGGCTTGGACATTCCAACTAATCTGTGGATGGATGCTAGGGATGTTCGCTTTCATATCTAGACGGAGGTTGAGCCGAGGATGGTGGTACCTATGGAAGACTTTCTCATTGGTTGAGATAAGTCTCGGGTAGGTTCCTTTTTGCCTGCTTCAGATGAAGAAGAGGTGGTTGTTGAAGGTGGTGTTAGTCTGGTTGAACACCAAAGTGTTGCTGATGCTGAGGTGGAAGTTCGCCGGTCGGAGGTGCAATAGTTGCTGGAAAGGGTGAGCCTAGGCTGCGGCGAGAATGGCATAAATAGATCAGTAATCTCAGTGCCAATTCATCCAGCGACTGCGGGTCAATCAGTTTTGGCTGCGTGTATCCTCCCACACGATTTTCTCTTGCTGTTTCACCTTTGGGTTCAAAATCTGTTGCTGGCTTCCAACTTGTTTCGAATTTTCCTGAGAGGACTGGGGTGGGAGGGAGGATTGGGCATCTGCGAAAGGACATGCTTGGTTATAAGGAAGTGTTGGTCACATAGGAAGGCCCATTCTGATTAAAAAATGGTCTAGTCCGATGGGAGAGGAAATGGTTGGGTTTCTTTGGGCCAACGTCCTTCTAGGCCACATCTTAGCCCAAGGCCCAAAGTCCCAGACCCATTGAATCAAGCCCAGTTTCAGTTGCAAGGCCAGAACTTACAGTTTTGTTGAGCAGAAGATGGGTTTTTGACATGAGGGTCTAGCTTCTGCAGTGAGGCTACAAGCCTCTTCTTCCATTCCATCAGCACAGGAGTCATCGCCAATGCCTCTGCAACAGGTCTGGGAGGTTGGTTCTTTGGAAAAGGAGGGTCCAGTGAAGGGGGCGGAAGGGGATCTTGCAAGGAGAGATGGTTCTACTTTCAGATGGGAGTGGAGGAAAATAACAATCAGAGGCCTCCTTTGCTGTATGATGGCTCAGCTGAGGAAAAAATGCTGTTTGTTGGGGGATTTCTTCCAAGGAGAGGTCTATTTAGCTTAAGGATATAGTGAAAGAATTCTGGGAAGCTGAGAGGTGAGAATAGTAAGAAGAGCAGAAGGTTAGAAGAACTCGAAAGAGGGAGAGGGAATTGAGAAATTTACAGTCTTCTGCGAACTATGACCATGCCTTGGTGGTTGTAGGTACTAGGAGGGAGGAAGTAGTAAATGCATGAAAATTCTTTCTTGGAATATCCAGGGGATTGGTGCTGTGGCTAAAAGGGTGCAAGTGAAGAGATTCATACATTTACAGAAGTCAGACATTATCTTTTTCCCAGAAACAAAATGTCAAGATCCCGAAGATGGTGTTATCAGGTTAGTGTGGGGTTTATGGGGTGGGTGGCCACAGCCTTTGATGGAGCTTCGGGTGGTATGTGTGGAATTCAGATAAATGGAGGTTGGTTTCATCTGTGGTGAGGTTGTTTTCTATTTATGTGGTTTTGGAGGATATTTCAGCATGAAGGGAGTTCTTCTTTACAAATGTATATGGGCCTTACTCTGATTCAGATCGAAATGAGTTTTGGAATGAATTATCAGCTGCTAGAGGAGACTCCTCTTCCCCTTGGTGTTCGTGTGGTGATTTTAATGTTGTTTGTCGGATGGCAGAGCGAAAATGGTGTCATAGAATTTCTGGTTCCACGCAGAGGTTTAGTGATTGGATTGATCATAGGGAGTTAGTTGATCTACCTTTGGGGGGTGCTACTTTCACATGGTCTAACATTTAAGAAAATCCTTTTCTTGCTAGGTTAGATAGGTTTTTGGTTGACGCTAGTTGGGTGGAGTGCTTCCATCAGATTGTGCAGCGAGCTGTGACTAGTCCCGTGTCTAATCATACCCCTATTATGCTGGATTCTTGCTTAGACTCTTGGGGCCCTTCCCCTTTTCGATTTGAAATTGCATGGCTTCACGAAAATGGGTTTCAAGAGTTGGTTGACTGTTGGTGGAGGGAAGTTAACCCGATAGGCTGGAAGGGGTACTGCCTTTTGTAGAAGCTTAAGTATTTGAGAGTAAGATGAGGTATTGGGCCAAAGAGCGTTGTGAGGAATCTTCTCTCTAGGAATCTGTATGGTTGGAGGAATTGCAGTTGCTTCGTACTTTATAGGAGGATGGGCATCTTTCGCAAGACCATGTGATCAAGAGGACTGAGTTAAAGGAGTGTCTCAAGAAGAAAGATATGCATGATGAAATTAAATGGAAATAAAGGTCTAGAATCCGATGGCTTCAGGAAGGCGATAAAAATACATTTTTTTTCCATCATATGGATAGTTCCAGACGTTGCAAGAATTATATTCATTCCATTATAGTTGATGGGGACTTGTTAGAGAATAGGGGTGATGTGTGATGAAATTCTCCACTATTTCCAGGGGTTATATGCTAATGTTTGTGGTCTGTCTATTATGCCTGAGTCTCTTCCATTTAAGGTTTTCTCTGCTGATCAAGCGATGTTGTTAGAGTCTCATTTTGAGGAAAATGAGGTGAAGCTAGCGGTTTGGCAGTTGGGTGAGCTTTAGGTCCGGATGGCTTTCCAATTCTCCATTTTAAGCATTTGTAGGAGTTAGTCAAACCGGAGGTTTTGGCTTTCATTTATGAATTCTTTGAAAGGGGTGTTATCTCTAAAGACTTGTGTGCTTCCTTCATCACTTTGATCCCGAAGGAAGCTGGTGCTTTAGAATTAAATGATTTCCGTCCTATCTCTTTGCTTGGAAGTCCAGACAAAATCTTAGCAAAAGTTCTGGCTAATCGGTTGAAGATGGTGCTTTCTTCTTTGATATCCCATAGTCAACGTGCTTTTATTAAAGGAAGGCAAATTGTGGATTCAGAGGCGGTGGCCCATGAGTGTCTTCATTCAAGGTTCCATTCTGGGGAGCTAGGTGTCGTTTGTAAGCTGGATTTTCAAAAAACCTATGATAAGGTGGATTGGGGGTTTCTTGATTATGTATTGGGTAGGATGGGTGTGGTGATAGGTGGAGAAGTTGGATTCGTTCATGTCTTGCCTCAACTCATTTATTGGTGTTGGTTAATGGTAGGCTTTTTTAGAATGGAGAAGGGCATCAGGCAGGGAGATCCATTGTGTACCTACCTTTATGTTATTTTTGCAGAGTCGTTTCACCTTATGCTACAGGTGGTATCCTTGTAGTGTTTGATTCATGGGTTCCAGGTTGCTCATATGGAGATAAACATCACTCATTTGCAGTATGCTGATGATGTTGGTTATTTCTTAAGGCTGACATAGAGGAGTTGAGGTTGGTCCGGGCGGTTCACTATGGTTCCAACTATGTTCGGGTTTGAACATCAATTTTTTTAAGAGTGAACTTATGGGGGTAAATGTTGATCATAGTTTGTGTGTTCAGTTGGTTGTGGTGTTGGGGTGCAGAGTTGCCTCCTTTCCGTCTCCTTGTCTTGTTCTTCTACTCTGTAAACGGAAACCAAATAAGAGATGTTGGGATCGGGTGGTAGAGAAAATGGAGAAAAGGTTATCTGCTTGTAAGGAAATGTACTTATCAATCGGGGGTAGCATTGTTTTAATTAAGTATGTTCTCTCTAGCCTCCATGTCTTTTTTCCAAGTGTTTTTAAGTGCTCGACTACCGTGATTAAAAAGATGGAAAGTATTCAGATTTTTTTGTGGAATGATGCTAGGGATAAGAGAAAGTTCCACTTTGCCGCATGGCCTCAGATTTGCAAGTCTGTGAAGGAAAGGGGGCTGGGAATTAGGCCTCTTCGGTTTAATATTGCTCTTTTGGGGAAATGGATTTGTAGATTGGGGGAGTTATCAGATGGTCTTTGGAAGCATATTGTTCGGCAAAAGTACAAGTTAAATAGCTTGGGATGGCTTGTATCTGTTGATTTCCGAAGGGCATCAGATTTTTGGAAAGGGATTGGTTCTATCTTTGTGCTTTTCAACTCTTATGTCAGGTACAACGCTTATTTTTAGGAACATATTATGTTCTGGAAGGATAGATGGGTGGGAGGTGTGCCTTTGAATTCCACTTTTCCTGTTCTTTTTTCTCTAGCTTCAGATAAAGATGCTAAGGTAAGGGGGTGTTTGAAGTTTCGGCAAGGTTAGGCTGTTTGGTGTCCTCAGTTTAGAAGGCAGTTGGAGGATTGGATGTCCGAGAATTGGATGTCGTTTAGTATTTATATTTTGGGCAGTGGTTATGATAGGTGTATTTGTGAACCTTATTCTCATGGGATTTTTACAGGTAAATCCTTTTGTAATAAGCTAATGATTGTTGGGGAAGTGCCTATGGTGAATTTGAAAATCTGGAAGGGTGTTGCCTCTTTTAAGGTAAAGGTGTTTAGTTGGTTGGCTAGTTTGGATAAAATTCTGACTACAGATAACTTGCGAGTGCATCAGATGATTGTAGTTAATGCTTGCCCCATGTGTTTGGCTGATGAGGAGTCCGTCAATCATCTGTTGGTGCATCATAGATTTGCGTATCAGATTTGGTGGTGTTATTTTTTTTTTTTTCCCCAGCTGTTCGGGTTGGATTTTTGTTTGCTGAAGCCTTGGTTAGATCTATTTAATGAAGAAGTTATTTTTTATGGTAGTTCTTTTAGAAAGTCTCTTTGGGCTACTGTTCTGAGCAGTGTGGTCTATTTGGATGGAATGAAATTCCAGATTTTTTAAAGGGAGAGAGTCCTCTGTTACGCATTTTGTTGAAGTTATTAAGAGCAAAGTGGCTTGGTAGATAGTGAGTTTTGGTAATTTTCGGGGAGTTGTTATCTCAGATATTTGTTGAGCTTGGAATTCAGTGGATTGTTTTTTGCTTTAGTCAGCTCCGGTCTGGTCAGTGGATTGGTCTTCTCCTGCGGCGGGTCTTCTTAAACTTAATTTTGATGGGAGTTGTGTGCTAGAGGTTGGGTTAGCACGCTATGGAGGAATTATTCGGTGAATGGTTATGGTGACACTGTGTTATCTTTTGTGGGTCCCTTCATAATGGTTCTGTGTTAGATGCGGAGTTATATGCTTTGTGGAGAGGGGTGTTGGCGTTAGGAAGAGTTACGAGCAATTGGGAGTATCTTAGAAGGTGATTCTAAGATAGTTGTCAGTTGGGCTATTGTTTCTCATTGTCTTTGGTGCTATTTAGATAAATTTGACAGTATTCGTCATTGCATGATGTCTTATGGATATTCAGTGTCTTGGGCCCCTTGCTCGGTAGATTCAGAGGCTAACGAGCTGGCTCGTGAGGTTGTTGCTTTATCTTTGAATAATTTGATGTAATTTTGTGAGTTTTTTTTCTTGTTTGCCTTTTGCGTGGTTGCTTGCATTATGTGCTTGCTCACCTTTCTTTCTTTTCTTGATTAATGAATTTACTTTTTTATTATTATTTATATTTTAAAAACTGGTCTTTAATATATTAATCAAAACTGGTCTTTAGTATATTAATCAAAACTTGTCTTTAATATTCAAAGAAGAAGAAGAGTTATACCGGTCTTTTGTACCCCTCAAGTCCTTGATTTAAGTTAACATTTGATGGTCTGTATTGCTCCGAAGTTTTGTATTATACATGCTACTTTTCTTCCTATTGGGCATCCCAACATCATCTGTTGTAACCGCTTAATTCACTGCCTTTAGAAGTTGCAGTTCATTGGTGTTCGTACTCCGACTCTAGTAACTTTTCAGCAATATTTCTTTAGTTGTTAAGATTTCCCGTTTTACTTTCAGCCATGTAAGCAACTTATCTATTTCATGTTTTGTATCTGGCTGTTGGTATGAACTTTGCTGATCATTAATCCTTGTTGTGATGTAAGGCTCTCCCTTTGTAATGGTTTTACTATCTTTATTATCTTTTGTTTAATTTTGTATCAGATACGGAAGCGTGACTGGACAGAGCAGGGTGCATCACTAAAGGCAAGGATCAATACAAAGTTATCTACCTGTCAAGCAGCGACATTGGTGCAAATTAAAAGTCTGCTATCCCTTGACCATGATGGAAAAACTGCTAAGATGCTGTTGCGTGCGACACTTGCCTTGCTCCTAGACGCTGCAGAAGCCTGTGTACTGTCTTCTTGGAGGAAGTTAAAGACCTGTGAAGAGCTATTTAGTTCGTTACTGAATGGAATTGCTCAGGTTGCTATCACTCGTGGAGGCCAGTTGTTACGTGTCCTGCTTATTCGGCTTAAACCACTTGTTCTAACCACATGTGCTCAGGTACATCTTATGCATTCTTGTAGATTTATTTATTTTATTTTTAATCATTTTGAAAGATGTATCCCTGTAGATTTCACAATTTCTTGTGTTTACTGTGCTTCACACATTGAACTTGAATACTCAGGCTGATACATGGGGCAACAATCAAGGAGCTATGTTTGGGAGTGTCACAAAGACAAGTTGTGAAATAATTGAATTTGGTTGGAGTAAGGACAAGGCTCCCTTGGATACTTTTATTATGGGATTAACTGCATGTATTCGTGAACGGAATGATTATGACGATCAGGTTTGCCTTTTAGCTCATGTGGGGTAATGTAATAAAATTAGTAATTATAAATCCTACAGGTTTCTTTTTTGTTGTTTAAATCTCTGCAAATGGTAAAGTGATTTGAAAACCTTTATTGTTCCACTGTTAGTTAACATTGCAATAATAAATGGCATTCAATGATGATGAACACTCTTTTGCTAAAGCTTGACTGATTTGATTGGGCTTGGTTTGGAACAAACAAGTCAAGCTCAAGCTAGGTCTTGCTTGGCTCAATTGGAGTGAGAGGAAAGAATGAAATAGAGATTGTTGGGAATGGGATAGCATTTATACATCCGTGTATAAGCATTGCTGTTATTCAATGGTCGGGTATGTCTCCGAGCTTAACCCAGCTTGACTTGAAGTAGTTAGGGTTGTTTTTTAGCCCTAGCCCAACTTTACCTGAAGCTTGAAGATTCCTGGTTTGACCCCACCATTTCCTGGCCACAAGTGGATTGCATAATTATCTTACCCTGGTCAGGTACTGTGTATTTACCTGTGCATGTATGTTTACATTGTCTAATTCATATGATACAAATACCCAGAGGGGGTTGGCCTGATGGTCAAGAAGCCTCCCTCATGAAGGGAGGTCTTGAGTTCGATTCACGCTCAACTTTGGGCCACTCCCCGTGCGGTTACTCCTCATCGTTTGGATCCGGTATGTGTGCACATGCCCCGAAAGATTCAGTCGGGTAAAGCCCCCTATGGGTGAGACACCTGGACACCTTCGATCATAAAAAAATAATTCATATGATACATATACTATACGCATTGATATATTTATTATGTGCTGACAATATTAGCTTTATCTCGGCTCTAGCTGGACTTTAACTTGATGAATTAGGCTTGAGATTCTTTATTATTATTATTATTATTATTTTTTTTTTTGAAAGAAAGAATTAGGCTCAAGATTGACTTTATAGACATCCAAGCCAAGATCAAACTGGCTCTAGCTGGGCTTGACTTGACTCTGTCTTGATAGATGGTAAGCAAGTTCAAGCTGGCCCTAGCTTTGTTGCACTTGGCTTATTTACACACTTGTACTAACTGATTATATCATGCCTATATGGTCTTTCATTTTGCTGTTGTTCTTGAGTGTTGGTGTGCATAAACTTGTGTTCCATATTTATATCATTGAAGGTGAAAAATTCTTACTCTTTTTTTTTTTTTTGTCTTCCTTTACACACACGCATTAAAAAGGGGGAAACACTATATTCTCTTTTTTAGAGAGATTTTCAACCTTTTTGGGTTGACAATTGGGACAAGATCACCAAACTTATATTGGTCTACCAAAGGCATTATTAATGCTTCTTTTTTTTGAAATAATGAAAATATTTTAATAAAACAATGGAGCAAATACACCTCAACAAGCCCTCAGAACTAAAAAACACTAGGACCTAAGACAGGCCCAACATCAACACACCCAGGCCTTGGGAAATGAATTCCTGATTAGAATGCACTCAGCCCCATTCCTTCCTCTGCCCTTTGTTTGCCTCCTCATTGGCTGACCTGAGGATGTGCTTTAAAGTTTCTCCTTCTGATGATCTGCCTCACCTGATCCACTTATCCAAAAGCCTCCAATGGCACACAGAATCTTCAGTCCATTGAGCCACCTCGAAGGATTCTCTTTGAACCAAATCTTATTCAAAACCAATATTCTCCAGTTCATTGACTTTTCATCAAAGGGCATGAAGCTCAGCTTCATTTGCATGGCATTCTGGGAGGGGGTCAGCATAGGAAAGAATAACTTCCTGCTAATCATACCACTAAGGCCACTAAATCCATTTATTGCAGATCCTTCATACAAGTCCCATAAAAATTGAGCTTTGAACTACGATGGGAACTCCCATGCATAATGGGCTGCTTTTTCTAAGGCAGCTCTGATCATCTTTAGACTACAACTCGCTCACATCAGAAACCCTGACATCCTTGAAAGCAGGGAGAGAAGAAATCCACCAAGCAACCATGTATTTTATGATCTTAACCACCTCAAATCTCTTCCTGCATTTCACCTAAAACTTCTGTTGTTCTTTCCCTCCAAATGCCCATTAGACTCCAAACAGGCTCTTCTGCCACAGCTGAGCTACGGAATGTCTGCTGGAACTCTTGTCAACCATTGATTAAGTTGAATACTGCAACATGCTTACTCCCACTAGTATCAAGAAGGGAGTGAAACTTGAAACTGATTCCAGACCTACGTAGTATAATTAAGAATGAAAAATGATTTGCCACCTCAGCTGCATCAAGGCACAACTGCACCCATTCACCATTGTCCAATTCCTTATTATAAGCTTGAGTCATTGTACGGACAAATTTCATCCCAGCTATCTGAGAGGAGATTTTTGGTCTTGGGGGAACCTGTTCTCTTCACACCTTTGGGGAGACTACTGGAGCACACTCTCTTCCATGAGCCTCTCACAAGGATTTTATTGTAAGTGTGCCATGACTGTCTGCCTGCTAGATCTTATAAGCATCACCGACCCTAGGAATGAAAACCTCTTGAAGATCCGCTAGCAGATTTATATGATATGGGACCTTCCAGTACTCCATGTTTTATCTCAAACTGGGTCCTATGTAATGTCTTCGTTGTAATGATAGGACTGCGCATTAAGTAACCACTGTTTTCTCTTGTTTAAATGACTTCATTAGGTACTTCGGTTTTTTTTCTTTTTGTACACCATGGCAGCTGGTTTGAAACTTTTCTAGCATTGGTGATGGTCAAATACTTAAATAGGTGTAAGTGTACATTAATCATGTCAACTACATTTTTTTGAGAGATAATGTTATGAAAATTTTCTGTGCGCGCACCTGTTATACGCTTTTAATTTAATGTAATCATTGACATAATAGCATGTTGTGTGTGTTCAGTAGTAGTGTTCCAATTCTCTCAATGTGTTAAAGAAAGCAAATCATATCAACAGACTAAATGGTGAATGGGGAAGTGCAGTTGGTCAGAAAAAAGATTTAAGAAGGATTTATTAGAGGAACACTGAGCATTTGGTGATCTTAGATGTGTCCATATCAATGGAATTTGTATCTTGTTATTTTTAGGAATTATTCTTTGGATTCTATAATCACTTGAATGGAGGAAGAAGTGGTTCGAAATGAGACCTGGCAGAATAAAGATTGGGTTCTCATGACTAGAATAAGAGAAACATCTTTTGTTACTTCGCTTTTGGTTATTATGCATGATCATTGTAATGAATGTCTTTTTTTTCTCTTTTTGCTAATTAGACTTGGAGAAGCTACATTCTCCTTGACCATTTGGAGAAAAACCTAGATTCTCCTTGGATTTTTGTTGTATCAATGTTCTTCTGAGTTTGTATTACTCCTTGATGCCTAGATAGAGATTTTCTTTTTATTTTCCTCTTTTCTTTTTTGGGTGTAACTTCTGGGTATCTCATAAGAATCAATTAAACTTTCAATTGATTATGTGCCTTACATGATGCATATGTACTGCTCTTCTGTTTTCAGGAAGAAAAGGAGAAGCATGAAATTCCTCCTGTGCAGCTGAATGTTATACGATTATTGGCTGACCTCAGTGTTTCTGTGAATAAGTGGGAAGTGGTAGACATGATACTACCTCTATTTATTGAAAGCTTAGAAGAGGGCGATGCCTCATCTCCTGGTTTATTGCGTCTCCGAGTATGGAACCTTGTCTTCTAAGAATGTGTATGCTGTAGGACTTCAAAAAAAAGAAAGAAAGAAAGAATGTGTATGCTGTTTCATAGATTTCTTCTGCATCTCTGGCTGTGTGTTTGCTGTTAGTGTGCTTGCGCTTTTGCATGAGCATATTTGTGATGAATGGTCCTTTGTTATTCTTCCACTTTTAACCCTTAATGCTTCCTCTCCATCTTTTTTTTAGGGGCATACGTCCTTGATACCAAATCATATGATATCTCTCAATCATTAAAAATAAATAAATTAAAGTGATTATCAGCATTTCTCCCCATGACCTTCCACTGCTCCAAAATTTGTTCCAGTTGGGATTTGGATCACAATTTGATTTTGATCTAAGTGATTACAAGTGATTAACATAACAAAATCATGTGAAAACATGCGGATATGCGATGAATCTAAGACCTGTAGATAGAGACGTGTACATGTATATACATGAGAGAGATGCTCATGCTGTGCCTGGGCTCTATTTTTCCTCCCTTGAAAAGAGCCAATTGTTTTGTTGAACTGTTGCTGCTCCAAATTTTGTTAGATTTAGTTCCATTGCTTTATCATAAGCTACAGATTTAGCTTTCAAAGTTTGATTTATGGTTTTTTATAAAGCTTGAATGATTGCAATTTTCCATGAGCAGTATGTAATGGATACTGTCATTTAGGAATGCATACTAAATTACTAATCCATGGGGTATAGTTGAATGTGAACGGTCTGAAGCTCTCCCTCTGAATCCACCCAATGACCTTTTGAATTGGATCCCATGCTTGGTTTACACTCACCTTGGATTAGAACTTGATGAAATTGTATTTTTTTCAATCTTTGGGGCCTTGAATTCATACCAAGAATTATCCAATATTCCAATCAATCATATTTTTCTTGTGTCCTTAATCCAAGCGTAGAACGTTCCTAGTATGTGGGTGTCGCATATAACCACTTGTGCAGGTGTCATTTCATAGAAACTTTGACATTCTTCTTCTGAGGTTTGGTCCACCCTCTGGCATGTTAGGTGGGTAAAATTTGTATGGAATTTTGGTCGTCTATGCCTATCAAGATTGGGGTCATGAATCTTCCCAACCATCATATACTCCCGAGGCTTAAAAAGAACATATAATACAACTTTTACCCCTTCAGTTTTACATCCAGTGTTCGTGAGGCTGAGGCTTTTGTGTTACTGGAATGCTTAATTTCTTAATCATTCATAAATTGGCATGTACCCCATTTGATCTAATCCCTTTGTGAGCCTGTCAATGGTTTGATTAAATGGGGAGATGACTAGAATAACCACTGGGTGAGAATAAATCTTGTGCCTGTTAACCTCTGGGTGGGAATAAATCTGCATATAAGCATGAAAGCTGGCTTCGCCACTCCAATATTGAACTACATAGGTCAGCTGATTACTTACAATCCTTTGTGCCATCATTGTTGAAGCATTGTCCTTCTTTTTTTCTCATCACCTCAAGGATCACAATCATATAGATCGGATTGGGGGCAGTTGATAATGATGGTGACATTAGCATCACAAAAATATATGCCTCGTCCCATTAAATAGTTTGAAATCAGAAAAAGATTACCGCAAGCAAACTATCTTTGATCTAATAAATCTCTATGATATATTATTTAGTTTTTACGTAGTTAAGTTGGATATTGTGTTAAAATTAACCTGATCTCAGTTGTCCTATGATCATGAGCTGTTTGAAATTATTGAAAACTCCAGTGACATTTCTATACTTTAATATGAGTGACTGAAGGTGAATGTGTCGAGTGAGATATTGAATATATTGGAACGTATTAGGTTATGTGTTTTTAGTGGTTGGTGGATAATAAATTGCATTAAATTGGTTTTTAAACATCATTTGTAACTTCACATTTATGTATGTACTGTCTTTTGACTGGCCCTAATGAGATTACCATTTCAAAAGAAAGAGAAAATACAGGCTCTAATGAGATTTACTGTTTTATTTTACTTATGCATAATCTTGATTGATTTGTTGAATATTGCAGTTACTTGATGCAGTATCTCGCATGGCAAGTTTGGGTTTTGAGAAGTCATACCGTGAGTCGATTGTTTTGATGACAAGAAGCTACATGGATAAGCTTTCAACTGTTGGGTCAGCAGAAAGCAAAACATTGGCGCCTGAAGCCAATACTGAGCGTGTAGAGGTCTGTATATATTCTTTGATGCTGTGACTATGGGCAGAGGGGACTGTGGAAATATCTATAGTGACTATTGAGCTTTCATATAGGAAGAAAGGAATTTTTTTTTTTTAAAGTAACTTCAAGAAAGGAAAAGTTTTTTTGAGCTTACATTTAGTCCTTTGAGTGTTTACTTTAAAAAAGATTGGGTTCTAATAAGTTCAAGCACATTCTAGACTCTTCCTGCAGGATTTCTTCTGGTTGCTTCTTGTCTTACCAGCTCTAAACTGAGGTTAGACTATCGTCACCGACTCTTATCTTTGTGCTCTGATGTTGGACTAGCTGCAGAGTCAAAAAGCGGGAGGTAAACCATTGTGTATATTTTCATATAAGTCTTCAATGGTGTAGATGGTTCATCAAGTTGGATGAAGTGGGTATCGATGGGATTCATAAAATGTTTATTTATCCATCAGCAGTACGTCGTTGGGAGTCATCAGTTCTCTTAATGCATTGAATCTTAGAACCATCTTTCACTGAATTGGCTTTTGCTGTTCAATAATCATAGACCTGGCATTTTGTTCATGCAGGAGTGGGGCAGATTTTTTGGGTCCCCTACTTCCTGCTGTTGCTGAAATATGCTCTGATTTTGATCCGACATTAGAGGTGGAGCCGTCGCTTTTGAAGTTGTTTCGCAACCTGTGGTTTTATATTGTTCTGTTTGGGCTTGCACCTCCCATTCAAATTGATCAACAGCAACCAAAATCAATATCAACTACTTTGAACAGTTTGGGAAGCACAAGTGCTGTGGCTCTTCAAGCCGTGGCTGGACCTTACATGTGGAACAGTCAGTGGTCTGCTGCTGTTCAACGCATTGCTCAAGGAACACCACCCCTTGTAAGATACTTTTGGCTGCACTTGAATGATACAATTGTTTCTGTCAAAGCTTGGAATACTGTTTTCGGATTGGTTTAGTATTTGGCTTCTGTAGTTTATTATTTGTTTTCAGCTTAAACTATTGTGATTGTTGGAAAGAAGTGGCTGTAGATTGCATTTGCATTTTCATTAAGCAAGTGTGTTTAGGGTGTGCACATGTGAAAGAAATGTGATTGTAGATTGCATTTGCATTTGAATATGCATGTGGGTTAGGGTGCACATGTGCACAAACAGACACTTATATACACCTAGGATCTCCTAAACACCAGTGTTCATATAAGCACTTTGAGCGTTCATCAAATAGGGCTCATCGGTGCCTCATTTTTAGCTCTTATTCTCTTCACATACATGTTTACTCACATGCACACACACACAGCACATGCACACATGCCCAAGCCGCACATGCATGTATGTGGTAGTGGATGTATCTGCTGCATGTGTGTCTGTGTGTTTAGTGTGTTGTGTGTGTGTGTCTGTGTGTTAAGAGGAGTTGAGATGCTTTAAGGTGTCGTGATAGGTTGTTTTGTGATAAGAGTCATTGAGATGCTTTAAGGTGTCGTGACTTGTGTGTGCGCTCCTCCCTACGCCAAGTTGGTTTTGGTGATTAGAGGGGTTGAGATGCCTTAAGGTGTTGTGGTTAGTTGTGTGCACATGTGCTCCTCCAATTCCAAGTTTATTTTTGTGATAAGAGGTGTTGAGATGCTTTGAAGCGTAATGATAACGGGTGTGTTTGTACATCTGATAGGAGCATAATCAACAGATTTGTAATTGTTTTCTTGTCATTTGTTAAGAGAATCAAATGAGTAATGTAATAGTTGTCAGAATAAAAATGTGTGGAAGGAGCAATACATGACACTGGAGGTCCAATGTAATCTAAGATTCACAGACACTTGTATATACTGAATTTCTCTTCCGAGATAGCTGTTTCTGTTTTGATCTTTTGGATAATCTAAGGTACACAGACACTTGTATATGCTCAATTTCTCTTCCGAGATGGCTGTTTCTGTTTTGGTCTTTCGGATACACCTAATGCTTACAAGTTGCTTTGAGGATACTTTGTAGGAAATGTTTTAAGTGAACCCTGTTGTCCCAGGTTTGTTACATTTGAACTCGTAATGATTTTAGCATGCCCAATAAAATGGCTACCGTCAAGGAATGCTACGACATAATTAATAATCAAGTAGTATGGGGACCAATGTTCAGACGAGAGATGGACTGGATGGTTGATGGCTGGATGTCTCTCTTAAGTTTGTTGGAGGATACTTTTGTTGCCGGCACCGGTACAGACCGGCGTATTTGGGAGTTAGATCCTCATGGAAACTTTTCAGTGTCATCATTTTGTCATGAGCTATTGAAGACAGATGAAACACCAGTATTTCATCCAAAAGTCTGGTCTGGAATTTGTCCGTTTAAGGTGAAGGTATTCAGTTGGATTGTAGGACAACATAAAATCCTGCCTATTGACAATCTACGATTTAGGAGGATGCTTATTATAAATGCGATGCAGAGTCAGTCAACCATCTTCTACTTCATGGTCCGATGTCATATCAGATCTGGATACACTTTTTTCAGCTCCTTGGAATCCAGTGTTGTTTCCCTAGAACGTGGTCCGACATGTTTAACGAAGAGGTGATGATATCCAGAACTTCCTTTCGACGTACTCTATGGGCAACAACAATGTAGAGTATTGTATGGTCAATCTGGCTTGAACTAAATCGGTGAATTTTTCAAGGAAATGTAAGCTCCGCAGCAAATCTTCTAGACACTATCAAAGTTCAGGTAGCATGGTGGATGGTAGGGTCGTCAAAGTATAGGGGACTAACAGTGCCAGACATATGTCGAGAATGGGCTTCAGTTGATTTCGCTTGGCATCAGACAAATTCTCGCCCTACTGTTCCTTGGTCTCCTCCACCTGTAGGGTTTCTCAAACTAAACTTTGATGGCAGCTGTATACGCGAAGCTGGGCTGGCAGGTTACAGAGGTCTACTAAGATCCGATTTAGGCAATTCCGTGCTCTCATATGTAGGTTCCCTATCCCAAGGTTCTGTCATCAACGCTGAATTATTTGCACTACGGCAAGCTATTTTGGAATTTGCCAAATTAGGAGTTCGTAGGAGTATTGTTGAAGGAGATTCAAAGGTTTTATAGTGGGGTGGGCAACATGTCCCAATGCCCTTGGATATATTTAGACAAGATTGAGTGGATTCGGCAAACTTCTGCTTTTAATGCTTTTCAAATAGCATGGACCAATCGATCTTCAAATTCAGCCGCAGATGAATTGGCTCGACAAGTGGTGTTACTCTCAACGGAAATTGTAACTAGATTATAGTTCCTTGGGAGGATGTTTTGTTTTTCCTCAGTCTGGAATTCCAGCCTTCCACTTATTCTGTACATTCTTCTTTTCATTTAATTTAGTACGTTACCTTTAAAAAAATGATTTTAGCATGACCCCCCATAAGAATAGATTTTTTTTTTTATCTTTTCATGTTCTCCTAGGCTTGTTATTTTTCAGTTCAAGATGGTTTCAAGTACAATCCTTATGAAAAAGATTTTGTTATACTTATTGTTGAGAAATATATAGAAGACGACGAATGAGATGGAGAATATTTAAAATATATATATATATATATATATATATATATATATATATATATATATATATATATTAGAAGGATCTTATTGTGATAAACTTTTTAGTGTCGCGTTTCATTTAGTAAGTTTTTAGAGTTCTTTATTTAAAAAAAAAGTAAAAGATAGTGGCACTGTCATCACTTCGACGAGTGTTTTAAGGATCTTCTTGAATCGTGGAACGGTAACTATGTAGAATGTGTGGAAGGTAAACACATAGTGTTTCTCGAGAGACTTCATGGCGTCACGGAGTCTGTGTGGGAAGGACATGGATTCTTCCATCTCCTTGTTCATCTCAAACATTCAAGATCACTTCTTAAAACTAGAATCTTTCCTTTGTTCAATAAAGCAGGGATGTTGTCGACAGCTACATTCCCACCTTTAAAGATTTAAGCACTCAAAGGAAATTTACTTTTGTTCATTTTGCTAGTAGGTCAAAGCTAATAGAGCCATTGATCTAATCAACGCAAAACTTTTCAGGAGAAAAAGTGGAGAGTAAAGTATGGTCTTGAAAATTAGATCCTTACCTCAAGGTGTTGTCGGTGCATCTTATACCACAATTGTCAAACAACATCCTGATCCTCGTTATCAAGAGTCCTCTTTGTTTTTCGATCGTGCTCTTGAGTTGTTAAAGAAAATATGGATGGTGAACACGAACATAGGGAAACATGAGCAAAGACTTGGTGGATGAAAGTATTAAGTTCTGAGGAGGGGTCTCTAGTTGCACACATGCATTGACTTATTCAATATCATGAATGTGGAGATTGGATCCTGTTTGAATGGGGATGTTGTGGTGACTGCAAGGTGGCTTGCTTGCACCATCTCGTTGCTCTTATCCTTTGAGGTCTTTGAAGAGAATTCCAGGTTGTTTCGCTCCCTAAGTTAAGGGATCCCCCTTCTCAAAATTAAATTTCTGGGAACCTGTTGATGATATCAAGTTGGTCTGGTTAGAGTCTATGATATTCCTTTGATTGCTTGAAGGATGAAATGTTGGCCTCGGTTGGTTCTTTTTGGGAGAGGTGGTGGCTATTGATGATTTTACTAGGGAAAGGAAACATTTCCTCTTTGCTAGAGGTTACCTGGAACAATTCTTTGGAATCCCCAAAATCTATCCCTATTAACTTAGGGGACTCCTGTAGGAATTTGAGGTTCAAAATAGAAGATGCTACTCCTTTATTGGCTTTTCCTCTGATTTAAGCTTCTCTTAGCAAGAAAGGCAAGGAATCGTCTGATGACTCCTCAGAAACCTTGGTGATGATGAAGGCATCTTTGGTAAGGGGAAAGTTATTGAGAATCCTCTTGGTGTTGGGACTTCCTTTTTTGGTTATGATCCTTTGACCTTTGTTGGACTGTCCTTTCCCAATCTGTCTCCTTATTTGGGCTTTGTTTCCATATTTTTTGTGCTTGAGCCCTCTGCCTCTCGGATCGTGGATCACTCTTCGTTGCAACACCCCTCCCTTAATCCACACGTCTCGTGTATCGTTTGACTTTCTAAGACTTCCTCTTACTTTGGTAAGGGAGAAATCCCTAATTCCTTGTCCTCTCCTAAAGATCTCCAATCTCCGTTATTTCTCCTTCCCCCGCCCGTTGTGACTCAAATCTCCTTTCTGCCGCTCCATTGCCAGTGGGGGTTGAGCTAGTAGCGTGTCAGGCTGTGAATATTGAAGCCCCTCTGTCTTTAGAGTTCAATGGATATCACGTTTTGGAAGAAGTTAGTGAATAGAGATTTTGGAAGTTCAAAGCTTCGGTAGTGTCCCACGACTGGATCTATGTTAAGAAAGCTTTTTGCACCTCATCCCCTCTTGCTAGCTCTTTTTAGGGCTAATAACATGGCTATTGTTATCTCTATTATTGCATCTACGTAATCTCCTTCTCAAGATAGCTTTGCAGCGGACAATCTCCTTCACTTTTTGCTCATGCTAATGACTTGCTCTGGCTGGTTGAAATCAGATCTTTGGCTCAATCTACAGATCCTGCTATTAGATTTGAGAGACATATCTCCTGGGTAGAGCTGAAAATTGTGGAAATCTACTCAGCAACAGGTTTAAGCTTTGGAGAGAAGGAAGGGGAATTAATCAAACTTCTTTACTTCATCAGTAAAAGAGAGAACAAAATCATAGCTGGAAATAAAGCCAAGGTTAAGGAGAAGGGCATTGGGAAAAGGGAACTTCAAAACTGCCACAGTTCTATCAATTACAACAAGCCATTGATGTTTGAAACCCTGGTTCATGGCAGTAAGGGTTCATCTCTTCCTTCCCAATGATTGTGATGTCTTGGACTGTATGAGGAATTGGTGGTCAGGGTAGAAATTTGGTGATAAAAGATTTGCTTCGTTGGCATGAGGTTGATATCCTGCTCTACCAGGAAACCAAGCTTGAATCTAATGATCAGGGAATTATCCGTGCAATTTGGGGAGCTAGGCAGGTTGATTGTTTTTTCAATGGGGCTATTAATAGCTCTAGGGGCATCTGCACTATCTGGAGCAACAATAAATTTAATAAAGAAGATGTCTTCTGTGGGAGATTCTCCATTACTGTTTTCCTCTAGGATCTGGAGAAGAGAACTCCTTGGGTATTGGTAAATATCTACGGCGCTCATGATCAGTCGTCTAGAGAATGCATGTGGGTTGAGCTCATTGTTGTGGCTAGGAGATGGGACACCCCCACCTGTTTCGATGGTGACTTCAATGTTGTCTGATTTCCTTTTGAGAGGTTGTCTGGAGTGGACTTTGATGTGGGTATGTGATTTTTCTCAGAATGGATTGGCAGGAATGAACTAATTGATCTGCCCTTTTATGGAGCAAGATTTACTTGGTCAAATCATCAGGAGGTCCCCATTATGTCTAGGCTTGATCGTTTCATCTCTCCAAATTGGCTCGACCTTTATCCTGAGGTTATTCAACTTACTTTTCCCAAACCTGCTTCTGATCATTGCCCTATCCTCCTCAACTCAAGCTGTGATAGTTGGGGTCTCTCTCCCTTGAGATTTTAGTTATCTTGGTTGGAAATGCAAGGATTCTTCGACCTAGTTGCTGATTGGTGGATTGGTTTTCAGTTCTCTCGGTGGCCAAGTGCGATTTTGGCCTTGAAAGTAAAAGCTTTAAAAGGAAAGCTTAAATCTTGGGCTAAAACTCACTACGGTGATGTCTCTCTGATTAAAGAAAGGTGTTGGTTGATTTACTAGTTCTTGACCAATTGGAACAATCTGGCCCACTCTTGGAGGCTGATAGATAGAGGCACTCTGAATTAAAATCTCTTTATCATAGTAAAGTCTGAGAAGAGGAGATCAAGTGACGTCAAAGGTCTAGGTCTCTATGGTTGCAAGAGGGTGATAAAAACAAAATTTTTCCATTGTGTGGATTCAGCCCGTAGAAGGTGTGATTGTATTTCTTGTCTAAAAGCTGGAGATCAAACCTTAGTTGAAAAAAACGACTTTTGCTGAGAGGAGTCCTCTCTATTTCCTCTCTTCCTGCTCAACATTGGCTTTAGAGTAGGTCTGGGCGACAGAGTGCTCTTTAGGCATGACTGTTATCTGATTGACCGCTGAAGGATCTTTTTCCAGACCTCTTCTGTATTTCCTACAACCCTTCTGCTCTGGTTCTACGGTCGTTTTTCCCGAAGGGGAGATTCAGTCATTTGGTGCCCCTCCTACAGAAGGAACCTTAATGACTGGATACATCATTGGCTGGGCTTCTTTACTCTCTCAATGGTTGTTATATCAGTTCTTGGAGAAAGGATAGAAGGATTTGGAAACTGGATAGTCGTGGTATTTTTACGTTGAAGTCCTTTTACTCTTTTATTTTGCAGAAGCGACTCCAACCCCAGTGCCATTTGGCTTGTTTGGAATCCTCCTCCTCCTTCAAAGTGTCAGGCTTTTTGTCTGTTCTGCTTGCCAGAATCGGATTCTCACATTCGATGTTTTGAGAACTTGTGAATCCAAACTTATGATTGTTAATGGCTGTTTGTTTTGTCTTCGTGACGAAGAGTTTGGTATCCACATTCTTCTCCAATGCGAGTTGGCTTATAAAGTTTGGTGTTGTGTCCTCTCTTGGTTCAACATGTGTTGGGCTTCCTGAACTCCCTCATTGCCCACCTTCAGAATTGGCAGTCTCCCTCCCTTTCCAGGAATGGGCGTATTCTGTGGAAATTGGCATTTGTGGCTGTGTTTTGATCCCTGTGGCTGGAACAGAGCGACAGATGTTCCAGGAATAAGGTCTCAATTGTTTCTGAAGTGGTTCAGGCGATCAAATGCTGGTGTGCTTGTTAGGCTTCTATTCTTCCTGATTTTAAATTTACCTTCAACCATTATCAACTCTTGGGGTGAGGTAATGCTTTATAATTTCCATCGGAATGTGCCCTCTTCTCCTCGGAAAACCTCCGCCTTCGGTTTTCTTCAAACTGAACTTTGATGGTTGTGCTCTTGGCACCCTCTGACCTGCTGGCATTGGTGGTCGCGTCAGAAACCATTTTGTCAGTGCCATCACCGATTGTGGCGATGGCATCATTGCTTTCTCTGGCCTGTGTGAGCCTTGTTTTGCATTTACCGCAGAAGCTAAGCACTCATCTTTGGTATCAAGCTGGCTAGCCAATACAATCTCAGTCCTCTGGTGGTGGAAGGTGACTCTTCTTGCACTATTACATGACCCTCCAACTCTGTTGTTTTTCCACGGGTCATTGCAGACGTAATTGAGGAAATTGTTGACCTTCACCCCTTCACTCACATTCTGAGGGTGGCTAATGGATTGGCAGACACCTTGGCTAAAAGAGGTGTGACCAGACCCCATGTGGTGACAGGTTAGCTGGATTTCTGTATGTCCTATTGCTTCTAGGTACTGGTTTAGCAGGTTCTTCCTGGTAAGGTGTTACTTAGTTTTGGCCCTCTGGGCGTTTTTGGGTGGTCGGCTGCTGTTTTGGCCTGGTTTTCTGTTTTTTCCTTTTGTCTTAATCTCTTTTCTGGCTCTGTTTGTATTTTCCTTTTGTTTTTAATAAAAGAATTGCTATCATTCAATTAATTTTTTTGCATGGCCATAAACTTTCTACCGAAAATCATATCATTAGCTTAAAACAATGTTATGAACTGTGCGCTTGTGTTCATATCTGTGTTTTAAACTTTGAAATGTGCTGTCAAATCTCTGTATCCTATATCCATGTCGTTGCTGGAATCTATTTCTGTGGATAATGCTGCAATTTGATTATTCATGATGTGCTTGTTCAGTAATGCGTTATGTTACTTATTCTTTATTTATTATTAAACTTTGGACACAACTTAGAAGTTACCAATGAAAAGAAAATATATACACACACTGTTTGCAGGACACCATGCATATTCCTGTGTTAGGGATCGTTATAGCATTCCTTTCTATCTGAAACACCAGCAATTGTTATGATTGTTTATTACATTGTTTACTTTTGCAGTGGATTTTGAATTTTTTTCTTGATTACTTTATATAGATAGATATAAGAAAATGTAACGCTGTAATTTCTGGCCCTAGGTCGTTAGCTCAGTGAAATGGCTTGAAGATGAGTTGGAATTGAATGCTCTCCACAATCCTGGGAGTCGTCGGGCTGACAGCAATGAGAAAGCTGCTATAGCTCAAAGAACTGCTCTTTCTGCTGCTTTAGGTGGCCGTGTTGAGGTGGCAGCAATGAGCACTATTTCAGGTCTCTGAATGAAAAACATTGTGTGGAGCATTAAGAGAATTTATTTGTATTTTTTGATGATAAATAAATTAGTCAAGTTGTAGTCAATGTTATGTCTTTAGGGATTTTTTTTTTTTTTTTAATTATAAATGGTAAGTAAGTTTATTATTCAAGAACAGAAATCCCCAAGAAAGAATACAAGAGATGGACCAGAAAGAGTCCCGAGGATATGTAAAAGGGTATCAAAGTGAATCCCAAGAATGTATCAATATTTACAGTCAATACAAAAAAATATATAAGGTAGTGAAAAGCATGACTCAATATCCTGAAAAATGCCCTCATTCATGGGCCTAGATCTGCTCATGTGTATGTGCCAGGAACTGAAGTTCATACTAATGTGGTGATGGGCATGCACGAAAGGCTTAATTACAATGCACAAATCAGCAAGTCTTTAGGGATCTATTTATTTTTTCTTGGATTGTGTTTCAATTGATTCTCACCTACACCTGTTGGTGAGTTGTCAAAATGTCTTACGCTGTTATCTTGATTTAAATTGTGACATCTTCATTTCATATCTTTTGTCATTTCTTTTCTGTGTAGGTGTTAAGGCAACATATCTCCTTGCAGTAGCATTTCTGGAGATAGTTCGTTTTAGTTGTAATGGTGGCATCCTAAATGGTGACTCTGTTTTGGGGCCGTCTAGAAGTGCCTTTAGTTGCGTGTTTGAATATCTTGTGACCCCAGATCTACTTCCTGCTGTATTCCAGTGTTTGAAAGCAATTGTCCATAGGGCTTTTGATACTGCGGTGGCATGGCTGGTAAGAGCTACACTTTTCTAATATTAAAAAAAAAGCTATATTTTTCTCGGTCCTCATATATAAAAAGTTTTCTCGATTTTTAGAAGCTATATTACTGGATCTGTTAAAAATTGAATGTTATTGACCTGAAAAATTTAAGTGATTGTTACTATCAACGAAAAAACAGTCAATTATTTGTCCATTTCAATATGCAGTAAACATCCTCCTTTTTTTTTGCTGATTGCATCATCAACATCAAAGTCATTTATCCCTTCATCATAAGTGTTTTTTTCTCAATTTTATTTTTTCAGAATTGTCATTTTTGAAAATTAGTTGAAATCAGTTGTGATTTCCGTTTCCTTTTTTACTCATATTTTGTAGCTTTGCTTGTATGTTGTTTTTATATATGTACTTGGAATAAATTTTATATGCTTCACTGTCTACTTTTCTGTACCCTGTTTTTGGGCTTTTGCAATCTGTTCATGTTCTTCACCAATTTGTCGGAAGCATGATGGTGAAGGTGCAACAACTACTACCTCTCAAAAAAGGGTGCAATATGTACTCAAGGTGCAAGGATCCTCAAGCTTAAGGCATCCGTTGCGGCATGAAGAAAGTTTTACTCAGATACCGATTTCAAATTTTAGAATACTACTTATTGACATCCTTCACACTTGTCACAGGTCAAAAACACTGAATTCTGTAAATAAAATATCAAGATGTGTGTCTATATATGTTTGTAAAAGGAATTAATTAACCTTAGTGTTACTTGGAATGTTAAGCCCATTTGAACACACCCACCTGCTCCCCGCACGCACAATATCCCTATTTTAAGCTAATGATGCTCAAATAATTTATTTTTGTCATAAAACAAAGAGAACAAACTAATTCTCAATTGTATATTTGGGTCAAGGTAAAGTTTGAAAAAAATTCCTTATATTATTTATTTATTCCTTTTGAAATGGTTACTTCATTGAAAGGGCACATGCAGTGCCCCAAAAGTGATTGTGTCTACAGGCGAAAGCCTTAAAAACAACCAATTACAAGCACAAATCCTCAAAAAACATACGCAGGAAAATGGATGAAACCCAACCAAAGGCCCAAAACAACCACAAAGAGCTGCTTTGGAAATTTCTGAATTGGAGAGGTCCTAGAAGTCTTCAAGGGTGGAATCCGACATTGCACATTTCACCTTGACTCTCCTAGTGATCTTTGAAGGGCTCTCTTCTTTGTTTGGTGATATTCGCAATCCCTGAAACTCATCGCTTAAAATCCTAGATAGATACATAAATGTTTATGTTATGGATCCTTTGACATAGGAGATTCATCTGTGTTGGACGCTTCTCCATGTCTGATTCTTCTAGACCATGCCATATTTTCATGGATTATTCTAATAGTAATTAACATTGTTTTGCATTGTAACAAAATATTTCACACCTTCTCTTCTTTTGTAGTCTAACTAGAGTACTGAAATGTTTTTGTTTGATTTATGTCAAGTTTATTTGTTAGGCTTGTGGGTTACCTTTCAACAGTCTATCAAAGTTGTGGAACAGGTTTTAACTCTTTCTTAATGGAGGAAAGGTTTGAGAGGTCCTGCAAAAATAAGTCAAAGATCTTTGGCATCAAACTTCGAGTTGGAAAGGGATTAGAACACTTTAGGATGGAACCTTTCTAGTTGAAAGTGGAGAAGTATTCAATAACTCTGAAAATTGATAGAAACAAAACTTGCTTTGGAGTCTAGTTGCAGTTGGTACCATTTGACATATTAAGAACATCGGTGGTTTCTTTCATAGGAAGTAGATAGTGAGAACATAGCGTCATGATTTTTGCCTCTTGGAGCTGCATGAGTTTATGTCAAGTGTTCATTTAATAAAGTGGCTATTGCTGTTATTAAAAAAAGTGGCTACTGTTTATTTTATGGTTTCTAAAAGAGTCCTTCGAGCATATGTGGCGTGCTAGAGAACGAGAGAGCTGCTCACTTATGATAACTAGACACTTGTTGGGAAAGCTTTCAGCTTAACAGTACTTATCTTGCTATCACATTATTTTATTATTTGAAGAAAACATATCAACTTTTCGGATTTTTAGTAAGTTTCTTATTTTTCAGTTCCTCCTTATTTTTGTTTGAAGAAGAATAGGAAACACGTAAAATTATGTTGTGTTCTGATGTAAGGAAAATTGGTAAATTTTTTCGTTCTCTTCAGTTATTCTTATTTGGTTCATAAGTGATCTTCTGATAGATGAAAGAAGAAATAAAAATTGGTTAATGCTTTTTATTTTTTTCTAAAGATTATCGCAGAAGAATACTTTGGACGTGCTAGGCTTGGGCTGAAGCTATCTGATCTCTTTCCAAGTAAAGTTGGACTTTCTGAGGTTTGAGCTGAAGCTTTACGATCTTTTTCGAGGCCAACTGGAGACCATACAAACATATGGTCCTCAGCCCACTTGGGAGATTGATCAAGTTAAAAGCTTTGAGCCTATTGTTTAGTATGGGTTGGGCTTACATCCAAGCCTACGAGGGGTGTTAGAGAATTTGAACATGCTAGGCTTGAGCTTTGGCTCCTCATGTTTTGGTTTAAAGCTGTCTAATTTTCTTTTGATCTCTTGGTTTGGGCTTGAGTTTTATCCTGAACTTGAAATCTTCTGCCTGAGCTGGGCCAGGTTGGTCTCGGCCAGTGGGCTAGGACTTAACTCCTTCACACTTCCACCTGCATTTCTAACACTTAAAACAACTATAAACCAACATCTATTGCTCAAACTACTATAAGGTAAGACCTTGCCAACTGTAGCATTTCTTTTATAGGACTAGGCATTCCTAGGCTTTTTACACCCCAAAATAAACCGGATAGACCGAAAGTAGAATCTGTAATTGGGGTGGGGTATTTCCTTCTTTTTCTTCCTCTTCCTCCTTTTTTTTTCAAAATGATGATGATATTTATTCTAGAATATTTCTTTTTTCATTTAAAATAAGTTGATGAAGTTTTCTCAGGTTATTCCTTGAACTTTTTCCATGGACCAAGATTATTACTCCAAATTTTAAATGAATTGAAACATGTTAAATGGTGAAGAGCTGAAGTTGTTTATATTTTTGATATTATGGATGATTTAGTGCTTTGGCAATCGTTTTGTTCATTGCTTGAAGTATTTCTTGCTTGAATTTTCATACCTGGATTAAGATCTGTTGCTGGTATCTGGCATGTTGTAGCATTCACCTTGAGGACAATTAAGTTAGATGGCTATAGTTTTGAATGAGCTGTGTTTTGGATTCCAGGAGGAAAGAATATCAGTAGCAGGCAATGAAGCTGAGTTGAGGGAGTCCATTCTTTCTGCTCATGCATGTTTTCTTATAAAACGCATGTCGCAGAGGGATGAGCATGTCCGTGAAATTTCTGTTAGCTTGTTGACACAACTACGAGATAGATTTCCACAGGTAATTTTTTTGTACATCACATGCCATTACTGGAGACAATTTGATTAATTCTCTCTCTCTCTTTTTTTTTTTCCTTTTAGAAAATTGAACTCAGAATTGGTTTATGGACATGCAGCTATTCTGGAATACAGCGTGTTTGGATTCACTGCTCTTTTCAGTTAATAAAAGTTCAAATTCTGCTTTTGTAAATGATCCTGCTTTGGTGGGCACTATCCGTTCTTTGTATCAGAAGATTATTCGTGAATGGATCACTGCCGCACTTTCATATGCTCCATGCACCACACAAGGCCTTCTTCAGGTATTCCAATTACTCTGTATAAAACTTGGATGTTCTTTTATTCTTGAGAGGGAGTGTGGTGGAGATCAAAGAGATACAAACTGTTGGATCATGTCAATCTTCATGAAATGGTGATTTATTTTTTTAGTTTTTTTGAAGGCCAAGGTGTCCAGGTCTCTTAGAGCACCTGACTAATCCTTGAGGCATGTGCAAACCTCCCTATCCACATACACTGGGTAACACTATGGGGAGTGGTCCTTTCGTGGTGAGAGTGACTTGTACCCAAGACTCTTTTGCATCTTGACTGCCATGTGTCAAGGTGTTTTCCCCATCTTTGGGGTTGGTATCATGAAACTTAATCGTATCTTCGACCATGTTCTCCATCACCCTACATTCTATTATGATCTAGCATACCTAGAAGTGTGCAAATGATGGTGACTCAAGGTGATCCCCTCCCCGCCCCTCTCTCTCTCTCAGAGGCACACACATAAGATGCCATTTGGTTATTTGGTTTGTTATGGTTTATTGATTCTTGTCTTTGAGAGTAAGAAACTTTAGCCATTTCTCCTAATAGTTTTCTCTTTTTAAGTAGTTTCATGGTTAATATATAGTAACTGTTCTTTTGAATCATTGAAAAGTTAATTGCTATTAAGAGTAGGAGAACAAAAGGCATTGAAATTTCCCCCTTTTCTATTTAAACCCTTTTTAGCATCCATTTGAGCTACATCCCCACAAAAGTTATTGAGATTGCCCACTGGGAATTTAGATATTCCTTTTCATACTTGCTTAGAAATGAATCTTGATGAGTGCTGAGCTATATGCATAACTTTACAAAGGTGAATATTGAATATGCTAGAAGATGGTGGATGTAGAGTGTGGTCTCATAAAGAAGCGCGTGATATAACGTCTAGAGGACCAACTTTTTTTTTTTTTGAATAGTACATTGAATGGCTAAACATGTTTCTACCGTGGATGGGTACATGGTGGTGAATATTTTGTTCTCTGCTGGGCTAAATATTCCAAGATCACTGCCTTAAATTCACCCTGCATTTGTTTCAAATGTCTTCGTGAAATTAAGTATTTTTACTTCTTCCAACTCTTTATTTCAGGAAAAGCTTTGTAAAAATAACAATTGGCAGAGAGAGCAGAATACGACTGATGTAGTTTCTCTTTTGTCTGAGATACGGCTTTTCACTGGAAAGAATGATGGTTGGACAGGCATTCGAACAGCAAATATTCCTGCAGTTATTGCTGCTGCTGCTGCTGCTTCTGGATCAAATATAAAAATAACAGTGTCTTTCATTTTGGAGGTTCTTTCAACTGGTATGGTCAGTGCAAATGCTAAGTGCCGCCATGCTATTAAAATTGATGGCATGAGAGCAGTTTCTTCACAATTGGGTGGTCCTCTGATGAAGTATGTGCAGGACCTTAAACAGTTTGTTAACACAGCCGAGAAAGGTGGTGTGGTGGATAAGTCCTCATTTTGTGAGACTTGTTCAGAGGCAACTGCACTTCTTCTTTCAAATCTGGTAGTAGTCCATTTATATTTTATTTTGTCATTCACATTTGTTTTGAATATGCTATGCTCTTTGTCCAGGTTGATCTTATGATACTTGTTTTTTTGTTGTTTTCTCTCTCTCTCTAAAAAGGGAGAAAAGTTACTGGATTATAAGTTTAAAGCCGCAATATCTTTGCAGGACTCTGATTCAAACTCAAATTTAGAAGGTTTCTCACAGTTGTTACGTCTTCTCTGCTGGTGTCCTGCTTACATTTCAACACCAGAAGCAATGGAAACTGGAGTCTATATTTGGACATGGATAGTTTCTGCCGCACCTCAGTTGGGTTCACTTGTCCTTGCAGAACTTGTTGACGCATGGTTATGGGCTATAGATACAAAACGTGGTTTATTTGCATCTGAAATGAGGTTTTCTGGGCCCGCTGCAAAATTGAGGCCTCACCTTTCATCTGGAGAGCCAGAAGAGTTGCCTGAAAAGGATCCCGTTGAAGGAATTACTGCCCATAGTTTATGGCTTGGATTCTTTATTGATCGCTTTGAGGTTAGGACATGTTGAATCCCTGTAGTCTTTTTTCCTTTATTGCTTTTCATTTGTTTTCACTGAATTTGTATTTGTTCTTGACATAGTTTGTATAATTTCCAATGCTTTCATGTCTGTGTATATGCCTCATTGTTGCCGTGTTAACTGTGTTTTTTCTGCGCATATGCATAGCATTAGGACTGTGATTAGGTCTCTTTCTCTCTCTCTCATATTTTACTAATAGTGGCCGTCCTAATAACAGAAGCGTCTCCTCATTGGAACTCACAATCCCTAATGGATTAAAGAAGAACAAAACCACTTTGCAGAAATAATTAGGAAGAACACCCCCTATACCTACATGTCCTGATTTTCACTTAGCAGCTCCATCAACGATAAGTTTCAGCTGATTCACTCCTGGTGCCTTCCACTTCTGAATTGGATTCTTTTTCACCCTCTACTCTTTAGAATTCCAACCATCTTCTAATGAAATCATTAAAATCAAGTGCTTTGACTCTTTTAGACCAATAAGCCAAAAAATCTAAAAGTAATTTAGCTTCCTTAGGCACCATTTGAAATAACTTCCCTTTAGAATAGAAGACTCTAGTATTCCTCGCGTTCCTTACTGACTGAAGATATTGACTGGGATCAATTGCTTTGTTATGTTCATCTATCTTTAAAAGCGTTGGAAACCAGCTTGATTAACCTCATTAACCGAGCTACTCATTGCCCATGAACAACTCATAAGGTTGAAGATACTGTCCCGTAACTCCTTCACAAAAGGACATCCTTGGAAAAGGTGATCCACATCCTCCCCCTCCTCACCATAAAAAGAAAGATATCACATTTAGAGGGTTATCTTGTAGGTGGCGAAAGCAAATGGGTACTTGATTCTGAGATTTTAGATATGACTAAATCCCTTCATGTTTTGGTTTTGACGCTGTCTCACTGAGATTACTAATATCTGATCTGGCTGCCAGGTGATAAGAAATTTTAAATCAAGCCTCTAGTATGGTGGAGATTCTCCACTTTTCACAAATATTTTGTACTGGAAGAGTTGGTATTTATCGTGACCATTTTAATTAGCTTAAGGTTGTGTTTGGATGGGGGGTAACGGTGGTAATGGGGGGTAACCCCAATTACCCCTGTTTGGTAACTAAGGGGGTGGGGTAAAAAATCAACTTTTTACCCCTACCCCTCAACTTTCAAGGGAGGGATTTTCATATTACTTGGGGTAACCTCTCCAAAATTTAACCCCCATCCAAACGCAGACAAAGTTTCTGTGAAATCTCTCCTACCAATCACAGTAGTGGAACTTTTGTAGTAATGGTTTGGAAGAGTTTCAGGTCTAAGTTTAGTGGATTGCTAATTATGATTGCTACTAGGTAAGGTGTTATGGGACCCAATACACATCTGCACCAGTGTTGACCAGAATAATCCTATTTTGAAAAGTCAACTGAGTAGTATTATTTATTCTACATAATCATTCTTTAATTCATTTTCTTTATTTGCCACCTTAATTGGCTCCCCTTTTCTTATTATCCATGTAACCTCTGATAGTAAAGTGAGACAATATAATATAGAGAAGAATTCTTCTCCACATCTTCTCCTTTTTCTTATCATAAAATTCTACATGGTATCGGACAAAAGATTTTCTGGACGACTTAGGACATTTTTTTCCGTTGTACTATTCTTTGCCGGGGTTGCTGTTCCTTGCTGGGACCCGGCGTCATCTTCGACTTCGATATCTGGGACATCTGTAGCGGACCTTTATTTTCTTCTCTCTTCTCCTCGTTTTTGGGCTATTCCCAGGTTTTCAAAAGCTTGGAGGTTTTGTGCAGTCCAACAGTACACCCATCACTTCTCGTCCTTCGATCCGTTCAACGGTCTGGCCTTTAACGATGGGAACCCTCACTTTCCTAGTCATTTTTGGAAGGCCTGTAAATCTGTAAGGTGGTTTTCGTTCTTTGCTCTCTCCAAATTTGTTTTTCAGCCCCTCCTTCCGCAACGATTGTACCCATTCGAGAAACCCATTTTTTGAGTTTTTTTCCCTTTTATCCACGTGGATCCTGCACTTTTGCCATGTAATAACCCGACCCAAGGTCACATATTTCGAGGATGTGCACTCTAAAGTTTGGTCAAATTCGAGCTTGGGAGCTCATGTTATGGCCTTTTGAAGGAAATTATGAATTTTTGAACACTTCATCAAATCTATTTTTGAATTTTTAAAATTATTCTAGAGTATTTATTTTTAACAAAATTTGACAGATAGCCTAAACTTAATATCTAGTATTTAATGAAATTTCCAAAATTCAGAAAAAATGTTGGTTTGAAAATTTTCAATTTTAAATACTCAAAGTGGGCCCATTTCTTTTAACTCTCTTAGTGTATACATTTTTATTTTGTAACTTGCCCACCAAGTCTATCTCTTTTGATTTTTCTTTAGAAAAATCTTATCCTCCAAACCTTATCCTGCAAATGGGTATTCGCCTTGAAGCATAATCCAGATGGATCCATTGTCAGATATAAGTCTCGTCTGTTTGCCAAAGGCTTCACACAAACTTATGGGGTGGACTTTCAGAAAACCTTCTCCCCTGTGGCCTAGATTACCTATGTTCGAATCTTGATTTTCCATTGCCACTACTCATGACTGGCCTCTTCATTAATTAGATGTGAAGAATGCCTTCCTTCATGGTGATCTACAAGATGAAGTATATATGCTTCCACCTCTGGGGTTTGTCAAGCAGGGGGAGCCCAACTCTGTCTGTAGACTCAGGAAGGCTCTTTATGGCCTCAAGCAGTGTCCACGGGTATGGTTTGAGAAGTTTAATAGTGCTTTGTTGCCTTATGGTTTCTCCAGATGCCAGATGGATCACTCAGTATTTATCTACTGCTTTCACTCTGTGGTCATGATTCTAGTGGTGTATGTTGATGGTATTGTCCTCACAGGTAATAATGATGCATCTATTTCTACATTCAAAGAATATCTATGATGCATATTTGATATTAAAGATCTGAGGCCATTAAGTTACTTATTGTTGTCGGCCGTTCTTCTCGAGGCCTCTCTCTATCTCAGTGCAAGTATGCCCTTGATCTCCTACAATATGCCGGGTATTCTGGATGCAAACCTGTTGATATTCCGCTAGATGTAACACAAAGTCATCTACTTCAGAAGGGACTCTTTTTGATACTCCTGCATTTTATCAAAAGTTGGTGAGTAAACTGATTTACCTCACTATAACCCGGCCAAATTTATCATATGCAGTTGGTGTGGTCAGCCAATTCACGCATGCTACACGGGATACCCATCTTCATGTTGTCTTTTGCATCCATTGCTATCTTAAAGCTCATCCTGGCCGGGGGTTGTTCTTTGCACGGCAATCTTCTTTCTTCGTTCGTGGATACTCGGGCGCTGATTGGGCCGGCTCTCCTGATGAATGTTGCTCCACCTCCGGTTATTGTGTCTTCTTGGGCTCTTATTTAGTCTGCTGGCGTAGCAGGAAGCAATCTGAGTAGTTGTATTATTTATTGTACATAATCATTCTTTTATTCATTTTCCATTTTTGCCACCCTAATTGGCTCCCTTTTTCTTAGTTATTCATGTAACCTTTGATAGTAAAGTGAGAGAATACAATACAGAGAAGAATTCTTCTCCATATCTTCTCCTTTTCTTCTCCTTTTTTTGTTTCTTATTATAAAATTCTACATAAGGTGCTTTATCCATTTTTTAGGCCCTAGGGTTTTAGATTTATTTGTTTTTTTGACTTTATGAAAAGGTAAACATTTGTCGTTACTAACCCAAGCCTGTGTCATTATAGAATCAGCTGAAGTGAGTGACTTGATTATTGTTTCTTGTAATGAAATCATGTCCAATTGTAATCTTGTACTTTGTGCTTGTTCAATTGTTCTTGTAGATTTCTTTCTTTTATAAAATTTCTATTGATAGAAAATAATTAGAAAGATTGGCTTGTGATCTTGAACCCCTATTGAATTTTTGAATGTGAGGGCTATTAGTTCTTTGGATCACAACTTCGATTAATCTCTTTATATCATGGTGTTATTTCCTCTTAAGTTACAGGGGAAAGACAGAATACCATAATTGGGCAAACATTTTGTCGTGACTTTATTAATCATATAATCATTGTTGAAGTTATTCCTTTTGTTTTTATTTGTGCAGGTAGTTCGACATGATAGTGTTGAACAACTCTTGCTTCTAGGTCGGATGTTACAGGGAACTGTGAAATCTCCTTTCCATTTTTCCCACCACCCTGCTGCTGCTGGTACTTTTTTCACTGTCATGCTTCTTGGGCTTAAGTTCTGCTCGTGTCAATCGCAAAATAATCTACAGAACTGTAGAACTGGCATTCGTTTGCTGGAGGACCGTGTTTATCGGTGATTATATTCTCTTCCCTTTTGAATTGCTTTCTGAAATTTAAGTTATACATGCTATTGTTTAGCTTAAGAGTGTCGTGGTATCTTTTATCGTCATATAGACTCTCAATTCAATTTCTCATATTTCTTTGCTTCATGATTTGGAATATTTTATAATGGCATCTTATCTTTTTTGTCCAATGCATCTGCAACAAATCATGCTGCTAGCTTCTTAGTTGTATGTCATGCCTCTGTGCTTGTGAACTGGATTGGATTCTAAAGGGATTGGGCGTTTCTTTTCTCAATCCTATACTATTTCTATGACTCTACTCTTACCTCTTGATATGTTGTTCTTTGAATGCTCAAATTAGAACTAATGCACTAATGCACCGGATCCCATCAGAACTCCAAAGTTAAGTGTGCTTGGGCGAGAGTAGTACTAGAAAAAGATCTAACCTTATTACCGTTAAAAAAAGAAATAAATATAATGTCCAAAAAGTTGCTGAGAGCATGCATCCGACAATTCAAAGTTTGTCATCATGGATGTTATTCCAATCAAGTTATGATGTGTGGCCCGGCATGCCGTCTAGAAGTTGAATAAATTGTCATTTATTGAGTGGCTCATTTGACAAACTCCTGTGGCAATGTGACAATTGCTCAATGTTTTAGCCATGAAGGGTGTGACTATTTGAAAAAAGAAGTTAACTAGCACGAAATGTGGAACTTATTTAGTAGGTTTAAAATGTATATATAAATATATTTTGTAATACCCTATCCCAAAAAGTCCCACATTCCTAGTGGCATTGAAAATTCCCTGGTATATAAGTAGTAGCCTTCCTCTTTCTAGTACAAGGCCTTTTGGGAGCAACAGTGGGTTGGCTCGCCAAAGCAAAGCCGTGCGGGTCCATGTGTAGGCCCAAAGCGGACAATATTATGCTAGCGGGACGGGTCGTTACAAATGGTATCAGAGCATGGTTCAACTCTCTGCCTGAGGGTGTGGGCTTGGTTGTTGTGTGTGCAGAGCAGGGGACGGCTCTGGCTTCAAGGGGGATAGATTGTAATACCCTGCCCCAAAAAGTCCCACAATGTTAGTAGCATTGGAAATTCCCTGGTATATAAGTAGTAGTCTTCTTCCTTCTAGTACAATGCCTTTTGGGAGCAACAGTGGGTTGACTCGCCAAAACAAAGCCGTGCGGGTCCATGTGTAGGCCCAAAACGGACAATATTGTGGTAGCAGGACAGGTCGTTACATATTTTGATGACTGAGAACCTCAAGACCCACCTCTCCCCGAGTATGAGGGCATTGGGTTAAATTGGAAATTCCTAGAGAAGTTGCATGTTTTAGTTTGTGCAACAACTTATATCATCAGCCTTCTTGGATGCATATATTGCCAACACTTACCACTTGACCATCTAGGACATTGATTTTAGCTTTATTTTGCACAAGCACCAATATTGTTCCTACTCACTTTGCAATTTATTGTATCCCTTCTCCTAGAGTGACTATTTTTTATTCTTCATTTTTTTTAAAGGTAACTTCATTAATCAATTAAAAAGGAAAACGATTACAAAGGGAGCAAGCACAAAATGCTAGCAACTCCAAAGAACCAAACATGAGGAAACACCCCCAAAATTACATCAAGTTGTTCACAATATCCGAAGATAAAGAAACACCCTAACGAGCTAACTCATCAACCTCTAAATTTGCTGAGTGAGGGGCCCAAGACACCAAATATCCATACGACACCATGGAATGATGAATCTTGTCAATTTTATCTAGATAGCACCAAGGGCAAAGAGACCCCGCAACCCAACTGACAACAATCTTAGAATCACCTTCTAGGATACTCCCAACTGCTCCAAATTCTTCCAACGCCAGCACACCCCTCCACGAAGTATATAACTCTGCATCTAACATAGAGCCATTGAGGAGAGGACCCGCAAAGGATAGCACACCGCCACCCAAATCATTCCGAGTAATTCCTCCATAGCCTGCTAAACCGGCCTCTTGCACACAATTTCCATCAAAATTGAGTATAAGAAGACCCGTGCAGGAGGAGACCACACCACTGACCTAATCGGAGCTGACTGTGACATGAAATGATCCACCGAGTTCCAAACACGTCTAATACTGAAATCGCAACTCCCTTGAATCTTCCAGAACCCATTATCTACCAAGCCACTTTGCTTTTAATAACCTCAACAAGGTGTGTAACAAAGGACTCTCTTCCTTCAAAAATCTTGGAGTTTCTTTCCAATCAAACAAACCAAACAATGCTCAAAATAGTGGCTGCCGAAAGAGACTTTCTAAATAAGAACTTCTTCATTAAATAAATTTAATCACGACTTCGGCTAACAAAAATCTCCCCCTTACAGCTGAAAAAGAAGCACCAAATCTGATATACAAAAGATGATTAACGAAATGCTCATCAGCCAAATACAGGGAGCATGCGTTAACAATGAGCATACGACTTCTCCGCAAGTTATCTATAGTCAGAATTTTCTCCAACCATCCAAACACCTACACCTTGAAAGGTGGTTCTTCAGTTCCTTATATTGGGGCTGTTTTTTTGTCTTTTGTGCATGTGTTAAACCATCCTACATGACATTTTCTTATTTTTCTATTCCTTTGAGGCAACTTTGCTGCTACCGCTGAACTTTTATATTTGTTCAGAAAAATGACTTCATTGAAATTCCTGGCATATTGCCAATTTGGTTCTTTGAAAATTTTGATTCTGGCCTTGTGTAAGCTGTCACTCTTTCCTAAAGTTGTGGTATGACTCATAAATTTAATAGCTCAAATAATTGTGCAATTTATCTTCTTAATACAACTTCCCATTTAAACCCTCAATTCCCAGGGTTCATTCCCAATTCCCATACCCATTTATCAACAATCTTCGTCTAAAGTTGTTTCATTTCCCCTTTCAAGTTCACCATCTTATTATTAGTTAACTTCTCTCTTATTTGTTATCTAGCTTTTAATATGAACATCCAAAGTTAATATATCAGGTTGTGAGTCTCCTAGAATGAAATTACAATCTTGAAGATTTATTTGTTCTCTTCACTATAGTAAATTGTAATTCGTGTCCTATTGCATCCACTCTTAAAAGTCACATGGTATTCTTTTTTATCATAGTATGTATTAGTTATTGTCAAGTCTAAAGCCATTTGAAAATCAACGATAGATTTCCTGTTCCCCGATATTATTCCTCTCCCCAAAACCGTGCTCTCTATATGTACTTTTGTAACTATCATCATTATTCTCTACATATCCACTAAAGTCTCCAATTATTATATTTTCTCATGTAGGTATGTTTTTCACTATTTCTTCATTGAGCTGTAAGTTTTGTTTTTCCACCAATTTTGCCTAATCTAGATTGAGTTGCATTTGTGATTATCTTTAACCATTCTAACTTTATTACTCTATTTTAAGTTGTTTTTCTTTTTTACACTACTATCAATAATATATGTGTCTTAATGTAAGACATACTTTTTAAATTCAACAAATCATGTTGATGTTATTGTGCTTGTTTCAGAGCCTCCTTGGGTTGGTTTGCTTATGAACCAGAATGGTATGACACAAATGATAAGAGTTTTGCCCAGAGAGAAGCGCAATCTGTTTCTATATTTGTCCAACATCTTATGAATGAGAGAACAGATGCATCTCAATCTGATTCATCTTCTAAAGGGCGGGGACGTGAGAATAGGAGCTCTTTGAGTGCTAAGGTAAGGTTTGATGGCATATCATCTTCGTCATCATCATCATCATCATCATCATCACCTACATCACCACCTCTGAAGCCATTTATCCATCTCTTTCGACATCTTCCTAATTGATGCCCATATCACTTGAACCCACTACTTTTTTTAATTGTAATAATTAGTAATTATGTTTTTTACCTTTACATATGTAATTCATAAATACACTAATTAAGCACCTGAGTTGTGCACTCCCATCTCTGAAATAAATTATGTACTCGTCCTCTAGCCATGAATTTGAGATGCACTTCTCCAGCTTGTTCGTTTAGCTGATACATACTTTTTTTACAGATGGATCAATATCACCCTGTTTGGGGGCGTATGGAGAACTCTGCTGCAGCCCGTGAAAAACGGAAACAATTACTACTGATGTTATGTCAACATGAGGCTGACAGGCTTGAAGTCTGGGCACAACCTGTAAATTTAAAGTATTTCCCATCCTATTACTTATTTTTTTTAAAAAATCATCCTATTACTTATTTCAATCTTTAAATTGGTGTTGATAACATGGTTGTTCTGATAATATGGTGAATTTTGTCTAAAGAATGGACTGCCGTTTGATTTTCTTGTAACTTGATCTTATCATTTTTATCCAGGGAAAACAGCTCTCCTCGTTCTAAAATTAGTTCAGAGAAGTGGACTGAATATGTCAGAACTGCATTTTTTGTTGATCCTCGGATTGCATTGTCTTTAGCTTCAAAGTTCCCAACAATTTCTTCTGTGAAGTCTGAAGTAACTCAGTTGGTTAACGTATGTCTTATTTTCTACATTTCAGTTTTAATGATTTAAGTGGTTTTGTTGGAATGTTTCATTTTAACATTTGATAGCCTTAATGTTTTCATCCATTAGAAATTGGAAGCTTTATTCTTGGTCTTGCCAATGTATACAGCCATAATTGCCAAACTTGTTTCACTTGCCATTTTGATTTTCTTCCAAGATTCTCATGTATCTCTCTGAGGTGGGCCACTTGATTTTATGGAAATAGTGGGCTGAATTGAATTGTGAATAACTTGCTTATCTCACCATGGTAGAGCCTATTCAAGAATGAGGCAATGGTGTGATCCATTCAACTAGGGACTTAGAACTATTATCAAAATCATCAGTTTATTTAGTGTTGTACATGGGGGAAGTTCAGGTCATGACCAATATATGTTGATGGTATATGTGGTTGGCATTAGGAATTGGGATAAATATAGTGCCAATAGACTAATGGTTTCAGCTAAAATTCCATGCTTGCATTTAGAGATGCCAATGGGTGATTGGCTAACTGATTATGTTAAGAAATATGGTGAAGGTCTGGCTTTTGGATCTTATGCAAATTGGGTTCAAGACGTAAGTCTATTTATTTTAAGTAGGTTTAGGTCCATGTCTTAAACACAAAATGCTTGGTAATAATTATAAGAGGGATTGGGCATTGGGGTAATACCGTGTGCACATAGCTTGGTGGGGCCGACCAAAGGACATGTTGGAGAGGTGTTTGAGTATCTGGTGTACCAAAATCATCTTGATTGGATTAATCAAGCTATGCTTTTGAAGCCTACATAAGTTTTGGGATTAGGGAATAATTTAAAAGTGATCAGATTTTGGAGGCCTTAAAAAACATTACGTTTCTAACCAAACCATCACTATAACCATTAGTATCTCCACCATGTGCACCGTAAGGTTGCATGGGTCAACACTTGGAATAATATTTTTAGGTTTGGGTCTTCAAACTCTACCCATTGATCACCTGTTAGCATTATAATTAATCCATTGAGACTTGTCATATCGGGTTGAGTTGACTGACCGGTTAAAGTGTTTTTTTTTTTTTAAGTTTGAGAAATAACAGAAATAATTATATTAATAAAGAAAAATGATAGTACAAATCACGAGTAAAGGAGACTTAAACATGAACAACCACTAGTAGCAAAGAAATTTACTTGAGAAATCCCTCAGGTTCCCAGGAAAGACAAAACACACATGCCAAAAACAAACAAGAAATCCCACCAATGATTCTAAATTCCACTCCCTAAAAACAAAGGAAAAAGACGCTCTTGTTCTCCCTATCCACCTGCACTGTGCTAATAGTTAAAATTACTATTAGGTGTTGGTTGAATTGGAACAAATAAAACCTTATATCAGTGTATAAATAAAGTTCAATTTTAGTGACTTCATTTTGTAGCATAGGTGCTTGAGATTCAAGTAAATTGAGTTGTAGGTGCCATAGAACAACTATAATTAGCTTGTCATTCCAAGAGCTTTCTATGGAAAATAAAGTTGGTAGTTAAGGAAAAGTCAAACAAATTCTTTAGTACTTAATGTAATCTTCTAAATTAAGGAATTTTGATTGCACATTTAGCTCGAGTTGTAGAATGGGGTCAATCCATGTTAGGATCCTTTGGGACCAACAAGTTTAATGCATGTATAATAGTGTGTCATTGATATGTTATATAACAAGGGAAAGTTGATACGAGGGTTTTTTTTCAATCACGATCATCAACAATATCGAGGCATTTGTCCCATATCGTTTTAATGTTTTATCAACCACTATCACAAATATTGGTTATATTATCTCTATTGAATTTAACCACTTTACCTTTTGAACATATTCTTAATATATAAGTAAAGCCCACAGTTTTAAATATATCCTCTTGTGGATATACAACATTGGTAATATTTTCTGTTGTTTGAGGGTTTTTTTTTTTTTTTGTTTTTGTTTTTTGGTATGATAATGTTGATGGCAATGATGGTGGGGTTCATGATGAAATCCACAAAGTTGGTATGTGGTGGAATTCAGTTGGTCTCTATTATAAACTATTTATAAATTAGAATATTATGTTAGTTTGAACATGCTCATCCAATGAGATCTTTAATGGATCTTTTAACATTCAAATTAGAAAAAAGAACAATAAGAAGAAAATAATCAACTCATGGACTGTGATATTACTTGCTGTTAACACCATGCATGTGCATCATATTAGTACAAGGTTGAAAACACCAAACTATGTATGCCAATATTCAAAGGATTCTTTCATTTCAAAAAATAAAGTTGTGATTGTTCAATGTATATAATAAAGGGATTCAGAAACAGCATTTGTAACTGTATAGGATAGTTTGAACACATTCTGAGATTGGTAAACAAGTGTATAAGATGAATATAACATGTAACATAATACATCTTTGCTTTGTGTTTATAGTCTTCGATATGATTTACTTTTGGTTTTACCACCTCTAGAGAAACAGTAGCTTTCTATTCTATTGCTAGAATTGCTATTCTTTTTTATGGTTTGGTTTCTTGTCATCTATTAGCTTCCTTGGACACACACTAGCACTCTCTTCTTTTATGTGAAGCTTTTCCATTTATAAATGATGCATTTACTCAGTAAAGATGGTGCATTAGGGCTGTCATTCCAGAATTTGCTTCTTTTTGTTGGTAAACAAGGCAAAAAGGGTTCTGGTGGTTGATATTGATGTGATTATTTGCCGACACTAACTGCTAAAACTTGTGTCAATGAATCACATATTTTCTTATTAAATTTTAGTAAAGCAATTTATTTATTGCTTTCTTGTACATGTGTGCTGAACAATAGTGTTGGTGGTTTACCAACACATTTGATTGAATACTAATTTGGCTGTTCTGGTTCTTGAGCTTGTTCATGGGAAATCTCTACTACAGTTCGAATGAACTAATTGTAGTTTCCTTTTTTTTTTTTGAATTTTATTTTTCTAAGCAGTTTAACTTTATCTTGTATCGTATTGTATATCACTGAGTTGGTGATGTATTATATGCAGTCGCACATATTGGAACTTCGAACAATACCCGAAGCGTTGCCTTTTTTTGTGACTCCAAAGGCAGTTGATGAAGATTCAATAGTTTTGCAGCAATTGCCACATTGGGCTTGCTGTTCAATTACACAGGCCCTTGGTTTCCTCACACCTTCGTTTAAAGGACATCCTCGTGTCATGGCCTATGTTCTTAGAGTCTTGGAGACCTATCCTCCTGAACGGGTCACCTTTTTTATGCCACAGCTTGTACAGTCTCTCAGATATGATGAGGGGGTGAGTTTTTGTATCACATCATCGTCATTATCATAATCATTTTCATGTTGTTTATCACAATCTTTTCATTGTTGTGATGTTTGTTGTCCTTTGCAGAAGCTAGTGGAAAAATATTTACTTGGTGCAGCTCAAAGAAGTAATGTATTTGCTCATATTTTGATATGGCATCTCCAGGTGATTTGTTTTCTCTTTCATCATGTTTGTTATGTGTAATGAGGTTCTTTTATCTCCCACTTTCCTCCCCCCAAAAAAGGTATCATGGTTGAAATATCTAAAACTCAACCTCATCTGCACTTAAATGAATTGTACTCACATGAGACTTGTTTTAACTTGGTTGGCTTCTTCCAACTCAGACGAGCCTCATCTGTTTCTTCAAAGTAGTGTAAAGTGATTTGTTTGATATATGGTTTTGCTTTCACGAGTTATCTGGGATGCTGTGTCACTTTTGTGTGACCCAGACTGCATGGGTTTTGGTTGGGGTGTATGCAAGATAATAATCCTACCAGACTTACTGAGATGGGCCATAAAAAGAACAAGGGTGACTATTTATTATAACACTCCCACCTAAATCCGTGAGTGAATATGCATGAAGTGCTGTCGAACTACATATAGATACAATTTGAATACAAGGGGAACATGTTACCTGATGCAGACATGGTAGGATAGGACACCCTGCTCAATCGCTAAAGCTGAAGCTTAGTAAGAACCGACACGAGTTTAACACAACCCGCGAATATCAAATAGTAAACCCAACTCACTAAGTAAAGAATTAATTGAATCAATTAATTTAAGGACACACACAATTGGGTTTTAAAGAAAAAGTCTGATTAATTTTACCAAAAAAAATCCACCACAACTACAAATCTAACTTGAATCTCTATTTTCGGAAAACAAATTGAAGTAGTTGAAAACTGGTTTGTTTTAATTAAAACAACGCCCAAAACACCTTAATTGGGTCTAATAAAAATCAAGTCTATAAGATCAAATCTGAATCAAGCTTGGTTTTATTCAATTAAAATCTGCCCAAAGAAGAATTAAAAAAAACTCTTTTAATCCTTTCGAATTAATCCAAACATTGTTCTTAAAAATTGGGTAATATTTTCAAAGAAAATCAATCTCAAAACCAAATTTTCCAAATAAATTAATGCCTTAAAAATCAGTTCAAGAATCACTGTTTCAAACACTCCTACACGTTTAGACTCAACGTGGAATATGGGTTTTCACTACGAGTCAACACGACTCAGTCAATTAAACCATCAGCGGTCACGCTGATTTCACGAGTTTAATCAACACAAAACTGATTCAATTATAATCCAAACACTTAAGAAAGTTCAGGATTACCTGGTTCTTGGAGAGGGAAATTTAGTCTGTCTACATGTCTCTAACTCAGTTAGAACTCAGTATATTACTTTGCTCGATTCGGCCTCAAGCCTTGGTCGTACCAACCTCAAGCAAAATTTGCTTAGAAAAAGACTAACTTTTATTTCTCTAATTCTTCCCTCATAAACGCTGATTACAATTACATATATAGAATAATTTCAAAGCATGGTGAGCCAACCCTCACATGGAATTAAAGTCAACTAAAACTTGTAATCCTAAGTAAACTTCGAAAAACTAATCCTAACTAGACTAAAATCCTACCAACGATTGCTGCTTGGTATCCAATTCAAGCACGTTTGGAATTCTGATGAGTCGCCAAATGTGATGTATTTGTGCGCCTAAGGATACTCGAATTCTTGCCATGAATTAATTCAAAATTTGAATGAGTTGATTGTTTTGAATTCTCAGGTGCACATGGCCTTCACTTGTTGCTTCATACTTGTAACTTGTAAATGTGACATTGTTGGACCTTGGACAGATAATTGAGCTTTTGTATTTAGGTCAATTTGATCTCAATTGGGTATGGTGTGCTGGGCTTAGCTTGTTTAGGCTTAAAATGACCCAACTGCTCATGCACCCTCCTGAATCAAAAATAAAATTCTCATCCTTCCACTTGGGGCCTGAACTTGCTAATTTGTTAAGGCACCACCTGGATCAAAATTAAAAGTTTGATCATGACCGCAAATGCCCGCATCATTACCCTGGAGAAAACTTGACATATTGGGGCGGGGTGAGCCTACCAGGTTCAGAATTCAACGTACAAAGAAAACTCCAATTGTGGCAAATTCAGCAACATTAACTCCCGAAAACTGTGATAATGATGGCCCACTATGCCACTCTAAATTTAAAAGCTCTGCTGTTTGATCCACATTCTTACAGGTATTTCTGTCGGTCCTAATGTTCCTTTCTTTCCAAATTGACCATAATACTGATGAAGTATTATAAACCAGAGCCAAACAGATTGGGTTGCTCCTATTTAGTTGCACCATGTTTTGGGAAGCTTGGCTGCATTTTCCTAGACTGGTGCACAAACGATCAATGGCACTTCGAAAAAAGAAGAAAAAGTGATCCATGATAAGGTCCTTATCAACAATTCCATCTCTTTGTTTGGATGCTATGTGTTTGCTCTCTGTCTTGATGTGTGCTCTTGTATTGCTCTCTTATACAAACCCCGTTTACGCTACTGCATTTCTAGATATTGCTATTAATAAAAACTCATTTTAGTCTCTGTTCGAAAAAAATAAAGAGAACGCCATCTCAGCAGAAGACTATGACTTTGAAAGGGCATTATGAGGCTGCTAGAATCTGATTTTGGGATCCATGTTGAGTCAATGAAGGGTAGAAAGATCTAACCACGAAATCACCACTTCTTTCTAACTTGAGATATGTGGTCTTGCTTTGAAGTGTCCATGTTCACAACCTGAAATTTTGCAAATGGGCTGATGAATTTAATGATTTCTTCTACATTCTGATTTCCTTGGAACAGTGGAGAACAAATAAAACTATCATATCTTCAGCTATAAATTTTTCATGTGATCATCTCTCAATAAAGTTGTCCTGTGGAGATGTGGGCACCACTTGAATAAGTCGTAAGACATTCTGGTGGGAATGCCGACCACTATGCCAGTGAAGTGGCTTGAAAAGCGAAGCGAGCCGGAGTAGCACACATGTCCTATTATACAAGTGCACTACTCTCTCTTGTCGAACCAGATTATATCCAGATCTAAAGATCTACTGATCTTTCTGTGAGCAGAATCTCTCAACCATATATATTTCCAGAATCTAATCAGTTGACCATCCTGAGGGACATGCCTTATGATACTATTTTAAGGAAGCAGCCATTCTGCATGTATCGTTGCACATACTAGAAGCTGATTGAGAATGATGATCAATTCTCCAGCCTTCATGTTTGACCATATTTCTCAAGAAGATTTCATTTCCATTGCCTAATCCAGTCATCTTTTATATGGCATAACCACAGTCCCAATAATGCCTTGTTCACAGTAGCTAATGGATGAATGCCGCCTTCATCTCTTAACAAACTCTCCTGTTCCACTAAGTGGTACTTTCCCTCATCATCCAAATTGTTTCATTGTAAATCCTGTTGAATCTCCTCATGACACTCAACCATTATAGCAGGAAATTGAAAACTTAGATACGAAAAGATTGATAGACTTAACCACCCTATGCTTGTGGTCTACTTGGTCCCATTCGCCTAATGAATTATGTGGGACCCGGGTGGGCCCTTCATATTCATTTTTCAATCGTACCATGTCATTTCACCTTCTGTGGTTCCACTTTTAATAATCTTCTTTTTGACTTTCTAAGCGTATAGGAAGATGATCTCAACATTGCAACATTATTATCACTTGATGTGAGAAAAGAAAAGAAATGTTTAGTTCATTTGATAATTCATATCATAGACCAACTAGATATTGAGTTGATTTGCACTTTCATTTTCAATTGTGCAAAATTACATATTAAGAGCATGATATTAATTGTCTACAAAATTTTCTTTAACGACTGCTGAATCATATTCTAAAATGAGTTTTTCCTACTCCAACAGCATTTGAAATTGAAAAATGCTGACATTCCTGCAGGGGAAGTTTGTGTCTGAGCATTCCATTTCAATTATTTTGATTTCTATAACTGGCATTTGTTTTTAAATTTGTCATGCTAATCTTGTTAATGTGTACTTGCGTTCTATAAATGTAGGGAGAGACAATTTCAACAGAAGCAGGAAAGGACACCGTTCCTGGGAAGGTATGTGTTTTATCTTTTCCTCTTCAGTATCATTCATTCGATACTATGCATGACAATTATTTCCATATCAATTGCTTTTGTCTATGTTATGTACTGTGGAGTTGTAATTGGAAACTTTTTCAGGAAGGTAACTTCTCAGACTATGACTTGTTAGTATGAGAAAATGTTGCTTTATTGAGTTTGAGTTAAAAATCGATTTGGGAGATGTGGTAAATTCTTTCTTCCTGAAATGACATTAGATTATGCCTTTGAATGATACGACATTGACAATGTCATTTCATCTTCTAATGGCAATGTGAATTATAGATATTTTTAGCAATCAATGTATGGCATTGTACAGTCAAACATTAATGTGGCCCCAAAAGGTGTGACTGGCTTTCACATGCAGCTCCTTATCCTCTTCGTCAAATCTTATGGCCTCTCATGACCAAAGGGTGGTTTACTATCCCCACAACTAATCCTTTGGTCTATTTGGAAGGAGAAGAATTTGAGGATCTTCAAGAAGAAAGTCGTTGAGGAAGACCATATTTTCCAAATGGCTAATTGGAGATTGTATGCATGGCTTGTGGCTAGTAAGGAATTTAAAGGATGCAAGATGTTAGATTTTTATAGATCTTGTGAGGGTTTCATTAGTGGTAGACCTAATAAGGAGGTAAGGTAACAAATATGGTCCACTACCTGCGTGGTACGTTCAAATTTAATGTGGATGGGGCTTCAAAGAGAAAACCAGGGCCAACATGGATAGGAGTTGTTTTGTATTACTCAACGGGTTCATCTTCTTTAGTCTTCTCTGAATCAGTGGGCACGAGGGATTCAAATGAAGCCGGGCTCTTAGGTATTAGGAGAGCCTTGATTCTGTAACGGTCAGGGGAAGCTAATAATTGATGGGGATTTGGCAAATGCGATTAAATGAGCTATGGGATCTAAGTGCCCTCATTGGAAAGTTTCAGTAGCTAGGGAAATCAGGGCGCTATGCTCAGGGAGGGAGATCTTATTCTCACTGGTCAAGAGATAAGCAAATGGAGTCGCAGATTTTCTAGCAAAGTGGGAGTGGATAGGGATTATATTGAGGTTTTTTTCCTTGGACTTAAGGGAGTGATCTCTGCACTCTCGGGTTGTTTATTTTAATTACAAAATTCTGGGTCTCATGTTGTAAATATGTTTATAGTTTAAAAAGAAACTGCAATTTTTTAAGAAAGTTGAAGGATTAGAATGTAGAAGAGTTCAGGTTTCAGAATTTTGAAGGAAAGAAACTGCTCACAAGTTGAGGGGATGTGGGGGAGGATAGCAATGGTAGTAGTATGAAGAAAGGAAAGAAGTTGAAATGCCGGTTGTGGGAAGTGTTGAAAGGCAAGGAGGTCATGTGGTAAAAAACTCAAGGGCATTATGCCTTATTACTGTGACAAAGAAAGGTCTTGCAATGAGAATCTTTGAAAAAGATGGAAGGGCAGTAGGAAAATTACATATAAAACAGGTGATTGGATCTGATTTTTCATCCCTATTTGCGATGAGGACACTGGGTGGGATTATTTTTGAAGCTACCTATTAGGAGCAGGCTTGTTAGGTGGAAAGGAGGTTTGAGGAGGTGGTTGGAGGGTTTGGAAGGGGACAAGGTGCTTTTAATTTTGATCCATTAAGCGTTGCTGTGATGTAGTCAATGTACACTTTAGACAAACTTTATACCAAAGAAGGAATGACAAAAAGAGGTGACATTTGAAATCTATTAGTCTCATAGGGAAGGTATACACAATCACAGCAATTGTTCCAGCTAACAAATTAAAGTGTTGGTGGGTTTATTGCAAATGAAAGAATCCAATTAAGAAAGAAGATAGGCATGAGGGACTTTTAATCTAAATCAAGATGGAAAAAGCATATGACCATGTCGATTGGGGTTTTCATGATTATTTATTTTATAGAATGGGTTTCAGGACAGGTGGAGATCAATGAGGTCTTGTATCATAAGGACATCTTTCAATATAGGTAAATGGTTCTCCATGCTCTCTATACCAAGCTTATTGAGGAATTAAATAGGGAGATCCAATGTCTCCCATTATCTTTTTGATGGTTGCAATTGGTAAATCATTCTTTACATTTTCTCCTTTCAAATCCCACCATCTAATTTTGGGAGGCTCCTTTGTAGCTATTTTTTGTGATTTATTCTTTATAAGCAAGTACAACACTAGTAGTCTATGTTGTGTGTTGTGAGGTTCTCACCTGGAATGACTTTGCAATCTCTACAATGGGTTACTCCCTATGTCTAAGTAGAAAGAAGGCTATTTCAGATCTAGACTGCCCACTCTTTAATGTAATACTGCTATTGCTGCTTCATTTCCATTTTTGGTTTGGAATTGAAGTTGCTAGATGGGGCAAAATCCTGTATCGCAACTGTAAGGGCTCATTGTTATAGCCTAAAGCTTGTGGGTTCATGATGCGGACATCGTTGATAGCCTTGCTAGTGAGATGGACTTAGACAGCATAGAGAACATTGCATTGGCTTTCATGGACCAGCTAGACCCAATTCAAGCCAAGTCCAAACCCAAGCCTCAGCCCAAATCCAATAAGACCAAGCCCAACTCGTCAGGCCCAATCCACATCCACTAAGCCCATATCCATCATGCCCATCCACAAAGCCCAACTCGTCAAACCCAAGAACCCCCAGACCCAATCCACATCCACTAAGCCCATACCCATCATACTCATCCACAAAGCCAACCCAACCCTTAGGCCACTTGCCATAGCCCAAACTCCATCCAAACCTAGCCCATACGTTGGAAGCTAATGTGATAAGTCCCAATTGCATGAGCTCAACTAGGACTCCTCCACCACATACGTACACAACTCTTGGAAGCCAAGGTATCCACCATGAACGTATGCATTATATTAGGACTATTCTTGAATTCTTTGTTTCCATTGATAGTTGTAAGAGTTTGATTTATCTCAAACATTAGGAGATAAAGCTTAGATAATATAAGGCCTACTGTCGAGGGCCATGGACAATTCCAACAACTATGGGATGCCCATGGCTTGTGTGATCTCTTTATCTTTTGGTTTTCTATTTAAGCACTTATACGGTGGACATATGAGACACCCAATTTTTTAATAAAATTATATTTTCTTGCAAATTTGCAATTTATCATTTGAAGTGGACGTTGGTTTGGTTTTGAGAGGCTTCGGTCATTACTAGGATCTATGGATCCAACACCTTGGGCTTCAGTCCAAAACAAGTAAGTCCCATGTTTAAATAATATTGTGTTTTATGTGTGAGTTTTGATTTAGTGTTCAAATTCATTAATGCTCACTTTTCAATTCAATTATCCATTTAATTAAAAGGGACTTTTAATATTAACTCACCCATAAATACACTAGATTCATGGGAACCTTGTCGTCACTGGTCGATTACTAATCGGACCTTTGGCAAGTACTCCGTTCATAGATACTTGAACGGCTAGGGGCTCCAACAACTGTAAGATTATTGGGCCCGAATCCATTGTGAGCATTGGGCTTGTTCGGTGAAACGACCCATGCTTGCATCAGCTCAAGTCCACGGGCGTCAGATTTGCGGTTGCCTCGTGGAAAACAATTCGCCAAATCCAAATATATTTGCCAACCCAAGATTGATGGAATAAGTGGCTTTATGATGTTGATGAATTAAAGTATATTGATCTCCTAAAGGTAATTGGGCAGTTGTGTGAACTAAAGCTACTCTTATAGGCAATTATAAAATGAGTTAAAGTAATGCATATGGTTATTTATTGACATTGTTTGTTATCAAGGACTGGTTGATAAACATATTTATTTTCAGTTATTCGATCAGGCATCTCTTATGCTGTTATCATTGTCTTGTCAGTTTTCATATTCTCCTTTATGGTTGCCATGGTGCTGTATTTATTCAGATGTACCTGAAGATCTCTGAAGGAAGACCAAGTCTTTAGTCAGATTGTGATTACATGAATATAGAAATATCTATGCTGATTTAACTTGATTCCTTAAAAGAATGGACAGTTAGCTCTCACTTGTGGACACAGTTTGGTGTCTTCAAAGTGTAGAAGGAAACTGTGGTTGCTAGGTCCAATATTTTAGTTTAACGACTATGGTTCATAACTTCATATAGTTTTTCAATTGGTGTGTACAATGAGTCATTTGTTCTGGATGTTACTTTTGTCATGTTTACTTTATTTTCAGAAAGAGATTCTTTTTCTTATCTTCTTGATAAATGGTTGTCATCTTCCTGTTGTTTTTGTTGCTCATGTTGCCATGTTCTTGCCACTCCTGCAGAATAGTTCTTTTCTAGCATTGTTACCCATTGTGAGGCAGCGGATAATTGATAGTTTCACTCCTGAGGCCCGTGATATGTTTCTAAGAGAGTTCGATTTTTTTGACAAAGTCACATCAATTTCTGGTGTTCTTTTTCCCTTGCGAAAGGAAGAACGCCGAGCTGGTATTCGGAGGTATTATCTACCACATGGAATTTTACATTCTATTTCAGCTGAGGCAATTGCTTAGTCTTCTTACTTTATGCAGTGAGTTGGAGAAAATACGGGTGGAAGGGGATGACCTTTATTTACCGACTGCTCCAAACAAACTGGTACGGGGAATCCAAGTGGATAGTGGGATTCCTCTACAATCTGCAGCAAAAGTTCCAATTATGATTACATTTAATGTAGTGGATAAGGATGATGCTCACAACATTGTAAAACCACAAGCATGCATATTCAAGGTAAGCAATTTATTTATTGCTTTACATGGGCTACTCTTTTGATTGACAATCTGTACTGATGCCATTTCAATGTTGATGTCTTTTATCTAAAAGTTCTTGTGTCACCCCTCTATATGTTGGGAAGTTTGTCCTTAAGTATGTGGCTCACCAAAAACCACTTTGATTGGATCAATCAAACGATGTTTATGAAGCCACAAAATTTTGAGTATTTCAAAAATAATTTAATATCATAATAATTTCGGAGGTTAAAGAAAATGGAATCGTGAATCTCTTCAAGGCTTTTTTGGTGATCCCCATATTCAAAAATAGAGTTTCCTATATGGCCATTACACATTCATCGTTACCTTTCTCAAAAAAGAAAAGAAGACAAACATAGCCATTGCATGGGACTAAGTTGGCTCCTCACCATGTGTGCACAATAAGCCCATGAATGGGTGATCATTATTCATTTCACCTTTTGCAATTTGTTTTTGCTTATTCAAAATTGCTACTGTTACACTTGTAATTTGTTCAATCAACATTGTCCTTTGGCAATCAACTTGGAAATGAAGATTTCTTTAAATGAAGGCCAAGCCACAAAAAACCATCCAAAAAACAGAAAAGAGCAAACTAGACCACAGATCTTATAGTTCTTATCTCATAAATTATATTTCCCTCCTTAGCCAACTGGTTTGCCCTCAAATTAGCTTCTCTAGGAATTTGGATGACATGAAGATTACATCTGTGGATGATCTCTCTGGTTTCGTTGATCTGATCAAGATACTTCCATGGGCAGATACCACTTCTCATTCATTTCGCAACTTTATAGTCATCCTCGATCATACCACCAATAGAGCCCATTTCATTAAGCTCCTTAACCCCACACCAGGCTGCTTGAAGCCCAGCTGAAATTGCATAAGCATCTGAAAGGGGAGCAGCATAAAACTATTTCTTTGCATTAAGAATCTCTGGTAACACCTACAGAGATTGCCAATCCCAAACGAGAATTGCAGCTGCCAACAAAATTTAATTTAAGCTTCTGACTAAAAAACTAGTTTAAGCTTGGCAATAGGAGGGGGATCCCAGTGAATAGAAGGCTTTCACTTCTTTAGTTCTAATGCTACTGCAACTAGTTCATAGCCTTCAATCTCTATAGAGATTACATGTTTTAACTAAGCATCAGTAGAGACCAATTGTAATGTGATGTAGGACAAGCTCTGATACCAAATCTTTGACGTGGGATAAGTCAAAATATTGGAAACCCTATATCTAAATGATATACTGAGGCCTATATCAGAATGCAAAATGTGTATGGTGAATCCTATAATGACATGCAACCTATATTCACGATTCACATAAGATGTTAGAGAAATAAATTAATATTAAACAAAGAATCAAACAAAAACTAAGGGAAATTCACACTCACAATTAATCAAAGAGATTTAAAAAGAAGAATGACATGTACACTTAAAGCTTTCAAGGTTGTATTTCTAGCCTTCAATGCAAATCTCTGAAAAGACTAATTAAATCATACCAATCCCTGTCCTAGGTTTTTGAGATTTAAAAAAACAGTCAACAAAGGGATGAAATATGGCTATTGGGCCACCTAGAGTTTGCCAAAGAAATTAGGGTTTGTTATTTTTTTCCAATTTTTGGACGAAACTAGGTCTCAAATAGGGTGAAACAATAGGTTAGGGTTAGATCTATGAGTCTAAGATAGGGATCTAGAGGTTGGGATGCGAAATAGGGCAAAAAAAGCCTAAAATGGGCATGCTTGTACCATCATACAGACATGTACGGACGATCATACGGAGCATGTGTGTCCCAACGGGGTTTTGGTGGCAGATGGGGTGGGGGGAGGGGAGTGGGGGTTGAGTACTGGTTTCGTTAGGGCTAGGGTTGGATGAAAAAGGGCAAAGATAAGGTGTAGAAAGAGGAAAAATGTGGGGAAAAAGAAAGGAGTAATAATGTGCACATCTAATGACATTTAGTAAGTCTGCTTTCCTAATCTAGAAATATTCTGGTTAACTGTGTCCAGAAGGACACGGTCTAATGCATGAAGTGAGTCACACAACACTTCTCCTCAAGCTGGTTCGAAGATGTCGAGTTATCCCAGCTTGCTAACAACCAAATCGAGCTGAGTGCGGGAAACTGGCTTTGTGAAAATGTCTTTAGATGAGGAGTGAAAAGTCGTCATTTAGAGATATGTTAATGAAGGAAGTGACAATCAACTTCAATGTTCTTAGTCTACTCATGAAAGACTGGATTTGAGGCAATATTGATGGCCGTCTGATTATCACAAAACATGGTGAGTGGATCGGCAGGAGCAAAGCCCAATTCACTAAGGAATTATTGAAACCACAGTAATTCAAAACCAGTATTAGTCATGGCTCGATATTCGGCTTCAACACTTGAACGAGCAACAACGGATTGCTTCTTGCTTCGCCAAGCAAATGTGAGCCCAAGAAAACACCATAGCAAAAGTAGAGCGGTGATTATCAGGAGATCTGACTCAATTAGCATCAGAATAACCGCAAACCGGACAAGTAGGCTGGTGTGCATAGAACAAGCCGCGGCCAGGATGAACCTTAAGATACTGAAGGATACGAAACACAGCATGGAGGTGAGTGTCTCGTGGTTCATTGAACTGGCTGCCAACATCAACAACATAAAGTAAGTTCGGTCTCATGATGGTGAGATAAATGAGCTTGCCGATGAGTTTCTGATAAAACTTGGTGTGAAGAAGATTTCCATTAGATGCAGATAACTTGGTGAGACCCACCTTCTAGACACAGTTAACCATAAAATTTCTAGATTAGATAAGCTGACTCACTCGATGTCATTAGATGTGCACATTATTGTAGTTGATTATTCATTTTGCAATAGGTGCAGAACTGGTTCCCCTTCTTCCGTGGTCCTTTGGTATCCTTTTGAGTCTTGGAAATGGATCCTTGCCATGGGGAGCAGGAGGCCCATGAGTTGAAGAAGGCGTGGAAGATTGGGTAGTGATCAAGGTAGAGCGGTCAGTCAGCATATGACTCATAGCAAGACGGCGCCTATCATCTCGAAGTAAGGCAGAGTAGACTTATTGAGGGAGGGGAGAGGTCGTTGTCCAAGTAGCTGGGCCCGTGTAGGGTCAATCTCAGAATTAAGGCTAGCTAAGAACGCAAAAATACGATGTTGTTCAACATACTGGTGAAACTTCATAGTATCTGCAGGATCCTTAAAGGTAAGGGATTGAAGCTGATCGAGCTCCAACCAACAAAGACCGCATTGTCGAATGGTACTGGATAAGGGACAACTCCCCATGTCTGAGAGTGGCAACGGTCTGAGATAACTCATAAATGCAGGCAAAGTTATTCCCATCAGAATACAGAGTTTTCACCGTGTCCCAAACATCTTTAGCAGTTGGAAGTTTATAAACCAGACATCGGACATGAGATTCCATGGAGTGAAGATGCCAAGACTAGACCAGGGAGTTATTTGCACTCCAGGAGGAATATGTAGAATCAGTCTTAGCCGGTTTGGGGGCACTACCATCGATATAAGATAAAAGTTGTCTCACAGTCAAGAACATCGTGGCGAAATGAGACCCCACTAGTAATTGGTTTCATTTAGCAACACCATCGTGATCCGACCAATCTGTGGAGAGCCAGAAGAAGCCACATCTGGAATAGAAGAGGATGCCATGATGCCGATGTAGAATTCAAATCAAATAATGGACAAAAGCACAGACCGATGCTCAAGTTTCAGCAGTAGATTGGAGAAGAGAAGTACGTGGACCCACAAGGCAAAACTGAGTGGGATGCCTCGCAGATCCAAAGAGGAGGTATGTGTGAATGTGGTGGTCCAAGTTGCAGGTCCAAAAGTGAGGGTTCCTCTCAGATTCAAGGAGAAAACACCCAAGAACTGGATGTACAGGAAGCCCAGACAGCCAAACAACCCTAAAGTGGATCCCACCGTTGATGGAAGGTGGATCAACAAGGTGCAATGGACAACGGAGGCTGGGGCGACAGTAGTGGAATTGGGTTGATGGAGATTCAAACCACAAACTAGCGGATCCAGCAGAAAAAACTCCCAAAAAATGTGTTCTAGGCGGAAGAGATGCAGTGCAGAAAACCCAGTATGGGCTAGGGGCTACTCCAATAGTGAAGGATCAAAGATAGAAGAAGACCGGAGGCAACCGACATGGCCAGAAGAGTCAGACGGGCAGAACTGTCACTTAGAGAGAAGACAGTGCAAAACCTTCCAGAGCTGAGGGAAGAAGAAATCCAATCAGTTGGATGGGAAGTCAACCAAAAAATGACAGGAAACACGTGGCTCATGTCTCCAGAAAAAAATTTCGGGCAGCGGATCATAGGCAGAGATGACGGACAGCAAAAAGGGGCACAGAAAAATCTGAAAAATTCAGATCTGTGAAAAAGCTGTGCAACGCTGGCCAAAAAGGCGTCAGATATCGTATTGCTCTATACCATGTAGAAAAGTAATATGGAAATAAGAAGAAGAGAGAATGTAGAAGAATTCTTTTCTGAATACGATCTCTTCTATTACAATAAGTGCACATCTAATGACATCTAGTGAGTCCTTGTTGAAGAAAAATCTTGAATTTGATGTGTTTTTCTTTGATGGTGTCCCATGATGTCCTCATTATAATGTCTCATGATGCGAGGCATCTAAGTGATGGGGAGGTAGACGCTGTCCTAAATATTGCATTGGATTATTATTAGAAATTTGGTAGCTCTAAGAAAAAAGTCCTTTTTGAAGAGTCACTGGGCCTAAAATGCTAAATTAAAAGGCCTTGGCCCATGTACCAAAAGTCTAGGTTTGTTGTCACTCATTTGGATTACTAGGTCTCACTTTGGTGGGACCATAAATTTATTGCAATCCTTAGTGGCGAATTTCTCTTCATGTTTATCTCCTTATCTCTCAAATTTTGCTTGAATAATTCAACAAGGAATGGAGATGGAGTTTGTAGCAAAACATACTTGCAGGGGATTTAACCCATGGTGACACGAACACCTAGAGAGATTTTTCTCTCCCTTTTCTTTCTGCCTAAGAAATGAAAGAGAGCAATCGTGCTTGGATGCTATTATATTTTCTATTTTAGTTTTTTTCCTTTTTACTTTATATTTATCTTGAATAATTATGTGTAATTATCTTATTGGAGGAATGATGCCATATAGACATGTATAAATCTAGGATTGGGTGACATAAGTTGTATCTTAGTGGTCATGTTTTAGGTATCAAATGTTTTTTGATTTACTTGAAATTGAGTTCAATGGAAAGCTTATTTAATAACCTTCCCAATGAGCCCAGGTTTGTGCAATTTTATTATATATAGAGGAAGTTATGACCCATTTTGTGATTGATCATCCTAGAGTGATGAGGACCATAAAGGTGTTTTAAAATAAGAAATAAGCATAATTTTGTGCCAATTGAGATACACATGCAAGGGATGTCCATAGGGTTGTAGGATTTTATTTTCTTTATGTTTCTCATGTGTTTCAACTGTAAATAAGAACCTTTGTGCACCCAATAAAACCGAGTACTCCAGTTTAGGTTGAGTTTTCTCTAACATGTGAGGTTGTGTTAAATAAATTTCTTGTTGAATTTTGTCATTAACATTCAAGTTTGTCCTAGGTGAGGTTTGATATTCTTTCCAGTGTGAGAGAAACTTAATGAGCTTCTACCAATTGGGATTACCTATAATTTCTTAAAGCCCAATTTGGGCACTGTTGATATATTTTGGGTTGGATTTCTTAGATCTAGCACCAAGTGAAGTTTGTGATTCCAAAGTTTCTATTCTGTTACAACCTAGAATTACATCACCTCCTGATGCACCCATAGAAGGTTTAGCAAGCCAGTTATGCTTCCTACTAGGGGTGGAAAAATCGGCTCGGCCGATATGATTCTCTCCTATTTTTTTTTTTTAAATATCGTATTTTTTTTTTCTGAATTAAAAAATATAAAAAAAAAACCGAAAAAGAAACTGTTTTTTTTTTTTTTAAAATTGAAAATGTAAATATCGGCCGATATCTAGGCCGATATTGGGCCGATATCGGCCGATATTTTGACCTGGGCCAATCACCCTTTTTTTTAAGAATACCGATATTTAATCATATCGGCCGATATCCGACCGATATGATTCGGCGAGTTATGGGCCATATCGGCCGATATGATTACTGTACGGCCGATACAATACGTATCGGCTATTTTTATTCGGCTCTGTTATACCGAATGATATCAGCCAATACGTTTCGTATCGGCCGATATCTGTATCCCTGCTTCCTACCACCCTAGATTGATCTAATGTTTGACTCGGACATATCCTCAATTTCGGTTTCTCGAAGACGAACAATGTTAGAATGAAAAGAATTGATGAAGCTTTTCATGATAGCCCTTTTTTTCTCTACTATACATACCCTGACTTTCCAAGACAAATCTTGATGAGGAACATGAAAAGCTTCCTGAGCCCAAGCATTCCCTGAAAATTTTCTGCATTTATTTCTTCTTTTTGGCAATTATAATTTACCAAATGAACTGAGTATTTCCATGAGATTCCTCTTTCTTATTCTTAAGAAAGCCCCCGAGAGGGCTTAGTTGATCCATGATTTTTGGGTCTTATTTCCTCTTTATTCTTAAAGGTATTAAGATGTGAATTTTTGATAACTGTGCTCAAAGGGTGTCTTGCTGTTCATGCATCACTAAACCCATAATTCTGCCAATTAATCATATATACTGGTCAACCCAGTTAGGATGATTTTAGTCAGGTTGATCATGATTATTTAAGGGTTCTCCACTGGTGTTTTTAGTAGAGTTTGCATTTTGTTGTTGCCAACTTAACTTGATTTCCTCATCAATTTTATCCACCCAAATACAAGCAACAATTTCAGGAAGAGAGGAATTTCTTGATATTTGCAAACACAAGGGTGATACAAACAGTTGCTGCCAAGTTCGGAATGGAGGGAGATGGGTTGGATTTTTTTTGTTGTTTATGACTTTTGATAAAATTATAGCTACCAATGTACGTAGTGCGACCAGGATTGAGGTCTTAGATTCAATCCCTGGTAACTCCAATGAAGGGCCACTCTCTGTGGGATATGTACAGGGTAAGGTCCCACCTCTTGAACCCGGCATGTGCACATGCCCCAAAGGACTAGTCGGGCGAGACACCTGTACACCTTCGGTCATCAAAAAAAAAAAATAATGCAGTGTGACGACCTTGGTCTTTGGACTCTGACTTTGACAGGAGACTAGGGAAAACTGGATTATCATTCTTTCAGAAAAAATGCCATTCCTGAACAAATCAAAGATAATCTCTTTCACTGATACAAGAGGGGTCTTGGATTGATTTATTCATGGCTTGGAATTGGGCTAAATTATTACTAGCAGCAATCTTCAACATAGCCATCAGATCATTCAGTGCATGCATATTTGTTTATAGTATAGGCAATCATCAATTATTACCTATTCATTGTCTTCTCTTTTCTAAGGAGTCATCAAATATTTTACAGTTGTTCATGGTTTAGTTGGTTGCACTTATGCCATACCCGAAATGAGCTTTTTTTTTTTAACTTGGCTCTTTTTTGGAGGGAATTAAAATTCTCCCTTATAAAGTGCTTGACGATTGGATCTACACTTTTGATCAATTTGGAAGGATTGGAACTATCTCAACTTCTACAATAAGGTTTAGTCTTCATCTTCTTGTGGTTTTCTGTGTGAAATGCGAACCTTGTTTTCAGGGACTTCTCTTGAGGAATTCATTGGTTTCTCTGACTTGGGTCATCACATAACATGATTGAGTGATTGGTGGATTCTGTTTAGCACCAGCTGTTTGTTTCTTTATTTTTAATTTTGATTAGGTGTTTCATTCCATATATTATAGGTCCTTTTCTTCATTTTCCTTGTAATAGCTAGAGAGAGAGAGTTCTATTGTTGCAATGAAAATATTATTTTGAAGTGAGTAATAGAGGATTGGTCCTAAATGCTGAAATAAGATTTTTTTTAAATCTATCTGAATGACCCTGTCTTGGTCTAGTCAATGAATCAATTATCAAGACACTTACTCTAGGAACTAAATCACTAGAAAAACCAATGAATTCTACAATTGGAGTATTTGTCTTTTACTTGTCTTCCATTTCATGTAATCTTATCCATTTGGATTGTTTTAGATCATCATCATAATCATCATTAAAGTCAATATCTTTGATATAGTTGCAAGCACATTAGAAGAATTGGAAATGCTCGAAATCCGGTCACCTTTAGTGAGTGTAGATGAAGAATCTTGCTTGTCAACCAAAAAGTGAGAAAAATCTTGTCTAACAGGAAAGTTTTGAACAAATTCATCTGATATTGGATCTATATAGAACTGAAGAAAATTCAGCATCTAGAGAATTCAGAATTGTAGATTTGGATAAAATTGCACTTTGGATGATTGATCTACTAATGAGAAAGCTTCAATAGACGGTTGTTGAACAACTTCTGAATCTTTTGACTGAATTTCAACCTTACGAATCTTCATCTCAAGATCTACAATCTTCACTTCAGCGGTTACTCAATGGCGGGCAGCACTTTCTCATTGAGAAACACTAACAAACTTCATTTATCTGAGTCGGCTTTCTGAGTTATTTGCTTCCATTCTATCCTATAAAAAACTAAAGCCTTTACTTCCTCGTAATCTTTCATATCCTTACCCCTTATATCCATGTCTTCAATGGCTGCCTTCTCCTCTTTGTTCTCTTCCTTTTTCCTTCTATTTGCAATCCCTCAATTTTCCTCATAGGTGTTTCTCTATTGGGGCTATCTTCAAGGGCCATGATGTTTTCAATCCTAGTTCTCTCTTTTCTCTCTTTTATTGTTACTCATCTATCTTAGAATCTAAGTTACATCAGTACGGGTACATAGTGTTGGTCTCTGACACACATACGAATTGCCACACTGCAACCCCCAAAAAATAGGACATGGGGCACAACACCATATTTAAATAAAAATTAATGTAAGTTAATGTTAAATGAAAATAAGGTAAATAATATACTAGTTTTACTCTAAATATTTAGGTGAGAAATATAATTATATTTTAATTAGGTCTTAGGACGGGAAAGGTGTTATAATATGTTAGTCATCTTAGAAAACAATGTTAAAAAACACTAAAATAGTTCATGAAGAATGGGTACAAGTGTCTAGAAGTGTCCAACACGGGTGCATGTGTCCACAAGAGTACGTCACAAATTTTGAAGTGCTCATGCAACATAGCTTAGAATGCACATCTCTATGTTGTTCAAACACTTCAATGTTGGTAACATATCCATGTCAGACACTTCATTTTTTGTGTAAATTCCCTTTCCCTCATGTGTCCATACCTTGTTTGAGCATCATACTATAACATTGTTTACTTTGATTCTGCTACAGTTGTACCTTAGTATCTAAATGTATTAGATGCCAATTCACTCTTAATTTTTACTGGTACATCCACTTTGTTCTCTATCCCACTTGCATTCCTTTCCATAAATTATGTCTTTGTCTTGCTTATTTTCAAACCATCCATATCTGAGGCTTTTATCCACAATTTCTTATTTGATTCTTTCCAAGTAGTAGAAAATCATTTGCAAATAATGTAGAACGTGGCACTTCATCTTGAATTTCTAATGTTAATTAGTCCATTACTAAAATGAATGCAGGCAAGGCTTCCTTTTTTTGGGTATATTCATAATTAATTTTTTTGGTATATTTATCAATAACTTCAGATTGAGCTATATTTTCTTCTTTTAGGTTGGTGATGATTGCCGCCAAGATGTTCTTGCTCTTCAAGTGATTTCACTTCTTAGAGACGTTTTTCAAGCTGTTGGACTTAACCTATATCTTTTCCCATATGGAGTCCTCCCAACTGGTCCTGAGAGAGGCATAATTGAGGTGAACTTGATTTACATTTTTGTTTCCCATGGTTTTATACATAGTTATTCACCCTTATTGCTCTCAAATTAAGGAAGTTACATGGTATTGCTTATACTCATTTATATTGATTTTCCATTTTTAAATGCTTTGGTATTATATATGTTGTTGATTCAGTTTGAGTTTTTTTTTGAAACATTGACAATAAAGATTTATTAATGAAAAAGGAGTTACAACATCCAACAATAGGTATATGAGTCTTATACCAATATCCCTATATACCACCCATTCAACAACACACTTACAATTACAACCTCCGTGAATGACATAAAGTAGTTATCTTTTGGCTGAAAATGAGATCGTGTGACCTTTTTACATGTTATTGTTGGAAAGTAAGTTGTGGTGCATTATTCTTGGAGTTGAACCACTTAACTGATGAAACAAATTTGATGATAATTAACATTTTTTAGTACAGTTTTATTGAAAATTAAAAGAACACAGCTGGCCTAGGTTCCATGGGTATGGATACAAGCATTGGTGTTCGACATGGGTCTGAGGTGTGGACTAGGTGATCTAAAAAGAAAATAGGACATGAGGACATGGTACCATAATTGAATAAAATAAAATCATAGTTTATTTTATATGAAAATAAGGTATGAAAATAACACCAATTGAAAATAATCTACTAGTTTACTCTCAAAGTTTAGGTCACAAATATGTTGATATTTCATTTGGGGGCATTTAGGAGGGAGACTCTAAAGTGATGTTGAGTTGGGCTTTGAGAACCTTATGCCCTTGGAAAATTCCTTGATAAAGTGGATAGAATTCGGCACTATGTTGTGTCCTGCTCTTTCTTCATGTCGTGAGACATATGCTATAACTTAATGACACATGGACAAAGTAATTGAACGTGAGACATATGCTTAGATGCATGTAAGTAAAGAAACAGAACAATTTAGAAATGAGTGCATTGATGGAAATCTATCATATTGATATAATTGTTGGTATTGGTGAAATGTTTCAAGTAAAATATTGTATGGTTTATGTAATTGCCTATTATGAATTGAATTGTCATATTGCTATCCACATTCTAGATTTTGTGAATTGAGGCGTCTTATCCCTGTTCCTGTATCCATAATCTGCATTTGTATTTCATCAATTGCAAAAAAAACATGAAATTTTAAGGTTTGCAGTCCAATGTGGTACAATACTAATTTTGGTAGTTTTCCTTTTTCTTTTAAACTCTGTCTACAGGTAGTCCCAAATACACGGAGCAGAAGCCAGATGGGTGAAACCACAGATGGTGGTTTGTATGAGATTTTTCAACAAGACTATGGGCCTGTTGGCTCCCCAAGTTTTGAGGCTGCCCGTGATAATTTTATCATCAGCAGTGCTGGATATGCAGTAGCCAGCCTTATACTTCAACCAAAGGATCGACACAATGGAAATCTTCTTTTTGACAAGTATGCATTGTTGTCTTTTCTAGGCTGGTGACTGTTCCAAGGCAAGAATTTATTCAGGTTCATCTTATAGGGTGTGGCTAAACCCTTATCCAGCCTGCCAGCCAAATATTAATCTCAATTAGACAAAATTGCAGGATTGCACATGCCATCAAGTTAAGCCTTAAAAGTTTCCTCTAAAAAAGGCATGCTTAATATTTGGCAGTCAAGAGTACTCGTAGACTCTAAATGACTCTAGCTCCCAAAGAATGCAATCTAAGATGATCCTGAGCATATTCTAGCCCCACTCAGCTGTGCCCTGTGTTGAAATATATTTTGAAAGAGTTCAGTGACAAATGTGGTTTATTTTTCAGTGTGGGAAGACTCGTGCACATTGATTTTGGCTTTATTTTGGAGACATCCCCTGGTGGCAACATGCGCTTTGAAAGTGCCCATTTCAAGTTGAGTCATGAGATGACTCAACTGCTTGATCCTTCTGGGGCTATGAAGAGTGATACCTGGCTCCATTTTGTGAGGTAAGTCTCTTACCTTTTTTGTATTGATCTGCTACAACCATTGCAGTCGTCCGTGGGTCACATCTGTTATTGCGTGGCGAATGATAATTTGCCAATCAGAACTACTACTGAGTCTAGGAGGCTAATAAATTACTAGGTGGCACTGCAAGTCATTTAATGATTTTTAAATATTTTTCCATTGATATATAATGTATAATAATTGAAATATAGAATTGTAAAAACATTGAAACTACACATTTACCTTGAAAGCTTCAAATCAATCTCATACCGTCATCCATCTTGGTTTGACTTTTTGAGTTATATTCTTCCTTTCTTACCTATCAGCAACAATATCCTCCATTTCTCCAAGATCCATCAGTATTAATTGTCTATAATTTTCTTGTTGCCAAATGCAGTTTGTGTGTGAAGGGATATCTCGCAGCTCGACGTTATGTGGATGGGATAATCAGTACAGTGTTGCTGATGGTGGACAGTGGGCTGCCTTGTTTCAGCAGGGGTGATCCCATTGGAAATCTGCGCAAGCGGTTCCATCCTGAGATGAGTGATAGGGAAGCAGCAAATTTCATGATCCATGCATGCATTGATGCCTACAACAAGTGGACCACTGCAGGCTATGATTTGATACAGTACATACAACAGGGTATAGAGAAGTGACAGACAGTGGATCCCAATTTTTTTGAAGGAGCATGCTCTAGTCCATTGTACAACACTTCATGTAGGTTCCACAGAAGGTTTTTTTTTTTCTCTATTTCTTTGTAGCCATTTTTTGCCTTTTTTAGAGGGGTTTCCACCTATTTTGTGGACCTTTGCTTCCAACCAAGGACTGGAGCTCCTGAGATATGTAAAAATTCCTTGTCATCAATCTCATTGAATTGGAGCAATGGAAAGTGCAGTGTTGTGCAGTTAAGCCTTTTTCTGAATGCTGAGACAGATTGAACAGCTTTTGAATGTGATACAAGCTTTTCATGATGTGTGCCCTAGGGTCTACAGTAAATGGGGAAGTAGTTCAGATATCTAGACCCTTCATCCAATGGTCCCATGGGGACTATTCTACTTATTTGGTTGACTACCTTGAAAGAAATGTCCCATTTATTCATGCTTAATTCTACCAATTATTGAATATATCCTAATGGATTTATTGGAGGCTCTATCCATTAGTGGAACATGTCAGATTCATATCATGGGGGAAGTTTCTCATAGAAATGTGAAACATATTCATTTACATGATCATGATCACGAAAGTGACGTTATGCGTGTTGATGGCTTGCCAATGGACTGTCAAGACTAAAGAGACTACAGTGAAGGCCTGCATTTCCTTTCAGACTTGATTTCAATTTCCTTCCCCTCCCCACCCCCACTCCAAGGATTCATTGATCTATAACTAGAATATGTTTGTTCATCTGATACAAGATTATGCCCTAAAAACTTTTATGACAGGTTGATCGCAGTAGTGCTTCAATTGATGGCTTGGTGTAGCTCGAAAGGTAGCCTTGTTGTTGGAAGGTAAGATACAAATCTCAACACTAAATGCCGAGGTCATTGTTGCTTTTGCACTCTCTCCTTTTAAAATGATTAATAGGGAAGGTTTTATGGATTACTTTTTAAAGGTTTTTATCTAATTCGCGCTCTAAGGGATCTGATTTCTTTTATAGTATGGGTACTAAACTAATTATTTTTTTTTATTGAGGCCACTCCCTATAGTGTTACATGGTGTTGCTCTAAGAGGGCCGGACACCTTTGTCTTAAAAAAAAAAAAAAAATTATTAAGAATTTACATGAATTCAATGCGATCTAGTTCTAAGTTTGAATTCGTCAATATAAAGTAATTGTTGATGTGAATTCTATCTAAAGTCTGATTTGAATCTAATCATTTTATATCTCTAATGTGCATGTGACTGTTGGGAACGACCATACTAACTTTCATCTAATTTTTACCCATGAGCCATGAGTACGCAAATGCTGCATAGGTATGGACATCTGCTCCTGTGATGAGTGAGGAATTTCTGCCCTTATTGCCACTGTCTCATCAAATTCAATCCTCCTATCATTTTTTTTTATACCTTTTTGGTAAATTTTATATTTTTATCAGCACTCGTATAAATGGGATATGGGTAGGGGGCTAATCGTTCTAACTTAGAAATCCAATTCTAAAATCATGATTAAGTAACTCGTCCACTGAATCTGGATAGTGGATCAAATTGCATTGATTTGCTGTGTATCAGGGGTCAAAAAAATGGTGGACCCTAGATCTCGGCGTCGAGATCTCGAGCCCACGAATATGGCCTGATATCTTGGCCGACATGAGATGTATCAGCCGAGATTTGGACTCCTGCCATGTGTGCATGAACCTGACGACCCATATAATTGGGCAAGAGTAAAGCCGGATAGATATAAAGCATATATTTTAGAACTATTGCTTTAGTTTCTAAAAGTAGATTTTATAAAATAACGTAGAAAAATTTGGTTGTATCTAATAAAATCAATGCAATGCTTGAAACAGGGTTAAGGGATAGACTTGTTTAAAAAATCAAAAGCCTAAGCTTTCTTCTCAATGCTCGATGTTACTTTAATCCCTCAAAAGGTTAAAATTGAGCGATGATTTACAATTATGCAATAGAGAGAAAAATAATTATATATAGTACCATTTCTGTTCTAAATTTATTTATTTGTCTTTTTTTTTTTCTCGTTCAACATTCTATTTTATAAAGTATAATCAATCTGATAATTGTTTTATAAAATTGTGAACATCGTATAAATCCCAAACCGAACACTGGAAAGAACCAATAATATTCAAGTATTATTTTTGAAACATCCATATCCTACTTTTAGATAGGGTCGGGGAATAAGATTTGTTATATGTTGCACGTCACATTGTATATAAATAACAATAGAAGAAAGATATCTAACAAAGGTGGTTTCGAAGCACTGACATTTAAAAAAGAAATTTTTTGAATCAAAATAGGTTTACAAAGTTTTTTATTTTTATTTTTCCTTTTTATTATCCTTTTGTATTTTTCTAAAAATAAAAAATAAAAAATAAATTTAAGTTGCCATTTTCTTAGGAAAGTAATTTTATGGAAAAAAATATGCTAGAGTTTTAGGTTATACTCTTTCTGTCCCAAATTAGTTGTCCTATATGAATTTTAGAATTATCCCAAAATAGTTGTCTCATTTGTATTGGAGTAGTATAAAGTGTGTTAAAAATGGATGAGATTACATAGAGTGTTAGCCTTATATAAAGAGTTCCTTAAAAAACACAAATATTTCAAATGATACAACTAAAATGGGACGGAGGGAGTATTATATAACAAGTGTTATGAAAACTAGTTTTATGTTAGGTTGTGAAAACTTGATGTTTTAGTTGTTTGTGTTAAAATCTTTAGTTCCCTAAAAATGAAAAAAAATATTGTCTTTGGTAAGAGAGGAATATCTCTTTATTTTCGTTGATAATTTTTCCTATCCACATTATGAGAAATGAAATTTTTGAAATGAGAGAAAACTGTTACACTTTTTGTAGATTTGATAAAGAGCCTTATTTCCTAGAAGAAAGAAGAGTTCTATCTTTCATGAGGAATGATCAGGTGTTGTTATCTTGATGATAAGAATGATTTCAAACGATATTATTTGTAATATGTAGGATCTACCTTTAAAAAATCTAACTTGTTTATTAGTTTCTAAATGCAAGGTTGCATACAAGTATATTTTTAGATTTTGTAAATTATTTAGTCATTGTTTGACCGATCAAATAAAAAGTATTTGATTAAAAAAAAATCTATACATTTTATCACAATCCTCTCATTTGATTCATTCAATTATGGACTTAATAATTTTGTACACATGCATTTTTACACTTAAAAATTAATGAATAATTTAGATTTTTTAAGAGGTAAGCCACATATGTCTTTATTGATATCATTTGAAGTGATCCTTACTTTCAGGACAACGTAGCATCATTTTTTTATTTTCTATATTCTATATTTTTTTATTGAAAAATTACAAACAATTCAAGAGAAAGGACTCCAGTGGTCAAATCAATTTTTTTTTTTTTATTTACGTGTGAGAAACTCAAACATAGTCTTACTAAAACTCCCATGGGTGAGTCCACTACTCATTAGACACATCAAGATTAGGCCATGGAGGCTCGAACATGCAACCTCTCGCTTTCTGAAATGAGAGACAACCAAGAGCTACACCTATGTGGATAACGCCAAATCATTATCATCATCTAAATTATTTATTTTATTAAATTGAAATTAATCTGTATATTTTAATTAAAATTCATTTCTTATATGAAATTTAAATTCACCTACCTTTAAACAAAAATAATGTGCTCTCAGTTGACAACTGGAATCCATGAATGTTTTTTTTTTTTTAATGTATTTAATATTGTGGTCTCTGTACAAACTACAAAGGACAAAACTAATACGCGCGTTTCAGTGTAGACTTGAGAAAGAAAGTAAACGCGTTTCAGCCACTGAGGTCGTCTGTCTGACTGCCTCTTCTTCCTTCCAGTTTCCAGTCCAACCAGATCCGGTATTGCTCCTCTTTCTCTTTATTACCCTTTATTGTTTCCCTTATTTTCCTCTCTGCGATGCCTTCTGACTTCTGAATTCAAATCTCTTCCGTATTCTCCTTTCTCATCGATTTGGGTGGTTTTATTTTCCTTTCCCAGTTGGCTCAAATTTTGGGTTTTTGCTTACTTTTTAAACTCTTTTTTTTTTTGTTTTAAAATTAAAACCCTTCATCATATTTGGAACCATGGTGTTTTCCACTTTTCGGGTAACTTTATAGATCTTGCCAATTTGAGGTTTTCCAAATTGAATTTCTGACATTTTTTGTGGTGTAAGATCTCAAGTTGAAGAACTTAAATTCATGATCTTGGGTAAGTTTGGAAGTTTAGTTGTATGATGTTCAAAATCCGCATCAGGGTATGAGCTTTGCCATTGATTTGGAAAATTTATTGTTAGAAAGGTTGATTTTCTTTTGAGATTTTTCATTAGAAATCAAGTGCTTTTTTTTAAAAAAAAAAAGAAGAAAAAGAATTGCAATTTGGTACCTTCTAGAAATCATCTATTTCAAACAAATATGCCCAGTTTTGCATCAATGGAGAACCTTCAAATAAAACACCCAAATCCCCATTTTACTGCACTCTGTTCATTTGTTTTTGTCTGTGTATCTATTTCATCGGTGGCTGCCAACCTTCCCCTCCCAATCCTCTTGAATTGTGGAGAGTCTTCTCTGGCAGTTGATGGTGATGGCCGCAACTGGACTGGTGATGATGGGTCGAAGTTCTTGCCCTCTTCACAGAACACTGTCACTTCTAGAGCCAATTCCCAAGCCCCCTCTGTCCAGGAGATTCCATACATGGAAGCTCGAATATTTTCCTCCCAATTCACCTATACTTTTCCTGTAGACAGTGGGTGGAAATTTATCCGTCTCCACTTCTACCCGGCTGATTACAGTAAGTTTGATGCCTCTAATGCAGTCTTTTCAGTCATTGCTGGTCCCTACACCCTTCTCCACAACTTCAGCACCTTCATCACAGCAGAAGCCCTGAATTTTGAGTATCTCACGCGTGAATTTACCATCAACACTATGGCTGGATTTTTTAACTTAACCTTTGTCCCCTCTTCAAATGTTCCCAATGCCTATGCCTTTGTGAATGGGATCGAGATCATCTCAATGCCCTCTATCTTCTCCAAACCTGGCAAATTCATCCTCAATGGGAAGTTTATTCAAGAATTCTCCATCATGAATGACACAGCACTTCAAACTGTTGCCCGGTTGAATGTTGGTGGTACCGCTGTTTCTCCTGTTAAGGATTCTGGCCTTTTCCGGACCTGGTACGACGATTCCCCTTACATCCATGGGGCAGCATGGGGTGTGTCATATGCAAAGGATCCCAACATATACATGAGATACACCAAGGTCCCGTCGGTTATTGCTCCGTTGAATGTATACTCAACCGCTCGATCCATGGGGCCAGACCCCAATATCAATAAGAATTACAAACTGACATGGACAATTCCAATTGATGCTGGTTTTATTTACCTGGTCAGGCTCCATTTCTGTGAGATCAAGACTTTAATTTTCCGGCCGAATCAGAGGGTATTTACTATCGACATTGATAATCAGGTTGCCGAAAGAGAGGCTGATGTGATCACTTGGGGCAATGGGAATGGTGTTCCAGTCGACAAGGATTACTTTTTCATCAGAGGTGCAAAATCCGCAGAGGAGCTGTTGGTTTCAATCTACCCAAACATTGGATCTGGTTCACAGTATTTTGATGCGATCCTAAATGGTCTTGAGATCTTTAAATTAAACGACTCTTCCAGTAACCTTGCAGCCCCTAATCCTACTCCCCCACCACAACAAATCGTTGATCTGAGAAGGGCCAGCCCGTCTTCAAAGTCAGGGAATTCAAGTCATTTTATTCATGTTATTGCTAAAGGTATCGTGGGTGGTCTTCTTGTTGTAGCTATCTTGTGTCTTGCTTTCGCTGTCATCGATCTTCAGCGAAGAGAAGGGTTTACCCAGCTTCCTGTAGAACCTCATCTGAAAATCTCAAGTTAATTTGGTCAAGAAAATGATTTAAGAGGAAAGGCTTCAGGAAGACATTTAATCGACTAAATGAGGTTGAAGATGATGGACTTCTGCAAATACCAAACTTTTCTATATTGTTAGATGTCTAGTTCAAAATCAGTATATTTGTTTGCTTGGGAGTTGGGAAATCTACTGCGCCTACTTGGGGTAAGTGGCTTTCGGATCACTGCATTTTTACTGCAATGTACAAATATCTTAATACTAATAATGAAATGAAAGTGAGGAGGGTTGAATTTTAAGAGGTAATCTTGCTCAAGATCTTGATAATGTATTCTCTTCTCCAAGTCCATCGGACATTTCGACCCACTTAGCCATATGTGCGTGTGTATACACAATGATTTTTTTTTTCAATTTTTTTTTTTAAATTAATTTAAAAAATTGACCATTAAGATTGAAAGTAGACACAATGAGCTCCAAAATTGAGTTTAAAATTTAATTTCTTCACTCAAAGTCACTTGGTGTCTTTATCTTTCTAATTTTTAAGGATACTGTTGAATTCGACCACCGAGATCAGGTCTATGAGCTTAAATTGAATTTTGAGTTTAAATTTAGTTCTAATTATATCTCATAATGTCCAATTTTAACATAAATAGTTGAATTTTTAACAATCTCAAACAAACAAGCTGAATAGCTCGAGGCAAACTTCTATGTATAAACGGGTTTAGACCACTGAGAGCATTGGTTGACCTGTGAACGCTCTTATTTTTAATTGAAATCGGTTAGGTTCAAGTCCGGGACACTTTTAACTCAATATTCTGCCCTCAATTTTTTTCGAAGATGAGTTGAGTCAAATTTAGATTTTTCTAATTTGTCATAAAACGAAATTTATCAAGAGTATCAAATTAAATCCCTACATTAATAAAATAACGAGATAGAGCTAAATTTGTCTTAGAGTTCTCTTCATATCATCTAATAAATAGTTAAATACTATAAAATTTGGCTTTGTGTTAGGGAAATCAGATGAGTACACTAATCTTTTTATAAATATTTCAAATTATCAATTTTGTAAGATTAAAAACTCACAATTGTAAATGACCACGGTACAATTACATATTTTTGAACTTTAAAATTTTCCATAAAAAATATTTTGTTTTAAAAAAAAATGCCATGATATACTATCACACAAAAGCAGCTGTGGAGCAAAAGATATCTCTGCACTTACTATTGACTATTCCTCCAGTAACAACAAAATACAAGAAATCAGATGATATCCCATTTTACGTACAGTCGGCGGGAGTGCCCAGCTTGTACAGTGAACCGCATAGGTGCACCGTTTAGTTCACCGCATAGATGCACTGCTCTAACTTTATTTTTAAGAGAATACGAAAAAGTAAAGGATAAAATAAATTTTTCACATAAAATTTTTAAATTTCGTGTCTCCTAACAAAAAGTCTAATATTTAAATGGGGGACCTTCATTCTAATTTTGAATTGATCGGATCCTCAAGTTTTGTGATCGTCCCATCAAAGATTCATTTATGATTTGGAGTGCGTGGTTAAGTTGTTTATGTGCCATGTGTAAAGTGATTAAAGTGTTGAAGACTGGGGAGAAGCCATGGAACCTACATATTCAGAGACTTCATCCAAGCTTTAGAATAAGCTCATATGTTGGCTAAGTTTTAGAATAACCTTATAATGTTTCATCCGGAGTTTTATCTAGTTGGATTTCTTTATCATAAAAAATAATAATTAAAATATAAAAGGATAACACGAAAATGAATATGTACAACAGGTGAATTAATTTTTTGTTCATGTAGTCATACTAATTTTCTTATCTTGAATTTTTTAAATTTAAATATTATACTTAATTAATTTTTATCCATAAATGATGATTACAATAGAATTTTTCCAAATCCTTTTTGTTTTAGTCTTACATATTTCATTAATGATGGTAAGAAGGTGAAAACCAGTGACTACAAATTCATAGAACTTCGTGAGTCTAGTTAAAAAATTCTAATAGAAATAATTGAGTCACGAATTTCAGAGCCCTAGGCTCAGCACACGGACCCTAGGCCCTAGAGAAAGTGTAGGGTGGAGGCCTTAGACAATTGGTCAAATTCAGGGGCCCTTAGGCCGCCACCTATTTAACCTTAAGCCAGGGTCGGCCCTAGCGATATGCATTATTTTATTGAATATATATTAACCTTATCAAATTAAAGATTGTCTAACATGTCAATTGTATAAAATGAAATTTAAATATTTTTATTTATTTAATTTAAGCATTTATTTAGTTTAAACCTAATGACTATATGTATTTAATAGATTTATTTAATTAATATTATCATATATAAATGAATTTTGTATAGTCATGGGTAGAGTATAAAATAAGTCAATATAGTTAGATAAAGTATGAAAAATAATATGTAAATGAAGTGTATAATAGGTGAAATTTTCTCTTGATTTAATCATTTTTTTCTTTTCTCATCTTAAAATGTTAAAATCAAATATTAGATTTATTAAATTTTTAAGTGCATGATAAGAATTTTTCTAAACAAGTTAATTTGATCACTATATGCTTACGTGCCTAGTGTAAAGCAATTCAATTTTATATAATCACGATTCCATTTAAATTATATGATATTTTATAATAAGTTGGACTTGGTAGCCTTGAAATTAAAATGATGATTATTAATATGATTTTTTATAAGTAATTACATTATATATATATATATATACTTTTTTTATGATCTAAAGTGTTCAAAGTGTGTCAGTCTGTGGACTTTACTGGGCTACTTTATGAGAAATGGCTCAATGGATTTGAACGTTAATTAAACTCAAGACCTCCCTTTATAAGATGAGTTTCTTGACCGTCGGATGATTAAATAATATATATAATACCTTTTTTTATTTAAATAGTATAAAATAGAATTCTTTACCAAGTATCATTTTTATTTACTTAAATAAAATAAATAAAAATCTGAATAAAATTCATTGTTTATAGTTGACAAATTAAAGATCTTTAATTTATTTTAAAAAATAATGTGTTTGATAAATTATATATTATCAAATTAAAACTGCCAATCCAATTAAAGTTAGCTGATAATTAGAGCTTTCGTCCTCCAACGGTAGGAGCTGTAGACGACAGAACGTGGGAGTCAATTCAACTGTCGTAACAGTCAACATACGATTGATCGTTGCTTTTTATTTTTCTTTAAAACCTTAATTCAATTCCTGAAATATCTTTCCGCGTTTAACCGGTTTCCGTGATTCTACCTACTTAAGCCCTTTCGGTTCCTACTTTCTTCAGTTAGGGAGCTCGGAAAACTCTTCAATCCCACGCAGAAAGGGGGTTCAAAAATCTGTATTTTTGCTTGTTTTCCTACCCTTTTTTTTGAACTTTTTCCTTGAAATTTGAGTCTCAGATCTTAAATTCTCTTCCTTTCTCTCTCATTTGCTTCATTTCAGTGGCTATCGTATTGGCTAAATTCTGTACTTACGTCCATATTTTTACCATTAGTTTACTTGAATTACGCCATTTGGAAATTGAAATCCGCTTTATCTTTACACGAATCATTATAAATTTCCTAGATAGACAGAGAGAGAGAGAGAGAGAGATTTGTACTTGCTGTATCATTTTTTCCCTTTACCCTGATTCTGAATCAATGAAGAAGGGCAACAGAAACCACTGGATTCGATGTTTAGCCGTTCTTTCATTCTCTCTCTTTGCCGATCTATGCTCAGCAGCCACCACCGTTTCCAATTCATCAGCAGACAACAACCTTTCCCCGCCAATCCTATTGAACTGTGGTGTTTCTTCTTCACGTCCTGATATGGGCGGCCGCAACTGGACCGGTGATGTTGGGTCGAAGTTTGCATCCTCATTGCAGAACACAATCACTTCCAGAGCTAATTCCCAGGGCTCATCGGTCGACGAAGTTCCTTACATGACTGCTCGGATCTTTCCCTCCCCGTTCACCTACAGATTCCCCGTCGGTGGCGGTTGGAAATTCATCCGCCTCTACTTCTATCCTGCAGACTACAGTAATTTCAGTGCTTCTAATGCAGTCTTTTCTGCCACTGCTGGTCCTTACACCCTCCTCAACAACTTCAACAGCTCCATCACAGCAGAAGCCCTCAATTTTCAGTATCTCACGCGTGAATTCACCATCTACACCGAGCATGGATTTTTGAACTTGACCTTCGTTCCTTCACCAAATGTTCCGAATGCCTATGCATTTGTGAATGGGATCGAAATCACCTCAATTCCCTCTATTTTCACCAGCCCTGCCCAATACATCCTCAACGGACAATACATTTCTGAGTTCACAGTTGATAATAGCACAGCACTTCAGACGGTTGTCCGGTTGAACGTCGGTGGGAGCGCTGTCTCTCCTGTCAAGGATTCTCTTGGCCTGTTCCGAGCTTGGGACCAGGACTCGCAATACCTATACGCTGCAGCTTCTGGTGTGTCATATGAAAAAGATCCAAATATTACCATTAAGTACACTGATGTTTCATCCTTTATTGCACCACTGGATGTCTACTCCACGGCACGATCCATGGGACCAGACCCCAACATTAACAAGAATTACAACCTGTCATGGATTTTTACGATTGATGCCAACTTTACTTATCTGGTGAGGTTCCATTTCTGTGAGATTCAAACTCCTTTTTACAAGGAAAATCAAAGAGTATTCTACATCTACATCAATAATCAGACTGCAGAAGCAGAGGCAGATGTGATTTATTGGGGCAAGGGGAATGGAGTTCCGGTGTACAGGGATTATGTTGTGCCCGTAGATGGGATATCCTCACAGGATATGTGGATTTCTCTCCACCCAAACATTGGATCCGGTTCAGAGTACTTCGATGCAATATTAAATGGGCTCGAGGTCTTTAAATTAAATCAAAGTGGAGGGAACCTTGCAGGACCTAATCCCACTCTCACACCAGTGTTTGTTGATCCAGGAAGGGCCAATCCATCATCAAACTCAAGAATTTTCAAGGGTCCAGTTATTGCAGGAGGTGTGGTGGGTTCTGTTGCTGTTGCATCTCTCATCTGTCTTGCTTTCGTTGTTGTTTGGCATCGTCGGAAACAAGGGAAGAGCTCTACCGCCAGTGACGGGCCATCTGGATGGCTCCCTTTACCGCTGTACAACAACTCCCACACCACAGGCTCCGCCAAAACAGGCACCACAGTGAGCAATGCTTCTTCTCTTCCCTCAAACCTCTGCCGCCACTTCTCCTTTGCAGAGATAAAGGAGGCGACAAATGATTTCAGTGAGGCCCTGATCCTTGGGGTAGGAGGGTTTGGTAAGGTCTTTAGGGGCAAGATTGATGGGGTCAACAAAGTAGCTATCAAGCGGGCGAATCCGCTCTCTGAGCAGGGAGTGCACGAATTCCAGACGGAGATTGAGATGCTTTCAAAGCTCCGCCACCGCCACCTTGTCTCTCTGATAGGATACTGTGAGGAGAACTGTGAAATGATCCTTGTCTATGACTATATGGCCCATGGAACCCTCCGCGACCACCTCTATAGGACCAAAAACTCACCCCTTCCGTGGAAGAAGAGGCTTGAGATATGCATGGGTGCAGCTCGTGGCCTTCACTACCTCCACACTGGTGCCAATCATACCATAATTCACCGGGATGTCAAGACAACCAACATACTCTTGGATGAGAAATGGGTTGCCAAGGTTTCAGATTTTGGGTTGTCAAAGACTGGCCCTATGTTGGATCAAACACATGTCAGCACCATTGTCAAGGGCAGCTTTGGCTACCTGGATCCAGAGTACTTCCGTCGACAGCAATTGACGGAGAAATCCGATGTATATTCATTTGGTGTTGTGCTGTTTGAAGTTCTATGTGCAAGGCCTGCTTTGAATCCTGCATTGCCAAACGAGCAGGTGAGCTTGGCGGAGTGGGCCCTGCATTGCCAGAAGAAAGGGGTGCTCGAGGAGATAATTGATCCCTATCTGAAAGGGAAGATAGCACCAGAGTGTTTCAGGAAGTTTGCAGAGACAGCAGAGATGTGTTTGGCCGATCAAGGGATTGACCGGCCAGCAATGGGCGACGTGCTGTGGAACCTTGAGTTTGCACTGCAGCTGCAGATGAGTGCAGAGGAGAGTGGTGGAATCGATTTGAACACTGACAATGATGAGGTCCCATTCACCCATTCTGATTCTCTTAGGATGAGAGATTTGAATGCATTGATGTACTTTGAAGGAAATGTATCACATTCTCAGAGCTCGGGGATAACAATGAGCAAACGGAGTCTGACAAGTGAAGATTCTGATGGACTTGCACCAAGCAAGGTGTTCTCAGAGATCATGAACCCAAGGGCACGGTGAGATCCACAATCAGGACAAGGACAATTATCTTACCATGAATCCCATGAAGACCACATTCAATCATTATCCATTTCACTGTTATCATATCAGATTTGTCACTATAATATAATTTCTTATCCTGTATTTTATCATATTTTGTTTCATATCTTGAAAGACTAAAGAATGCCTGCATATTGTCCCATAAGATACTGTATTCTAGTTTACAATTTGGAGGGCCTTCAAACACCTCAAGTTGTTCTAGACATGGCTTTTTGTGAAGAATGAAACGGCCCATGTACTATCTTTATACAAGACATGAGGAATGCATTCAAGGTCTGTATCAGCTCCCCAGTCACTAAATGGGTGTCGCCATTCATGTCCAAGGATCATTTTTTGTGATGAATTACACTTGATCCTCTACCATCTCAGAGGCATAGTATACTTGGGCACTGATTTTACCCCCATTATTCAGTGATCCTAAAGTATCAAATTGCATATTATGGACCCTGCAGAGGACTACTTCTGCCCCTAATATTTTCATGCCAGGGCAATTCGACTCCTTCAGTCTCCCTCTTCACTGCAAGGAAAAACTACCCAAGTATTGAATGTACTAGGTCCTCAAAATTATAATTTTTTGGCACATACCCTGTCAAATAGTTTTCATTTTTGAATCGCCAAAGCACTGGTTTTCATTTTCTTGGCTTTTATATTTGGACTTTAACAAATTATTTCTATAGATTGACTGTCCTATCTGACACTCATCAAGTCTTGACTTGTGAATCTTCCATAGTAAGCCCATGTGCTTGACAATCAGTCAATTGAACGCGGATCACCTGTTTGCTTCTGTCTGTAAATTTCTTGGTCACTCTTCTCAATGAACGCACCTAGTATTTACCTTTAACTTTCGAAAATCAATCATTGACTTGTTAGAATATAAAATTATAACACAATCATAGCGATTCCCATGGCTGAATTTATTATTTATTGCATGTAAAACATGCTTCTGAGAAATCGAAACTACAATGAAAATCAATCAGCACTTTATACTGGTTCATCCATTGGTGGGTATCTATCACCTTCATTTGTTGAAATTTCAGATGAAAGATGAACTCTTTTTTTTTTGAATCTATCTGTAGGAAATCGTAAAAAACCCAGCGTAAAATCCCCACGGATGATATTCACTATCCTTAGGATATACCCGATGAGGCCATAGAGACTGACTTGTTGAAAGATGAACTTTATCATTATGAAATTTAGACAACATGGCCTAACCTTGGTGTGTTTTATGGGTAGAGGTCCACCCGTAGGAGTTTTACGTTGGATATCCTCCAGTTTTCCACATGTAAATTCAAAAAAAAAAAAATTAGACACAATTAATAATGTTTTTTCTCACAAGAAGAAACCCAGGAAGACTCTGCACTTTGCTGGGGACTGGGTCAAAGTCTCCTTCCCATTATTTCCGTGTCTATCCAGTTGAAGGACTTTTGTTATAAATTGTGAAATCTGAACCGTCGATCTAGAGGATGGGGACCTCTCTTTTTTCTTTTGCTTTATTACCACTTGAGGTTGTGACTTGTGATCAGTCGATGTCGAGCCCACCAGACTCGACCCCAAAGACTTGCCCGTTTACTTGTTTCTTTTATATTTTCCACACTGATAGAATCTTTCTCATTCGAAAGTAAACAAACGAAAAAGAGACTATTGGAATCGAGAATTATTGCTACAAAACTCCACACGCGGGATGGGTCAGTTGGAAACATTTCCGTCTCATTAAGTGGAATAGTGTGAGTTTGAATATTCGTGATGTAATTCAGTAGTTATTTTATAGGGGTGTGAGGTGTGGGATGTCGAGGAAGGGAGGGTTTAGTAGAGTTGTGCTCGAGATTCTCTCTCTATCATTAGAAAAATAAATTATTATCTACAAAGCAATAGTCCATTTAAGGAAAATGGGGAGACTTGTCTCTTTTTCAATAAATATTAAAGCAGGTCACTTATATTTTTAGAAAATAGTAGAAAATTAAAAATATATCAATTGTGTAAAATTTGAGCATCATTTAATTATGTTAATTTTATAATTTTAAATGATGTTTTATGACCATTTCACAAAATTACGATTATCTAATTGAGAAGTTTTTCTTAAATTATATGATTTATGACGTTCTTTTATCCGCCTCATCCAACAATATGGCAGCTTTTTCATTGAAAATAAATACCCTAAAGTGGCCCTAACGATTTTATCAAGAAAATGTCTTCTTCTATCTTTTTCATCGACCAACTCCACCTCATATCAATTTAAATCTTGACATGTTTTATTATCTGTAAATTATCTCTTTATTTTATTATATAAAAAGATAATTTAAAAAATTAAATCCATCTTGATCATTCATTTAGTAAACGTTGTGGTTTGCTTGGATATAAGCATACAAATAAATAGAGAAACTTTATTAACAAATAACAAAAATTATAAAAAGAAATTTTAAGATTTGACTTGGTAAATTTGAAATATTTGACTTGTCCTTATGAAAGAAAAAACATGTAAAAACTACTAAAAATACAAAACGAGATTTTCAAATTGGATTTCATGACTAAAAGGATTTGGTCTAATCTTATCATATATTATCTAAATTTTATTTTATTTTTTTTGAATTTATGTTTGAAAAACTGCGGGATGCCCAGCATAAAACCCCTGCGGGTGAGCTCACTACCCCTAGGGCACACCAAAATAGATTAAATTTTATTCAAAAAACTGACTAAAAAAAGAAAAAAAAAAAAAAAAAAGGAATGAGCAATCTTATTATTAAATTTGGAGATTTTGAAGTATTTATCTTTTATTTTTCAATTACTATCTAAAAATAAATAAAAAACTGTGCAAAATTTTCTAAAGTGAAAAAATTATTAATTATCAATTTTTTACCAATGTCACTCTTACAAACTAATAAAATAAATTAGATTTATTAAAATAAAATATTCAATATTGTTAGTAAGCTTAGGGACTAAAATTCTAAGAATCATTAGAATAGATTTAGCCTTAAAAAATCACATGATTATGTAAATGTTGTGTCCTACTCAAGGGTCCAAAAATCGTGGATACCGAGTTATCAGTATCTCGGTCGATATTTCTCTCTTAATATTCTTTTAAATATTGGTTGTTTAAATATGTATTGACGGATATCAACGACATATCGGGATTCAAAAACTCAAGATATCGCGTATGAGTAGAGAATTATAACCCTGGTCCTAATGTTATAAGATTTGAGGCTTGAAGAATGAGTACGACAGGTACACACTTTTTCAAAAGAGTTTCTATCGCATTAAAAAGAGAGAGAGAGAGAGAGAAATGATCTTATGTGAGTGGGCACTTTTTCAATCTAAGTGTCTCACGTTAAAAGAGAGATTATTTTACAGATGACTTTAAAAAAGAAGTTTCAGATATGTAGGATCCACCGCTTAGAAATCTAAGTCGTTCATTATTTCTTAAATGGAAGGATACATAATTGTGTCATTTAGACCTTGTTAAATTGTTGAATTCACTCTTAGATGCTTTAAATTAGAGGAGGATTGCCAAAAAAAAAAAAAAAAAATTTAACCAAACACTTTTTATTTGATGCAACTAATCACAGGTCCTAACAGTTTAATAAAATCTAAAGTGATACACGTATACATTTTTGCATTTAGAAATAAATAAAAAATTAAAATTTTTAAAAGGTAAATTTTACATATCTTAATAATATCATTTGAAATCATCTTTACCACTTCGACTATGATTTTTCTTTTTATCAAAGTAGCCAAAATACTTCTATTAGAGAAAACTTGAGCCGAGCAACTTGTTTCAGAGTGCCATCCATAATTTTACGTTGAAAACATGATAAACGGTGCATGATAGGCTCATTGATGCATACACCTCATACTAGTAGAAGTGACTAGTGAGTTTTCCAAAATCGAAAAGCCAACTCAATTTTGATTGATCAATTCTAGTTCACCAAATTTAAAACAGAAACCATTGATGGACTTAAATCTTATCGATTTTCTATATCTTTAGATTAGAAAACCAAAAATATCCAGTAAGACAATTTATAGTAGAACTTTCTTTTCTTCTTTTTTTTTGAAAGATCAAATCGTTAGAGTACTTGATTAATCTTTGAGGCATGTGTAAACCTCCTAAACACATAGAATAACACTACAAGGAGTAGTTCTTTTGTGTTAAAAGTGACTTAAATTTAAAAACCTCCTCTCTCCTGCAATTTCTTGACAGACCCTCGTAGAGCTTTCTTTTTTAATATCCAAACAGAGCTCATCTTTTATATTGAGGCAGGAATGGAAATCTCAGCACCCTTTGTACAATGAAAGTCTCCAAGTAATTATAAGATCCTATTAACCAAAAAAAAAAAAATTATGTTTCGCTGAACAATGACAAACACCCATTTACCATTTGGCAAAACTGAATAATGCCCACGTTAGGTGTATAGACCCTATCCATTCAATGACGAATCTAAACCATATAAAATATTTTTATTTTTTTAATTAAGGCCAAATTTAGATTGATATCTATTTAATACACTTTCACTTAGGGGTGCAAATCTCGGGATCGACTGAGATATCGGCCGAGAAATTTCTCTCACCAAATTTTTTTTTAAAATTAAACCTGAGATATCGACCAATATTGACAATATATATCGGATATCAGCCGATATCTCAAATATCGGCCAATACAATATATATCGACCGATATATCAAGATATTTAAATCCAAGATATCTCGACTGATACGTATTTCCCTGCTTTCACTATTGGATCAAGGGCCCGTTTTGTAGAGCTTGATTGTCTCCTGATAAGCTAAAATATTTTGGTGCTCAGCTAAGTGTGTAAAAATTTGCAAGGAAACATCAATCTAGGATGAAATGTTTCAGGCTTGGGCAGATAGGGCCCATTTGGATTGAAAAAACAGCTACAACTACAATGGACTCGATGAACTTAAGTCTCACTCAATCTTTCAGAAAAACACTGAGGATCAAATTTGTCCATCTATTTCATTTTATTCCTCCCGTTCTCAAGACCAATCAACATTAATTTGTCACAGCCTGGATATATTGTAACGGTGATCCCCAATAAAATATAGTGAAATTACAACGCATATCAAGTTATTTTCGCATTCGATGATTCCATAAATGAAGTCTTACTGCTGCCCTCTCCTGCATACACCAATTGCAAACTGAATTCGACACTTACTGGCAAGTTTTCCATATTTTCTAGTAAAAGCTTTAGTAAGGATTCTCACCGCTCTCTTTAGAATCTAATTCTAGAGTTCTTGGGTCTAAACCCAATTCGAAGTTTGCTCAAATTCATTGTTAACAAACAGGTCTGAACACATATGTCAGCCCGTCAGATCATGCTTGGCTAAATTCTTTTGCAAGAAACCCATGAAAGCCCAACGAGATTTTAGGCCCATTTAGCCATTATATGTGCACCTAAGTCATTTTTCATTTTTTTTTTTAAATTGATAGAAGATGGAGCGCTCAAATTGATGATGAACTACAAATGGATCAAATTTGAACTCAAAAATAAAAAATATCTATCAACAATATTTTTTTTTTATTTAGTTAAATTCAAAAGAACCTCTTCCATTACATGCAGATTCACTCTTCCAATGGCATTCGTGCCAAGTCAACTAAAGAGCGGAGTCAAATTTGTTGCATATATGAACCATGCAGGGAGATTTGGCATGTCTAAAAACAATGCCCAAGTTCACCCACGTTATTTCACCCATGGGTGACAACTTTTTAGACCGCCACGTGGGGCAAACCTGGCCCCATTTGAACCCTTACCCCCTCACACCCTACCTACTCCTTAAATTGAATCCCTACCCAATTTCAACTCATCCTAAGTTGATTTTACGGTTGGATTGAAATTCATACAAAACTGTTTCTATTTCTACCATTAATTTTGAAACTCTTGAAAATCATGAAATTCAATGAACCTGCATTTTATGAATAGCATCATTAAGAAAATATCTTTCGAATAGAACCAACCCCACCCAGGTGGGCCCTATAGGCACACCTGCACAATGTCGAGCGGGTGAACCTGTCTCTAAAAATAATGCATGAAAACCCACACAGATCTAGCAATGTAAGAACCTGCTTGTCATCGTGTCCTGTGCATATCATCAACTCATCATTCACAGCTAGATGAGGGACTGGTGAGGTTCATCAGATTAATAATGAGAGATCGGATCGGTGGTCAATGAGACTAGGAGAGAGAGAGAGAGAGAGAGAGAGAGAGAGACACCCACAAAACTTTTACATTTGGATTATGAAAAAAATCAAGGTTCTGGAACATTCCTCTTAGTAAAAATATTCACCAAAATCTCCAACGTTTATCCATTTAGTACACGCATTGCAGGTTATTTTGAAAAATCAATATGGTGAGGCCACTAGGACTAACGAGATCAATGACTGTGTTAAGTCATGGGGTAGCAAATTTGACTACTGTTTTTTCAAGGACTGGTTGATCAGCACCTTCAATCTTATCCAAATGCTGCCCATCTTTGAAGAAGAAAAATGTTGGAGTGGCATGGAGATCCCAAGAAGAACTGAGTTCCTACACAAAAGATCATTTTTGCCATCAATAAATCATGCAGGTAAAGATACTCTATTGAGGTGAAAGTATCATGCATTCAAGGTATTGTAGCCTGTGATACGACAACTAGAAATTCAAGGAATATTTGAGTTTCAGCTGGAATGGAGCCTATGTCTGGGAAGAAGGAAAGTTTGCTGTCGAGATGATGGCCTATGTGTTGCACGGGGTCTAGGAATATAAATGGATATTCAAAAACCCAAAACATCGTAAATGATCTTTCTTTCATTTTTCATTTGTTTTGATTGGCTCCTTCTACTTTATATATACATGTATTCTCTTCTATTAGAAACAGAAGACGAGAATTATCTCTCAATCTTCCGTATTCCATCATTGCTCTCTTTTCTTTTCTTTTTGTTTTCATTCTAACATGCGATCACCCAAGTTCAATTTCTGAATTTTCAACCTTCTGCTATCGCCTTTTTGGGTATTCCTACACTTTCTGCGGTTTGTAAGCATGCCTCTCTCCCCTACAATTGTCTCCCTTCGTGGTTGAATCATCTCATTAATGGATTCACATTTCTTTCATCATTGTCTCTGTTATTACCAAGTTGTTCTTTGTTTTAGCAATATTTTTCTTTCCTTTCCATTGACACGTAGCCTTGGGCTCATATCTGGTGAAGCCAACTTTGATTATCCTTCCAAACTCCTTCCCATTTAGCAGGGAGATAGCATGTAATCTTCTGATTTTGTTTAAACTTGCAGAAAGACAACATTTTCTTTTGCTAGATCCTCCATCCAATGGAATATAGCAATCAAAAACCATCCATGCCACTCAAAAATATTCATGGTCTCCCACACCTCATTCTGAGGTGTTATCGACAAAGAGAAAAACTCTTTCCACCACATCTCTTTCATTTTTTTCAGCAAGCACTTGAGTTACATCCCCTTCCATCTTTGCAGTCTTTCAAACTAAAAATAAACAATCAGACTATTTTTATTTTTTCAATTAGTGCCCTACTAATAAAATACAGAAACAATCCCATGAGACAGCTTGATATCTAACAAATTTCAAGCTAGGATATATTTTGAGTACCCTCCATCCAAGATAGGGCCCATCAAATGATAAGTCTGATAATTACACATTGTGGACAAAGTGCCAAAATATATAATACACATTGTTTAAGAGACATACAGTACCTTCCTGTTAGTAATGGGTTTAACAAACACCAACCAAGTCAATTTGTGGGTTGTCTACACGCAAAGGAAATCCAACATTTTTTTCAAGAACTCAAGCCATTTTTTGCTTGAATCCTCAGATATTTTCTTCTGAAAATGGCGATATTAGCTTCTGTTAGCATTTTTTACTTAAATGAATACCAATCATGAGATGTATTTCTCTATGGAGAGATTTCAGTTGGTTTTCAGGTTTCATCCGGCTTCTAAGGGATTTACTGGTTGTTCTCAAACTAAAATGCTAATGATGTGAAATCTAAGATTGTCATCCTTCGTAAACTAAATGCTGATTCGATGAAAATCAAATACCATGGAAAAGATAAAATTTAGATGGGAAATTTGGATTAAAATACAAGTTGCCGTACACATCAAAGAGGATAAACAGGTGAGGCACTACTTACTGGTAGTTGATCAACATCTACCATTAGGAAGATAAGTGAAGGATACTTTATGGAGAGCTCACTGAAGATTGGAGCAATCACTTTACAAGGATCAGACCATGCTACACTGAAATTCACTACAACCTGTCAGAAGAAAAAGAAAATATAAGGTTGAAATAATGGATTTTTTACATTCAGGATATGCTTCTAAAATGACAGGAAAAAGATCAACAAAAAGTTAAATTGCAACAGTTACAAGCTAACAATCATAAATGCAAAACTTCATGGATCCAGTAGAAGACAATAAATTAATTAACATATTTTTAGGCCCATTATCACAGGAAGACCTTTTTCAAGTGCTAGAAAAACAACTATAGTTTTATTAGAGAGGAAGCTTGTCTCGCACAAAAAGATGGGCATTGCTAGATGGTCGTGGACCTCTTCAACTCGGACAGAGGTTTACAGAAAAGCAGGCATCAAGCTTGAAGGGCGTTTGGACACTGAAGACGATGTGTTGAAACCATTAATTTAGGCACCTTTGATTGCTGTTTGGGGTATTATACAGTCACAAATCTTAATTCCTTGTCAGGAAGGGAATTGGGAGTGGATAAGGCCCATCAAAGACACCCATCCTACAGACAATTCAGCAAAAGATGAAGATGATGGGACCAGGATGTCCACCTAGAAAATGTTCAGCCAGCAATATTTCTGCCTAGCTATATCAAGTTAGGTAGATGTTCACCTAACTTTATCATGGCCAGGTGGACGTTCATCTAACCATTTCACAGGTAGCTGCATAACTCTAGTTAGTGCGTGATATTTCAGTCATATCTTTCTCATGTTTGTCAGATTTTGATGCTGTCTATGGCATTAGAAAGCTGAGGATGTTCTTAACAATGGAATCTAACTTGGGGCAGTTTTATGTGGAAAGTGGGACCACACAGCCTTGAAATCAAGGCCATATGCAAGTTGATCTTTCCCATATATTTTCTAACCCAAGTCAGGTGAGATGCCTATACATACATACATATATATATATATGTACATTTTCTAACCCACACACCAGAATGATGATCTGTCAATTTATTGTGCCTTATCAAGATGCACTAAGGGCTTTAAGACATCTGTTCAATGAACATGATCTACCTTGCTAGCAGAATCCAATATGCTGAAAAGGAGAATAGTAGTGTGTAATGGAAATGAAGTGAAGAGAGATGAAGGATGTTTGTATGTTCCATTCCATAGGGTTTGATCCCGCATTGACTATTAAAAGGGATAGAAAGTACAACAAAGAAAAATTTTGTGCAATCCCTGTAACCTCCACTATCTTATCCTAATCTCTTCTTCACAAGTAATTGACATCATTTGGGTGTGTGTGTGTCGTGGTTGGAGGTGGGCAGGAGTATCGCTAAACCAGTAAATAGAAAGTACAAACAAAATTTTCGTTGCTCCCATGTTGGACAAAAATAAATAAAATCATTTTAAACACTTCTAAGATAACCTTTCTCAAAGAAATTGCAAGATAACATTCTGAGTAAAAACATCATCCGACAACTTACAATTTTCCCATCCTTGGTGGCCTCTGCTAGCTTTGCATCCCAACTTCCCATAGTAGTTATTACATGCACATTTCCAGCAGTATACTTTTTCTTATTCTTTCTTTTGAATTTGAATCGAGTTATCTGCAATTTTTCATGACAAATTTCCAGACAATAAGCAATATCTAAAGATATACTGAACCGCACTTCAAAATTTGATTAGCAATACTTAAATTTTAGGGTAAAAAAAACCTCATTAGATAAGAACAAAACACCTCGTGCATCCCAACCAACTCCAATTCTAAAAGTAGGCATGAGTGGATGTGATGTTACATGGTAGGAGTGTTGTGGGACCCATACGTCTGGTGATGTGGGACCTAATTATATGTCCAATTCAATGTAGAGACTGGTCAGAACCCTTCCTTGGCTGATACCATGATGAAAAATAAACTAGAGAAAAGAAATTAGAGAAGAAATTCTCTTGTAATGTATTTTGATGTATTTTTACTCTTAGAGGATACAGGTTAAATAGAACAAAGAGAGACAATCAAGGACCTAAAAAAGGAAATACACTAGGTGCCTAATCAATTACAATCTACTATGTTGACTTTCAATATACATTGAATCTGGACATATAATTAGGTCCCACATCACCTCCTTCATCTCCCCCATACCTTGTTTGTGAAAACTTTTCCACAATGAATTGTTTTCCATGCCATATCGCCATGATCACTTATAAAGCAACACAAGATTCTTATGACTAAGTTTAACCAATCCTAGTCACCATCCCTACCTCAACTTCACTGCATCCTCACATCTAACAAAATTCATCTTCTTTTCATCTCCCTTCCCTTCCAACAAGAACTTTTTGTAAATATTCACCAATTTCCTTACGGCCCCTTAGCATTTCAAATAAGGCCTAAAATATATAGGAAAATTTCATAAGTCACTTAAATAGGATTACCCTACCACCTAACAAAAGATAGTTTCTTTTCTTGTTGGTCAATCTTTTCTCAACTCTTGGGGGTGTCCTGTGTGGGTGTGGGGCGCTCTCCTGAGGGGTTTTGGGGGGACCTTGCCTCGTTGTTCCCCTTGGGTATAAAAAAAAAAAAAAATCTTTTCTCAACTCTTTCCACCACCAAAGCCTGTAACTTCTTCAACCTCAGATTCACTCCTACAAGAAGTCCAAAGTAGTTCATAGGTAGCTTTATTGTCCCACATCCAACCTCTAATGCCAACTCCTCTTAACCTATTGTCCCCCATCCCTACACCCACCATCATGCTTTTACCCAAGTCTTCAAAAGAAGCAAACTATTTCGAAATCAACATAAACGAGACGACCAAATCTAAGCTCATTTAACAATTTATCAATCATTTATTAAACAGGTCGGGTTATCCTAAACAGATTATGAAAGTTGACAACAAATTATAACCCAAGGGGTCAACCAGAACCCCACCCATTTAGAAACGAGTTCAAATCGACCCAATCCATTTAATAAATGAGTCATGGATATGAGATCAATACCACTTTAAATAAGGTAAGTTTGAATTATTTTGAGGGTAGGTCATACATTATCAAGTACAAGTCAAGCATTTATGATATAAATCCTATAGCTTTAGGGGAAGGTTGAAAATTGGAACCTTCAGTTCTTGTACCATCGAATGTGAAAGACTACCTATGCTAATATGCCATGTGTACTTCTAAAGAACAAGCTTGTTTTATTTCCAACATGCTCTATTTTGTTTCCAGCATTTGTTAATTTATTTCTAGCAAGGTTACATCCTTCAAGGAATATTATTGGGTCCATAATTAAGGATTATGATGCAGGGCAGGATCGTTTTAACACCTACCTATGCTTACATACTTAAAGAAAGTAGAATTCCTCAAGATCCAGCTCGGTAATTCAACAAAATTCTGAGAGAACCCAGACTCAAAGAACCACGACATTTCGGAAGATCCTCGAACCAACATCGACGTAATACACCTCTTGACAACCCACTCGGATTTACGGCAAACGGGCCTTCAAAGAGGATGAACCAAAACCTATCTTCTCACCAAAAGAATGGGATGAGGTCAAACACTCAAGGAGAAATCGACACCATGAGAAATTCTTCTAAGAGGTGAATTTCAATTGAACCAAAATTGAATTATGAAATTCAATTCCAATTATGCAATCAATTGAACACTTAAAATTCAAAATGCAATTAAACACTTACATCAATTGAAACCAAATTAAACATAAACTCAAAATTAAATTCAAAAGAAATAAGAACTCAAAGGAGAGACCAAAGCTCTAAGGTACACTTAAAATTGAACTTCAAATTGTGTTGTTACAAAATCCGCCCAAGGCTTGTATTTATAGCCTTTGGGTGCAACTAAATTTTAGGAAAATAAAAATAAAAAAATAAAACTTGCCCCATACATAGTGCTCATGCCCAAGGGGCCTTTCTATCTTGATGCTTACTAACCTAGACTTCCACCAATGGTTCAGAGGCATGTGGAATTATTACATCAGCTATGGAAAATAAAAAAAAAATTACAAATGACATCATAAACCCTAACATCAAATACTAGCCATCCATTTGAAATTCTTGCTTGATTTGAAGCCTTCTACAACCTTGCACAAGGGATGCACATGCCCAATGATAAGATTCCTTGCTAATTTCCAACTTTCCAAATCCATTTTATGCCCAATTTGGTTTCATGCATCCATGACTTTCCTCAATTGAAGATTCCATGCAATGGTGGCATGCCATGTGGCATCGACATAGGCTATGAGGTGGACTTTCAACAATGTGGCTTCCATGCAAGCAATGGGTCCCAATTGGTGCCATTTGGAAGTCCAAACTGCCATGCAATGTTGTTTGGTTGATATCTTTCTCATTCAGACTCCGATTGGAGCCAAACTTGGTACGTTGGAAAGCTCTTTGAGGTCGTCTTTTACCTCCCTTGGTTCTTGAATGAAATTGGAGTGCAATTTCATTTGCTTCATCCAGATCTCCATCATCTTCATGTGGATTCTCATGGTTCGTTATGATGCCCACACTAGATTATAATCCTGTTATTTTTAGTGAGAAAAACTGAGGGTGATTTCTTTTCTAAGACACTCCTCTGTGTGTGTGTACATTTTCTTTTTCCTTGTTTTCTTTTTTTCGCCTTTTCTCTTCCTTTTGCATCTCTTATCAATAAGCAAATGACAACCAATCTAGATTGAAGGATGCATACATCTAAGAACCACATGTTTAATAGGCATACCTTGTCCAAGCAATTGCCCATTCAGCTACAGAATATTGAAGCCAGATATAGGAATAGCAATGTGCCCTGGAAGTAAAAAAATTCATTTAAGATATTAGATGATACATATGATATCAAAAAAGTATATACCATAGAAAACCATCTGTATCACACAAGGGATACCATAATTTGCAAGTAGTAATTCTAGAGGTATTGATCGAAATGAAAATAAGACAACATTTGCACCTTGGGAGTTACTTCTAGAGTGTATGCTTGAATTAGGAGCTCGTCTTATTCACATTTAAGAGGCCTAATCCAATCCAACTAGGCTTGAAAAAATAATTCAAAGCCTAGAGGCATGATCCAAGCCCTTTGCATCACCAATGCATAAAAAACAAGCATTCACTACAATGTGCACTCTACTCAAATGAACAAAGGCAACAACAAAGTCCCATTACATCATCTGGCAAAACACTACTATTTTGGAGGGCCGCCAAATCCCCAAAGTAGCCCAGGACTAGAACTAACAATGTGTAGAATAAGCTTCTATCAAAAGGTTCTAACTACAAAGATCCTCACATTCTTTAATCCTTTTTCAAACATATTAGCTTGCAATTCTTGTAACACTAACAACCACCCTCCAATCCCTCAATTTCCTCTTCAACCAATTTTCTTCAAATTTTAAAGGACAAAACCTTGCTTTCCCAATATCTCCAACAAATTGGTAAATTTGAAAAATTTGTCTACTAATATATCAAAGGAGTAAAGGATGGTTCTCTAAAAGGTACCTTATGTCTTATTTCCAACCCAAAGATTCCATCTAGGTTGGAAACAAAGCTCAGCCTTAGGGGAGCTCGAAAAGTAGTTTCCGATGGGAGGTTGGAAAATCTAGGTTAAAACACACAGCATTTTTTCTTTGAAAGGTATGCTTTTTAAAGCATATTATCATGTCATCATGGAAAGAAAACTAGGTCAAAAAGCAAACAGACGCTAATATCATCTTTAATACCAAGAAAACGCAAAAATCTGTAACTGTTTCTTCATTTTCCATGGAGGATCATTTGGAATAGAAATTGGAAAATGGGGCCTCAAAATCCATTCTCCATCCAAATATTCAACAAAAACCTAATTGGTGCCATCCAGACATTGCATCTAATATTTGTTTCAAACATCATGCCCTTTGATCTTAACTGCCTTATATCTAACGTCACTTGAGAATCATGGCTACTCTACCAATTATCCTTTTGGAGGCTAAGTTTTTTCTAAGATCATCATCATGCTCCCCTAACCTCTACAACCAATTCCCAAGTAGTGCCTTATCAACAATGGATATCGAAGCACCCCAGGAACCAACCTCAACTCCCAAAAAATCACCATCTCCATTGTCATCAAAGCTATGTATTCGAGAAATTTTCAGAAAATGAGAAAATAAAAATAAATTACAAAGAATTGCAATAATAAAGGTGATTACATGACCAGTTGAAAGCCAAACTTGTATCATACATTTAAGCAATGGAAAGTCTACATTCATGAATTCAACATTCCACAACGTAAAATGGAACTTAGTAGAACTCAAGTGTTAGAAATATCGAGAATTTACCATGATCCTCTCCTTTTGGTGCTCTATTTCTAATTTTGTAAAGAGTCCTAGTTGGACTACTCTTTTGTTAAGAGAGTCAATTCCATTTAGGTGACTATCATCATCATCATTTGCTAAAATCTCATCTATCTTGAATAAGCTTTTTGAGTTCTACTTTTCCATTTGATAAAAAAATAGAACTCCATAATTAATTCAGCAAAATGGTATACAAATGAATTGGCCACCTGGCCTAACATCCTGCCTTGGCAAAAGAAAATTAAATAAATAGCATAAATAAATTATAGAATAAAAAGAATAATTGAGTTAAAGGCTAGGTTAGAAAGTAAGTAAAAATAATGGGGAAAACACATAAAGTAATAGAATAAAAAACAAATATAAGCAGAAATGCAAATGGTTGTGAGGTAACAATCTCCTTTCTAGATTTTACATCCTATTTTTTTAGGATCTATAGCAAAGGTTTAAAAAAGCGCTTGCTATATAATATGAGATACTAATAAAAAAATTATTGCTATCTACTTTGTGTGAGCACAATTGGTCATAACTGTACGTGGATTCAAATTGTCTGAGGGCCCGGTTGTGGTGCGTGGCCTTAAAAAGCCTCATAATCTGGTGTCACCTTCTGCTACATTCCTATTCTAAAGTTTAGACGGTACTTTCTCCACAACACAAGATCAAGAAATTTCATAAACATCAACAAACAATTGGCAAAATTTTAAAAAAATAAAATAATCGAATATATAATTCAGGCAGAATTCCAATGGCATGGAAATAGAAGATACAAAGACACTGAAATAGCAAAAGAAAACGAGACAAGAATAAATTTTTTTTTAAAAAAGGTGACATCGAGGAGAGGAACAACCACAACAACAAACCGTGGAATGCCTTTGGTTTTTATTGGAACGTTTCTTTCTACGTCAACAGTCCATTTTCCCGCCTGATACATGCGAGGATCACACCGAAGGCACACCAGAGCAAAACAAATGCCTCTTTCGGAGGAAAAAAAAAAAGTTTTGGGGCTAAATGAAGGATGCTTGGACTACTGAGACAAGCGATAGGGGAAGGGAAGACGAATAGGAAGGAGATTCTCCCTTCTTCCCTCCCTCGTTAGGTTCGGCCGATCTGAAAAGCAAATTGCATTTGCCGCATTTCCAGTTTCCCCTCTTAAATACGACATCTTCTCTTCCGAAACCGACTCTCATTCTCTCGTCAGCTCATCTCATGCTTGCCCAGGCTTTTTTGAGAGTCGCGGCAACGAAAGCTTCAATGGCATTTTTGCCCAAATAGTAATAACGACAACCTGTTTCTCCTTACACCCAGGGGTAAAAAAATCGGCCGGGCCGTTATCCCGGCCGATTTTTCATATCGGCCGATATATCGGTTCGGCCGATATATCGGCCGAACTTTTTCTCTCTCCTCCCCGTTTTTTTTTTTTTTTTTTAAAAAAAAAAAAAATCCAAAAAAATTACAGCAAATGCAGAAAATTATGAGCTTATTGAATATGTAATTTTTTCATAAAATATCGGACATTTACATCTTCTAATATATTTTTGAAGTTACGATAGTGGGAAATTATATAAATAGTAATAAAATGGTGAAATTTCAAAAAGAAATAAAATAAAAGGAAAAAATTGCATCCCTTTAAAAGAAGTTATTATACATTAAATAACAGCAAATAAAAAAAGTTCATGTATTATTTTATAGGTTTTACCATTTTCTAACATTTATATATCATAGTCCATAGATAATAATGAAATAATTACAAAAAGAAATAAAATAAAAGGAAAAAATTGCATCCTTGTAAAAGAAGTTAGTATACATTATATAACAGCAAATAAAAAAATTTCATGTATTATTTTATAGGTTTTACCATTTTCTAACATTTATATATCATAGACCATAGATAATAATGAAATAATTACAAAAATAAAGAAAATAAAAGGAAAAAATTTCATCCCTGTAAAAGAAGTTAGTATACATTAAATAACAGCAAATAAAAAAATTTCATGTATTATTTTATAGGTTTTACCATTTTCTAACATTTATATGTCATAGTCCATAGATAATAATGAAATAATTACAAAAAGAAATAAAATAAAAGGAAAAAATTTCATCCCTGTAAAATAAGTTAGTATACATTAAATAACAACAAATAAAAAAATTTCATGTATTATTTTATAGGTTTTACCATTTACTAACATTTATATATCATAGTCCATAGATAATAATGAAATAATTAAAATAAGGAGTAAGTGAATGTAAAAAATGTTGCTGTAAATTTTAACATGTTAGTAACAGTAACTAAGAGCAAATGAAAAATGTTCATCTATTATTTTATAGGTATTATCATTTTCTAACTTTTTTTTTCATTTATGCTATTTTATGTTGAAATAGTTAACAAAAATGAATAAATAAATGAAAAAAAATAGTAACTAACAAAGTACACAAAAACTAACTACAGATACATTAAGATGGAAAAAAAATTATAATACCTATATAAAGCTTTTATTACTACATATCTTATTTAACTTCAAGCATTTTTTAACTTCTTTTATGTTATTTTTGGCTAAAAAAATTAAAATAAAATACAGATAAATTGAAATAAATTACAAAACTTACAAGATCAGTAGATCTGTAAATGAAGAAACCTTTGAACGGTCTGGATCGTTCGGTTTCAAACAAATCCGGGTCGTTTAGAACTTACTTAAATCAAGTAATGAAGAGTGCAATTTTTTTGAAAGATAAATAGTAAAATCTGATTTTCTCTTTGAAAATAAGGTGTGAAATTTTAGATGTAGGTGAATGGTATTTATAGGAAAAAATTGGACCGGTTCGATTTTTTGGATTTAAAAAAAATAATAAAATATTCAGGCATGCCGGACCAGCCGAATCCTGCAGTCCGCTGTACACAGAGATGTGATGGGGAGAAATTGGTTGACAGGTGAGATCTCGTCCGAGATCTCGCCCGATATATCGGACATGAGATATCGTCCGATATATCGGAAAAATATCGCCGAACTTGAGTTGGGCCCAGGCCCGAGATTTACTGTTTTCAGGGGGAAAAAACGGCCGATTCGGCCCAGATTCGGCCGAGATTTGGACCGATATATCGGTCATCTCGGCCGATATTTATTATGAAAAAAAAGTTTTTTTTTTTTAAAAAAAAACAAAAAACCGAATTTTTAAAATTCGGCCGATATGATGACCGATAATTCGGTCAAAAATTCGGACATATCGGCCGAATTTTTTTTTGTACGGCCGATACTATACGTATCGGCCGATATAATTCGGTGGTTGAAAAACCGAATTATATCGGCCGATACGCACAGTATCGGCCGATATTTTGACCCCTGCTTACACCGCCCATGTGGGGCCCGGCCCACATAGGTGGGTCCAAGAGCACCGCGAAGATAGTTTTAACTTTTAGAGGGTGTTTTTTCTTTTTTTGTTAATAATAGAGGGGAACCAGTCCCTCAATCTTCTTCCGGTTTATGCTTTTAGGATTTGTACTAGCTATTTCTCACTTCTTTAAATGAGAAGTAATCAATTGAATTATTCAACATTGAGCGAAAGTGTTTTTAATTTCTAATAGATTGAGTGTTTTAAAAATAAATCAAATTATACGGTTTAATTCGATTAAATCTCAATTAGTCTCTAAAGCGGTTCAATTCTTAAAATGTTTAATTTATTCAACAATTATTATTGTTTTATTTATTTTATTTTCTTCTTTTCTTTCAATAAAATGTTATATTTTATCATTTTCTATTATAATATCATAGTTGCAATAACATTTTTAATTTTTCTTATTTTCTAGTAATTTATTTTTAAATATTGTAGGCTCAAAAACACAGACTGATGTAAGATTCCAAAGGACCAAAATGAACGGCTGAGGATGGAGGAAGGTATTCGAAGTGGATTTGTCTTTTCTAAAAATAAAAATACAATTGAAGAAAAAATACCAAAGAAGAATAATAATTAGGTTATAACTAGTCTATAGGAGTGTACAGACAAAAATAGGTTTGAACATCTAGTGGTGTTTTTCTTTATATTTTAAAATTTAAATAATAAATGTATTATAAAAAGGCAAAAAAATGCAAGTGAATCGTCAAAAGCACGAGTTATTGCATGCAAAAGGGGAAAAAAGATCAAATACAATTTAAATCAAAACTTGATTTCATTCATCATTACAATTGAGAAGCAAACTTCAACATGAGGGAGAAAATAATAAAGGGTAATCATTTAGACACCTTATTTTTTTTTAAAAAAAGACACCTCATTTCAAAATTTTATATAAAATTATCATTTTGCACCTCAGTTTTGTGTAGAAAAATTGTCTTTTTAAAAACTGAGGGGCAAAATGATTATTTTCACACAAAAATTTGAAATGGGTGTCTCGTAAAAGAAAAATAGAGTGTCTAAATGACCATCTATAATAAAATAACGTCCAAAATCCTTTCTCCAATAAATCCTCTAAAAAATTACTCCAAGCTCCTCAAGAAGTCCTCCTTAAGTTAACTTCATAATGTCATAATTGATTAAACAACTTTCACAGGAAGGGAGTATTTATAAGTTAACTTCATTAATCTCAGTTCTTGATGTTAAACAACCTTCATAAGGAGATACACCCTCAATGTTGCCAATTTTTCCGTGGTCATTAGACAAAAGCTAAAAGATGCTCTAAGCTTTTAGGACTAAGCGAGAGTGTTTATCATATACTATCCTTATAACAACTTCAATTTCTAAAAAGAACTTTTTTATAAACTTCTAACTAAACTCACACCTCAATTCAATTCTCAACAACCTCAAACCAGTGCTCAAAAACTCAAAACTAAACTTCGAAGGTTCCTTTATAGAATTTGTTTCTTTAAACACATATTTCGAGCACACCTGTGTCAAGACAATACTAAAAAGGTCAATTTCTCAAAAACAACCATGCAAAAGTTGTGTAAAAGCATTTCAAATTAACCGGTAATGTGACACCCCTACCCACAACCCACCTAGGCGTGTGGGAAGGAGTTTTACATCGCTGAGAGCATCCTCATCTAGTGAGAGGCCTTTTGGGCCTCAGAGTGAGTCAGGCTCAAAAACAAAATCGTGCAGGACAGGTGGGCCCAAAGTGGATAATATAATGTTGGGAGAGTCGAATCGTAACGAATGATATCAGTGAAAGGTACCCCTTTTCCTGTGTGGGCCTTTTGTTGTAGTTGAGCCAAGGACGACTCTGAGCCTAAGAGAGATATATTGAGACACCCCTGTCCAACTCACCTGGGCATGTGGAAGAAGTCTCACATCACCCAGGGAGGGGATGTGGGCAGAAGATAATGAGGGGAGAGCCTCCTTTTCCGGTAAGAGGCATTTTGGGCCTAAGTGTGAGGCCTAAAAGCAAAATTGTACGGGTCAGGTAGGCCCAAAAGCGGATAATATCTTGTTGGGATAGCCGAGTCGTTACATTTTTATTTTTAATTCCAATATGTGAATAAACCATTCAAGTCATTTGTGTGTTTTGACCTTTTTTTTAATTCATTTAAGATAATCTTCATTTTGAGAGTTTTTCATGGGAAATATTTGTGAAAGCATGTTTCATGTTTAAAGAATTTGATGGAGGAAAAAGTGGGCCAATTTTGAGCCCAATTGTCTTAAAACCCTAAAGAGAAAACTTTCCCTTTTTCCTTGTCATTTCTCTTTCTTCTTAAATCACTTTGCCTCTTCTCCCATTTCCCAAAAAAAACCTCTAATCCCATTAAGCACCTTATTTCTATCAAATCTAGCCCTACAAACATTGTTTTTTCATCAAATCTTGCATTAAGGTATGATTTGGAGAATGTTTGGAGTGTCTTCACCATATTTGAAATGTATTTTCTAGTTGTCTTCATCATATTCATCATTACTTACCATTTGGTCTTCGTAACAGTGTGAATGAACCATTTAAGCCACTAAAGAGTGTTCGGCAAATTTCATGAATTTTTTCTCTATAATGATCCTCATTTTCTGAAGTATGTTTCATGTTTAAGGAAAATGATGGAGATGCCTTAGAGATTATGGATGATTATTTGCACGTTGATCTAGTTTCAGCTTAGTAGAGATTATGGTAGGTATGGATGATTATTTGCTTAGTTATTTTCATTTTTTGCTTTAAGGTAATGTGCATTGGTGAAATTTTTTGCACAATAATTTGAATTATATCATGTTGGATGCTTATGAAATTTGATAGAGAAGCCATCATGTGTTTTGAATCAGTTAGGTAGTTTAGGTTTTTAAAAACAAATTCTGAAATTTTTCATGAATTTGAGTCTCTTGAAAAATTTCTTCCCTAATGATAGAAAAATTAGGATTCTAATGCACTTAGATCTCATCATTTCAGATTAATATAAATGATTATTTATTTGCTTAACTAGTCTCTACTTTTCTCAATCTTTTGCTCTAAGGCAATGTTCATTTTGGAAATTTTTTAAAAATTAATTTGAATCATAGTATGTTGAATATTTATGGAATTTAATGGAGATCAACACAGTAAGTCCTTGTGTAACTTAGATCAACACAGGTCCTGACAGTTTGTCCAGACCTAATATTTGAATTGAGTTGAAGACAAGTTTATTTAACTTGTTTGAGGAGGAGGAGGATGATACAATGACCTTTTTGTGATTTCTAGTCATCCCATACAAAACTATTGGATAATTGAGACAGATCATTAAAACCATCTATCTTACAACCCTCCAATGCATGGTTAAATATGAGAGACTGGGCTGATTTTTGACAAAATAATTAAATCCGTAATCCTTCCTTACCTTTGAACTTTTAATAGAGTTGGTGGCCCCATCAATGGGATTCTTCAAAAGTCCTAAGACTAATTTCCAAAGTTGGAGTCTCTGGACCATTTTGCAAATGTAACCAGGGAATCAGGGATTGATGGAGACTTATAGGGATTCCATCAGTTGATTAAGACCAATTTCTAAATCACAGTAGCTGAACAAATGGGATCCTGATTTGTATGTAACTGAGAAAAGTTGTTCTGCAGCAGTCCAGAGAAGAGCTTTCAAGCACAAACATGTCAACAAACTACATGAAATATATAGTCCAGGAAAGTATGGATCTCCTTCTACAGTTTTTGAAAATGGAAATTTTCACAAAAGCACCAGCCAAGGTCCCTTGTAACCCAACAGAACTAGCTTTTCCATTCCTTTTTCAGCTGCAATGGCCTAGATTACATTCTCCTTTTAGAAGACAATTCTACTATCCCATGGCATATTTCTGTGTCCAGCTCGAGCAGTCGTCTCATACTTGGCCCTGTCGGTCTTGTACATATGAGCAATCTCTGGCACAAGTGGGTCATCTGGATTTGGGTCGGTCAGTAACGAGCAGATTGAGAGCAGCACCTGAGAGGTGAGACCATATCAACATTAACAGCAAATCACCATGACAACTTAATGTGTGTGCGTGAGAGGCATTATCTGCAACTACAGATTCTGTAAGCTGTATATGAGCCTCGCAACCATCACTCAGTAGGCCATATCTATTCATCACATTTCAAGAGTAGTTGAAAAAAATGTTATCCTCGATGTCAAACGAATGGCAGAAGTTCATTTTTCTTAATGTCCATTTTAATTCCACTATTCCATAAACTGAATTGGTGTAACTATTTCAATTCTCGTTCTTTGTCCGGCGGTATTTCAATAACACTTTTGGACAATCGCCAGATTAATGATTGGAATGATTCTCGTCAATATGAATAGAAGAAATTTTGTAAAAAACTTCTCTTTAGATCTTAGACACTTTCTTTTAAAAAAAATGTTCTTCTAAACTTACTCAATTAAATAGGGGGAAAGCTAATGAGATAGAGATTTCTTGCAACTTAAGGGACTTCCATATTAATTTGAAATTAGATGGACTAACAAGAAAATAGAAAATAGAAATAGAAAAAAGTAATCTGCAGCTTTGTTTGTTTCTTCAATAACAAAACATTATCAGGTCTTCAAAAAAAATAACAAAACGTTATCTTGGTAAGAGACTTCCATAGTCAATCCAAGGATTTGATGTTCCAATAAAACATAGAAAACGGTAAAAAGTAATCTCTTAACTTGTTTGTTCTTCCCCCTCTTATTTTTTTTAATGAAATGGTAGCATGCTTGTTCTTCATAGGGGAATCACCATACCTCTGTATCCCTCATCAGGCTCTCTCTCTATCTCACTCTCTGACATTAAGATTTTGCTGTACAATTTTAGCACAGCTTGGGCCTTTTTGTCGTACTCTATTTTTCTCCTTTTCTTAATAAAAAGATCATCATCATTCAAAAAAAAAAAATTGTAGAACATATCTCATTAACTAACCCACCCCAATTTCACCTAGCCATAATTCTGAAAACATTATTCTTAGTAGCAAAACCTTATAGGCTCCCAGCAAAGACAGTAGATCAAATAAAAAATAGACAACAATAAATGAATGGATGGCTAACCAGACCTTTGATATAGTCAGAGCTGGGCTCCATTGTTCTTTAAGGATATCCAGACAAATGCTCCCATTGCTATTGATGTTTGGATGGAAGACCTTTGTCCTAAAAGCAACCTAAACACAAAAAACATTGAAGGATCACCCTTTTACTCCATAAGCAATGAAGGAAATTCTAAACAAACAGTATCTTCGACACCTTTCTTACCCAAGCAAGAATAGTCAATATGGTAATCAAAGGCTTAAAAAAAAGACCACATTATTTTTTCCCTCTACTTTAAATGCAATAGTTTTCCCTTTTTTTTCAGTTTTCAAAGATAAATGATCAAGAAGCTCAGAGAACAAACAACAATAAATTCATTAGCATAAACTATTGTAATGGCATTCATTCTTCCACCTATCACAAACTCATCTCTCACATTGGCTACATACTATAGTTTCCTTTTTGAAGAAACTATTACACTCTATTTCTACTTGAGCAAGCAAAAATTGGAATCTCCATTGTACGTTTATAAAAGTAACAACACTAGTCAGATACTTGTAATGGACAGCTGAAATCGCAAATCATGAATCATATATCCTATGATCGACAGAGATAAAATAGAGCCCCATCAGTTGCCCTCATATCTTTCTGTCAGGCCCACCTATTGATAAAAATAAAACCTTCAAGCATGTACCCTAATGAAAAAAAATATATATTTTTGTTACAGTACAAAGGAAACTAGAACTCAAAGGCCAACCTCAGATAGGTAGAAAAAATGCATTAAAAGCAGACAGTGACACACATCTCTGTGGAATAATGGAAGCAAAAATTGAATGTGTTGGATGAAGATCTTGAATGATCCATTCACTAAGGAAAAAATGTTAAAAAGTAGTAGAAGGGCCTGTGTAGAATCCATGGAGAGTCCAACATGGGTGCATTACACATTTTGAAAATTCCATGCAACATTTTGAAAAAAAAAAACCTTGAACAATTTTTTTCAAAGAGTGGATCTTGATAAAACATTAGGTTGCTCACCTAGTAATAACAACATTTATGATCGATCATACAAGCAATTTAAGATGCTGACAAAATCTAAACATGATCAAAAAGAAGAAAAAGAAGCAGAAGAATGGCATACATGGTCTAAAGAAGCAGAAGAATGTTATACATGGTCTACTTGAAATGTCAGAAATAGATACCAACCAGGGAACTACTTCATACCTTAGGTGGCTTAAAAGGATAATCCGGGGGGAAATGGATTGTGACTAGAAATACACCTCCTGCATATGGACTATCAGGAGGTCCCATAATTGTGGCTTGCCAATGGAACATGTCTTCTGCAACAGGACCTGCAAAAAGTACGCAAGATTTTTATATTAATATGCTGTTAGACATAATAGTTGTTTTTTTTTTTTTTTTTAAGGTGTTAGACATAATAGTTTCAAAGAATCTAATGCATAACAGTATGTAAAACTTGTGAAAGTGTTCTTATATTGCAGTTAAACATGATAGTTTTGCAGAATCTCATGCATAACAGTGTGGCAAAACTTGTAAAAGTGTCTTAAGGGAACTCATGAAAGACAGAGGCACTAAAAGGATATGAGCAAATTCCAACATCTTAAGTCATAACATATAAGGCCACCGAAATAGCCATCAAAGTTGCAATTCTTCTCTTCATTTACCGTGGAAATTATACTTGCCCTTGGGTCAGACAAGTTGAAGTCACCAAAGATTATTAGACGGCTTACATGAAGGCAACATCAAGTTGTAGGCTAACAATTCCTCTCTACTCATCGTAAGCTATCATAAGACCAGTAAGATTAAGTGGCTTTATTTAGAGTTTCAGCTCAAATTTGGTCAACATCTAGGTTGTTCAATGAACTTTCAACTGAGCAGTAGAATTTGCAGTCGATCTACGAAAAAAATTAAAGAAAGGGAAAAAGGCTAGGTGCGAACCTATGTATAAAAACCAGCTGATTTGGAATACATATAAAAGACACATAGGCCAGTTCATTTGCCCTGAATTCATCACAAAGAATGAGCTTGAACATATATCTCAGCGCAACAAACCAAACACAGGCTCATTTTATTAGCCCGTTTAGCCAAATGAGGAGGCTCAGGGCTAATTGAATAAGCCCATGAAGCCTGTTGGGCTTTTCAACCTGTTTAGCCATAAGTGTGTACACCTGAGGTGGGGTGTGGCACTGGTAAATTACCACTCACATAGTTAGGGTTACCAGTAGGGGGAAACCCGAGGTCCAAGAAATTCTGGGCCCCGGTGGTGGAGAACATGGAGGGAAGATTGACAGGGTGGGGTGGGAACTATTTGTCCTTGGTCATAGGGTGACTTTTATTGAGTCACCTTGGAGTTATCAGAAAGTTAGAACAACATCTTAGAAACTTTTTGTGGGGTGACAAGGTTAACAGGAAGAAAATTCACCTAGTCGCTTGGTCAGAAGTGACTAAACCTAAATCCCACGATGGATTAGTAGTAGTTCCCCTTGAGGCTAGGAACCATACTGTACTGTGCAAGTGGAGTTGGAGGCTTAGTAGAGAAAAGGAAGCACTATGACAAAGAACTTTAATAGCAAGGTAAGACATAGAGGATGAGAGAGTGAGGGAGGATAGGATTTGTGTGTTGTGCGTGTGTGTGTGTGTGTGTGTGTGTGTGGGTGGGTGGGGTGAAAGGAGGGGAATGTTGAAAAATATGGATACCCGGTGATAAAGGCCTGGTGGAGAATCAGTAGGGGTAAAGGAAGAGTAGGGACCAGACGGGCCAGGTTTGGACTGGTCTTATACCCTACACAGCCCAAGCCCACTTAACATTAGAAGACCCGAGCCCAACATGAGCCTAAATGTTATGATCAAGTCAGAACCTGGACGATTTCTAAGAGCCCAATACCGAATTTAAGCCCAAAAATTAGTCTTCTTCCTTAACATTTTTTTTAGTTTGAAGAAATTCTTCTCCAAAAATATTGATGTCCGATTCACCTCTCTTGAAAGTTGAAGCCCATCCCTACATTTTTTTCTCTCTCTCCATCATGTAGGGTTCTTTTCTTCTCCATCTTCTAGAAATAAACAGGAAAAAAAAAACAGTCTCTGGGTTTCTCTAATTTCACATTGCTCAACCCCATCTCTTTTTTCTTTTTTTTTTTTTAAAATTATGATATCTCAGCACAAAACAGCTCTTTTTCCTCATTATACTTATTGGTACCCCACCATCTCGCCTTCTTAAATCCTTCGCTCAAAAAGGAAAGAAAAACAGGATATGCAAACTTGTTGTCGTGCCTTCCAATGTCTAGGATCACCACCAATGCCATCCTCTGCAACCTGATGCTTCTTGTCACCCTTCGCCATATGTTGCCTTCTCAGTCAAACCAAACTCCACCAATGTTTCTTCTTCCTTTTCTCAAACGCAGATCCCTTTTTTTCTTTTCCCCCTTTGTGTACCTTCTTTAGCAAAAGAGAGCCAAAGACAATTGTATCCCCCCATTTTCTTATTCATTTATTATTATTATTATTATTATTATTTCAAGCACAATATACACTGATGAGTATAGTCAATGTTATGAAAACCGGATTGTATGGTAAAATCATTATGCATCTTGAACCACAAATCGGGTATTGTAAACTATAGAATTGTGAGAATCATGTGTTTTCACTTAAAAATATCTAATATATGAAGTAAGATAAAAAAAAATACCAAGAAGGTAATAATGTGAGCATTTCTCCAACTTTCTTTCAATATTAAGTGAATATTATATAACTATTTCATTAGAGTACAAATTTCAATATTCCAACTTTCAAAAGTATAATATCGATCTATGATCCAAGTATATGGCAAAAGTCAATAATGAACTAAAAAAACACCCAAAAAATCTAAAAGTCTGAAATACCCAACAACTCAAGCCTCGAAAACTATCTAAGCAAGCAGTATTATGCTTTCACATTCCAAATAACCCCATAATATTTTTCATAGGAATCGTAAGGTTTATTAATAGATACGAATTATTTCTCTTATCATATTGTACGAATCGTGTATCATGAGATTTTAACAACAAAAGGCATAGGCTTTAAATTTAAATATACTTCAGATGTCAAGCCAAGCGTTCAACTTCAAGCTTAAGCAAATATAAGCATGAGGCTGGCCCGATCATTGACAGGGCTTAAAATATGTGTTCAAGCTCAGCCCATTTATCATCCAGGCTGAAAAATGGTGCTCAAGCCCGCCTTTTCTCATATTGGGTTTTTCTGGCTTTTGAGCTAAATTATCATCCCTAGGCTTAGGCCTTACCTTGAAATGCCCAATAGGTTATGGGTAGGCCTGAGCTTTTATATCCCGGGTTGATATAAAGGAAAGCCCAACTCAAGCCTCTAAATCTTTGGTGGGGAACCTTCCTCTATTGGCTCATTACCCTTCCCTATTCAACATTGTTGTGAATAAACAAAACAAAGTAGTTTCCCAAATCTCTTTAGAAGGTTATAGTCTTTCCTTGCATTCTTATTTCCTCTTTAGTCTTTCAAAAGAGTATGATCCACTTTTGTCTCTTTTTGAGTCTTTGCGTGTCTTTTATTGTCCTAATGTAGGTTATAATAGTAGGAGATGGATGACGGGCAATAGAGGTAAATTCTTTGTCAAGTTTCTATTCAAAAAGGCTCCACCTATAAATATAATTCCTTCTATTAATATTCAGGAAAATATAACTCTTTCTATTTGATAAATGTTGGTGCCTACTCAAATTCAAGTTTTTGCTTGGACTTCAAGCGTAGATAAGATTCAGATAGTTGATTATCTTAAAATTTGTAAGCACATCTAGTTAGTTTTTGCTTTCCTTTTCTTTTATATATGCGGAATTAACAAACCAGTTATTTAGTTACTGTGCTTTCGTTACACAGTTTGGTAATGGGTGTTAAATCTTTTTTGAGGATAGACTCCAATGCTATCTCTTTACGGGATAAACACACTGATCACACTTTACATAATTTAAATTCTACTCTTGATCAAATGTTTCTTAATGCACAATTGATGGTTATTTCCTAGGCTTTTCTTTTCATGACTTTTTATTGAAATGGTCTTCTGACAACTTTGAGGGTGCAAAGGCGGTTGATCTTTTAAAAGAGTGGAATTCTTACACGCAAGCCTCTTCTTTCAACACTTCTATTCTCAAGTCTTATATTTCACCAAATTCTCTAAAGTTGAACTTGGATGACATCTTTTGAAAGGAAAAGAAGGGGGGATGAAGGAGATTATATTATAAACCTTCTAAAGGACTCAATGTTCGTTACATGACAGCCATTCTTGGAGGCAGCCCTTGATTCTAAAGCTACTTAGTCAGAAGTCAAAACTTCCATAAAGTACATAAATTATTAGCAAAGTTGGGAAACTCAAAAATCTTGATTGCAGGTGATTGTTATAGTGCAATCAATTGGTGTTCTACATATTCTTATTACCCTAAGTGATTATCATAATTGATGGTGGAAATTAGATACATCTTCCACTCAATTTGACTATCGGTGAGGAAAATTAATCGTTCAATAATAGTGAAGTTGACTTGCCACCCATCATGGAGCCATGTCCCCTATCATGTAGTGTAGTGATTTTGTTATTTTTTCTTCTTTTCTTTTGGAGGCATGTTTGGTTTTTTTCTCATAACAAAGCCTCTCTTCATATCATTCAAAAAAAAAAAAAAAACACTAAGCCTTTCTTCATATTTCTTCCCTCTTTAATTAATTCCATACCTATCTTAAAAAAAAAAAAAAACTCTTATTGAGGTCACTGAATCAAGGCATGGAAGTGAAAGCTACAAGCCTAAGTTGTAGCTTAGCCTAATTACCAGAAGCACATTTTCTTTTGTACCATGAATATATTGCTCCGAAAGTTGTCAGCAACTTCATACAAGAAATTGAAGCCCCAGTCATTCCCGATTACAAATTAACAACCTACTAAAAGTAGTGGATCCAAAAAGTTTCCAACGCCAAGACCAAAGTACCATGAAGAAACCTAGCTTTTGCACCTTCGGTGAATTGTACAAGAAAATGCAATAGTTTCCCGACATAATACGGTAATGGATATGAGAAGTAAATTACTGATGTTACTCACATAAATCTAAATATCTTTAAAAAAACCCAAGAATTAATATAGTGTAAACATCAATATCTTCAAGACATAATGCTAAAATTGATAGGTAACCATCTCAACATGGATAATAAATGGGAACATGTGCACACCTGCACTGCATGACGTAGGAGGATCCTTCTGCAAGTCCTTGAGTTCCTTCAGGATACGCTTTGACGCCATATTGAAATAGCTATCGGAAGAAAATTATATAGAGCCATGTAAACCTTAGAACAAGAAATAAAATTACAAAGCTTTGATGAGACTAGTATTACAATGACAGATTCAATTTGTGGACCCCATGCCTAGTTTCAAATACTTGATTTTTTTCAGTTCGGATTCGGAACAATATGACCTATATTAACTGATATATCCATATAGGTCATATTGCCGATATTATTCAGAATTTTGAGGTCAACATATATCAGTTTCTACAGATATTTAAAACTCAGCCTGTGCATAAGATTTGAACACTAGTAAGCACCAGATCTACCAGACATAGTTGGAATCCTAAATCACAGTCTCACAGAGACCTGATCCAGAATCTACATTAAAATTTCTAAATTCTCTAGTCAAAGCGGTAGAATTTTGAGATGGAATAAATGCCCTAGGCATTGTATAGATCACAGACTCAAATCAATCTATTTCAACCAAAAAATAATAATAAAAGAAATGTTCTCACAGTGTTTTATGTCTTACACAAGAAGCTGAGGTTTTCAAGACATAATTTTCACATACTAGTGACTTACAGATAAACCTTTCAAAAAGAGGGGATAATGATGGTTTTCAAAGCAAACTCCTCTTTGAAAGAAAGAAAGAAATGTAACAAACACCAGATACACAGGTAGGACTCAATAATGATGAGACTGATGGTTTCCTAATAGCAAAACACAACCAATCAGATCCCGCACTGGTGCAGTTCAGTTGATTGAGCTTCTAGGAATAGACTAGAGGTCTCGGGTTCGACTCTCCCTGGAGTTACCGACACATGGGGCTTGTGGGTGGTTTCATTGATGCACTTGCCAGGAAAATGCACAGAAAGATGGTGAATTTTCCTTATTTCAGGTCATTCCAAACACAATTTAAATCGATTTAAGGGAAAATGCGAGCCCCCACTCAAATAAAACCTATGTTTACAATCAAGACCCAAAACTAGCGTCAAATGAAGCGAACCCAAAAAAAAAAAATGCGACGTCCAGATCGAATACCATAATAACGTCTTACTTAATAATCGAATGGAATATCATAAAATTGGTGTCCAAAACCTTATTAATGAAATATGAAGATCATGGAAATGGCAATCGAACAGATTTTGGAGCTCGAGAGATCTCAATTCTCACAGATGATGAAAAGCAAATAATATATACGAACCTGAAAGGAAAGGAATGATTTTTTCTTGAAATAAAATAAAAAGAGACGCGCTCGCTATCCCCTTAGCGATCAGAGTCAGATCAAACAGCACCAACGCGTCTCCTCACTCCTCTCCTTCCCTTCCCTGGAAACTAAAGCACCTGAGATTTTGAGATTGGATCCTCTTTTTTTCAGGGGAAGCGAAGGGAGGACCATTTTCATAGGAATAAGAAGTGACCATTTTGCCCTCCCCGTATCATGAAGACACGCGTAAGTCCGGACCTATTCCAAGTCATTATAACTCTATTTATTATATTTACTCAAAAATAAGATACTTTCCTTACTCAAAATTATACATTTGTAATCGACGTAGCAACTAATATGTCTCAGCTTTTAATATTATTTATTTTAATACTTGATGATTATACGTATTTGATGCCTTACCTCGTCAAATGAAATATGGGTCTCTGCGAAGATGGTTCTTAGGCTTTTCGTTTTTATAGGACATTGTTTTTTTCGAACATGTGCACAGAATGATTATGTAAAAAAATGTTTCTGTAACTTTATTGTGTTATATGATGTTTTGATTTTGGTTGCTATGTATTTGTACCTTTGATACCTCTTTATTTTTTAAATCCGATAAACATTATTTCTAAAAAGGTGTACGTTTTCCAGGTATTATAAGTCGTGCGTGTAAAAGGTTAAGAGGTGATGAAGAAGTAGATGTTACTTTCAATGAGTGATTAATTTTGAATGATAGGTTTAGAAACAACAATGTTAGAAATATTTTTAAAATAATCTCAACATAAGATAAATTAAAATAAATTTATTTAAGATGGTTTGAGCATGTAAATAGATGATTGAAAATAAAGTCTAGTTGAGAATATCTAAGTAGCAAGTATAAGAAAGAGTTGTAGACCCATAAAAACATAGAAGGAATATATAAAAAAAAACATAATAAATAATTAAGTGATTGAATGTTTGATTTTTGTTATCATCATCCTCAACAATAGCAAGTATCCTATCTATATTGGTTCAATTTTATAAATTCTTCTTTTTCAATTAACTCTATTACTCCATATTTTCAAAGGTAGTCATCTCCTTCTACCGCCTTCGAACGTGGCCTTCGACTAATTTGATCAAACTATCTAAAATAAGTTTTTAATGTATACGTGTAATATCTACTATTGCTCCCAAAATGTATTATGCTAGAAGGAGGAAGGCTACCACTTATATACTTACAACTAACAATGTGAGACTTTTTTCTCGATAGACACGCTCTACATTATAGACCCCCTATGAGACGGGGTATTTAGAACACATTTCTAACACTATCTTTTAAGGTTCAATAAAGTATAACTTAAAAAAACTAACCATCTAAATGGGATTGGAGCTTTTAGTAAACATTAATGTCATGTTAAGTAGAACATGTATGTTTAGTTAAAATGTGAACAGAACGGTGTGGATATTAAAATTTCATGTCCTACTCTATAAAGCTATGTGATTTTTTATTTTGAGCTTTGAAATTTCGATAGTTAGTAAATGATTTTTTATACTCTTATCTCAGAAAATATTAGATAGAGTTTTTCCATCTACAAAAACAGATAAATTATAATTCATACAAGATGACTTGTTTTTTTATGTATAATTAATTTTTTATGAGCAATTTCCCATGACTTAATTATAAAAGGTGTCCAGGTCTATATTAATCAAAATTTCAGAGTTCTAAATTAAAATTTAAGTCTTGTTGAGCAACATAGGAACCGTATGGATATTGATAATAAATTAGATAAATTCATGTATAGTTTATCAAAATAGTTAATATGAAATTTCTGACAGCATAACAAAATCTTATGGAATGCTCTGACCATATCATTTTTAATTGCACTTTTATTGACTTGATAGAACCAAATTTTGTAGAAAATAATATATCCAATGACCAGTTTTTTGTAAAAAAAATTATTATATTTAGTAGTACTTAGTTATGATACATACTTTGCACGTAGAATAGAGTCATATACTAATTTATTTTGTATGTAATTAATTAATCAATAGATAAATATATACTTAAATATCTAATCATATACTAATTAGTTAAAACTTAAACTATAAATATCAATGTAAAAATAAAAGAGGAACCCACAAAATAGAAGAGGAAGAGTTAGAGTGAGTTGTTTATGTTTATGTCAGATGAGTTATCTAACTTTTATGTTTTATAGTTTAATTCAATGTTGCATTTAATTATTGTGCAATTTTAATTTTTAAGAATTCATAATTTACTTTCTATTGATATGAGAAATTCCGGTGTGAAATTTCATATTAGTGTTGATTTTGCTTTAGATTTATTTCCTTTATAAAAGAATTAAATTCTAGGTTAGCCTATTAATTTTGATTTCTTCTTTTGGTTTTTTACCTTATAAGCTGAAATTTATTGGAATTTCTATCGGAACTCGGTCTCTTATATCTTTCAGAAATGGGATCTAGAAGTGCAAGCTTACAATTGATTATATAATTAAAAGACAAATTTAAAATTATTGTTTCTCAAGAAGAAGTTAGAAGAATGAAGGTACCCATTTGAACATTAACAATGAACCAAGTGAAATGCTTACATTTGATGACCCCAACAAAGGATAATTGGAAATCATCAATCAATCAAACAATAACAAAAAGAAGAGAACACAAATAAGCCACAACCATGTTTTCAACTATCTGCTGGATGCATGAATTCTTATTCATGCACTCATTTCAGTCAATTTTGATGGAATTGATGATGCCTGAGAGTAAACTCAGGGGGTTTGGACGTTTGAGTCCTTGGACTTGTTGTTGTCCTCGGATGATGGACGGTTCTCTGAGTCAGATTGCCTAATTTCCTCAATCATCCTTACCACTTCATCCATCTTCGGTCCTTTGGTCTGGCACCCTGTTAACACAGGCCATTGCAATTTGCAACATCTGCACCATCTCCTCTTCAATATTCTGATACTGCATCAGTTCAACATCGAACACCTCAGCTGTCCACTCCTCCCGAACAACGGACTGCACCCACCTGGGAAGATCAGCAATGTCGTCACGGCCAGGGGACTGTGCTGGGGCTTTGCCTGTCAGCATCTCAAGGAGGAGGACTCCGAAGCTGTATACATCAGACTTTTGGGTGGGTTTTCGGGTCTCTATTACCTCTGGAGCACGGTATCCCACAGTCCGCGAAGGACCAACAGGAAAGTTCATGAGAGGTACCAGGCCAAAATCTGAAACGCAACCATCCAAGTCGGGGCCAATAAGGACATTGGATGATTTGATGTTACCATGGGTTACTCGTCCACCACCCTCAGTGTGGATGCGAGCAATGCCCCGTGCTGCACCAAGTGAGATCTTTATTCTTGAATCCCAGTCTAATGGAGTTCGATCACTGCCTCTGTTCCCTGATTGATTAAATTTGAAGAGATAAGGGGAGTTAGAAGAAGAAAGGGATACTGCTAAATTTAGAAACTAGAAAGATATGAATAATGAGAAGATCGACTCTCTCTGGAGTCTGGACAACAATAATATATGTGCATGAATACGTCTGCTTACACAGGGAAAACATGTACATCTATCTTCATTGTGCAAACAAACTGACGTTATCATCCAGTGATGGACAGTTTTATTAATGTACGTCCACTACTGTCAGTGGCAACATGCATTAAGACCCTAAAAACCAACATTGCAGCCTCAGTTTGAGCAAACATGCAATGTCTGAATTAAATTTGAGACAGGTTTAGGCCAAGCACTTCCATATACCGGTCCTTATTTCAAAGCCTGATTTTTTTTATATACATACTAACATTGTTTATAATTTTAAATACTATTCACAGGACATATATTATACATAATATCATGCGACAACAAAATTATCATTCATATCGTATCATGCATATTATCATGAGATCTATATCATACAACATAAGTGAAAATGGTGTGCCCGAACCTGAAAATATAGAATGGCTGTGTGCATAGGCAGGTCTCAGCTAACCAAGTCAGGTTCTGGCTGGTCCAAAGCCCGCCATGGCCCATCCAATTTCCACTCAATTGGTGTATGCATATGGACTGTCGCATTTTGTATTGTTTCCTCCTAAACTGGTCAGTCTGTTGTCATTTTCTAGTTTAAACTAATAAAAATAACTTGCATGAAGTACTCATCTTAAGCATACAGTTTTCCATATTTATTATAAAAGCAACAAATTGTCATTGTAAAGACGTGTGTCACTCAAATGGCTAAATGAAAACTCCTAGGGCTCTAGAGCGGCTTGGATGATGAAAAAACTTGCTCCACTCTAGGAAAAGTGTGTCTAGATTGGGAGGAAGTAGAGAAAGTAGGGGTTTCTCCTGAAGTGACTTGTATCGAAATTTTTTGGTAGGAGAAATATCTATAGAAATGTCTAGCCATATCACCGTTTTCCCCTTCTATTAGAACTTTTCTACTATCAACGGCCAGGAGAATCTTAAAAAATATGTATAGAAATGTCTAACCATATCACCGTTTTCCCCTTCTATTAGAACTTTTCTACTATCAACGGCCAAGAGAATCTTCAAAACACAGGAGAAGAGAAAAGTGGGCCCCATCCTATGCTCCAAAATTAGACTAGATGCAAGTTTCTCACAATAGGAGAAATCATTTTCTACTGCAAAAGAATCCTTTGATAAGGAATCTTCACCTCTTTTGAATCACTGATGAATCACCTAAAGCTTTTGTTGGGATTGAGCTTCCAACCCAAAAGACTAGCCTGATAGGTGGAGATATTAGGCCCTTTATAAGTCCATATATTTTTCTCCTTTCACTGATGTGGGACTCTTTCGTACCCCAAGAATTTCCCCCTCGAACAAGGCTCTTCGGCGGATAAAACGTAGTCAATCATCACGTCTGGCTAGGGGATCCCTGAGTCCACATACGGTGGCTTGAGGAACCTGGCTCTGATACCACTATTGGGATTGGGCTTCCAACCCAAAAGACTAGCCTGATAGGTGGAGTGACATAGTCCTATATAAGCCCTTAGTTTTCCCGCCTCACAACTGATGTGGGACTCTTGTTCGCGCTCCAATAATCCCCCCCTCGAACAAGGCTCGCCGACGGCTAGAACTTCGCCCACCATCTTATTCGGCTAGGGGATCTCTGAGCCCACATATTGTGGTTTATAGACCTATCTCTGGTACCACTATTAGGACAGGACTTCTAGTCCAAAAGACTAGCAGTGAAACACCTTCACTTTTCTCTCTTCAAAAGCACCCATTACAAGGAATTTTCATAAATTTAAGATACTTAAGAAATTTAAACCTTTTAAGGGTTTGTGGGACATGGAATCGACATAGGGATAATACCTTCTAATGAATCAAAGTTGTGTTTAAACTGTTCACTTAATAACGAAAATCTGCTTCATTTACAAAAAAAACTGAGAATTAAAAAACTGCGTGAGTTGAAACGACTCATTTTCTACCACACCAATTAATTCTGTCAGGGGAATGCATGGTCATATGCCTGTAATATATGCTCATTCTACCACATTCATTTTTTGGTCATCTACACCTTGATGTTTTTTATAAGCCACATGGTTTTCACAGAATGGAGGATGTCCAGAAGGATCTTTCCCATTTCAGTATCCCACATTCTTCATTTGATGCCTTAAGAGCACATTTTCTTATACTTTGTCCAGCAAAGACATCTAAGAATAGAAAACAGTAAGAGAAAGGCCAAAAATGGGTGTCTAGGATCATTCCATCTGGAAGCTTTTTGGGACAACCTTCACCCATAGATAGGCCCATCAAATGGGCAGTCTAGATTAAAGAAGGAACTCACAGATGTCGCCATTTTAGATATTCCCACCAGGGCGGATCTTTTTGGAAGGAGGGAGCAGGGCTCAGCGTTAGGGTTCAAACAATGGGGATTGAGTAGTTATAAGAAAAATGGGCAGTCTACATTAAAGAAAGATGGAAACTCACAGATGTCACCATTTTAGACATTTGCTGACATATTGTGTGTGGGTGGGTGGGGGTCAAACAATGGAGATTGAGTAGCTATAGGAAAATTTTGTACCAGTCACATTTTCTAGTTCTGCTCCAGTGCCAATGGTCCTCTGCTTCTTGTTTACAGCCGAGATTTTACACTTTTGAACCAAGGAACATATAAGATTACCTAAAATGAGGTTATTGGGTATGTCATGTGGTTTAGTAGCTCCAGTGTCTTGATAAAATATTTTTTTCATCTTTGGAACCACAAAAAACACATCATTGTCATTATTGTTGCTTTATATTTGGTATAATAAAAATAGGAACTAGAAATTTTTCAAATGAAAAAAAGTGTCATACCGTGCAGAAGTGTTGACAAGCTGCCAGCTGATACATAGTCATAGACAAGGAGTTTCTCATCCTTGGAATAGTAATAAGCTCGGAGAGGCACAAGATTTGGATGTTGTCCTAATCTTCCCACAATCTCCATCTGTTGCTCAAATTCCCTCTTCCCAACTATTGCCTCTTTCAACCTCTTCACCACCACGGTTGTCCCCTCCTCCAACACGGCCTTATATGTTGTCCCACAACTTCCCTTACCAAGAACTTCAGCAGAGGCTCTCAGCAGATCCTCCAAGTCAAAGTTATAAGAACAACCCTCAAAGAAAACCAGCTTGTTCTTCTCAGCTTCTTGTGCCCCACTCCCAAACTCTTCTTTGGGTTTCTCACTCCTTCCACCACCAGAGGCCTTCCCTTTAAAAATGCTGGTACCTTCTCTGTCTTTCTTCTTCAGACAACATATTATGAGAACCACTACTGCTACAAATAGCAAGAGAAAACCCCCAACTGCTATCACAATTATAATAGTGGTGCTCAATTTCCTCTTAGAGCTCCCTTTTCTTCTTTGAGGGCTGGTTGGTGGAGGTGGAATGGGAGGAGTAACAGGTGAAGGTGAGGGGGCAACCGGAGAGCATTGAATTAAAGGAGGTCCACATAAGAGAGAGTTACCCAAAAAGGATGAATTGGGAAACTTTTGGAAGGAAACCGGTATGGTGCCATTAAGGTGGTTATAGCTAAGATTCAAATGCTTCAACCTCGGGGGTTTGATGTCAGGTATATGACCAGAGAGGGAGTTGTTTTGGAGATTCAATGTAGTAAGATGAGTTAGATTTTCAATAGCTGATGGGATTTCAGCCCTGAAGGAATTGAAGGAAAGGTCAAGGACAGTAAGGTTGGGAGAAAGAGATACAGGAATTTCACCAGAGAGGTTGTTGTGTTGGAGGAACAGAGAATGAAGAGAAGGGAGAGAAGAGATGTCCGAGGGGAGATCACCGCTCAAGCGGTTGGACCGCAGGCTAAGGACTCGAAGGGCATCAAGCTTCCCAAGTGTGTTTGCAGGAATTGGACCAAAAAGGTTAACTGCAGGGAGTCGAAGTGCAATCACATGCGTTTGGTTCTCATCACATGTGATGCCAACCCAAGAGGAGCAGATGGAGGAGGTGGAATTCCAATTAAGTTTCCGCCCATGGGGGACAGCATTTGCAAAGTTGAGGAGGGCTTGTTTCTCAGAGTTCAAATCAGCAACGACAGAAGGTAGGAAAAGAGTTAGCAGGAGAAGGTAGGGGATTGTTGCGAAAAGGAAGGATTTATGCTTCGAGTGTTTCATTGGCGGCAGTTTAGGAAGGCATACTTGAATTCAATGTGATTGAGTGTCCGCTAATCTGAAGTCCATCTCCTCCTGGCTAAACACAGCAAAAAGCAATGGAATTTAATGATTTAAAAAATCAAATATTTCTTGTTTTTACAGGTGATAAAAGAATTAAAAAAATGAATAAACAATGCAAAGGGAAACAATATGATTATCAATCTTTTCTATGATAATAAAGCCAAGGACAAAAGAGAAGTAGGCCCTTTTGGTGCCTCAAAGAAGAGCATTGACACACAGAAAAGGAACAGAGGATATTAGAAGCAATCTAAAATAATAAAACATACAGTATCAAAGAATTTGTTTTTCTAACAAATATGAAATCTTCTTTTACTCAGAATGGATAGTTTCAAACAGTCCCTACAGTAAAGTTTAGTTACCTCAGCTACATGCTTGTGGGACGTTTTAGATGATGCAACTCGCTCCTCTATTCTTGAATAGTTGGTAGCAAGAAAAAAAAATAGATTCATGTAATACTTTGGATCTTGCTCAGTTAGCATACGGGGAAGAAAAGAACCTTCAGCATTTAACTATTTAGTTTACCAAATGATATAGATGAAAGGGAAAAACATATCATATACCAACCAAACAAAATATCCTCCTCTTTTAGTAAACAAGAAAATCCACGTCTGTGTTGGGCAACCAGAAGGAAGAGGAGCTATAAGAAGAAGACTCTCTTGAGAAGTGAAAGGAAGACGATGCTCGAATATAATAGGGTGGTTTTGCATAAAAAGCACTTTAAAAAAGGCAAGCAGAAAGAATAAGCTAATAACGATAGGACTAACGGAGAGACCTTTGCAAAAAGGAAAAGCTAAAGGACTCCTTTTCCTCTGCAGCTGGAATACTCTATTTATGATCTGAACAGGTCAATAGCACAGTCCCGATTGAAATAGAACTACTACGGTGCATAGAACTCTAGAGAAAATCAAAGTTTTAGAAGTCGTGATCCAAAGTCCTAGAAAAAGATAATCATATCCGAACAATGTTATAAAAATCGGATCGAACCGCGTTCTGGTTGAGAATCGACTATGGGTCAAAACTGTAGAAAACCGGTTAGAGCCACGGTTTTCTACGGTTTTTACCAACAAACCGTGAGCCGTGGACTTTGGACTGTGGCTCACAAATTTTGAATTTATTTTATTTTTTATTTTTAAAAAAAAATCCTTTTTAAATAATATTAGAACATGTATCTATTTGAAATATAAATATTTATTGCCATTTCTATCCCAGATCTTTCACTATTTTGATATATTATTTAGAGTTTAAATGTTATTTTTAATATTTATATTAATGTTATTGGTAAAAGATCGCTTGCTTAATTTTATATGTAATATTTATATTATATTACTATTTGACCAGCTTTCACCGGCTTTGACTGCGGTTGAACCTAATTGAATCCAAAATGCCTCGAAGACGATTCGTTAGACGGTCTGGTTCTGATAACATTGGTGCAAACTCATCTGAGACGGCAAGAACTTAAAAAAAAGGAAAAAAAAAACACAGAGAGGAAAAAAATGTGAGGTTGACTCATTTGAGACTAGGGCAGCAACTCGGGTCGGGTCGAGAATTTCAGACCAACGGGTCGGGTCAATTGAAAAAATAAAAACCCACATAGAATTCGGATCAGGTCGGGTTGAGGATTTTATAAGTTAACCCAGCCCGACTCAACCCAACCCGACCCTACTAAAATGGGTTCAGACTTCAGAATACGGGTTGGGTAAGAGTTCGGGTTGAGAATTCAAGTCGGGTCGGGTCGGGTTTCATATATATCAACTCGGGTCAGGTTAGGTTTTAAGGAACCCGACCCGAATTGCAGCCCTATCTGAGACCATGTTTTTGTGATCCCGAAGATTGAAATATGTGGTACCCAAAAATGAGTGGGTTAGATAGAAAATATGGGAAAGTATTCACTGCATGACATCCTATATTGATTTTTAGAAGTATTTATTAAATTAATACATGACATAATTGTAGAGTTTATTAATAATATCAAATAAAAAATATTAAAATTCAGCTCCATCCAAATTTTTAAACTTTTTGACATACTATTCAGCTTAAAGAACAGAAGTTAAAACATCTGTTTACATTCTTGTATCAAATCTTAAACAATTGAAATGGGCTTTTGACACATCTTATGAGTTAGCAAGTGGATAATCTTAAAATGTAACAGCCTCTCTTTTCATTGCATGTCCTCAAATTTCGTAATATGTAAGTACACAAAAATCCCTTCAAGGCATAGGCGGTAACTAGTTCTCTCATAGAAAAAAAATTATAAAATCAAATTATAATTTGTACTATATAGAATAAGTTTGATTTACACTTCTGTAACTCATTTATTAAAAATTGATTCTAATTAATTTATAAACAATGAATTTCATTTATTGAACAAGTCAACTTAATAAAATAAACTTAAACTAGTTGAATGTTGCATCCCAACTCATAATTAACCCAACAAAATATATATAAGCGGGTTGACCCACCTAATTAGCACCTTACTCAATTCATACTTGACTTGATATACTTATTAAAAAATTAATCTAATATAATCAATTTAAAATGATAAGTATGAGATGCACCTTACTTTTTTTTTTAAAATAATTTTCGTTCAGTTGGAAGATAAAGACAAATAAACGTCAGGAAAATTTTATTAGAAAATAAAATTTATGCCTAACCATTTTTCAATATAATTTTTCTATCGAGAATATCTTTTTTCCCGTCGAGAAAACAATAAAGCATGGCATGTGGGTTTGTTTCACCAACTTCCGATCTAAAGATTCCATTTGTAAGAAGAAAAAAGCAATCATTAAAAACAAATAAATAAAGTTCTCGACATATTTTATGAGCTTGCCAACCGTAATTTAACCCATCAAATACAATGGATAATGAGATCCATCAAATTGAATGCAAAATAATAAAGTATTTTAGAATAAAAAATTGATAACAAATTTAATTCTTAATCGTTTGATGGAATTGCTTCAAGATTAGTCGTTGTCATTTTGTCAATTTTGATATATTTAAGATTCTACATTTTATGGTAATAAAACACCATTGACATTAAATCTTTAATATTAAAATACTCTATAACTTTGCATTAAATATAATAGAGCTTGTAAAGTCCATAACGTAATATATTTAAATATCGTTTTATTCTTTTAGTTAAAATAATATATTCTATTAATTTTAATATTTTTATTCTTATTTGTCAATGGGTTTTCTCCTCTCAACTCTCAAGTAGGGAATTCTCCTCAGTAAACTACAAGTTAAAAAGATGTGGGGAAAAAATAATATTTCTCGTGAGAAAAATATTATTTTTATTTGGTAAAAATTCACTTAAAATTTTCAAAACATTTATAAAATTTTGATAACTTTTTTTTAAGATTTTGACCAATGTTTTTTAGATAACTCATGATATATTATACTCCCTCCGTTCTAATTTACTTGTCTCATTTAGAACATTTGTATTTTTTAAGTAACTCGGTATATAAAACTAACACTTCTTGTGATTTCATCTATTTTTAAGACATTTTATGTTATTCCAATATTAACGAGACAATTAATAGAAATTTGATGAGACTCTAGTACTTTTAATAATAAGAAATATTGAATTTATCTTTTTGTTTGATAAATACATCAACATCTATTACTATTGAAAATACTATCAATTCTCTATATAATATTTTATATTTAAATATAAAATACTAATATTTTAGTTAGTTAAAATAGTTTAAAACCGTTTAACTCAAATGTTAAAACTACTTAAATAAACCCATCGTAAAAACGGAACTGATGGTTCACTTTCTAAAACAGGGTCCTCAACTCCGCAGGTTCGTGGGTAAATTCAATCCATGTGTAGTTTATAAGGGTAGCCGAGGAGCATGTGCCCCACATTCATAATTCATGCCAGTCAAGCAACACGAGGTAGGTCATGGGATCACTTTTAAAAAGCCAGCTCTACTGCTATAATTTTTTTTATTATGTAAGGTGTGCAGCCGTCTAATCCTATCCAACCAATTCATTAGAGAATATTTACACCTTTTTATATATTTATCGAATTATATATAAATTTAAACAGGTTTAAAATAGTTTGAAGGTAAATCAAATTTAAAATAATTTTTTAAAAGCAGAACTTTTTAACCGTCAAATTAACTTACTGGACTTAGCCCTACTGCTGTATTATTAGGAAGAACGGACCCCGTTGCGAAGTTCATAAATCCTAATATTTAAATGTATTTATTTTATATTTAAATATTTGATTTATCTAACTTAGAAACTTTAAGGTTGTTTTAGATTTGTTAATAACTCATTTCAAATAAAAATATCACATCAATATATTTTTACTAATTAATAAATATTTAAAAAACTGAAAAAATATAATGACATACTAATTTATTCTCCATTATCCATGCAAGTCTATGCTGTCGATAGATTAGTTTCTCACGAGTATGATTTTTCATAATAAAAATTTATATTAACTTTGGAAATAAAATTTCATGTTAGTTGATTTTATTTCTTTTCTAAAATATAAAATTGTTAGAATAATATTATTTAGAATATTTTTTAAGTAGAACTAGTATAATATACGGTCCATTTCACAGACTTGGTTGGGACCAGCGAACCAAAAAGTTTATTCAAATTAAAAGACGTGACGTGGGGACGGGAATAATTGTGTTGTAAATCTTCGTTGTGGCACATCTATCGAATTGCTAGTTTGAAAACCTGCTCAAACCTTCGACAAATAAAAATAAAAAAATTATAATTTTTCCATTAAAATTATTAATTTATTTTTTTATCACAGTAAATTCTGCATACTATTCACAAATAAGATGAAATTTCAATTACCGAGGACTAACTAGCCACTGCTTCTGCTACTGCAACCTTTATTTAGTTTTATTTATTTATTAGTGGGGGATTAGTACTTAAGTGGAGAAGAAGAGGAACAGAACAGCATTGCGACCAACGGTAAATTACTCAACGCCTCACTGATCACTAATCAATATTGCTAATCACTAACTAAAGTCCATGCCTTTAAAGTTTAAACCAGTTATAATTTAATCTCACGGCTAAATTCCAAGAAGAAGCCTGATTTCAACCGGCGGTCAAAGATTTCACATCTCAATGCCGATCACTTCTTCAATTTAGTCTGCATTCTGCTGGAGATGTATGAAATTTCAACATTCAAGAACTGACGGGCCTCTCAGCTATGACTACTTGTGGTGGTCCTCATCTCACCTTGTTCCATGGGGTCAGCCGGAGAAATCAACTGCCTGAGGTTTGTAAGGCAAGGACTGGTGTTTCACAGGACTATCCTAGAACCAAATTACTAATCACATTGCTCTCCGTATTGATTGAGGATTGAGGACTTCAGTTTAAAGTAGTACCGCAAGTACATACTCGAGCTTGAAACAGAATTTTTTTTTAGAATGGAAATTTGAAGCAAGAACTCAGGCATTTCTCCATCACGATTATTCTTAAAATGAGAGAGAGAGAGAGAGATAGAGAGAGAGAGAGAGAGAGGTACCTTAGCACTGCCAATTCTAGATCGCTTTGAAAGAAATTCGCTTTATGAATGTCGGAAGGTTCCTGCATTCTTCTGAGAACAAGAATGCCCAACCTGCTAAAGTTGAAGCATCAGATCCGAAGGCATTCCTCCAAGAATCCGTTCTTTTGAAGAGCTTCAGATCTGAAATGCTGTTCTGAGATTATTCTCCAGAGGATTAAAATGATTTCTCCGGGAATTCACTCTTGGATAGACAGCTCCATTTATGCCCAAAGCATTGAAGACAGATCCCTATTTTCCTTAACCCAAACAGGTAAAACAAATGAAGAAATTTAAAGCAGAGGGAGAGAGAAGGGAGTCAATTTCTCGTGTCATAAAGGAGAAGACGGGAAGCAGCTGGGTAGGTTTACTACCCCAAGACGTTGACTTCAAGACGACCCCTCTCTTGGTTCATATATACGATAATACCCTTCTCTCCGCTTCAGGCAGCGATTCGAGGCTTCCTTTGCGGCAGAAATGCTCTCTTGCATCGTTAGAGACCGGAATTACCCTTTGGTTAAATCAAAAAAGCAAAAATTCGATTTTTTTTATTTAAAAGCACAGGTTTTTTTTTTTTTACTACAAAATGATTTGGACTTTTTGCACAGACATAAAGCCTCGTTGAGGGTCTATTTTATTTTATTATTGAAATAATTAATTTTTAATTTGTATCAAATATTTTATCAATTTCATTTGATATATCTTCATCTTTAAATTATTTAGTTGAAAATGTCAAAAATTAAAATTTATTGTATTCAATATACTTTTAATTCTTGATAATCAAATAGATATTAACTTCCTCCATGTAAAACTATTATAATGAGATTATAATTGTAAATATAGAAAATATGAGTAGTACACAACTACACATTAATAAACTACAACTCATCTATAAAATGAGTTATCACATAGTCAAAATGATATTAGCATTAATTGTTTAAGTATAAGTAGAGTAAAATGAAAAAATTATAATTTAGTTCAATTGATTGCCTCCTGACTTAGGAAGTGAAATGTTGTGGGTTCGAGTTCACATAGTCTAACCTTGGTGTATCCTAGGAGTAGTGAGCTCACTCATGAGGGTTTACACTGGGTATCCCTCAGTTTCCCACAGGTAAATTTTAAAAAAAAATATTTACCATATTTTTATATAATTCATAAAAATTTAGAGAACAATTTAAATTTACTTCAAATCCTTAATCATAAACAATGAAAGAGAACTAAAAATTAAATGGAAAAAAAATAAGATAAAAAGTGATCCATTATTATTATTATTATTAAATGGTGATGCATTTTATCTCTCAGAACCTTGTCAGCCCCCATGATGCTCAATTGAATAGAGCATATTTGAATTATTTTAATCTTTATATTTTAAATATAAACTTTTAATATATTTGATGAATATAAAGATATAACCCGAGTCCAAATATTATTATGCATTTTTACTAATCTGTATCAATTTGAGCAATAATACAGAGCAGTTACTTATATCATTATTTAAAAACTTAAAAAAAACTCCATCAAATTAGACTGAATTGAAGAGACTCAAATGGAGAGAGGAATACCTGTCTCTCTCATAGTCTCATCAGGTGCGTCAGAAGGACGTAGGGGTGTTTTTCGGTCGGACTAGGGCCGGACTTACTAAGAAAAGCTTGAGCCCGTCTTATAAAGTCCAATTATTTTGCATTTGTATCGTTTTTTATTTTTGTTAAACAAACTTTTATGTAAAATTGAAAATAATTAAATATCTATATAGTTAATTATTTGAAGAATTTTTATTCTGACGTAATAGTTATATTTTAATTAAATAAATAAAAATAAAAAATAGTATCAGGTGCAATTTTGTGATCAATCATATATACGCAATTTTTTAATTTGAAAAACAAACTTAAAATTTTTACATTAGTATAGATTTTTGCACGAGCTCCACTCCTCTCATTAAAATAAAAATAAAAACAAGGTTCTAGTCTCTTTCCTCACAAGTAAAATAAAAGATAAAGCATAGAAACAATTTTTCTAAATAAGAAACACGAGCCTTATAAAATAGTATGCATGAAGGCAAAGATGGTATTAGACACGTTATTGATCGTTGATTGGGTCCCACCATTTGACGAACATTTCCCTTGATTAAATTCCTTAACTATATTTTCAATTTTTTGAAATTTCAACATTTAAAATTATTTTGAAATTCTTAAACTATATGATTTTTTTAATATAACTAATTTGATCAAGTTGAGATTTTTTTGGACAACATATAGAAGAAAATGTCATTCTAATACTCTTATCACCACTTTATTTGATGGACTCCGTTCTTAAGTCCACATAATAATACCGTGTGATGTAGTGCATGGGTGATCATCTCTCTTATTATATGTGGATTTTAGTAAATATTGTATTGAAAAAAGTTATTTGTAATTTTGACATGTATGAAGGGAAGAGAGGAGGTGATTTTTATTGAATTTTAATATATATATATATATATATATATATAACAAATAAAGTGGAAATGAGCAGTAGTCGGTGAGGTGAATTCAGATATTTAAGATTAATTTAAATTCAAATTGTCACTTCTATCAATTTGATTTTTTTTTTTTCTTTTGCATTTTGTTTTTACCTTTTGTAAAATTAAATGACGATTTTTTTAATTGATTGGTGAATAAATAGGAAAATTGAACTCAAACTTAATTTTTTTTTAATAGAGAAAACAAAACAAACCTCGAGCCGGACAAAGAAAAAAAGAAGAGACTCTATAGAACAGGCCACACAAACTCGAACTTAATTTCAATTATAACCGTTAGACAATCACAAACAACAAATACATTGAATGTTGTGGGCTATATTATGTTTTTTTTCCTTTTGGCAACGATAGCAACCCCTCGGTCCTACTTAGTTTGTTGGAGTTCTTCGGCGGAACTGATTTGCAGTTTAATTTATAAAGATTCATGGCTATTAGTTCCAATCTTAAATAATTACGTGTTTTCAATAATTGTAAGATAGTAGCTGATCTCACTTGCAAATGGAATAAACCATGGAATGTATGCAGTAAGACCCTCTAGATTGGAATATGTTTTTTTTATTAATTTTTCATATTTTTTGTTGTGGATATTTTTTTTAAAGATCTTAGTGCTCAGGTCTCTTAGAGTACCTGACTAATCTTTGAAATATGTGCAAATATTCCTATTCACACACACTGAGTAACACTATGGGAAGTGACCCTTTTGGGTTGAACGTGGCTTAAACTTGAGGTTTCCTTCGTCTCAAACAGGTTTTTGACCGCCAAACCAATCTTCACGGATTATTTCCAATTTATTATTTGGATTTGTGTCCTTAATTTGAATACACTTTTTAATTTCATTAAATATACAGTCGGCTATACAACTGTTATTTGATTTATACAATTAATTTAGATTCAATTGAATTATAATTTCATTAGTTTTCATTCTTATAATGTCAATTGATTTAGTGAGATTGGAGCCATATTTAATTTTCCATCAAGTAAAACTTAGATTTGGCGATACAACCCAACTTTGAGTTTCTCTTAACACGAGTTAGAGAGAGTTGAATTTTAAGGGTTTCTAAGGTTTACTGCAATTACAACCCTAAGTCTTCATCAATATGAAAATTGTCTACAGTTAGCACTACAAGTTTCGTTAAAAAAAATAAAATCAGATGTTAGTAGCATTTATTTACCTCACAAATACATCCTACTACGACCCGACATTTTGGTGGGGCCGGTGGGCCATCAACATCCATAGTTATGGAGAGGGACAACAACAAAATCGATCATCGCAAACTTGTGAGCCCCACTAGATGATCTGAACCGTCATATTCACCCGTTGAATTTACACTATTCAACATTTCCACTTCTCCACTCATTCTCAAGTCTCAAGAATGATGAGCTCCAATTTTGTGAGAAATTATAGAGACACCTTTTTAATTATTTTAGGAAAATTTATAAAACTTATAAAAAAATAGTGTGAGCATATTTTATTTTAAAAACAGTCATTTTCACAGAGTATTAAGCCTTTAATAGATAATTTTTAATATAAATAAAGTATGTCCTAAATAATTGTAAAATGTACAAAAAAATTAGAAAATAAAACATCAATATGAAGAAGCACCTAATATAAAATTCATGTTTTCTCATGTCCCACAATGACATGTATCTTCTATTATAATCCATTAATGTTTTATAAAACAATCTGAATTTCATAAAAATATTTAAATATTAGAAAAATCACATAAGCTCCCTAAAGACTGTATTAATCTCAGTAAAGCATCTTCATTTAATGCCATAAATACTTAATATTATTTCATTACATTAAATTTTTCACAAAAAATCTCAAAATCGGGTTCACTACATAACAAAATTTCAAAAAATAATGAGAATAACTCAAAATAAACAAATTTAAATGGAACAAGGTTAGAATAGACAATACTTTTCATACTTAAAGAACTTATTTCTAAACATTCTTAAAATCATAGCCTATGCAAAATTAAAACCAAAAAATAGTGAAAATGGTACTTTTTCCCAAAAACAAAAAAAAAAAATGCTGATTTTAAAATTTTCAATCAAATTTTGTTTGTATATAAAAAAATTGATAATTTCACTCATTTATAAATTTTGACTGCCATAGCCCATATAATCAAAATATTGGATTGATATTTTTTAGTTCGTCTAAGGATAAAAAAAAAAAATCATCAAAAAAAATCTTTTCAAAAGTTAAACGAGATCACTTTGTCGTGAAACAAAGCGCCAAGAAGAATCAAAACAATGAGACAGAATAAGATTCCAAAATTTTACTGCCTCAGCTGATTTCCTTTATCTTGCAAATGAAGGGTATCGATTATCAGTCAAACACCAAGAATAATCCAAACATTAAGAACTTTCAATCGTGCCCTTGCTTAAGGAGTACCCATAGTTTGTCGCCACGTGTTTGGTTTATGTTGTAGAAATGAATCTGATCCATCAGATTCCTACCACACTTTGTCATTATGTTAGGGAAAAAAAAAAAAAAAAAACGTTATAATACTTCATGATCATTCTAAGAGTATTATTAGACTGACTAATCACACTCTTTAGTGAGAAAATTAAAAATAAAATTTTGAGGACACATGACAATGAATGGACTAAATTTGCAGGTGTTAGACTCACTATTTAGCGTATCATTGAAAAAGTACTTTTTTTATAAAGTAAGTTAATCATAAAATAGTATTAATTAAATTACTCAAAATATATTTTAAATTTTATAATGTGATTATTTTTTATCTTTAAACGTAATAATATAAACAAGTATAATTTGATATATCTAATTAAAATATTTTTATGGATCATAAAAATAGATACCTCTTTAAAAGACTCAGTGATACTTAGTAATACCATTTTCTCTAATTTGCCGTAGAACTACTTTTATATTTTTTGAATTTACTGGATCATCTCAAACTCGCAGAGTTGACTCATTCATGTTCCAACTCGAGAAGTGGGCTTTTTTTTTAAAAAAAAAATTGAAATCTAGAGTCTAAATGTGTTTTAATATGATATTTGAATAAGTAATTTTTCCTTAAATGCAGGTTTTCAAGGGAAAAGGGTTTGAGCTTTTAATAACTTTAAAAACAATTAATTAAAATAATAAAAGCCCACCTAACCAGCCGTACTAAAAATGGATCCTATCATCTTAGTGAATTCGAGGCCTAAGAGTCAATGGTTAAAAAGTATGAAAATAATTTTGTTTCAATCCAATCATTTGCAAGTCGTTTTCTTATTGAATTTTAAACCGTCCATTAAAGTGGTGCATTGGGTTCCTTGCGACCTCTTGTGGATATTGAGGGGTGACTGATGTAAGACAAGGGCAATATTTTAAGGAGATAGTAAGTTTAATTTGATGATTATACAAATTATATAGATGAATAAATTATCATAAAAATCAAATGAGAATTTAATATTTGTGACCGATAACTTTAACTGATAATATTTGGAGTTCGCCTAATAAAAATCTAAGTTGCACATTAATTTTTAAATGTAAGAATGCATACATATATCTTTTAAGATTTTGTGTATTTTTTGACCCGTTTTTAAATAGGTCAAAGGAGAGAAATGTAATAAATTGTTTGATGAATGAAATAAAAAGTATTTGATAAAAAAACCTATAAAGTTTATAATATTTCACTCATTTGATTCATTTATTATGGATTCAACAACTTAATAAAATCTAAAAAAAATACATATATGCATCATTAGATTAAAATTTAATAAACAACTTAGATTTTTAAGAGATAGATTCTACGTATTCTAAATAATGTCATTTGAAGTCACCTAACCGTTAAGGTGACAGTGAGAATTATTTTTCAAAATTTTAAAACACTATAATTGGTTGGATGATGTCACCATAGGCGATAGTCACCAATGAACTTTTTAAGATCTAAATAGTGTGATTCAATGCATAAAAAATATTTTAAGATGAATTTTCTTATAAAAATATCAGGTGCAATAAATTTAAAAGGTATTGACTTTCAATAACTCTAATATCAGCAGTCAAAATAATTAGATAGGCTTTAATCTCATAATTAGATCACTCAAAATAAATTTAGATTAAATATACATACAATCCATGATGAATAAATTGAACATTGGACTTGGATCATTGTTTTCAGTCTGTCTGACTTTGAGTTTTGTAGTTGACCATCGGACTTGGCTTTGGATTCACTGTCAGCCGTTGGAAAGTCGTGATCGTAACGTCACAAGTCACAACAAACATGACATGACAAGAAGGCTCATTAGGTAACCTTAATTATTATTAAGAACAAGAATCGATTTTGATTTTTGAAATCGCTACAATTCTGAGCACTAAAAGCCCAATTCAAACAATAAGCTTGACTTTAGTGGTGAGCTTGACTTTAGTGGTTACAGACGAGAGCTGAACGATAACCGATAAGATGGTGGTTGGGAAATTTTTGTCGTTGCTAATACGTGCCACGTGTCATTTCATCTTATAATCCTTTTATTCTTAACATTTTAAGAAAAAAATCAGCTCTTTTGAATTTTTTTAATTTACGTATAAAAAATTGTAGAAAATCTAGCGTAAAACTTTCACGGGTGATACCGACTGCCTTTAGAGTACACCAGATTAGACTATATGGACTCGAACTTGACACCTTCTACTTCTGAAATTGATTTTTTACGTGTTATCTAAGATACAAAGAGTGTTTTAGATTTTTCCAAAAATATATATATTTTTAATTTTAGCAAGGTAAAATGAAGAAATAAAATTCGAAAAGTCTGTATAAAAAAATATATTTTAATTTTAATAATGATGATTGAATTGGTGATGTTGATCAAATCCACATAAAAATTTTCTCTGGCATAAATGGGTTCAAAAAAAAAAAAAAAAAAAGGCCAAATGGGCTTTTGTATAATTGTATTTCCCTTTTGTATAATTGTATTTCCCTTGTTGCCCCTTTTCTCTATCGTTTTCTCTTTTTGTTACTGAGCCATTTTCAGAAATAAAAAACTTAAACCTATAATAGAGGAAATGTATGTTCTCAAGTTTGGATCATTCCTAGCCAACAAGACCATTAAATAATGAATCTCATGACCAAATGTTGGACAATTGTTCTAGAAGAAGCCCATTTTCATAAAAAGAAAAATCTAAATATTTATGTAAATAATATAATAAATAACTTATTTAATATAATATAATATCATAAATATTTTTTTTCTTTTGATAACTTTGGGCCTTTAAGTTTAACCAAATTGTAAGTCCAAGACCAATACAAGTTGATAGGTAAGATATAGTTGACTATATAGATGAGGATTGAGTGTATCATATCGAGTTTGATTTATTATAAAATAGTTTATCTTTTATAAATATCTTTTTTAATAATTTGACAAAACTAAGATAGTTGGAAAAGGATAAAATATCAGTAAGTGTTTATCTATATTGTACACATTTCATGAATTTGTACATTTAAATTGACCAAAATTCATTTCATTTCAAATGTCATAATGAAGTCATAATTTTAATATCAAAATTTAAAATATAATTTTTTTTATAGCTGATCACCTAATTTAAAAAATGAGACTATACATTTTTTTTTGTTTTCTTTTTTAAGATTCAAATATAATATCTGCTAAATCGATCCTATACATTTCTTATTCCTTTCAGTTGTTTCTAGGAGTCAAATATGACAATAATATTTGATCTAAAGCAATGGAAGATGAATGCAATGGGCAAGTACATCGGTATACATTGCCATTATCCCCACCGTAGTTGATATTTATTATCACTATTTAATTTTTGTTAATAAGGGTAGCTCAATTGATTATCTTCCGTCTTAAGGAGTGAAGGGTTACGGGTTCGAGCCCCCATAACTTAACTTTGGTATGCTTTAAGAATAGTGGACTTACCCGTAGAGGTTTTATGCTAGATAACCTGTGGTTTTCTACATGTAAATTAAAAAATATATATTTTATTTCTATGCTATATGAAAATGCATATAATACAATATATACTGATCATTGTATTAATGTACATTTGATTTTATAAAAAACTTATGGATTTTAAAATTTTCCATCTTATAAGTCTATTCATCTAATTATTATTTTTGTCATATGATAAGGTCGACACTTTGACATGTCCTATCAAAACACTTTCTCGGGTTCTTTCCATGAGAGTTTCTTTCTTAAAAGAATTTTCATAAATCCGTCGTACAAAACTTTGATTTATAGATCAATAGTTCATTGAATAGATCCAATTCTCTTTCTTTTCACTTACAGTGACATAACCTCTGTGAATTTCACCAATATTTAATTTGATAAAGATTTAAATTTTAAAATTTATTTATCTAACTCGATAAATATTTACGCTTGAATAGAGTTAAAATTTATGAGTTTTCAAAGAAATTACTTCACTTATTCAATTAAGATAAAATTTATATAGAAATATAGATCTTTTCAAATTTATCTACCATCTCAGAAAATAGAAGATGTCAAGTTCAAGTTCCATAACCTAACCTGGTACCCTGTAGATAGTGGGTATCACTCGTGAGGATTTTACGCTGGATTTTCTACAAAAATTAAAAAAAAAACTCAAAAATCTAATTGACTCTTCTTAAAAAAATAAAAAATAAAAAATATAATAAACCATACGCGTGCTGGGGAAGCCCATGATGGGACTTACATGCCTCACCAGCAAATGCCCCTGTAGCATGCACAACATGATTTTATTTAGATTATGCCCAGCATGGGATGGACCTAAAACTATTTGTAGCTGTACGTAATTACGTATGCTTCGCGCGTGGCATGGATGCGTGTCGTATGCGTCTATGTTTCCTAATCAATGAGATGTCTAAAAAATGTATTAAAATCGGGAAATCACAACAATATAGGGACTTAAAATAAATGTACGTGATTTAGCATTTAAATACTCCTCCTCTCCTAAATTAGTTATCCTATAGATTTTAAAATTATCTTAAAATAGTTGTCTCATTTATATCAGAATAGTATAAAGTGTGTTGAAAATAGATAAGATCACATGGAGTGCTAGCATTGTATAGAGAATTTTTTAAAAAATACAAATATTTTAAATGAGACAACTAAAATGGGACGGAGGGAATATTAAACTTCATCCACCATTTTCATATTCAAAATTCCAAAATCTTCACAATCTCTATGAGTTTCATTATAATCTAAAATACATGAAATATTAAACTTCTAATATACTTTCTTATTTCATAAAACATTAATGAGAAAGGAAAATGAAGTCTTTAAAAATTAATATCTTGATAAATAAAGATTTTGTTCAAAAATCTGTAAAAAAATTACAATAATATAAATTCAACCAAGGGTTTAAAATTTGGTATCGGCCGATACGATATGTCGACCGATATATCGTTATATCGGCCTATATTTTTCTCTCTCCGGCTGATATTTTGATATCGGCCGATATAATACGGCCGATATTTCAGCCGATATTGTGAATATCGGCCGATAACGATATATATCGGCCGATATTCACTCATTCAAAACCGATACATATCGGCCGATATGATATGTATCGGCCGATATTTGTACCCCTGAATTCAACGACTAACTCGAATTTAGATAGTGTAGATTTCATCAAATGGGCGAAAAATCAGTTAAAATTGATCTTGAAATCTGAAAAATAGTGTTCAATGGGTTTTTTCCTCTCGAACACTAGGTACATCTGTGAAAAAATATTGTAGCGTAAGTATAGAAGTTATATTTACTCAAAATAAAATAATATTTACTAAAAAAAATATTCATGATTATCATTATATTAAAATTCTATTAAAATAAAAATATTATTATTGATAGGAAAATAAATTGGTTCCACTACGCAACGTGTTGGAGTCGCATAGTCACAAATACCATTCTTGAGATATTAACGGTGATTGATAATGCACTAAACTTAACCTTTATTTAACTTAATATGATGTAGCTCAACTGATAACTTCGCCTCTATTATATGTGGGTGCGGAACATCACTCAAAATGAAAGTTTTAGAAAACCTAATCTAACCCTAAAAGTTTCAAAAGAGATTTCCCTCCTTCAGAAGGAAAAAAAAAACTCCCACCTTCATTTTAATCGAACAATGTGACCGTCAATATTTCCAAGTCCAATTCTACACGTAACTTGAAAATGACCGTATTAAATATTTGAATACGTCGTTACTTCCGATGCCAAAATTTCAGCTTCACCTCTGTCTCCATCGAAGAAGCCATTGATTGGAATTTTTTTGGCTGACTAATATCATAATTTGAATTTGGGGAATGATTTTAGGTTGTTATCTTAATGAGACATGTGAAATTTATCTATTAAAAATCTAAGTTGTTTATTAAATTTTAAATAAATATTTATCTAATATATATATATTTAGATTTTTTGAAATGATTGAATTCATTGTTAGACAAATTAAATGAGAGATGGGTGATATTTTCATAAATTTTCTTATCAAGTATTTTTTATTTAATTCATCTAAGGCTGAATCCAATAATTTTACAATATATATATATATATATAAACATGTATTTTAAAAATTAATAACCGGTTTAAATTCTTTAATAAGTGAAGTCATTTATTCTAAATTATCAACACAACAGCACAATATCATCCCTCTTTAGATTTCAGTAACTCATGTCCCAAGCAATTGTGAATTATGTGAATACTGGAATGTTTTTGTACTATAAGTATGTATAGCGGCATAAATCACGTCATTAGCTTGGTAAAACACAAACCCAGCTGCAGTTGAGCATATGGGGAACTCATTGACATGCCCCTGCTCTGATTCATGGAGGGGGGGAGTCCTTGTCATGAAAGAAAATGGAGATTTCATCAAATTCAAGAGAAGAATCCTTGTGAGAGAGGTTGAAGACGCTCATCCAGGCTACAAGATAATACGATGTGGGTCGAACCGTTCAGTCTCACCGGAATCCGTTGAGCTTGACACCAATCGACTCTACTTTCTTGTGCCGGAGAAGCTAGTGGGGTGCAGCCACACATATGAGAAGTTCATCCTCATGGCAGAATCGAAGAGGGTGATATCAGATTCAAATGGATTGATACCGGCAAAGGCGACGAAGATTGAGAATGCAGGGCAAGGAATGGCGGGCCAGTTGTTGTTGATGGAGGAAATGAGAAAGTCTCCATGGAAGCCAGGATTGAAAACCATACCTGAGATGGTTTCAGCCACTTTTTCCCATGACTCTTAGACCAGTTGAGTTGCACCCAGTTGCTGGATTTGGCTTTTGATTATTTTCCTCCTCCTGTGTTAGTTAAAATCTTCTTCCTTTTGGTGACTCGTTGATTGTGAACTAGTTTACGATGAATTGATATAAACTTTCAATTATATTTCTTAGATTAAATAATTAGTCGAGATGAAAAAGAAAAAGTGAAACATGACATGGTTTTGTTGTTCGAGACTGAAAGTTCACACCAAATTTTGCGAATGGGGTCATAATAGATAATTTCTCCTTTATGCAGTCTTGGACAACATTTTATTGATAATATCCATATGGTGAATGGGCCAGAATTGGAGCCATTCAAGTTTTAGGATCCAATTTGGGTTCAGATCAGAGATCTGAGTCCACCTACTAAGCAACCAAGTCCAAGTGCAAGTGTGCAATCCTACATGTAAGATCTTAAATCCAATCTGAATTTGGATCTGGATGTGGATATGAAATCCAAACTCTCATCTTCATGGGCCTGAAACAGAGTAGAGCCAACGTTGAACTCAACCTCTAAAGGGCTCATTATATAGGCCCAAGAGACTGGCGATTACGTTCATAGCTAGACCGTCTAAATGCCCATTTGTACGACCAGACTTGAATTTGCATTCGGATCTGGACATGGGTATGATATCTGAATACAAATCCAAATCCTTGTCTTCATGGATCTGCAAGAATTTGGATCCATAATTGGGACTCAAACTCTTTAATGTCCATTATATAAGCCCATGAACAAAATCTAGAAATGGGCATTAGATTCAGAACTTGACATCTAAATGGGCCTAAGTATTCTGAAATTCATGCTGAAGGAGATTCTCATGATGTGTGTAGATTAAGTAGAAGTTCATACAATAAGAGGGAATAGAATTTTACGGAATGTATATCAATTACAACGAGCAAAATCACACAGAAGTCTATTAACAAGTGAGAAAAAGGGAGTAATTAACTTGAGACATGTTGGGTTCATTATGTGTGAAAGCGATATTGTAAGGGTTTTAATTTCTCCAAAGGTTTTCTACTTGAATCGAACCGTGAAAGCGATAGTTGCGGTTGAAGCGTTGATTCAACCGCGGTCTGATTTGATTCTGATAACATTGTTTAAAAGGTTAAAATCTGGAAAGTTGGTTTGAAAATTATACTTAAATTCTCATCTATTTTAGCATTTTATCGTATTACATTCAACTTTGTTGAGTCGATCAGTTACTTCCCTGACAACCTTGAAAGAAAGTCTAATTATAGAAACATTTTTCATATATAAATAGAAGGAAAGATTAAGAGAAATTTATCTAACAGTTATAATTATAAAAATCAATAATTTATATAAAAATAAACTTTTATAATTCAAAATCATAAGAATAAACTGATAAATACAAATCACACTTTAATAATTTATTATTTTTATAATATGTAATTTGAAATATAAAATATAATTTTAAACAATTTCCAAAACTTAATAAATAAAATTTATCCCAAATTTTTGGTTTGAGTAGGGTCCAGGGGACTTCTGTCGTCATCTTCCCTCCACCGACCGACATCCATTTGTAACGCCTGCCGCATTACAATCTTACATAACGTTTCACAGCGCTACGGTTTACAGAGGATCGTAATCTGCGAGTCTCTGTCATCGGACGTGGGCATTTTGTACCCTCATAAAACCCTACAATTTTACATCAACAGATACAAACGTATAAACGCGAAAGACAAGAAGTATAAAAAAAGGAAGAGGAGCTGAAGAGAGAAGGTCCCATTCTTCATTGATCTTTTCTTTGCAACAGTAACCCAATTTTCATTGATCGTTCGTTCGTTTCTGTTGTCTATCTGATTCCAATTCCAATTCCTTGGAAGAGAGACACCCACCCAGAGGGAAGGACAGAAGCATATAAGAAGCATGGGATGATTTATATAATATAATTAACAGAGAAGGAAGGCAAAAGGAAGGAGAAGATGATGGGGGAAGGGGAGAGGGACACGACGACGTCTACGTTTGGGCCACTGGTTCCGTCAGTGAAGGAAGAGGGGAAAGCGGGAGCGGGAGCGGGAGCGGGAGCGGGAGCGGGAGCAGGAGCATCGGAAATTGGTGGTGAGAGTGAGAATGGGAATGGGAATGGGAATGAAGGAATGGAAGTTTTGGACAAGGATTTGCTATGCCCGATCTGTATGCAGATAATAAAGGATGCATTCTTAACTGCATGCGGCCACAGCTTCTGCTACATGTGCATAGTGACACATCTCAACAACAAGAATGACTGCCCTTGCTGCGCGCACTATCTCACCCACAACCAACTCTTCCCCAATTTCCTTCTTAACAAGGTCTCTCTCTCTCTCTCTCTCTCTCTCTCTACTTTCTAATGGGAAAGCAAACTGAATTGGGTAACTGGGTTTTCTTTTTGGCACCTTTTGATATGCGTTCCTCTCTTGGAATTACCGAAATCGGGGATTTCTCTGAAGCGGGGGAACACGATTTGTTTGGATGGGATGCACCATGGAAGAGAGAGGGTGAAGAAGAAACCTCTGTGGCATCTAAGGAATACTCTGGAGAAATTATCCGTTGTGCCAGATGATTAATTTTTTTTTTTTTGATCTTATATTTACACCTTTTTTCTCTATCATACTCATTAGAATTGGATTTGTACCTAATTTGAGTTATTTCAAGATAGACTCACTATTGGATCAATCTTTACCTATCGACAGTTTAGCATTCTGTAGCCTTTAAAAACATATTTAGAATGACTTTTCTAAGTTGAATTCATCACATTTTCTATTCAAGGGAGTCTTTGTTGAACTGACTCATTCTTTCCATCTAATATAAACTTTATAAAAATTTAGTCATCTGGTTCACAACGAACTGTTTCACATTGGATAATTTCTTGAATCCTCCAATTCATGGGACAGTAGAACTCAAAGAATAGGAGAGATCAGTGTGTACAAATTTGTCCCTTTGGGGGAAAACATGGGTTGGATTCTTCATGTGCCTACTGCCATGTACTTATTGGCATTGGTGTAAAGTCATTGCTGATCACTGGTGCACAAATGTGACAGTAACAATGAGTAATTGCAGAGGAATGTTGATTGTGAAAATGTCCACCACTTAGAGGGTTGCGGATTGTTTGGAAGTATTTTTTATTTGTGGCCCATGTTCCATCCACTGTGGGGTCACTTGAAGAAAAGTCACCACCATGGGGAGGTGGTTGTGCATGGGGAAAATTGACTGTACTGCACCTTATGAGAAATTTCAATTAGTTATTGCCTTCATTTCCAAGATTGACTACATTGACTAGATGTACTCAATGAATAGCCAATAAGACAAATTTTAATAGAAGCTTTATCACATTAGCTTATTGGGTGAGATTGGGATTAGTTGATTAACTAGATTGTTTACCAAATCTTAAATTTGAAATAGATGTGCAAAAAATGGTGCAGAAGTATAACGACCCCTTTCTATATAATATATGAGATATTCGAGATTGTGCCAATCATCAAGTTATGAGATTTATAATCAAGACAAAATCAAATATTTCAGTGAATCAATTCGGATTTTATGCCTAGTACATGAACAATAGAGACACATTCCTACTTTGCAAGGGTAGAGACATCTCTTTTTGGCACATGAGGTGAGTTGCTATTGTGGTGGCAGATTTTTTGTCCATAGAGGGAGTGGTTTGTCTTGAGGGTTTTGTGGGTTATTTGTAATTACTTTTTTTGGGGGTCTTCTGAAATATGGGTTTCCTTTTTGATGTGGATGATTCTCACCTTTTTGTTTGAGGTTTAGTATATATCTCCTGTAATTTTTTTGAGTGGTAGCAATGATAAAATATATTAAAAGAAAAAGAAAGTACAAGAGGGGGTTTGAGAGGCTTAAACCCCAAAAAAGATACACAATTCAAAAAAAGAGAAAGAAAACAAAAAACAATCATAATACAATTAGAGCCCTTGCTCTATAAATGCAAAGTAGAATCCCTGTTGATGTCTCAACCCTTAAGATCCCAAGAAAGAGTCTTGCCAACATCTCCTGTATTGTATCTTAGCTTTGTTTTTAATGAAATTTTTTTGTTACTTCTTCTTCTTAAAAAAAGGAGATTCTTTTATTGATGTTTCGATTTGAAATGGAGGATTATATGATGCTGTTAATAGAGAAGAGATTTAGATGAGCTTTACCTTACATAGTACCTAATTTGATGTGCTGTATCATCCAATGTATTTTTTTTCGTTACCACTATTTGTAGCTTTTGAAGAAGACATCTGCTCGGCAAATTGCTAAAACTGCATCACCTGTGGAGCATCTTCGTCTGGCATTACAACAGGTCAGTCATTATTTTTAACCATTTCTTTTTTTGTGGAAATGACTACATTAGGTGTGTTATGTTTTATCAATGAAAGTTAATTAAAGGTAGAAGTGTTGATTATCATATGGCAAATGCCCATGATTTGTAGGATTAGGATATCCAATAAGTGTGAACAACCTCTCTCCAATATAGTTGTTTTGTTGAATTCATTCTTGGAAACAGAACCGATGTCTAAATTAGGGATCCGATGATTTAAATCAATATGGTGGACAAACAATATTTATTGTTCTCTTAATTTCTATCAGGAAAAATGTATGGATCTCATTGGGAGGTGAGGCCAGTTGATGGTCCACATAAAATAGTGCTCAATTTATTAAATTTGTTACAAAATTGACATAGTGAGGTAGTTAAGTACCAGTACTTTGGGATTTATACCTATGGTTTGATAACTTATAGTATTAGAGGAATTATTTAAGTCTTGTTTATCAAGGTGCAAACAGTGTCCTTATTTTCCCATTCCTATACAAGTGGGTATGGTTTACTGGTAGGTTTCAACTCCTTTATCCTTAAAAGACATTGCAAAGTGGTGAGGAAAAATAATGATATCTTAAGTTCATGGTGGTGATGAACCTTGCAGGAGAGGTGCAGTATGAGGTAATCATAGCTTGAAATGTCAGATATTGGCAGCATATCATGTTTTTAAAAATCCCAATATAAAAATTGATATTTCAGATGTAGGTTCTTATTGGTTTATTTTCATTCTTAGTCCCTCCAGTCACCAATACCTCTGGGTTTAATGCATGTTTCAAGATCCCTTGGGGCCTCGAGATGGATCCTAGCCCTCCTCCAAAGAAAGTCCTTTGTTGAGAATAAGTTTTCTTTTGAAATCTAAGTATAATCATTAAATGTTTTCTGTTTGAATGTTTTGTGTAGAACTTGTACATTATTCCAATGTGTTGTTATATTTACATCATCGCAAGTCCATAAACTCTGTGAATTATTTGTCTCATGTTCAGTAGAAGAATCGGTGAATGACTTACATCATGGTAGGATTGGTTGTTGCTTATGGTAGGATTGAATCCTTTTCGACTAACATTGTCATGTAGTCCCATCTATATCTACTAAGATATGACGCTTGTATTTAGAGTACTTTGATGTGATGCTTACTTGTAGTCCTTAGACAGGGTTGTGAAGTATCAGTTAAGGAGCTAGATAGCCTATTGTCTCTCCTTTCAGAGAAGAAAAGAAAGATGGAACAAGAAGAAGCTGAGACAAACATGCAGATTCTTCTTGACTTCTTGCATTGCCTGAGGAAACAAAAGCTTGAGGAGCTGAATGAGGTTTAGTTCCTACGGCATCTAATTCTTAACAGGGCACTCTTCATTTTCATTCTTCTATCGCATTCTTTCAACTCTTAGGGATGCATTTTGCTACATTCCCCCACAAAGTTGAAAAAATGAACATTTGTCTGCCTTTTTGCATGCTGGAAGAGGAGTTTTTTTTTTTTTTAAGCTGGGAATTACATAAGTTGCAATACTGTTTTCCAGTTCACCTTTTATTGCCCATAACAGCACACTGTCTTCTAATGCTTTATGGGGTTCCTTTTTTTTTTGGTCTCAATCTAAAATCCATTAAATTTTTTGGTTTTCCATGAGATTTGGACCTGTTGCATGGTTGCACTCTGTTTTTGGTGTTCGAAAGTATATCTTTGCAACTAAAAAAGGGTTGAATGCCAGCTGTTTTGATCACAGTGCAGCCACAAAAAGGGCCACTCCCCTTAGTTCTGTACCTGGCGTTTTCGGATTGAGAGGTTTACATATGCCCCAAGGATTAGTCAGGTAAGACGCCTGGATACCTTGGCCTTCAAAAAAAAAGAAAAGGTGCAGCCACTGAAACTGTGGTTTAGAACACTCAAAACTGTGAGGCTATGACACACATTTCATTTCCTAGAAGTGAAATTTATCCAGAAATGTATCACTTTCTTTTCTTCCAAACACAAGTAACCTTGTTTTTAAGGATAATCTGGAACCTTTTAACTTAGCGCGCAACTTGGAAAATTGCTGGGTTCTTCACAGGTTCAAACTGATCTTCAGTACATCAAAGAGGACATAAATGTTGTTGAGAAGCATCGAATAGAGTTGTATCGTGCAAGAGACAGATACTCCATGAAATTGCGCATGCTTTTGGACGATCCAACGGCAACAAAGGTTTGGCCTTCTTCTATTGATAAGCACAGCAGTGGCCTCATCTCCAGTGCTCGTAGTACACCTGGTGGGGGTACATTTTCGGGCAATTTTCAGAACAAAAAGGTCAACTTGAAAGCTCAAGGAAGCTCTCAAGGACACCCAAGGAAAGATGCTTTTAGTGGTTCAGAGCCAGAGAACGTTCTTACTCAATCAGGGTTGGCTGTTGCAAGAAAAAGGAGAGTCCACACTCAGGTTAGTATTCTGATATGGTTTATTTGATTTAACCTTGCATTCATTTTAACAAGGGAAATGATGCTATGGGATATATATGACAAGCTGTGAATAACATATATTGAACAGAGTGGGAATATCACAGGACATCGGTTAGGCTTATAGCTTTTGATGGTGGTGGGACTACTATGACATTAAGCTAATTAATAAGTTGGGCAAGAGAATTTTTTTTTCTTTACTACTACTATTACTACTACTAATAATAATAATAATGTGAATACAAAATTAGATGCAACACCCAACCTACTATTACCACTACAAGTGTAGATGCAGCACCCTAATGCAACACCCAACCTTTTCACATAGTATATTGTATATTTCCACCGCATGAAAAATGTGGAGTAGCATTGCTGTCTTATGTTATCTAGCATCCTTCTCATTAATTATTTAATAACTTTATGTTTTTTACTTTATTATTTAAAAACAACAGTTTAATGATCTTCAAGAGTGCTACTTGCAAAAACGGCGTAATGGAGCTAACCAGGCACATAAGCAGGAGGAGAAGGATGTGAATACCATAAGCCGAGAAGGCTATCATGCAGGCCTCGAGGACTTCCAATCAGTACTGACTACCTTTACTAGATACAGGTTTTTGCTCTATTCATACCTTTGTTGCAAACTTACCTGTAGCCTTCATATAGTTGAATATGATGCCTCACTTTCGACCTTTTCCTTTTTTCCTATTTATGTTTTGCACGGATCAGTCGTTTGCGGGTTATTGCTGAACTGAGGCATGGAGATCTGTTTCAGTCTGCAAATATTGTATCAAGGTGAGGGCAAGTTTGAAGCATCTTTTCTCTTCTAAATATTTGTACCTAAGTGTTCCAGAATGGGAGATCATTAAACTAGTTTATAGTTTTCTACGTGATTATCAATTCTGTGATGTTCACCTGATCTTTTTCCTGATAGTTTTTTGGGTGGACCCCATATCTTGGTTATCTAATTCTTCCATCTGGCAAGCTGCCTAATACTTACCCTGTTGGGTCGTCCTAGTTACCCTATTATTTGTGCTAAAAAGGAGAATAGTCCATATTTAACAATTATCAATTAGATAGTTAGGATCTTTTGATGAGAACGTTTGAGGGTATCTACATCCATAGCAAGGCCTTCATATGAAAATGTGGACTGCTAAAAAGCCTTGTTCCCTATGTACAGATATAGGGCTGAGCCAATTATTTAACCAGCCTTTGTATTATTTTATTTTATTTTTTATTTTTGAGAGAAAATAGAAGACTTCTATTGAAGAGAAAGATACAAGTACACAAATACAACAACCATTGGAGCATCATATATGCATGCCACCACTAAGTCTGAGTACATAGCATCAACCATATACAAGATGAGATGTAAATGCTAATCAAAGAGAAGTAAATAAGAATACTGTGCCTTTCAATTCCATCCTTTGCTAAAAATCTGCAATTCCATTAACTAATCTCCTCACATGCTTGAATGAGATATCCAAGTTACTCTCAACTTGCCCAGTTTCTCTGTAGATAGATTAAGTCTCAAGGAGCATTTTCATTCTGCTTTTTTATTCCCTTATGCCCAATGTAAAATGTTGACTGAATCTCCTTCTTTGATGACCTTACCTTGTAAAAACTTGAAGATCTTGATCGTCTCCCCTCGCTTATAGCAAGAAATTTCGCCTCATTGGATTTCTCTCTCCACACGACCCAAAAAGAAAGCTTTATTCCCCCTCCAAGTCATGCAAGATGCCCCCAAATCCTGGGTGGCCCCAACTCACCCCTCACTGCACCATTAACTTTGATGAAACCAGCCCCTGGCCATCTTGGCATAGGTGGTATTGGTTATATTTTTAGGTATTACAGTGTGATGACTCCAGCGTCCTTTTCAAAATCTACTCAGGTTTCGATGCAAATGAGTTGGAGGTGAAAGCTTTGTTGAAAGGGTTGTTGCTTATTGAAATTTATGAACCTCTAAAATTCTATTATTGAAGGGCAGACTTCAAGGTCATTAATGTAGTGTGACAAGGTGCAGTCTATCTTGGATTCTTGTTGATTTTATTGAACTCGAAAAGCCGACCTTAGATAGATGGGATTTTTAGCTTTGATGAAGTAATGCCCCGACCCTCCAACACGGTACGGGATACCCTCGTGTTAGTGCTTGTGGATGGAGATGCCCTCAGGCCCCGTTGTAAATGTAAGCCGAGGATGGGTAATGCCCTCAAGTGAACGTAACACCGAGCATGGGGCCTCGTGTGTGTACTCTGAGGATGAGGCCTTGTGAGGAAACATCATTGATCCATTACTTTGATTGAGGATAGGCCTTGAAGGACGTAATGCATGCATGGCGTGGTATGACAATGTTGTGTGTTATGATTGAATTGTATGTTAATCAATAACCTATGTTGTGTATTTGATGAGTTTGAGTTATGAGCATGCAGTGGGAGTAATATGCTATATGTATTATCTGCATGTGTGTTTATATGATGGGTTGTATGTTCCTCTTCATTGAGCACTGTTTAGCTCACCCCTTGTGGATTTTAGGAACACAACTCGAGATGGTGTTTGATGGTGCCTTGATGGGTTGGAGCCTTCATGGCCCTGGGTGTTTGACTATTTGTTTAGTTGAGAAACATTACACTTGTGGTTTGTAATAATTTGAGTTTAATTATTCAAATCTCTGTTGATTATGGGTTGTAATATATACTAGATGATGTATGTTTAGATCCCTTGTGGTTCCGCGATGTGTATAGTTGATATATGATTGAGATCCACGTATTGAGCCGCACTATATTGCGTTGGCCATGTGTGGGATATGTATGTTGGGATCAGTTGTCAGACTGGCATGACTGTGGGAAGGATTACCCCAGTATCCCATTTTGGTGGAACTGTACTGGATTAGGGTTAGAGTATTCCTAGTATACGATGAATGTAGAATCATGTTAGGTCCCCCCGTGCGTGCGTAGAACCCTCCTGCTGGAGGTTTAACGTTCATTCGTTGTGGGTTTGTGTTAAAAAAAATCACGTGTCCCGAGATTAGTTGGGGCGGGGCGTGACAAATGTAAGCACCTTAAGAGGAAAGAGAGTGGAGTTTGTAGAGGTTATGAAGAGGAGGATAGATGTAGCTTGTTCAAAAGAGATTAGGTGGAAGGGCAACAAAGTAGGGATTTCGGCAATGGTTTTAAACTTTACTCCATAGGATCTAGTAACTCGAGAAATGGGGTAGGCTCATCTTTGGCTGCACCGTCAACATTGAATTTGAGAACACCCTAAGGGGCATCTCTATTTCTCAACTAAGAAACTGGTTTCTTTTCTAATCAGCTTATTCCTTAGCTGACGAGTTAGCTCACCTAGGGGTTTCTTTACTGCATATGCATTGATTTAATTAGTTGTATTACTTATGTTCCTTGCTAGCCTCAAGCATTTTCTCGAAGTTGGTGATTTATCTTGTATATCTTTTTCCCTTTAATTTACTTTTGAACTTTCTAAAAAATGTTGGAATGTCTTTAGTTTAATTTCTACGTTAACTTTTGTTTCGTCATTTCTTTAATAACAAAATGTTCTTATATTTTGTGACCATTGCATTTGCAGCATAGAGTTTGACCGCGATGATGAATTATTTGCTACTGCTGGAGTTTCTAGGCGCATTAAAGTTTTTGAATTCTCAACAGTAAGCTATTGCCATCAGAAAATTTCTACTACTGGATGAACAGAAAAGACATTTTTGGAGGAATTGTTAGGTCCTGTTGTTTGTCATATCCGAATCATATGCCCATTACATACAGCTGGGGCAACTTATGAGTCCTATGGACGGGGACACCCAAAAAATCTAATGGATTGGAAGATCTTGCTGTTTCTTCTTGATTATTTTCCCAGATTATTGCCAATTTCCTTTCTCAACGTTCTATTTTTGTGCCGAAATTGGATGGGTATAATCCTCCAATCCAGAGGATTGGGGAGCCTAATGGGTCAATCATTTCAATGGACTGTATCAACAGATACTAGTCTAGTTTTAAGGATTAATGCATCTACTACTGAGTATCCCCTTGCATCAGAACCTGGAAATTCTCTTTTCTTCTACAGCTCAATCTTAGCCTATTTGAATTCTTTTCAGGTTGTAAATGAACCTTCAGATGTGCAATGTCCAGTCGTGGAAATGTCCACACGATCTAAACTTAGTTGCTTGAGTTGGAACAAATACACTAAGAACCATATAGCAAGTAGCGATTATGAAGGGATAGTAACTGTTTGGGATGTAACCACTCGTCAGGTAACAAGTACTGACAATTTTTGGTCCTTTCTGTTTTTCATTTCTGATGCAATGTGTTTCGTTTCTTTCTCATCTTTATGATTTGATCTCAAATTTTAATGAATTTTAAGTTTCCAGAGTGTGATGGAATATGAAGAGCATGAAAAACGAGCATGGAGTGTTGATTTTTCACGCACAGAACCGAAAATGCTTGTATCTGGTAGTGATGATTGTAAGGTATTCTTATATCACTAATTTACGTAAAGACAAGGCAGGAATTCTTTTTCTTTTGTTCCAAATGTCTTTAGTTTTAAGAGTAAATATTTTTTATCTTTAAAATGATGATGATCCCACATAGGGGGTAAGACAAACATGGTCACAATTCATCTATCTGCCACTCGTAGATAGATGGTGTAAGGTTTCAATATGATGCTGGTGATTCATAATTCTCTGTTAGGATTGGTTCTATTTCTGTTTTCTTCAACTGGTCTCCTAGCCATTATAAGAGCAATTTCTCTTTGGGTGGTATGGAAGGAGAGGAAACTTATTATGAAGGGGATTCTTCCAATGCCACTACTTGGGCATATGGTAAGACAAGGACCCGTGGAGGTGTTGTATATTGCTAGGGATATTACATGTTTGTGTAAGAACTGGAATATTTCCTTTAGGCATGTGAGGTCAGCCAACAGATTTTCTTGCCAAAACTATGGTGGACTATCAAGGTGGTTTTGTTGGGTCCTTGTAATTAGGTTGGATGAGGGTCAGTCCATTGTCTTTTTGTATTGAAGGGTGCATCTATCACGTTCTTTTGTGCTGGGTGTGTATACCTGTGCTTTGTGGTGATTCTTGAGATGCTTTTGTTTCTTTTGAAGATCAGTATATGCCTCTAATAACTGACTATAGGTTCATGATACTTGTGCATGTGTGGTTTGATTTGATGGTTTGTTTTTCATTATTTGCAGACACAAGTTTATGTTCCGCTGCACATAGCTTGATCAATTAACTCACATATTTTTGATAAATTGGATTACCTATTATGGTTGATAATTTAATTTGGAAAATAAATTAAAGTTGATTAAGGTTATTAACTAAAATTGAATCGGTCCTATTCACCGCCCCCCCCCCCCCAACCCCAACACTCTAGGACCGTTCATTGTCCTAGCCCGGACTTACAGTAGCTTCTATAACAGGCAGATAATGGGCCACAGAAATTTAATTGATAGTTTTTTCCAATAAACTTTTCTATCGAAAAGATCAGTCAAAATAAAAAAAATTGAACTTTTCTACTGAAAAGCGTAGAACCAAGATAGATTCTAGTGAATGTAGCAGTAAATTTTGGAAAAAAGTGAGCAAGTAGAGGTTGGTAATTCTTCTTTTTGCAATCTGTGCACTGTCAGGATCTGAATGTATTCTGTAGTTGAGTTCAGAATGAATGTGTATTCCTGTGTTTGACTTAGTTCTGTTTTGCAATGGCATAATTGTTTCATGTTCCTCTGTCTTACAGGTCAAAGTATGGTGCACGAACCAAGAAGCCAGTGTACTCAACATTGATATGAAAGCAAATATATGTTGTGTCAAGTATAATCCAGGATCAAGCATATATGTGGCGGTAAAATTCATTCTATATATTTATATTCTTGTAGATTGGTCAGATCTGTGTAAATTTAGTTTTAACCTGATTGCCTAATAGGTATCATCGACTTGTAAATTCTACCTACTGGTTGGTCTAATGTGGGTCCAAATGCTGATCTGAAATGGATGAGGTCTTTAAGATTACCAATACATTTTATTTCATACCATTTTCAATTTGCAAGGCTGAAAATGGGTTGAATCACTTTGGATCCATCTCAGTTGTTAATTGGATTGCAGGATATGATGCACAGATATGGCTATGGGTTTGAACATGGTTATGTGTATGGGGATATGACATTCAAAATGAAAGACATGTACAGATAGGAACGTCTTGCTCAAAACATATTTTTACAACATTTTTTTTCTTGACACTTTTTTTTTAAATTTTCCTTTTTTTACTAATTTTCTTTACCCATTCTATTTTATCGGATTTCTTTCTATAAATGAATAAAAATTTCAAGTTTGCTACATCTCATGTGGTGTCCGTTTTATAAACATCTTTTTCTCAGTGACATCATTTTTATAGACTGACTTGCTTTTATCTTGCTACTTCTGACAAAAGTATGCTAAAAATTAATGAGAGTAAAAATAACCAAACCACACAAATGTGGTTAGTTAAAGCATATATTACAAAATATCCTTCAAGTATTAGGCCATTTGACAAGTCTCATTTTATCTGTTTGGCATTTCATTTCATTTTATCAGGGTATCTGACACTGGTACAGGTGTCTGACTCAATATACTGAGCATATAGAAGTGTCTGGCCATCATGGATCTCAGGATCTGAATTCTTATTGGACTGGACGAAGCTTAAATGTGGGTCCGATATTAACTTGTGTTTAGCTAGGCCCATGGTTTTTTATTGTCCAAATTGATGACCTTACGCCTGCTTGGTAGAAATTATTTTTAAAATTTTAAATTCTTTTAAGATTTTTTTTGAGCAATCACAAAAAGGAAATATATTAGAGAAAAGAATAGATACAAAGTATAGGGTATAAAAGACTTCTACCCGCCCTCCAAGTACAAAGAAACATGAAGTCCTCAACTGTAGGCAAAATGCAAAGAAAACTAGCAAAATTTTATTACCAACCTTTTTTGGTAGCTTAGGGAATTAGATATTAGAATTCACTTATTTCTTGCTATTTCTAGAATTTCAGAATAATTGTTGGTTACAAAGCATGGGGTTATAACATTTTGTTTCTTATTTTTTTAAATAATATCAAACACATGACTGTCTAGGAGTGACCGGATTCTCTAGCACAGATGGTTAGTCCCTCATAGTTGTAACCTCGAGGTTGTGAATGAAGTCCTACGGACATTAGGTAGGCATACACCCCGCAAAAAATTGTCATATCCAATTAAAAATGCCAACTCCAAATTGATGGGATAAGTGGGCCCAACGATGATGAGGATGACAACATGAATGTCTAGGAGTGACAATGGCTCAGATGCATTTGGATTGTATTGGTTGTTCCAATTATTTTGATCCATTAATCCAAATCCAACTCATTTTGTTGGCTTGGATGAATAAATCCAACTCCAATCTTGGTTCCCAAGGAGTCTTTTGTTTTAATACACTAAGCTCTGCCTAATGTTTAATTCATGCCATCACACACATTACACCTGTTAATTGTTATGCTGGTTAATTTCATATCCATACACCATCAATACCCCCAACTGAATTAAAATCCATGTAAAACTATTTGATATTAACCATTAACTTGAGGACCACAAAAGACACGGTTAGAGATTAGGTTGAGATTTGGCCCATCAAAATAAAGGTTGTGATTTAGGCATCCCATTTTTGAGACTAGGAAGAACTCCTTGTATCATCACACCACTTAAATGTTGACCTGTGCAAAAAGAGAAAGGGAGTGTCTCTGTATTTATTTTAAAGAGCAACCCTATAACCATCATATGATTTTCTAAATCTTGAATTGCACCTTATGATTTGAAACCTTAAAAGAAGTGGATTGCAAAGGGGGGAAAATGTGGCTGGCATTGACCCTTCCATCTTCACATTTGGGCTTCCTTTTTGCACAAGCCATCAATGATTATGATGGATCATTTTTAAAGTTTTCCCATATACATCACAATTGAAAACTTTACATGAGTGGCCAACTAAACCCGCCAGGTGAAAGGAATGTTGTTGCTCTACCAATTCCAAACTAAGACTCATCTGAACTTCTATTCATCATATTTGAAGTTATGAACTGATGTATCTTAGACAATAAGGACTGTTAATTTTGGCTATTGAATTTTGAATACTTGGATAGGATGGTTATGAGCTATTGATGGACATAAACTTTGGTATTTGAAAGATCTAAAGATATCATTTCATTGTTGGACTGACCTGTTCTTATTGTGATGAGTCATCATAATAACATGTGGATTAATATGTAAAGCGAAGAAGTCATCTTACCACTCAACAACAAGACAATTAGAAACAACGCCTCAAAATCTTGGGAGGAATTGTTCCATACTTCCATGTCCCTGAGTTTTGGAGGAATTTGTATTGTCTGGATTTTGACAAATAACATGTCCTTAGGTGGAAATTGTAATTCCATTATTTTGAAATTATGTGGAATTTGGAAGATTACAAATTGAAAATTCCAACTCCATCAAACATTTGATTTCAAAAGGAATTTGATAAGTTCCAAAATTCTCTTCAGAATTCTTGTTATCAAATGAGGCCTTAATATTGTGCACCATCCCTCTTTATATGTTGAAAGAGTATGTGTTGGATCTTGCAGGTGGGTTCTGCCGATCATCACATCCACTATTATGACTTGAGAAATTTCAGTGCTCCTGTGCATGTTTTTAGTGGCCACCGGAAAACAGTTTCTTACGTGAAATTCTTGTCAAACAATGAGCTTGCTTCTGCATCTACAGACAGCACACTCCGGTTGTGGGATGTGAAGGAGAACTGCCTGGTATGTATCAGTAAATGTTTTTAGATTATCCTTGTAGTTTCAGTTGATAGACACATGCACTTCATTTCATACATGAACCTGTAATTTTTTTTATTAATTTCCACTAGTAGAGAAGCCCGTGCTTATAGCACGACATTCAGATCATCTATATCAAAAATATTTGAGTAGTTAATTGCTAAAAGAAAATATAGCAATGGCCCAAGCTCCGACTAACCAGTGGCTTTTTATGCCCAAATATCCAATATAGTGATCCTTGATCCATGGCTTACCATGTGGAAGTGTCCAGTGCCATATTCCACCTATCATCCAGACTTGAGAGGGGCCTACCATGTTGATCACTTGGCCCAAAGGAATGTTAGTTCCTTTGTTAGTTGGTATTTTCTTGTACCTAAACTTATATTTTCTGCAAGCCAAGCATCATCTAAATATGCTCCATTTCCCTCCAATTTCTATAGAACCTTGAGGAAACGAAGTAAAGATCCCCTTAGGTTTGGTTAAATTTCACAAATTGTGCCTCAAAAGAAATACTATTTGTAAAATCCCCCCTCCTAAAGTATTTTTCTAAGTCTCCCACTCCAAGCCCATAAAAGTAAAGGTTTTCTTTGATCTTTTTGGTGGTCATTTTCTTCTTTACACAATTAGTGACATACGTTATGGGTTAAAAAAATTTCTTCTTTTTTCACTTTTATAATCACATTGTAATTATTTAATTACAATGACGAGAAACTAAGAGGCGACATCCACATTTTAGGTTTGTTATTATTTTCATTTTCTCATCTCATTTGCTTCTTCCAGTTCTCTTCTTTTTTTCCACTTTTTTCTATTTTCTTCTTCTCTTTTTCTCCTTTTTTTGATATATTTTATTTTATTTGTTTTTAATTTTTTAATTTCTATTTTCTAAGTCTTACTCATTTGTTTTTTATTCTTTATTTTCCTTCGTTCTCTATTTCTTTATCATTTTTCCATTACATCTTCCTTTCACATTTCATGTTTTTAACTTTTTATGTTTTAAAATTTGCCTTTTATTTAACATTTTAATTGAATTCCTTTAATTTAGCATTTTGTAATTTTCATTTTTTTATATAATATAATGTATTAAAACAATATTTTTTTTGAAGTTTGTCCGAGTTTTAACTTTTTGTGTTTGTCAAAACTCGTATGTGTCTTCAAGTTGATTCAACGAAAATCGAGTCAAGTCGAGTTTCTGAGGTTTTTTTTTTTATGATGGAGGGGGAGAACCTTGAGCACAACCCTACCAACACAACACCGCCCCCCCCCCCCCCCCCCAACCCCCCCCCCCCCCCCTCTTCTCTCTCCTCTTCCCCCTTCGAGTGACGTCTCACACCCCCACTGGATAGCCACCAATTTACGTCACAGAGACTTGAACTTGCACCATCCCGCTTCCGGAGGCGGAATGTTACCAGCTGAGTTACCCCGTGTGGGGTCTGAGTTTTCAAACACTGCTTGGAAGAAATCACGAGGTTCTTTCCATATTCAACATTGATGCGGCAGCTGGGGAAAGCTGAGGCGTTTGGGGATGGGGGGAGTCTAACATCACAACAAAGGTGAGATAAAAAAATCTTCTTGGGGCTGCTGGGAGTAAAAGAATCAAACAGGATAGACCTTTGAGAAATTAACGAAGCTTTACTGACATTCTATCTGAAGTGTCATGGGATGCTCATCATGACAGTGATTTCTCATATCCTTGGGCACTGGGAAGGGTGAAGGTCCTTGCAGAATGATGATGATGACAATGGAAATGTGGTAACTGCATCATCTGAGGTGGTTGGCAAATGGGAAGTGGATTTTTTGGCAAAACAAGGAGTGGACCTGCAAAGTTGGATTTGGGGATTCTCATTGTACTGGTTTAAATGCATGAACTTGACCCAAGAGGCCTTGATTTTCTTGTGAATAATATTTCTTACCTACTGTATAGTGCGAACACTTTGTATATTTTATACCTGCATTAATAAAACTCACGTTACTTCATAAGAACAGAAAAAAAAAACATATTTTCTTGGCCAACTTTCAACAATTATCCATTTACATTTATCATACAATTGAACAAATGAGTGATTAGGGTTTTCCGATCTTTTCTTCTTTTTATAAATAATTCCAAACTCATAGGATGACCAGTTTGCATCTCATACGATCAATTTCCTGTACTTGCATTGACTACAGCTTTTCCCCTACTCCCAGGCATTAGACCGATAGATGCTATGGAATGGACATCCTGCCTTATTGACTCAATTGAAGCATTATGTTCTTCTCTGCAGTTTTTTTATTCCTGTGCATCCAATTGGAGCATAATGCTTTATGCATTTCCAAACATTATGGGCTAAGTCTCTTTTAAAATGTGACTGCCTTTTTATTTATTGCAATGGACATGTAATAGAAAGTTGGAAACTTCCTATACACTTGATTCAATCGTCCCCGAAGATACGAAGGAACTCAAATCCAGAATCTCTTCTTTGGTGTGATGATAATGCCAAAATATCAAGTTGGCTCATTTGTCTTTATCTTGATCGTTATAGGCCTCTTGAATCTTCTATTCTCCTATTTCTTTGTTATTGAATTTCTTGTTTTTGTTTGTGCGTAATGCAGATTTATGTTTTGTTTACTATTGATATAATAGGAATTCTCTTGTTGAGACCCTATGAATCGATTGAAACCTCAGATTCATACTATAACCACGATGATTCAATAAAAATCCCCAAGCTAAGACCAAAAGTTCTATGAGCAAGAACTATTTGACCAATTTATTTGTTTCTGTGAATGCATCGCCAGGTGCGCACATTCAGGGGCCACACTAATGAGAAGAACTTTGTGGGTCTCACAGTTAACAGCGAGTATATTGCTTGTGGGAGTGAAACAAATGAAGTTTTTGTGTACCATAAGGTGAGTAGTGTTTGCAGGAACTTTTCACATATACCTTCTTGTGACCACCTTTTTTTTTTTTAAAAAAAAAGCATGCATACACACAGCTTTTATTGTTCTAACTCACACAAACAGCAGTCTTATTTAGTCCAGCATTCCCACAGGATCTTCTAATGATCCAGATATTTGATCTCCATCCAATCTCAACTTTTTTCATTGCATGTGGACTATTGGCTATATTTTACTTGCGAGTCCAACCACCTGCCTTGGAGAAGCTTGGGGTATCATCATTGCCCATCATTAGAGGCACTATATGGATCATTGGTTCCACCATTTGGGTGTAAACCATGGTTTTTCCGTATCATCTGCTTAATCCTCTTATTCATTTATTAGGAATCTCTAGGAAATTTTCATATCCTCCTGGCGTAGGGGCATTGTGTAACTTTGGGTTTGTATACAGGCAATCTCCAAACCAGCAGCTTGGCATAGATTTGGTTCGTCTGATATGGATGACACAGACGATGACGCTGGATCGTACTTCATTAGTGCTGTATGTTGGAAGAGTGACAGCCCAACGATGTTAACTGCAAATAGCCAAGGAACCATTAAAGTGCTTGTACTGGCAGCTTGATTATGCCTGCAGGAAAAAGAAAAAGAAAAAGAAGCAATCTTTCATGCCTGCAAAGGAGGTTTTGGCAAATATAATTTCATTCATGTTAATAGTAGCTCACAGAATTGTTGATTTCGTTTTTGTTGTTCTATTTCTCTATAATTTATAATCTAATAATAATAGTAATAGCAGCAACAAAGAATCACAGTTTTCATTCTCTCTCAAAACTAACAACGGCAGCAGCAGCCATTTCTGATACAACACTTGAATCAGAGACATCTTTTCTTACACAACGATGAAAGGTGGGCTACTCACCAATGACCCAGCTTCTAACCGTGGTACCACGTGACAGGCACATGGTCACAGCGATCACAATAGTGATGAGAGAGTTTTTTTTTTTTAATCTTCAAGAATAGGGTTATAATGCTCTCTTCCTCTTGCCTTTCTCAATATGAATGAATACTCATAATTGTAGAATTCCCTCAAAGATACAGTATATAGACAACACTATAACAAAATTACAAAAATACTCTTATATCCTAAATTTTTTCAAGTTGTGGGATCTGCCCTCGGACCCCAGGAAGGAGGGGTTGAGTTTCTAGCTGTCTCCACATTTTGGCCATAATTTCTTTATTTGATATTGAATCAATGTGCAAGGTTACGTTGGAAAGGATTGAGTTCAAAAAGGATATATATCTTTGGATAATTTGGATTTTTAAAGTGAGCTATTCACTTCGCTGAAGGCTTTTGTGTAGCATCTTTTGATTGATTCTTTGGATTTAATTATTAATTGATGATTCATCGTTTGGCCAAACCTAGGGCTGAAGTGGGTCTTGGTTTGAGTCCCACCTGACCCAATTACTTAACGCCATCATCCAATTGGAAAGTTAACTAACCTTAAAAATTGATAGGAGAGGGAGCTAAAAATAATTAGCAGAGAAGCTGTTTGAATGATCAAAGTACAATAGATTTAAAATAAGTTTGGACCGTAAGTTTTCTAATAGGCCAAGTTACAGGGTTAAATCTGAAATGGGTGAATCGATGATTTATTAGATAATGTTCAGGTAGGAATTTGTTTCTAAAGCTCTTCTATATTTATTTACTATTATAACCTATATAAGGAAATTATTGATTAAATATTTATTGGACCAAGTACAATTTACTTATTCTATAAATAAATTGAAATTTGTTAAAATTGAGTTGGACAAATTATTTAATAAATGAATCAAGATGAATATATCCACTCTAGCCAAACTTCCCATTTGTACTATCCTTCGGCAAACCCCATTCCACCCATCCGAAATCCCCAAAAAGAGAAAAATAACAATCCACCGAATCCCACCCAGCCAAAGAAGGGAAAAAAAAAACTAGTATATTTCATAGTTCTATTTAATATTTTGTATTACATTTTCTTATAAAATTAGAAGCACAATACAATAATATTAATTTCATAATATTTGACCATATCTTGGCCTAGACAAAAAAATCCTGCAAGACCTTAAAATGACCTATTCAAATGGAATCGAGTTGAGTCAACTTTGCAAAATTCCAAACTCTAGTCATCCGTGATCAGACTCGACCTAATGACACCCTTATACGTACTCATCTGATAAGCATAAACTTTAAGCCCTCTCAGTAACTGATTTCAATTCAACCAATCAAATCGTCAATGTCACATGCACTAGAGTTTTTCTCCTTTCTACCTACACAAACCAGATAACTCTACAAGGAGTGATTTCATGAGAACAAAAAAGGCTAAATTTGGACAACAGAAAATGACTTACACAGTTCTTACACTTTGTTGCCATTCCATCAAAAATATCACATATAATCTTGATTATCTATCTGTTATAGGGATGCATTGCCAGCTTTAGCAAATCAGTTGCGTTGGTATTCTATTATAGATAGATATTCATAGGGGAGAAGGAAAAGAAAAGGAAAGAAAAGGAAAGAAAAGCAAGGGGTTAAAAAAAGAACTAATAAGGTCATCAGTTGAAGAACTACTAGAAAGGATATTTGATATTTGTTTTACTACCAGAAATAAAATACATTGAAGAAACGAAGGACCACAACATTTAATTATGAATTCAAGCACTGCAGTTACATACATTGTATTGCAAAACTAGTTAACATTAAACCAACTGATTACTTGAGGTTAAATCAATGAACTTACAAGCTGTACGTGTAAAAAGGAAGCATGTGCAACGTCCAGCACAAGTATGGTGGACTTGGAAGAAATAAAAAAGGGTAATTGACTGATTGATGATAGTGAACCACTTCGCTGGAGCAATGATTTTGCACCACGTAACAAATTTGTTGAGTGTGTTCACCTTTTTTCAAAATCCATTGATAGGGCTCACGGGCAGTTCTTGTATACAAGCAACGTATTTACATGTTGGCTGACAAGACAAGCACTCCAATGGAAGCTTCATAAAGTTTTATTTTGGAGTCGCATCCCTGTACAATTGTAACAGACATCCAAAATTTCTTGATTTGTGCATAATCTTCATCTGTGAGGGCCGGTAAACAATAACCATGCACAAGATCACTTCTTTGTTATTCTTTACAATTTTTCTTTGATCTTGGCCTACTTTTCAAAATCTTTAGTATCCCATGTAAACAAGCCAAGAAATGGCTTTCAAAAATTTCTTTGAACAATGAATCAGTTTCAACTAGGAATTAGATTTTCTTCTTACCGCGTCTACTAGAATCTATATCACATAGTCTTGTTGAGGTCACAACCGGTGATGGAGCAGACAAGCCTACAGATTCTGGGATGTCAAGATCTACATTTGTTGACGGGCCCGCAACAGCTCGCTTTATGTCATGATCATGCAGTTGTCTAACTTCAATTTTTGCTTTCCGAATCTTCAGAAGCGTTTTAAAACAATCAATTAGAATACTGCATTATGAAAGGGGTCAGGATACCCCAAAAGAAATTAAAGAGAAAGATGCAACTTTCAGTCTAGAACAGTTCAGGATCAGCGATATATAATCATTTTGCAGGGCTCACCTTTTTACCAAGAGGTTTTTTATTTACCGATGGATTGAATAACCTTAGACCTCCATCCTAGAACTTAGTAGTTTTGGTCCCTTAAATTGATAGATATAGTTTGCAATAGCAGAGATCATTGCGCCATGGAGTCCAATTGTAGTTACCAATCATAGGGAGAAAAAGAGGTAACATGGTGGTGGAAGGGAAAATCTGACTGGATAAGGGTGGATCAAAATTTCACAAGATGGGATGAGTTTTATTGATGGACTCAAGGCCCCAACAGTGAAATTTATGTAACAAATATGGGGTTTCAAACCAATGATTACGGATCCAGTTCAGAGGGAGGGATGCCCACATGTCTGTGTGCTGCGTGCGTGTGTGTGTGTGTGTCTGAGAGAGAGAGAGAGAGAGAGAGAGAGAGAGGAGCTAAAACAAACGAAATAGTAAAAGCAAATGATGTGCTCAAGGTACAACAGGCGCTGGGGCATGAGGCAAAAGGTGGATCCCTGGTTGCGAGCACAATTTTCTGAAACACAGTATGAAGAATAAATATTCTTCATTCTGTGTCTTCCAGACATAGCTATAAAGAAAATATAACTTGATCATCTAAGACACAATATATCTATAGTAACTACTAGAAACAAAACTAGAATGACGCCTTCAGCCTAGAAGTGAGCCTTTGACTAAAGTTCAAATCCTTCATGCAAAGGGCCTGGAATATAGGCAAATAAGGAGGAACTCCTAGCTGCACCTGTCCTATGGCTGTTTAGTTTCTCTCATTTGTTGGCTCGTTTTGTAGACCTCTCTCCCTTTTATGTGTGTACTTGTGCCCTTTCCAATAAATCCGGTTACTGATTCAAAAAGAACTCCTCCAACTTTGGTTGTTTGTCCCAATTGGATCATCCTAATCATCTACTATAGGGATCCAAAATATAACAGGTTTACTAAAATCCCTTCTTTTTAGGTATCAACCAGCAGTGGAGATCAGTCGGATGGGAATCAGATTGGAATGCAGGACACACATGAGGGCTCTGGTGTATGATAGCGTCCTGGTGGGATGCATACATCTGCCATAAACATACCTAGGCAAAAAGGTGGTAAGTCTAGCCAATAGGATCAAATCAATTGTCAATGGCTGTTGGATATCTGATTCTGTAACAATTAAAGGCAAATAAAATGCCAATAATTCCTTTTAACATCTTCATTTATTTATAATTTCCTAGGCTCAATAGAAAACATTATTTTCAATAGGGTAGAGTGAAAATATAGAAGACAAGAAACCAACCAGAAATTCAATCATCTTTTTATTCATTTTCGGATTGTGCAGCATATTTGGTTTCACTTCTTGAATATTTTCAGTATCAGTTGGTGCTTCCCGAAGGAGCTGCACCCCTTATGAACTCCTTGGCAAATTTGGACAATGAAAGAACTTTAAAGTCAAGTTCTTTGGAGGACAACATTGTTTGCTATAATCTGGGTTATTTGGAAGGAGAGGAACAAACATATCTTCCAGTGGAAATCAAGAAAGAGGGGAGGATTTAATCTCCTCCATCAAGCATCAGGTGGCTATGTGGGTAACTGCTCTGCAAAGCTTTAGTAGAATCAATGTTTCTGATTTAGAAAGGTTGTGGACTGCTTGTGGCCCAGCTGTTCCTCTCAAGCTTGATCGGCAACTGGATTGGATTACACCTCCCTCAGGTCAATTAAAGCTTAATTTTGATGGCAGCTTCAATACGGAAATGAATGTGGCTGGGTATGGTGGTGTGATAAGGAATTCAAACTCCAAGGAAGTCTTTAGTTTTCTGGTTCCATAGACGGTTGCTGGGAGAATGAAGCAGAGTTACACACCTTGTTGGATGGGGGTAAAGGAGCTGCATCAAAGAGGCTCTGGAGGCAATATCATTGAAGGGGATTCTTTCTCTTTCATTCAATGGATCAAAGGAACAATCTGCCCAAGGCGGTTGGTAAATAAACTGGAGTTATTAGGAAGTAATCGGGTAGAAACAGTTCAGTATCTCTTACATCCTCAGATCTGCTAATCAATGGGCTGATTCGCTAGCGAAACAGGGTTTAAGAATGGGGTTGATCAATCTTTTTTTCATGTGATAATTTTGTTTTAGGTGCTGGTAGTTTCATCATTGTTTTTGGGTGCTTGCCTTGTGCTTTTGGCCTGTGGTTGTATTCTTTTCCCTCCTTTAATAAAAGTAACCTTGTCAAAAAAAACTAATTTTTTTTTTTGGAAAAATGCCTTTGATGATGATGATGATTATTTCTTGGCTCCATTTTTCTAAATGATATGGTAAATAGATGTTAACTAAACAAACAAAACATGAATAACTCATGTTTGATAGTAAAATATAAGAAATTGAACCAATATGATATTTCCTTACCAGCTCAAGATGATGAATAGATGACTGTGCATCAGACAGCCTCTTCTGTAAATCTTCTGTTTTTCTTCTTTCATAATCAGAGTTCTCCATTTCATTTCCCCTTTCACCCAATTCTCGATATAGATCTGCAATAAGAATTGCAAAGTTACATGCTTAGATAAGAACCTGCTTAGCCAAAAATCTCAAGCAAGTAATTTGAAAACAATAGCTTTACACCAACAGAATTCACAATATTGCTGATCTTACATGCTGGTAGACAATAAAAAAAGTGAATAATATGAAGTTGTGAACAACCGTCCATTTCAAATAATATTAATAATAATATGAACCACCACTAGCTACCAACATATCATGACGCACCAACACTACATTTAATCAAATAAATATATTAATTAAGAACTGTTATTTTCCTTGTATTTTGCTAACATTAATGAGGTTTACCCCTGTTTTATTCTTTCAATGACCAATGAGGAGCATTATTCAAATAAAAAAAGAATAGAAGCTTTTAGAGGGGAAGAACAAAAGCAAATAAAGAGTAGCTACTGAAAAAAGGGCTAGACCATGAGAGATTAGTCTTGAAATTTCCTTCTTGGAAAGCATATTCATGTAGGATGCCAATTCATACTACATGAAGAAGCAAAAATCGAGCAGATTTTTTTATTATTTAGTAATAAAATAGGTAATCAGATACAAGGTATTCAAACACGAATGAACTGAAGAATCATCTGTAGTGGTGGAGGCATTGACCTTGAGAAGAGGCAAGAAGAATTATCTATAAGATCTCTGGACTGATGGTTGTGTCTCTAGTGAGACCATTACAGATGCCTAGCCTAATATGATATCAAACTGAGAAAGGATGAATGATTATCATCTCCTGTAGATGCTCCATCAAGCAACTCCAAACATTCCAGCTACATGGTTTAGACTGGTCTTTACTATTGAGGGTGGCTTAAACTGATGTCATAGCCAAAATATGGATACCATCACCCACTACACGTGATATTAGTGAAGGTATTCTTAAAATATAACTTCAAATGGTAGGGAGGTTTGAGACTATCAATTATTTCGTTCTATATTAAGAAAAAAACCTGAGTTGGTTCACTGGTTTGGGACCCAGCTAGGGTAACGAATCTAATTTGGTTGAAGAAAACCAACTAATGAGTCAAAACCTCTTTATAATGTGTAACCCATTTTTCATGATCTTTCTCCACTTCATGAATATTGGGATTTGAGATATGAGAAGCTCAGCTGTTCTTATAGGTAGTTGAGAACCTCATGAATATTGGGATTTCTCTCTTATTACATTTACTATTTTACTTCACACAATTTATTAGAAACACTTTCTTTTTATTCCTCTCCCATTGGTGTTCAAATTGTTGGAATGAAAATAGGGAGAAAGTATTGGAGGAAGAGAGAAGAATTGAGAGAGAGAATTCTCTCGAGTATTGTATTACTTGTCTATTCAATAGGAGACATGGATATATAGAGTATAGGGAGTCAATCAAAGTGACGAAAAAGAAAAGAGAATATGTGACATTTCATGCCAGCCAAAAGTCAACTATAATAAAAAAAACACATGTAAAATGTGATCAACAATTATATCTACATCTACAACACAACTTTTATGATACATGATACTTATCTTACAATTCGTATGATACCATAAGAGACAATTTGGTATCATTTTATAAATCGAATTTTGTAGATATTTGGAGTATGAAATATGGAACTTCCAATTTGGACGCCCTTTTATCAGTTTAAGTTGTTGGGATCCTAGGCCAATGGATTTTTAGCTTACCGTTGACTCTTTGACAACATTGTATGAAGTATAATGGTACAGTAGCTTTAGAAGTATGAAAATTGATATTTGAATTCCAATGTAATAGTTATATGCAATGTATACATGCATCTTCACTTAATATTGAGAGAACATTGGATAGTATCTCATATTATTAATTTTTAAATATCTTTTATGTCATTTCATATATTTATATACTTTTTGGAAAATATTTTGAATCCTACAATGAGAGAGAGAGAGAGAGAGAGAGAGAGAGAGAGAGAGAAGTGACCAGGTGCGATTGGTCACAAGGTCACACTTGGCATTGTTCTCAATTTTTTTTTTTTTGTAACTTGAAAATCTAAACCATACAAATTGAAAGTAAACTTTAAGATTTACTACTAATTAAAGATTTAACCAAAACTCAATTTTTATCCACTTGATATTAACGGTCAAAGTTTGCGGCCATCCTTAAAAAAGTTCAAAAATACCTGGTAATTTCGGCCATTAAGATCAAGTGGCTATAAGTTGAGTCTTGAGCTGAAACTTTAAAGATAGTAGGTCTTTAAGCCCACTTTCAATCTGTATAGTTAGATTTTTAATAACAAAAAAAAAAAAAAAACAATGTCGGGAGCAACCTTGTGAAAGTGGCACCTGATCATCTCTCTCTCTCTCTCTCTCTCTCTCTCTATATATATATATATATATATATATATATATATAACATGTCTTGAATCACAAATCATAGCACTATAAGATATTATGATTTGTGATTCGATTTGATTTCCACAACATTGCTCCTCTACAGTTTCTAGCCTTTTTTGGTGTACAATATGATGCTCTTTTTTGGTAATTTATGAAATAACCAGTGGTTATAAGGTTGCACTTTTTGGATACAACACTGGGTATTGTAGGCTTTGAGGTTAATGTAGTCCAAAGTTGCATGTGAGGGTATAATGGGACTGAGACGATCATGGTTGGAAGGAAGATTGGTGATATCAGGCAGTAAGATGAATAGATGGTCAAGTTGAGTTGGGTCAGAGAGCAATCTGGGTTGGGCTCATGTTAAGAAGTCCAGATTCATTGCTGCATCTCCAGCACCCACTTCAGTTCCGTAGAAGAAATTTTTAAAAATAAACAGACACGTGCATATTTTAAGTTATAGCACTCAAGTGGATCTAGAGAATATATTTTGGGGATCTACTTCAGTGCTGCGTATTTTTTGGCTGATTCATGGTGGTTGAGTCCCCAATTGAAGAAACTAGGATTTGTCTCTATGCTATGCAACTTAACCATGGTTAACATCAACAAAAGTAAGAAAACTGATCAATTAGATGCATAATGGAATTTTCCTTATAAATACATCACTGGGATCGTCAAGCGATCAATAGAATTTTTATTGAATGTCCAACTATCAATTTGATATATTTTATAATCACCCATATGCAAGTAGAATAACTCCAATGATACATGGCTAGGATGAACCAAATTCGGTGACTTTCTGAGCTATGGCCTATTCAAGAGAAAGCTAGCAGACAAATGAACTGGAACTTGTCCATAGGAATCATGTAAAAAGGGAATGCATCATGTACAGATAGGTTGCTATCGCAAGCAATAAATGCTAGATAATGGTTCTCAGTACTAATATACCTGTAAGAACAGAGAGTACCCATATCTGTGTTGGGACATCATAGAGTGTCTTTGCCAAAGTCAGAGATGACTTTAAGATTTCTCTAGCCTGTCCAGTGTCATGTAGGGCAAGGGCTAAAGTGCCAAGGATTGTTAGATACTGAGAAACAAGTTGAATATTCCCCAAATGCTGGTGTGTGATCCTCAAGCCAGTTGCCAATCGAATCCTGCAATGCAGCTGCTAAATTATGAGTAGGAAAATAAGAGGCCAACATTACCACCACACTCCTATATTCAATTAAGGCTGTCTTTTGTTGATGCATGAAATTTGTAATTCTTTCTGCCTTCATAGGAATATTACAACGTTAAGATACTCAGTTGAATATTTTACTATTGTAGCATGTAGCAGAAACCAATGCCTAACAATTCAATATGCACCATTACTGTGAAAGCATTACATGAAGAGATGCCGATATAAGGCCCACCCAAGGACGTTAAATTTCTCAAGATCATAAGATAGTTAATTATTAGAATTAATAGAACAAGGGATGTTATTCATCAAGTTCTTCCATGACAAAATATTACATGGGAAGTGGGAACATATTACAGTTTTCTTTATTCAACTAACCTTGTCCCCATACACCCAATCACAAGAACTTGACAAAAGCCTCCCGTCTTCCTACACCAGCCTTCACTAGAAAATCAACCATTCCATTCACGGACCGCCTCACATGTCTGAAAAATGACCACTTTACCCCTGCATCTCTTTTTAATTTTTCTCACAACATGGATCCCTTTCCAAGGTGGCCTCTTCCTACCACTAACCCAAGTTATAGTGTTCATGGAATCCCCCTCAATCACTAACATACCATAACTATGTCTAGACCACAACTCCAGGGCCCTCCTAATTGCTAGTAATTCTACCTCATTGGAGTCCTTAAAACCTATAGAGACTGAAAATAACATGTCTTATCTCCCCCGTCATTATGCACTACTCCTGTACCTGTCAAACCAAGTTTGATTTGGTTGCACCATCTACATTAAATTTAAATTAACCTAGTGAAGGTCTTGGCTGCAGTTCCTTAAGCCTACCCTTAGCCCCCCACCGCCCCCACCCACCCCCAAAGAAGAGAAAGTATCCGAGATGGAGTAGCCGTCAAATTCCTTAACAAAAGGTTAGCCAACCTGCTAATCTCCATTTAGCTCCCTATACAAAAGGATTCTTGCATTCCTTTCTTTCCAAACCGACCAACATACTACTATTGGAATCACATTCCACTCTTCTCCCCTTTTACCAATGAAAGGACCTCCACTACACTCCTCCATAACCTTCTTAATACTACCATTCAACATCCACGCAGGTAACCCACTAGTTCTAGAAAACTTTCCCAAGCCTTTCAAGTGAACTGGCACCTACAAAGGAGATGAACTACATTCTCCTAAGTTTGAGTCACACAACACATGACTCAAAGAAGTCTCAACAGGAATAATACCCATGTTTCTCAAGTTGCATCTAGATAGGTTCCTAACCTTAATAGCATACCAAGCAAAAACCTGGACCAACAAGGGAGCCTTTATTTCCAAGCCAAAAACTCAAGAATGATCCGCTCCAATGCGGCTAATGCCACCCTTAAAACCGCTTTGACTAGAACTCCCCAGACCAGTCACATATCCAAATCTGTTTAGCCTCATCCTCCATGGAGATATGGATCTTTAAATAGGCTCCTAAGATTATCGTAATGTCTCATCTCAAACTCCTTAAGGCTCCTTCTATAGGTTCCTGACCAAACTATTCGCTCCCCCACCCACCTCGTAATAATCTCACACCAAAGCTTTTCTGTTTGATGTAGCCTAAAGAGATGCAGGAAGATGTCTTAAAAGCCCTTTCCCCTAATCACCTAAAGAATTTTATTAATGAATTAATTGTTGCATTGATATATTGGAACCTTGGGTTTAGATTAGGATGAGATATTCGTACCAGTACAATATTGTCCTCATACATGTTTCGTATATTCTTATCTTCCGGAGAAATCATATAAATCAAATAAATACATGCACGCGCACGCGCGCGCGCACACACACACACACACACACATAGGGAGAGATGGATTTGCAGTATGCGGCCTCCTCTCTCTTTTCTTTTCTTTTCTTTCTATCCTTCATGGTGGGCCCCACTCAGGAAGGAAGTGAAAGGAGTAGTAAATGGGTGTTAAATTGGGTCACCAATCCATTGAGAGTGAAAGGAATAGTTTGAATCATTCAAAGAAGAGCCCTACAATTAAAAATGGGAAAACAAGGTGGTCAAACAAAACCAGTTACAGTAGATCGACACGACAGTCTATTTAAATGCTTAAGACTGCATTTGGCTTCCTACCTAGAACTGCTCCTCCAATCCATCACCAGAAGTCCAGAGAAGGGAAAAAGATTTAGAAAATAAAAAATAAAAGAAAGAAGCTACTTAGTTCCATAAACAACACAAAGGAAACCATATCCTAAAATACCTTTCTGTGGCAGGAAAAGTCATTGGTAATGCTTACCGTGCATCTTGAAGATTATGCTGCTTCATCAGCAGAAGACCATAAGCAAAAAGAACAGTGGTTTTCTCTCTCACTCCTACAAAAGAATCCATGACTCTGAAGACAGGTCCTATTAAATCTAGTGCCTGTTAAGAGCCAATAAATACTCAAAAGTCCAATACAAACATATTGTAAAGAGGAAAAATATGTAGTGGGAAGATTATAAAATCCAAGAGAAGTGAATTCGATTTATGTAGTAAAGAACTTCTTTATTTATGGTCATGAATCTTTTTTCTTTTTCTTTTTTAAAGATGTGATATATGTGAAAAAAATTCACCTGTGAAGATGATTCTGCATCACCAATACAAATGTAGGAAACAGCCGCATAAACTTGGCACATAGCTTGCACTGATTTGCTTTCAGTAAGCTGAAATAATCAGCATAATGGATCTAGTCAGTCAATAAAAACATGCTAATCATTTAAAGTGTCTCTTAGATAAGCTTTAATATTTTCAGAAAGTGAACCATCACACTTCTATGATGGCAACATCTGTTGGCACCTGACGCCCTCTTTAAAAGCATGTAGAGCACAATTCATACAAGGGCACATTATTTAGTGCAGAAAAAAATATATGGCGCCCAAAAGTGTAATAAACAAATAAATAGGGCAAAATTTTTTAAGTAATAAAATCATGAAAAAAAAAACAAGAATAAAATCATACTAGTAAAAGGTCTGCCTTGGTCATGTCTACTTGTGAATGTTTTGCTCTATCCTCGTGAATTTTCTCCAACAAAAATAAAATCATAGTAATCAAAGATGCACCTTGGTCAAATCAGTGCTCCAAACCCTTTTGTGCTTCACAGGGTTCTAAAGTGGACCTCGGTTTAATTGAGCCTTTTTTTAAGAAAAAAAATCAATAACAACCCTAGTTTTTAGTGTTTCTTTTCTAAAATAACAATTAAATATTCTAAATAATATGAATTACCTTATCTAGAAATTCTAATTAATATACAATACTCCTGAATCAAAACCCATTTTTCATACTAGAATTCATTTTCCAAGAGATCAACAAATAAACCCTTAAAAACTTGGTTGAAATGAGTAAAAACGGATATGAGGGAGTGTAGGGTAACGAAGGGTGTATTTTTGATAGATTGGAAGAAAGAACTCAAAAAACTAACCCAAGATAGATGGGATTAGTGGCAATAATGATGATGAAAGTGGGAGGAGTTAGAAGTCACAATTGGAGCTTGAAAACAAGCCCGGGTCCTAAAAGAAAAATTTGGGCTTGGCTCAAGTTTCACTAATTAGGGTTAACCAGAACCTCGGCTTGGCTCAAGCAAACCCAGAACCTGGCTCACCTGGGACTAGTTGCAGTCCCAACTTGACTCATTTATTAACCAATTTTCTTTATGTAGGTTAGTGGCAAAGAAACATGAGAGATTTTTTAGATTAGAAAGCAAATTCCTACCCAGTCACTTTCTGGGGAAAGTTTTCCCATCAAAACCCATTTTTCATACTAGAATTCATTTTCCAAGAGATCAACGAATGTACCCTTAAAAACTTGGTTGAAATGAGTAAAAAAGGATATGAGGGAGTGTAGGGAAACGAAGGGTGTATTTTTGATAGATTGGAAGAAAGAACTCAAAAAGCTAACCCAAGATAGATGGGATTAGTGACAATGATGATGATGATGAAAGTGGGAGTTAGAAGCAACGCATTAAGCTGTTGTCCCAAAATAGAGATTAGTACAGAAATAGAACTTAAAAAGCCAAACCTAGAATGTAGGATAAGGCTTCAATGATGATGACAACAACAACAACTAAAACACCCACTAAACGACCCCTTTAAAGCAGCAAATGCACAAGATCCCACGTAACAAAGGGCAACTATGATGGTGGTTCAAGATCAAAACCCGGTTTTTTTTTATTGAAATAAACCTTGGTCTCATAATGAAGTGAATCCCACAATTCAATGCCTCATCTTGAAGATCAATTGATCCATTCAAGAGATTTTAAATCCTAAATCATGTTCATAATCTCAATTCCCAAAGGATTACACATGACCAAAAAACAATGATGGACTGATTTGACATTCAGCATGCACATTATAATGCTAGGGTCTGGGGACTAAAGTATTCTGTAGAAGAAGATGTATAAAATTTATATATAGCAATGATCCCCTAAGGTGCCTCATGTAAGGTACCTCCATATAGGGCCCATATGGGCCCCTGCGGATTGGTTGGTTGGGAAGGTCTTAGCTTGAATAAGGTGCTTACATAAAATCACTTTGATAGGATAAGTAAAGCCATGTTTTTGAAGGTCTAAAAAATTCAGTTTTATACAATGGTGTAGACTTCCTAGGGTTAGATCAATGGTCAATCTAACTCTAAATAGGACCAAATTGGGTAAGGATCAAATGCAAGGGGATAAGTGGGTATGAGGTGGGGAGGGGTGTGATTGGGGCCAAAGTGGGCCCCACAAGGCCATCACCCTATCAAAGTTTCATAAGGTGACCACCTTAGGGTATATATATATTGACATTCAGTTGGGCGACAATTTTTTAAACCCCAAGTGTAGCCCTCCTAGGCCTCACATGCACCCCATACTGCCCTCACACGCTACCCTGCCCCATAAATTGGTTTTCATAACCAATTTGAATCCATTTTGACTTGATCTCACTGTTGGATTGAAATCCATGCAAATTTCCCCCTATTTTTTCCATTGATTTTGGGATCCTTGAAAACCAAGGCTTCTAAAGTCCAATGGTCTTGATTTTTCATGAGAAGCATCATCTCGAAATTACCTTCCAAACAAACCCCACCCCACCCTTGGTCCCCACCCATATGGGTCCCACAAGGCAACCTGGCACTGTCGCACATGCTTGACATCACGCAGATAACTATGGTCAGCTAGCTATATTCCACTAGAAAGAGAAGAAGCAAAGCAACATACCTTTGCTGCTTCAATAAAATGAAAAGCTGCTTCATGGAAGCAACCAACAGAATGGCCATATTGGCCCCTAAGCATCTCTATAATGCTTTCACATCCTTGTAAGATTGTTGGGAAACGAACAAATAAATCTTTCATCTGAATCAATGCCTGCAAAACATATAGAGGAACTTCACATTTGATGCAATGGCTATACATATCATAAACTGACTTCATGCCAACAACTGACCACAACATCTTTGATCGTATAGTGCAAACACATCTTTGTTTGAGTGGGTCAAAATATCAACAGAATCTTAAAGATAGAAGTAAATCCAATGAGTTACATCAAAACAGCATCCTGAATCCTTAACCAATTGGCTTAGATACCAAACATTGCCAATGCTTCCTATATGATTCACTTGTTGATGCTAGTGAGAATCAGCTTAGTTTGATAAATGTCCCATTCAATATTTTCTTGTCTATTGTTGTTCACATATTTTAAATCTCATAGTACAAGATGGGTTAAAAGAGGTTGATGACACAATAAAAAACTTTCAAGAACTTGTGAAGTATAAACAATGTTCCTAAACATGTAAACCTAAATTCATGGATTGTATAACGTAGCTTCGGAATAACAAACGTTTGAGGCAAGATATTCATGCATAGTGGAATCATCAAATCTATGCTTGAAGTGTCATTTACTCTCGACATGCATGTTGCCACTTGTTTAGTTGCCAAACTATGAGAGTTATCCAACTCCTGAAGAATGGGTCAGGGTTGAGAAGATGAATAAGTTTTTTTTTTGAGCAGTAAAGATGAATAGGTTTTTGAGAGTTTTTTTTTTAATGATGTAACAAATTGTTATAGCAAGTTGGTTGTGACCATATGAAAATGCATGATTCCTGATTTGAAAAATCTTGATGGGATTTAAGATGGTTTCCTCTTGTGTGAACATATTAGTAAATTAGCAACAGAGCAACTGCCACATGAGAAGTGACTTCAAAGGACAAGGATATCCGATGCAATTTGAGAAAGATTCCTTGAAATTTGTGAAAGGGGGAGTGTCCTTTAAGGACTTAGATGTCTGAGGCAATTTGAGAAAGTTGCCTTGAAATTTGTGAAAGACCATTCAATATGTGCCTTCTATGAGATTTTCTCAAGTCATACATAAGAGAGAGATCTATCTTTTGAGTTCTATGATTAGAATATTTTGGAAGACAGATTGTGTCACTATATATTGATGGGTTGGTTTTGCTTGTGAAAGGCTATAGGTATTTTAAGAAAAACCACTTAAGAGTTTTTGGCGGGTCTTGTACTTGACAAAGGGTTGTAAAAAACCATGTAGCAGGCTACAAGAGTGGGTTTTGCTTTTTGGGCTTCATTTGTGTTGTCATTCTCAGCCTTCTTTTCTGATACATGGTGGAAATCCATCTTTCCTTTTGCCCATGGATGTAGGCTCATCAATGACCCACGTAAGATGTGTATCTCCTTATGTGGTATGTATTTAAATTGACTTTTTTCTATTTTATTTTCACTTCCCAAAGTTTGGATAGCTCTCTCCATAAAACAACACAAATCCTCCAAGGAACAAAGTTTCCCACTTCAATTGTAGATTTTTTTTTTGAGGTCTAGCGGTGTCCAAGAGTCACACCCAACTAGTCCCCGAAGTGTATGAAAACCCCCCCAATCCGCACACACTGGATAAGTCTGTGGGGAGTGGCCCTTCATTGGAGTCACTAGGGATTGAACCCAAGACCTCAATCCTGAAGTCTTGTGTCTCAACCACTAGGGCAACCCCTTAGGGTTCATTTCAATTGTATATTACATGGAGTATGGAAGACTTGTTTGTGTTTAAAAGAGAAGATAGATAAATTGGTTGGTTTTGAGAAAGATGGAAATACAAATGCAAGTGAAGTTTAAGAAATACTAGAGTACAGCTTGATATCAGCCATAGCTGTTCTTTTAGATCTTAATACAAAACAATATTTGCATAGAATGCTTAATAGAAACCCTATTTTGGTTGAAACAGTAAAACAAAGTTGACAGCATCTGTGATGGCATGTGTGAACTCTTTAATAAGTATATGAGTCTCTTTCAATCTCTAATGCAAACCTTAAATCAGAGGTTGACACTGTCTGTGATGGCAGGTGTGGATTCATTCAATAAATATGTGAACACTGTAAAGTATCTTCAAGTAAACTGTCAACTAACATGACCAGGAATAGCTTGGGGATGCCACATTAGATGATGATGGGCACTGGCAAGAATGTAGTATGCAAATATTTTACACATTATTGAATGAATTTTTTAATAGATTGTTACACTTATTAGTTAGCATTATTTTGATACAGGACTTCAACATATTTAAGAGCAAAGAATTCTCCAGGGATAGGAATAGTTCGTAACTTGGAACTCTTTTTTTTTTTTAAGTCCAAGGTATCCAGGCCTCTAACAGTAACTAATGCAAACCTTAAATCAGAGGTTGAAATCGTAAAATAAACAAAGAATGAACTGTAAAATAAAGTTGAAGATTTCAGGTTTTTGGAGACCTTATGAATTTTGGTATCCTGAATTATGTGAACAATACAGCCCATCAAAAGAGATGGAATAAAATTGTGTTTAGAAGATCCAACAATAACTATTTGACTCGTGTTCATTCAATGGAGGTCTGCCATTGAGTGGTTCAGGCCCATTATGGAAACAGATCCATACTGGGGTATAAATTCACATGAAGTCTTGAAACTGTTAAAATTCAACTCTGCATTTCATAACTCACGCCATATGTGAGTCACTGACTTGCTGGCAACTGGAGAGAGGTACTCCAAAAACACAAAATAAATTGTTTGATTAGATGTGATTGGCTCCTTGAAAGTAATTGTAATGGTCTTCTTGAAAGTTGGTAGGTGAATTAAAAGGGGGTGAGGTGAAAGGTAGCTGGGAATACCATAGCTGCAGCTATCCTTTGGTCTATTTGGAAGGACAGGAACTTGAGAATATTTGAGAGCAAATCTTGTGAGGCTCTAGAAGTTTTTGAGGTGGCCAAATGGAGATTTGAGTGTGTGTTTGTCAGTTAGTAACAACTTTCATGATTTCTCTCTGTTACACTTTCATAGATCTTTGGATGGCTGCATAGGGATGGTTATAAAGGAGAGGAGGCTGGAAGTTTGGTCTGCTCCTTCCCCGAGTGTATTAAAATTCAATGTGGATAGTGTAGCAAGAGGTAAACTGGGGCCTCTTGGCTTCTAGGATAGATGGTGTGTTATGTAATGGGTATGGGGTATCTTCTATATTATTCTCTGAGTCAGTGGGTAGTGAGGGATTTAAATAGTGGGTGTGAGGGATTTAAATAAAGCGGAGCTCTTGGGTATTAGGAAGTAAGGATGGGAATGGTTCAGGCTCGGGCCGAGCTTGAGTTGTTACCAGCCCAAGCCCGATCATCAAGTGAAATTACGGAGCCCAACAAAGCCCCAGCCCGAATATGAGCCTGAAAACAAGTATTCTTGTATAAGTATTTGGCTAAAAAAAAACTGATTAAATTTTGTTCTATTTAGTATGAATTTTAATTCTTATCTAATTATTAAATTATAAAATAACCATTAAGTATAAATTAGATAATAATTTCAAATTATATTATATTTTTGGTAGAATAGTGAAAACCCAATTGGATGGACTGCAAGCTAACTTAATGTCTTACATGTAAACCAAATTCATCCCAAAATACAAATTGAAGCCACATGATTTTAGTCTACTCAGAATCAGTAGGCAAATTTAGGAATAATGACACCTACTAATTTTGACCATTAGGATCAAGTGGCTTTCATCTAATTTTTTGATGAAATTTATTGTACTTGTAGGTAATTTAGTGAACTTTCAATCTAACTAGTTCGATTTTTATAATTCTCAAAAAAAGTTCAATAAAAATAAAAAATGAAACAATCTGTGCAACCTCATATATATGTTTTATATGTCTAAATAATCAAGCCAGACTTGCGCTTTTGGGCCAACACATACAAAAGCCAGAGCCCAGAACAAATAATAAACGGGCTTTATTTTTTCATCCAAGCCCAACCCTGTTGTAAATCAGGCTGAAATTTTTTGCTCAAGCCCACCTTTTCTCAAGGCAATTTCTTTGGGCTTTCGGGCCAAATTCCCATCCCTATTAGGAAGGCCTTAACCCTTTGGGGTAGATATGGACATGGAAGGCTAATCATGGAGGGCAATTCGTTGAATGCAATTAAGTGGGCCAGTGGGAAAAAGAATCCGCCTTGGAAACTAGGATACCATGTTCATCTTTGGTGTTCATCTTTGGTTATCTCTTTTGTGCATATGCAACGGTCATCGAATGGAGTAGCAGACTTCTTAGCTAAACTTGAGGTGGATAGAACTCAGGACATTTTGGTTGTATTTTGATGTTTTTGTGGCTCTATATGTTGGGATGAACTGATTTTTATTTTTTGGTATTGCCTGGTGGGCTGAGATGGTTTTATTTTGTGGGCTTGTTATCAGCTTGTGGGTACAAGTCTCGTGTACCTATGTGTTATTTCTTTTATTAATATATTTATCCTTTTGTGGTTGCTCAAAGAAGGATACAAACAGCATAATCTTATTGAGAAGACTGATTTTGATTGATGCACAAGCGCATTTCAACATGTGCTATTTTTGTCCAAAATCGAGGATCAGCATTTTCTATGTCTTGAGCATACACTGCATTTTTTCTTCTTAAAATGGATGGACAGACCTACTTTTTCTTTTCCTTCATGGATTTTCTTTTAAATAGTAACATATTAAGGAAAAGAGCACACTAGAAGTGCATGATACAAAGGAGCAAAGAACCCAAGCACAAGCTACAAAGAACATAAATCTGAGCAATTGAGTATTGTAATAGAAGCAGTTAAAATTTCTGAAACTGTCCTTTATTTGACTCATTCTAGTCAGAATGACAAAACAAACTTGTAACGAGTGAAGAACTGCCTGAACCACTTTTCAAAACCTCCTCATCCGCCTTAAGAAAGGGAGCAGTATCATCAGCATATTGCAAATGAGAAATCTCAATATCAAGGTGGATTTTGTCATGCATCATTTCGATTCTAGGCTTCAAGTGCCTTGGTCTCCTCCTGCATGTCATGGGGTCGGTTTCACACTCAAAATGACTAGCCGATTTTGAGGTTTCCCGGCCATGTTAATAAACCCCAGGGTCATCCCAAGTAATTTTTGATGTGGGACTCTTCTACGTTATAGGCTCCCTGGCACACCTTTTTTTTTGAATGGTCCACTTGTCATAGGGAGCCTCGGGCCTATAGGATCCCCGGCCTAATCCCTGGTTCCCTTGCCAGGGGGACCCACACCCCTTGTGTAGGGCCCACGTGGCTACAGTACCCCTGGTATATTATTGCCTTTTGCCCTCCCAAAGGTCGGGCCCACGTCGCCCTCAACCAGTACATGTTAACACGCCTGAGGAGTCGTCCCAGTCCAACAGGAAAGTGGCTTGGTTTGCTCTGATACCAAATTGTCACGAGGTCAGTTTCACATTCAAAATGACTAGCCAATTTTGAGGTTTCCCGGCCCTGTTAATAAACCCCTGGATCATCCTAGGTAATTTTTTATGTGGGACTCTGCCAAAATTACATGCAGCTAGCCTTCTCAAACTCAATTTTGATGGAAGCTGCATGCGGGAGATAGGTCTTGTAGGTTACGGTGGGATCATTTGTAACGATTTGGGGATTACTTTGCTGGTCCAATTCCTAATGGTTCAGTAATTGAGATGGAATTATTTGTTCTTTGGAGAGCATCTTGGAGCTTGGAGAGTTAGGGGTTCATGGGAGTATTGTTGAAGGTGATTCTAAGGTAGTAGTGGGGTGGGCATCGGGCTCTCAATGTCCGTGGATCTTCTTAGATAAAATTGAGAGGATTCAGCATTCCATTGTTGCCTGTGATTTTAAGATTGCTTGGGCTCCTCGGTAAGCTAACTCAACTGCCGATGAGATGGCTCATCAAGGGTTGACTTTAACTACAGAAATTGTAAACAAATTCTTGTAACTTTTGGGTGGGGTTTTATGGTTCTTTTCGTGTGGTAGGTTCATTATAGATTGCCGTTCTTTTTCCTTCTTGTATCCCCTTTTTATTAGTGAATTTACCTTTCAAAAAAAAAAAAATTAGGGATCTAAGCCAAGCTCCAGTTACTAACTTTCAAACAATAGAAAATGCTTTGAGCACTCAAGTATTTCACTTGATATATGTGGGAATGATGTTTAACACTAGCATATGGCCAATAACAGACTTTTGAGAAAAGAGGGTGCTCATGACAACCACTCCACCGCATGTTAAGTATTATATGCTTGCTGCATTGCTCTTGAAACAATAACAATGACTACTCAAATGAATTTAAAATGATTTAGATACTTCAACAAAATAGATAGAGACAATGTTACCAGTATTTAATGGTGTAGTACCTCTTGTGCTTCAACAAATTCTGAGCGTGTGAGCTCTACCACAACCTTGTTTTCCAGGAATTGCATCAAAAGCATTAAATATACACCTGCCGTCCAGATTGCAGAGTGCTGTAAATCGGTTTCTGTACAGGAAGAGAGTGCAGTGTAGTTAATTTTCATTCACCTAGCATGTTACAGTCCATTTATCAATTTAAGTTTCATATACGTAAATACATCCGCACATTCAGTCTGGTAAGAACCCAAATAGAAAAATGCAGAAAATGCAGTAAATATAAAAACTGGAGAAAAGTGAGGATAGGGGTTTCATTTTAAGGAGAAATGATACCTCCAAGCCATGCTAATGGTCTCAATTCAAGGAGAAACCAAACCTCCTAGACTAAGCTGATTTTGTAGGAAATTATCTCATGCCTTTCATTGATCAACTGGCCCATTTTGTATAAGCTTGAGTTACAACTAAAATGGAAACAACTACAATTTGGAAAGATTGGGAAACAAATCCCATTATTTAGCAATCCTAATCTCATACAAGATATCACATAGACAAATTAGGAGTATATCTTTAATTGAGGTGGCATTAATTAGTCATTATCTAGCATTTCTACCATTCCCACCTCCATGAAGATGAACTCTTTTTTTTTTTTTTTAATTTACGTGTGGGAAAGCGTGGGATAACTTTGTCCACAAGGTTTGGCGAATTTTGTAAAGACCCGTCCCTCCAACACAATATTGTCCACTTTGGACCCACAGGGAGGAGAGCATCCAACTTATATCCCACAGCAATCACAGGGGTATTACAAATTCGCAAGTGCTCAAAATTATCTTGAGTGGCAACATCCTTACATAAGTTTGTCCAATGTGATAAAGCATCCATGAGGAATGTGGACCCACACTGACTCCAACGCAAATCTGACAATTCAGAAAACTTTGATAGCATGCTATACACGTTGATGTAGAAAAATGGCTCCATCACTTGAATGCTCATAGGTACCACTGCACCTGTTGCTTTACCCGCAAGCATCAACTTTCAAATTGGGCATGATAGTCTCATACTTGATGCAATTGGGACAACACTCTAAGGAAGTCTTCATACTTATTTGGGCCAAAGTGAACACAAAAGGCTTGTTGATCCAAATGAGTGGCCTAAGATTTGGAGAACCTTGCAACTTGAAGAATCCTCCGGTTTGAGTGGTGTTGGCCCAATGAGGACATTCTAGACAGCAGAAGAGGTTTCAGCACCATCTCCTGTCATTATTTCTACCATTATTAAATTCTGACTTCTTGTGATCTCCCTTCAAGAAAATCGATGCCGAAAAGGGATCTAACTTCAATTGAGTTGCTGATACAACTAAAGGCAAGTTTTTCAAAGTTTGTGATATGTCTTGAACATTTATGTCAAGTTTTTGAATTTGATCCATGTCCTTCCATAGAGTCGACATTGATTTGAACAAATAGAGTGCACCATTCTGAATAAGTTACACAAATTTGGACTTCGATCAACTCTGAAAAGGAGAAAAAACATGTAGATTTTGGGAGAAAATGGTTTTCTTTTCCTTTTTTTCTATTGAAAAAATAGGAGAAGAATGAATTGGAGGTTTCTGAAGGGTTATCTGGGGAAAAATGAAGCGAAGACAGTTGACTCCTTTTCAGCCCACCAACTCATATGCTAATGATGAAGCCTTCCAAGTTGTTTGCATTGGCACTTAGAATTGGTTGAGTAATGATAACCTATTCAACCCTTATTGCATGCACTTTGTGCACACCTAAGAGTGTGGCCAACAAATTGGGGTGGTGATGGGTCGGGCCGGTCGAAAAGGATTATGTTTGACAAGTGGTGCACAAAAATCACCGTGATTAGATCAATCCATATTTTCAAGCCCTCAAACATATAACCACTTCCAATTAATTTTTGATCCCTAAACTTTTGTGGCCTTCAAAAAATAGCTTGATTAATCTGACTGGTTTTTTATGGGCCAATTATCAAGAATATACCTTTCTAATGCACTCAAAACAGTGGGAAAGGGAAAAAAATGAGCCCCACAATGTGCACAGGATAATATCCAGTGCACATTGCACATGTGCAGGAGTGATCATTTTATATTGGCTAAAATATATGATCCTTGGGATGTCTTCTACTTGCTCCTAGAAATTCTTTTATCTGGTAGAAGAACTCCATCACATTAATAGATTTAAAGGCTTTCCCTTGTCTCATCAAGCACTTGGCTAATAAAATTAGCCAAATAAAAAGCCGAAAGATCAGATCTGTAAATTGCTGCAGGTTGAGTTCTGAGGAATCAGGCCCTCACACAGTTGTTTTCTTTATGGTGTAGTCTTTGGATACTGGGTCGTGCTCCCACTATAGTGGTTGACACAGATATTCTTTTCTCTATCAATAAATTGGTAACCATTCATAAAAAAAAAAAAAAAAAACTAGTACCAAGCACCAGTACAAAATAGAGGATATTATTAATGTACAGGAAATAAAGATGCAGAAAGTCGTTATTTCAAATACTTGAGAAAAGCTCACCTCTCATATCATCAGTGATTCCAAGCTTCAACAACTCCCCTGCATATACAAAAATAGTTTTAGTTTCTAATGCCACTTCAAATCCACATTCAATAGTTTAAGTCCACCATGTTTACAAAAAGAATACTTTAGAGTCATCAAACAGTAGCCAGAAAACCAACAATTGTTTGCCTATAAACAGAATGAATTTTGAGTAACCAATGAAACAAAATATGAAGTAGGATTTCGATCTTAAGTGGTCATAGTTCGTCAACCAAACAAGCCAGGAAATAAAAAATTAAAAAGAATAGTGTACAAAGGAATAGCAATTTTCCCCAACAATAAGACACAATGTACCCCACCTTGAACAGCATGCAAACCAGACTGAATCCGTTTTCCACATTCCTTAAACAGTCCTTTTGGACGGCCAAATATGACGACCATAAGATCAACCAGTGCGTAGACAGCACTTTTTGGCAACCATTCTCCATTTATTGGTGGAGGTGCCAATTCTAGCTTATCTCCCCATGTATGACTTGCACTCTGAAATGATGATGGTTCCATAGGTACTTCACCAAAAGAAGCTGCTTTCAACTGCTGCTGAATTAGATGTTGTTTCTCATACAAAGCTAATCTCTCATGTTGTAGATCAGGCCGTGAGAGACTTCTGTTAATGGCATCAAGCTCAGAAACCAATTCCTTTATGTGCTTGTCACGCTGCAAATTATCCTTCATGGCAGCATCTAGCCTGTCTATATTGTGAGCAGCACTTTTGTAGTCACATATCCTAAGCCGATAAAATGTGTGTAGTAGTTCGCTGTAAAAAAATAAGCCAATGCAATATTGTCTCTGGCAAGAGCAAACATGACAGCAGAATAAATGCATCAGTACGGTGTGCTGAATGCAGCAATGGACATTATATCTAAAAGAAACACAACCAATGTAGAAGTTAGGATGTTCACATATATGCAAAAGAATCATATTTTTTTAAGAAAGGGAAAAACCAAACACTATATATGAGTTCCAATTTTGTATTTGATCAAGTATAACACAGTGACTGTACTTGATCATGTACAAAATTACAAGTGACTATCATCAAAATCCTAGACTAGCTAATATATCAACTAGGTTCCGTGCAGACAAGGATTCCAGTTCCAAAAGAACTTTAAAATATACATTTTGAAAATGGAACTACAACAGTATATGATTGATAACCTCTATGCTCAACATTGAAAACTGAAGATGATTCCTACAACTTTGATGAATTCATGGTTATAGACACAAATTTTCAAGTCATTGAAAACTTGAAGGTCCACTAGTATGATTTTCATTTGAATCATGGAAACAAAATGCTCTAAGAAAAATGTTAATGGCTTCTCCATAGAAAAGCAGCAATGTGCTTTACAGGATTTCCAATATCATATACTTTTTTCATAGCAACAGTTTCCTTTTCTTTTTCTATAGGGGTTTACTCCACAAATTCTCCTGGTGGAGAACCCAAAGGACTTTCGTCCACTCAAAGAGATTGGAAAAATAATAGAAACCTTCAAACCTTCCTCCAATGGAAAAACCAAAGGGTCCTTTGTCCCTTCAGGAAGGAAAATTCAAATTTTATTTGAGTTTCTAGTCAGGGAGAATTGATCCTCAACTAACAGAGTCATGAAGAAGGATTCCCGATTGAAGGAGAAGTTTCCAAAACTTTTTAGAGTAGCTTCCAAAAAAATATAAAATTGTCATAATTATGAGCTCCAAGTGGATCTATTATTTGGGGGCTGATATTCAACTTCTTGAGTTACTAGGGTGGGGTGGGGAGCGGTCGGGGGTTGGGGTTCGAAAAATTTAATGAGGAAAAAAGAGAGGTTTTCCTAGCTCACGAAAATTGTTTTTGTTCATTTCAATGAAAATAAAGGTTTTGACAACAAGCAACTGAAATATTGGGTTTCCACAATACAACACAACACCGGATGCCATGGTGCTTGTCAAATGAAGTGAATGGAACCCAAAAATAAAATTTATGGCAGAATTGATTTCCTTAAAGAAATTGACCAACTCTAAGGATTTTTTCCCCAAGGCTTTTTCCAGTTCTCTTTGAAGTTTCCTCTCTCCTACAGCCCTAGATTCCTACCCAAATAATAGCCAAAAGTCCCCAAGAAGATTCTTCAAATCTCCCAAAGGTTGGGTTTTTTAGGGCTAGGCAAGCCCCCTTAAAATGGCAAGTCAATGAGCATGACAAGCCCCATGGGAGGCAGGTTCCAAAAGGCTTCCTGTGTGCATGGCAAACTCCACACCAGTCTGCAAGAAAGTTCATGGGAGGCAAGTTCGGTAGGGCTTAATGTGAGCATTATCCTTGAAATTCAGTTTCAGCTAAGATATGGATTTCTCCTCAAATTGAAACAAAACTATCCCTAATTTTCTTGTTGGTTCATGACAAAAGCTCTGTCCTTTGCTGGCCATTAGCCCTCTTCCAGAAAGAAGGTTAGCTACATGTGGTCCAAAGGACCATATGCATGGCCATATAGGCCCATATATGCTATCCAATAGAACAACACATCTGGAACAACAAGATCATATTCACCATTTGTTTATTTTCTTCTTTTTTCCCTCTTCTTTTTTCTTGGTGTTTCCTTCTACATTTTCTTGATTTCTTGGGTGTTTGTTTGGCCATTTCCAGCTGATGGAACCCATCCAATCCATGCATTTGATGAACCATGAATGGGTCGACAGTTCTAACCACCTCGATCCTTTTTTATGTCAACAACAACATCATTCTTAGAGAGTTTTTTTTTTCCAGAAAGGTTCTTAAATGGAGGACCTTGTTATTTATTAAAATAAGACACACACACTCAAGTAATAATAATATTCAGCCATTCAAATAAAAAGTTGGTAACAATTTCCACAAGCTCTAACAGAGAAGTTTTATGCAATTCATATTCTTCTCTCATAGTTATACTTAAATAATTATGAGAATTGTAAGAACAAATGAAAATATGTTGAAGATAATAGAACTGACTCGATCTGGTTGGATGGACTGCCAAACAATGCTGCAGTTTTCAGCAGCCCTCTCAACCAACTTAACATCTTGCCATTGCATAAGATGAACGTGCAACATCGAAGCTGCAAAAAACATCTAACCCACAAAAGTACAGAAAAGTATTAGAAATGGTTGGAATCACAGAATAACTAGTTAAATACGAAATCAGATAAATAATACACAATACACTAAAACAAGAAACATTAATATACTATATATGGCATAAAAAATAATAATAACAATATGCTACATATGCTCAGGCCAACGAACCTGAAGCTCAGGATAACATATTTCAGTGGCACATACATATCCACGTTCTAAAGAAGCTAAAGAGCTTCGATAATCTCCTTCTATGACCAAGGCATTTGCCAGCTGTGAATTGAAGTTGCATGACCATAACTTAACTTCAAACCTTCAACAACATGAAACCAAAAGACAAATGTCAATTCATTCTAAATATAGGAACATACACAGCATACATTAAATGAAAATAAAATCATGAATTAGTGCTTGCATTAGCATTTAAAAGCAAGGCACCAATGCATGGTGAGACAAGGCAAGGTACAGCAGTGACAAACCCTGGCAAACTATATCAACTAAATCATCCAAAAACTGAATGAAGCACCATAAATCTTTAATTGAAAAATAAAGTACATATATTTCGGAGAAATCAAACTACCTTGTGTGCACATCTGTACATGTAAATGTTAACATTAATGACAAACACTTGCAAGCTTGCACATCTGTATTCATGTTCTAACTTTAGGGTACGCTTGTTAATTTCTAGGGAAAATGGGCTCCGATGGGAAAGTTTTCCTAAGAAAATGTCTTGGTAGGAATTCACTTTGAAAACAAAAAAAAATCCTATATTGGTTGCCGCTAACCTGCATAAGGAAAAATTGGTTGATGAATTGTTTGAATCGAGTTGGGTAACACAATTACCAGATGGGATAAGATAGGTAGGTATTGGGTTGGGTCTAGGGCTGCAACTTGGGTGGATTAGGTCGGGTTATGGATCTGCACGAGCCCAACCCGAATTGCTATCAAAGGGCCCGAGCACATGCCTTGGCCTGAGTTAACCCAAATGAATCAAACTTGAGCCTGGCCCAAATTGTATTTGTAGGACCTAAGTCCAATTTCAAGCTCGAAGTATTTATGCAGGTATATCCAGGCTCAAGATCAGGCTTATTTGGGCCTAAAATGAAAGTATTATTTTATTAAAATATAAATTACATATTACATAAATTTTATATTTATACAAAACATTGCTTAAAGAAAACTATATTTTATAAATTATGAACCAAATTCGGGTTTTTGAGCCAAACTCTAGCTTCCATGTACTAGGCTTGGCCTAGCCCAAATTCTAATTCGGGCTTGAAATTTTAGGTCCGAAATTGAGCCGAACCCGAGCCCAGGTCAACCCAAACCAAATTCTACATAATTTTCATGCGGGTTACTGTTAGGCCCAGCCCAAGTTGCACCCCTAGTTGGGTCTACCAATTAATAAATGGACATCGACCAAGTTCAATGGACCTATGTAATCTTGGTCGTCTACTCAAATAAAGTTGACCTATTTAATAAATGGGTTGGGACTCATTTGGTCAACCTATTTTGTAAATGGTTGGGTTAGGTCCATCCATTTAATCTTAGTCGAGTGAGGTAATCTATTTAATAAATAGATTGGGTTGGACCAACTTGTAGCTTAGCTAGGTTGTCTCAACCTATTTAATGAATAGGTAAAATTTGTTATGCAAATGATCAAGGTTGGAGAGAGATCACTAACGGAGTCATTTCCTAGATTGTTTAGAGCTGCGCTGAATAAGGATGTACTGATCAGTAAATACTATAATGAAATCAATGATGCACCCATGTGGTCTATACCCTTCAGAAGGTCCCTAAGAGGTTTTGAAGAGGACCTCCACCAGGCCTTGATCACTCGGTTAGGGGACACTAAAAAGTGGTTTGAGGATGAATACAAGTGGATTTGGTCCAAAGATCCATCTAGATCCTTCTCGGTAAAACCAATCCTTGAATTAGCATATGCTGCAAACCCGAATCCACCGCCCTTGTGCAATCTCGCATGGAATAACAAGATACCCCCTAGAATCCAAGGTCTTTATGTGGGTGGCTTTAAAGAGGAAGATATCAGTAAGACATAATCTCAAGAGAAGGGGTATCCTCCCAAAAGGTACGTCGAAAGTGGGTACTCTAGGGAGGAAAATGAGACAGTGGATCACTTGCTAAGTGAGTGTTGGGTCACGTGGGGTGCATAGTGTTATTTTCTGAGGCTATTCAGTTGCTCGTGGGTCCTCAGGAGAGGCGTGGAGGGCGTGGTCGTAGGGTAGTCGAGGGGCCCCTTTAGGGGTAGATCAAGGGTGGCATGGAGGTTGGAACTATTTGCGATCTCGTGGGCTATTTGGAAAGAACGAAATAGGAGGACTTCTACCTGTCATGGGAAGGATGTATGAGGGGAGCTGGGAAAGATAGAAAACCCCAGGTTGAATGGGTAGCACCACCTCATGGCTTTTATATTCAACGTGGATGGAGCAGCAAGAGGTAAACCTGGCCCAGCAGGAATAGGAGGGGTGTTGCACGACAATAGAGGTAGGATGTAATTAGCATTTTCAAAGCCCTTAGGTATCATGGAGTCGAATGAGGCGGAACTGAAAGCAATCAGGAGAACACTTCAGATTTGGTCTAGGTTTGGGAATGGTAAGCTTATTGTCGAAGGTGATTCAACCAGGGGTCAAAATATCGGCCGATACGTATAGTATCGGTCGTACAAAAAAAAATTCGGCCGATATGTCCGAATTTTTGACCGAATTATCGGTCATCATATCGGCCGAATTTTAAAAATTCGGTTTTTTGTTTTTTTTTTTTAAAAAAAAACTTTTTTTCATAATAAATATCGGCCGAGATGACCGATATATCGGTCCAAATCTCAGCCGAATCTGGGCCGAATCGGCCGTTTTTTCCTCCTGAAAACAGTAAATCTCGGGCCTGGGCCCAACTCAAGTTCGGCGATATTTTGCCGATATATCGGACGATATCTCATGTCCGATATATCGGGCGAGATCTCGGACGAGATCTCACCTGTCAACCAATTTCTCCCCATCACATCTCTGTGTACAGCGGACTGCAGGATTCGGCTGGTCCAGCATGCCTGAATATTTTATTATTTTTTTTAAATCCAAAAAATCGAACCGGTCCAATTTTTTCCTATAAATATCATTCACCTACATCTAAAATTTCACACCTTATTTTCAAAGAGAAAATCAGATTTTACTATTTATCTTTCAAAAAAATTACACTCTTCATTACTTGATTTAAGTAAGTTCTAAACGACCCGGATTTGTTTGAAACCGAACGATCCAGACCGTTCAAAGGTTTCTTCATTTACAGATCTACTGATCTTGTAAGTTCTGTAATTTATTTCGATTTATCTGTATTTTATTTTAATTTTTTTAGCCAAAAATAACATAAAAGAAGTTAAAAAATGCTTGAAGTTAAATAAGATATGTAGTAATAAAAGCTTTATATAGGTATTATAATTTTTTTTCCATCTTAATGTATCTGTAGTTAGTTTTTGTGTACTTTGTTAGTTACTATTTTTTTTCATTTATTTATTCATTTTTGTTAACTATTTCAACATAAAATAGCATAAATGAAAAAAAAAGTTAGAAAATGATAATACCTATAAAATAATAGATGAACATTTTTCATTTGCTCTTAGTTACTGTTACTAACATGTTAAAATTTACAGCAACATTTTTTACATTCACTTACTCCTTATTTTAATTATTTCATTATTATCTATGGACTATGATATATAAATGTTAGTAAATGGTAAAACCTATAAAATATTACATGAAATTTTTTTATTTGTTGTTATTTAATGTATACTAACTTCTTTTACAGGGATGAAATTTTTTTCCTTTTATTTTATTTATTTTTGTAATTATTTCATTATTATCTATGGACTATGACATATAAATGTTAGAAAATGGTAAAACCTATAAAATAATACATGAAATTTTTTTATTTGCTGTTATTTAATGTATACTAACTTCTTTTACAGGGATGAAATTTTTTCCTTTTATTTTCTTTATTTTTGTAATTATTTCATTATTATCTATGGTCTATGATATATAAATGTTAGAAAATGGTAAAACCTATAAAATAATACATGAAATTTTTTTATTTGCTGTTATATAATGTATACTAACTTCTTTTACAAGGATGCAATTTTTTCCTTTTATTTTATTTCTTTTTGTAATTATTTCATTATTATCTATGGACTATGATATATAAATGTTAGAAAATGGTAAAACCTATAAAATAATACATGAAATTTTTTTATTTGATGTTATTTAATGTATAATAACTTCTTTTAAAGGGATGCAATTTTTTCCTTTTATTTTATTTCTTTTTGTAATTTTCACCATTTTATTACTATTTATATAATTTCCCACTATCGTAACTTCAAAAATATATTAGAAGATGTAAATGTCCGATATTTTATGAAAAAATTACATATTCAATAAGCTCATAATTTTCTGCATTTGCTGTAATTTTTTTGGATTTTTTTTTTTTTTTTAAAAAAAAAAAAAAAACGGGGAGGAGAGAGAAAAAGTTCGGCCGATATATCGGCCGAACCGATATATCGGCCGATATGAAAAATCGGCCGGGATAACGGCCCGGCCGATTTTTTTACCCCTGGATTCAACTAATGTCATCTCCTGGGCTAGTAATAGGAAAACCCCAACAGGGAAGTTGGCTACCATTTTTAGGGGCATTAGGAGGTTGTGTAAGTCGGGACCACACGCACCTCGGTCAGCGAACAATATTGTTGATATTCTAGTAAAGGTGGGAGTACAAAAACATAGACCCGCAATGGAGTTGTTCTGATCACGATTCTCTTTGAGTGTATAGGGAGATGGGGATTCCGTATTGTATCTATGTTGGCCGCGGAGTACTTTACATATAGTGTTTTTTAAATTTTTTTTCTCTGCATTTTATCTGATAGCCACGTATATCTCTCCTATACGCGGTCTATCTCATTTGTACCCCCTACATTATTTAATGAATTTATTTGTTACTGCTTCAAAAAAAAATGATCAAGGTGTTTAAGATTTGTTTGGTCAAAACAAGCATCTCTCCATGGATCATGATTTTTGGGTCATTTTCCTAGGAAAATTTGTGCAAATAAATATGGAAAATTTGTGCAAATACATATGGAAAATTCTCACTTTCCTGAGAAAATCAAATTTTCCTAGAAAAATCTGTGCAAAAAAAATGCCCTTAGGGATCTCATGCCTGATGTTTATTGAACAGTCGTTTGTCTTCAAATTACAAAAATGCTTGACCACAAGCCTTTCGTACTTTGAGAATTATTCAAATCACTCCTTTTTCACTCTCAAATTTGTGTACTCAACACTCTTCCTATTAATTTAGTATTTTAACTCAGTTGAATCAGAAAGCATTATCTCATTTAATTGAGAACCTAATAGATTAATACCACTATTAAAAGCCAAAATTTATATTTTGACGGCTACCTGACAAATAGAATACAATTCAGGCCATCCAATATCAATGGAGACAACAAAATTGATACTGAGATATATGACATGGTATCTTAGCAAATACAACTTCTAAGATAATATTGTAGTGATGCTGAGATATATGGCATGGTATCTTAGCAAAAACAACTTCTAAGATAATATTGTAGTGATGCTGAAAAAAACCTTTTATCTTTCCACGAAAACAGAAAAAAATAAAAAAGATGCAGAAAATAGCTTTGTGTAGCATCTGTACATCATAGAATAGAAACTGCAGAGAGAAAAGGATATTTTTCACAATGCTCTTTAAGTTGACAATATGTTGGGACTATACTATATACGCTCCTTCAACTGCAAGTTTTTTCTCTAGAGAAGAAAAAAGACAAAAGCATGAGGCAGTCAGCATGAGAAAATACAGTATAGTCCAAATCCATGGTGGTCTTCAGAAGCATTATGAAAAACATCTTTTTTCTCTACAGAAATAATTAGACCAAGCTACCATAACTTCAGTTCCTGGAGACCCAAAAACTCCAAAGTAATCTGTAGATAAAATGGAAAAGCATACCCTTGTCCAGAGGATGCTGTCAGCTCCAGACCCTTGTTTACGATCTGCTTCTGAGAAGGGATGGCACCAACAAGATGATAGCACTGGCTTAACAAGCTATATGCTCTGCACTTCAGTTCAAAGCACGAAGGTATTGACTTCAAAAGCAATTGCTGCATATCCAGCACATACCCACCATCATCAGCTTGAAAGTAACTAGGGTATCAATAGCCCCAAAAGTAACACAGAATGTCAATGAAACCAAGCATTAACATGATGAACTATATCAAATGCGTGCACGTTGGCAAAGCCATAAGAGTGACTGTACAAACAAATCACTAAGGCAAGTTCCAGATCCTGGTGGTGTGTTATGGCAAAATGGTATTTTTTTTTGAAAAGTATAATCAATCCATGCAAGACAGAAAGCAATTTGGTAAAGACAAGTATCCTACTAATGCATTTTAGCAAAAGCCAGAGATTTTTTTCTTTCTTTTTATTTTGGTAGCAGAAACTAGCAAAAACCAAAGGATGTTCACTCAAAACAATAATGGAAAGGAGTGCTCAACATTCTCATAGAAAATTCCACAAAATCCTTAGAATTCCATAAGAAACAGATATACCAAGCTCTACTGAACTCTAAATCTGAAGCAATCGTTTTGGATAAGAAAGTTCAAGAAGTGGAATCAGCTTCTGCTCAGATCAATCAATGACATTTTAATTTTTAACATGCACACCAGGTAGCCATCTAATGTGTTCAGATCAGAGCTGGAAGATCAAGAAGAATCGAACCATTAAAATATAATGGCTATTGCTGTTAGGGCCTTGGTTTGACCGAGTCTATGTATTGTCAATTCCGTGACCGAGTGTGACCGTGTGTGTTGGACCTTGCCTTGGAAGAATGTGAAGATGTCAGAAGATCTACCGCATTGAAGGTTCTACAGTCTACACATGATTGACACACAGGTAAGTAGACCCTAGTAGACCTTAGGTCAAGTCCAAATTACCCTAGAAGTCAATGGCTTAATAATTGAGAAATCTGAAAAATAGGTTACAGCTTCGAGGCCTCGAGCTTTCTCTAGAGGCCTCGAGACTGAAATATGAGGAAACCAGTGTGACTGAATCTGTGAAAATCCTTGGTCCCCACCTTGGAGACCTCGAACTTTTTCTGGAGGCCTCAAGATCGTTTGGAAGAATCGTGACAGCTTGTATCTGATGTGTGCACCTAAGCCTAGCTGTCCTTTGACTTTATTTCAATCAAAATCTAGGAGGGAAAATCTTTAGAGGCTCCTAGATTATGAAAAATCTAAAAAGGATATGCCTTTATCATAATTAGCAATCATGGTTATAATTGGAAACCTTGAGGAGGCTCACAATTATGAAATGTTTACAAAACTGGAAAATTTCTTAGAGGCTACTCAAATTTGAAATCTATACAAATCTTGAAAAAAATCTCAAGAGGCTCCAATTGATTTTAAAAGATTCTTGAAAATCATCTTGCCACCTCATGATTAGATAAGTCAAGTATCTTGATTGGAAATCAAGGACATGTGGCAAATAAGAGAGTTGGTTGTTGACTGTGGAGAATTAAAATTCGAAATTTGAAAAATCCAGCCTGTTGTATTATCTTGTACAAGCTGGAAGCCTCAAAGAAAATCTGAAGGCCTCCAGACTGAACTGTTGGAAAATCTGTTTATACATACAGACCTGCCTGTTCTTTTTTAATAGAGGACCACAGACCTTCACATTGGAAAACCCCTAAAGTTTCAGAGACTCTTTTTCCCAGTTGTCTCTCTTCTTCATCAATTCTCATAGGTTGAATCAAAGCATTCAATGCTTATACACATGAAGAAGACTTGAGACCTTGACTCTAGGACCCAAAAACAGTAAAACCTTTGTCCTAGAATCCATATTCCGTTATACCAATAATCATCAAAAGATGGCCTAGAACTAAAGGAAGAGCTGCGGTGACATCTACAAGAAGAACATACATTTGAAGATTGTTAAGGCCCAAGGCAAGTGTTCCTTCATCTTTTCATTTGAATCAATTGTAAGGTGGATTAGAACAGTGTATTTGAACCACCCAAAAAAATAGGCGTCAAGGATTAGACCATGGGGGTCGAACCTCTATAAAAGACTGGGTTGTACTATATAGGTGTGAAGCCCATTCATAGTATATTGGGACAACTCTAGAATTGGAGAGTCTGACAGTGGATGTAGGTTCAGGTGAACCGAACCACTATAAATGATTGTGCAATGTGGTTTGTTTTAATTGTTTGATTCCTTTTTTTATCACTTGCACACACGTTTTATTCAGCTGCATATATTGTTAAATTGATTTATTTTAAAAAGGAAAATAAAATCGGATCAGATCTATTCCCCCCCCCAAAAAAACTAGATCTCGCATCATTCTAGTAACGGAATTTCAATTGCAAGTTGACAATATGATCAGAAGAACAGATGGTTGAATTAGTAAAATATACAGCACTTTGATCAAGTATTGTCACTTGATTTCCCAATTCTTAAAGAAAACACTAGGCAAATACTTTCCTCATCCATCCATTGTCCCTTTCTTTCTTTAAAGTCCCCATCCTCTTTCAGTTTTCACCTCTATCATTTTGGCAGGCTCAAAGTTTTCATTGTGAGTGGCAACTTGGTCATCTTTAACATGAAATGAACATTGGAATTAGATTTAATGGACAGAATGGGACTTAGAAAGGACATTTTTATTTCTATTAAAAGATGAGTAAGAGTATGACAACTACTTAATGCTAGTATTTATATAGAGAAGCTAGAGAATGTAGAGGTTCGCTGAGCTGATGCAGGAGCTATTAGTTTATTTTTAAATTTAGAGTAACTTAGGGCTATTATCATGATTTTTAATAATGATCAGTCCAATATAATGTCCAATATAAGACATTTATCCCATCAATCTAAGGTCGGCTTTTATATTTGGATTTAGCAAATTATTTCCATGAACTGACTGCCATGTCTAATGCCCATGGGACTTGAATCCACAACCTCTATGCTATAACAATGAACCTTAACCAGTTGTGGTACAAGTTCTTGTCAACCGTCATCTTCGACCACTTCGTCAAAGAAGAGTTACAAATCCATCCAATTCTGATGAAATGAGTTGGTTATCAATATGGCTTCAAAGAAAATGGAATCCTGCTAAAGGAAATTTTACCTCTAGTCCTTTCTCGTCTTTTTCCTTTTTTCCTTTATTTTTTTTTTTTTGTGTGTGTCTGGGGGGATAAGATTCATTATTATCCTTGAAACAAAAGAGAGAGGAAACAGAACAAATAAAGAAGTTACACCAATATACTCCCTTCGTCCCATTTTAGTTGTCTCATTTCAAATATTTTGTATTTTTTAAGGAATTCCCTATATAGGCTAGTACTCTATGTGATCTCATCCATTTTCAACACAATTTAAACTACTCCAATATAAATGAGATAACTATTTTGAAACAATTTCAAAATCCATATAGGACAACTAATTTGGGTCAGAGGGAGTATTAGTTAAGCAATAACAAAGGGAAATGGGAAGGCGAATTTGGAACATGACAGTCTCTGTAATTAAGAATCAACCCTAGAATTGGCCTCTCTCTCTCTCTCTCTCTCTCTCTCTCTCTCTCTCTCTCTCTCTCTCTCTGACTCAAAACTGTGAAAACCAACTCAAACAACACCTAGACAGGATCCCCTTTCCCAATTCGCCATTTGGTGACCCATCTCAGGCCAAGCAGTACAGTTACAGCCACAACTAATTGTAAACAAAAGGATGCCCAAACCCTAAGTTGCCAAATTGCACAGCAAAAAACCAGGGGAAAGAAGAAGAAAGAGAGAAAGGCAGACCGATCGCTCGAGGTGGGCCTTGGCGTGGTTGACGTTGTGAGAGTGCTTGAGGAGGATGGTGGCGATGCGAAGGCGCGTCTTGATCTCTACAATGGGGAGGAAAGACACGTGGCACTGGCATATGGCCTCCAGGCACTTGACTGCCTTTCCCATCTCTCCCCTGCTCTCGTGCAGATCGGCCAGACCCCACAGTCCCTCTGCCAGTGCCTCCATTTCTTATCTTTTCCCTTTTCCCTCCACCACCCGCCAATTCAATATTTTTTCTCTCTTCTGGAGGAGGATTCAGATGTCGGAATCTGGAGGCAGAAGTCACAATAGCAGTGCGGAACACCTTCTTTGGCAGTGTGACTGCTCTCACTGCTGACAAGCAACAACACAACAGTGCCTGCGCTCAGCTGTTGCTTCGCCGCTGGCTTGGTCATGCGGGAGCTGGGATGGAGCACTCTTGAAACTGCCTTGAGCTTATCTCTGACTCGGTCATTACTCTCAAGACTCGAGTCCATGACTCGGAAGAAGAAATATTAGTATTCGTTAAAATGAGGACTGCTCTTTAAGTTAAGAGAAAGTTGGAAGTAATCAGAAATGGTAGAAATCATTTTTATCTTTAAGCATGTGAAAACTTGATATCATTTTAATTGTTTTTTACTTGGATAATACTTTAACATTTATTTATGTTTTCTCTTCATATAAATGAAATTTATAAGTCAAAATTAACTTTTCACCTCACTTTATAAAATAAATGGTGACTTCTTTTAGTTAGAAAGTGAAGGGAAATGATTTTATATTCTTAATTTTCATTTTTTTCATTTTTCACACTCATAAGATATAGTGTACTGCAAATTATAATTCAAATTATCAGTCATATGATTATAAGAGATAAATTTATTTAAATGATCAATGACTGAGAAAATATTGTTATTTTATATGAATATATATTTCAAAACACAGTACCTAAACTATAATAGGGTAGAACCGCCCATAGAAGAACAATTGCTGATAGAAATAGATAAGGATGAAAAAAACCAAATTATATAATGAAGTCATTCATGACAAATTTATGTATAAAATACTAATTGCACACAATTACCATAATAATTATTATTTTTTTAAATGGAGTGGAGTTTTATTAAATTTGAGGCATGTTATACTCTTTACTGTGATTTATGAAAGGTTGTTAATTACATCCAATTCAAAACTAAAACGTTTGGTTATCAAACTGATGACCCTCTAACTTATAAAAAGAAAAAAAAAAACATAATTCTTTTGCTTTTTTGTTGTGGATGATTGGTTTAATTGTTTTATTAAAGTATTGAGAATTTCAATATATCAACATAAGCTTTCAATTCATCTTGTAATGGCCTTTAAGGAAATGGGCCTACATGATAATAATGAGCTTTAGCGGACATTTGACAATGGACCTTGTGGGCTTTGAGAAAAATGGGCCTTAATAAACCTTCGTGATATTGGGCCTCAATAGGCTTTCAAAATCAAGCCTCATTAGACTTCAAAATTAGGCTTTAGTAGGATTAGCATATTGGGCCTTAATGAACATTTAAATAATGAGTTTTATTGAGGTTTTAAATGTAGGCCGTAATTTGGTTCTCAATATCGAGCTTTAATGGGTTTTTATAAGTAATGGGTCTTGATAGTTAGTCAAGATATTGGACCATAGTGGGCCTTCAGAGTTGACCCTCGATGAGTTTTGCACGCTGGTTTTACAAATTGGGTCTTATTGGACCTTGTGGATTGAACCTTAATAGTGTGAAAGAAAATAGGCCTTAATGGGCTTTTGGCTCCAGCTCCAATCGCAACCTGTGTGGTCACGGGAAAGACACCTAAGCCGTCCCGCGAACTTAAAATGGTAGTGATTAATCAATCCTAGCCACAAACATAAATTGATTGGAGATATGAAGAATTTTCTAGATTACACATTTAAAATTGGATAGAAATTTAATTTACTAAGTAAGATAGGGTGTGAAGTAGGTATTAAATGTGTAAAGTTGAAGAACTTAAAAAAAATATTACAAATAAGTGACATCACTCAAATACAGTAAAACCTCTCTAATGTAATTATATTAAGGAGGTCATTATATTAGAGGAGTCTAACAAATTAATGTAACATTCATTTTCAACAATAATTCTTTAAGTCAATCGGCTTTCACTATAAAAAGAAATTTTTCGGCTGAAATTAAAATATAAAATTCTACAAGAATAAAAAAATCTTTTCTTGATCCTAATTAAAGTACTGTGACTGCACAGTCATTGAAAAACTTTTGACTGCAGCAACGTGATACAAATACTTATTTTCCTTTCATTGACATGAACAAAATTATCAAAATAAGAGAGCTTATTCAAAATTCTATCTTAAATTATTATTTAAGTGTTTAAATGATGCTCAAGTCTTAGTCTCTTTGTATTAATTTTGTATTATAAATGTATAAATTATTACTTTACAAAATAGTTGGGATTTAGTCATAATACATTTTGAATTCTAAATGTATTAAATATTAAGTTAGAGAGGTTTATTACAAAATTTACACTAATTAAATGTGAACTGGTTCACAACCGATAATTTCTACCAGAACCGTCGAATGCTGTTCAGCTGCTATTCACAAGCTCAGGTCGTGGACTCGTGGATCAGATAATATTTATTTTTTCTTTTAAAGAGTGGTTCATATAATTCCTAATGAAGGGTATTCTTGTCATCGCATTGTTAACTGTAGCTCCGAAGCAAGGAAGAAGAACGTCGAAGAGAAATTTCAGAATTCACACATATACGAACTCGAAGTCGTTCCAGGTGTACAGGGACTGCGGAGAAAAGAAAGGCTTTGTCAGTTCCGTTTAATGGAGCTGTGCTTGCCGAATACAACCGTCGGAAATCCCCTGAGAAGGTCGATCGGGAGACGGACAAAGGGAATCGTACGATGCGGGATAGCAGAACCATCGGGGATTCCGGCTCCAATGGGGCAGAAGACGCAGTACAAGGACGGCTTCTTTGAGAAGGTTTTCATGTCTCTCTTTGCCCGGAAGATGGGGAAGTTCGCCGCCGGTGGAGGTGAGAATAAAGAGAGAAGCAGCAAGGGGGGATTGGGGTTGGGATTGGCAATGTATGACTACGAGAGGTTTGTAGAGGTGTCGAAGAGGGTGATGCAGGGAAGGTCGAAAACGGAGCAGCAGCGAGTGGTGAGGGAGGTCCTGCTCTCCATGCTTCCGCCAGGTGCACCCGCTCAGGTCTGTACTTCGCCAGCTGGGCCCACTTCTGTTACTTTAACCATGTCCATCCATTCATCCTCTTCCACTTCCATCCGCTGCCTGAGAACGCCGGAAAGGAGCAGCTCATTCGAGCAGTTCATTCGAAATTGTAGTTCGGGCGTGCGCTTGGAGCCAAATGGTAAATTTATCTGAAATCCAAAATCGGAAAAATTGGCCGCCCTTTATTTATTTATAGAGAAAGCTAATTACAAATAATGCAAGTGAATATAAATAAGTGAGGAAAGTTTTAAATAGAGAAATACAATATTATAAAAAATCTAAATATATCTTAATATAATCTAATTATATCTTAACATTAAGAGACTTCTCTAATTTTTACTGCTTTCTAAATCTCAAATATCAAAATATGTCTGATCGAAGATATAAAATAATACAAATATTAGTATGTAATATTTTAAATTTAGATAGTAGAAATTTAGTTATTATAAATTATTAAATTTTCATGACCTATTTACGTATTTTGAAAATTTACATTATATTTTTCATGACATCTTATCACATAGAATTCAGTATTAAATAAATAAAAAACCTGTACATTTAATATATACTCAAATCTTCCTACTCGGTTCGTGGCCTTGAGAAAACCTTTTTTTTTCTACGTAAGATGAAGAAGAAGATTTTTATATATACACTATGTTTTTTTTTTCAGCGAGATATTTCTTATTTTCACATTTTTTTAATTTTTTATCTTTTTGGATATGTTTGTCCACAAAATTTGACAATATTGAATTTTTTTTCAATTGCTCTACACGTACCTTTTCTATGAAAATGGTTTATTAAGCTTAGTCATTTCAAACAAAGTGTGGAAAATGAATTCTTAGAGAGGGGTCAAATAATATTTTTCACAACTTATGTTTTAAGGCATATGATCCTATTCATGACCTTATGATTTATGATCCAATTGACTCGATTCATTTTCCAATCTTGAACCTAACCAATCTTATCATTATCTGATTGTCAAACATGTGAACAATCTACAACTTAGGAGTCAATTGATCCTTCGACCTAACCAAATACAGTATTTATAATCTATTATTTGACTTCTGACTAAACTCAACCCATTTTCCATACTTACTCACTACTCGATCATGAATCAACCTAATCGAACATAGCTTATGAATTTCTAAATTAAATTGAGATAGGTCAAATTAATATCTATATAAATTGTACTCATTATTCCATAAGATTATCATTTAAGTAAAATATATGTTAAATCAACTATATAATGTGTGTATAATTGTCATTATTATTATTTTGATTATTATCATAATTAGGATCATTATCTTATCACCATCCTCATCTAGAATCAGATACAATTGTGTTATAACCTTCATCTCTCCAACCTAAAATAAAAAGGATTCGTTTATGAATTATTATGAAAATCTTTTACTTCACCAAACTAAAAAATTTAAAATCTGTAGAACATAAAATCTATAGATTTCATTTTCTATGGAAATATAAATCATCAAAGAAATTAATTTCTATAGAAAATAGTTGTGCACAGATATGTCTTTCATGTTTATTACAAATGTGTCATCCATGAAAGAGTGAAAAATTCCTATTGAATGTCTAGAAATTTTAAACTGATTGTTTCTTAGTAGGTGGTTAATCCAAAGAAATTTTCTTTCATTCGATGATGTTCTTGTGCCTCTAAATTTATCTGGACTTCAAAGGGAAGAGTTGAGGATTTAAGAAAATATGGAGGTTGACATGTGCCGTCCCCTTAACATATGACGGCTTGAATAATATATGTAGAATTACTTCACGACTATGTTCTTGGTACATTGCAGTTTCGTAAATTGTTTCCACCAACAAAGTGGGCCGCTGAGTTCAATGCTGCATTGACAGTTCCTTTCTTCCATTGGTTGGTCGGACCTTCTGAGGTACAATCACACACTGGTCCATGTCAGTGACTTATTCTTTTCCTTTTTCTCATTTTGTTGTAAGATTGTGATTGAGGCATTCTTACAGTTGATAGATTTAAGCAGCATAAACTTTCCAAGCATTTAAGATGTTTTACAATGTAATGTGTGCAAAATAACAGGGAATGTCTCATTTTATATAAAAAAAACAGTGACTGACTCAATCAGACCTTTCTCATTTTGTATAATGGGCTTTGTATGAAACATTCAAACATGCTAAATGCTAAACCATTTGTCTTTTGCTTTTGGATAATATGATTGATGTTCTTTCTTCTGCTTTGGATTGGTTATGAGTCAAAAAAAGTCATGTTCTAAAAGCTTTAAATGCATAAAATTGAATAGTGGAGGAAAACTCTTAATTTTGTTCTCTCACATTTCCAGGTTACACACATCCATGTGAATAATCTGAATACACTCTCTTACAGGGGCAACACCTATAGGAAAGGAGACCTTGATTCCTAGTTTGAAAATAGTTGGGGCGAACTTAAGCATCTATCCTTCTCGAGCTTAATCAATTTGGTAGCTATTCTATTCTTGTTTCATATAATATCTTGTAAAGCAACTTATGAGGCAGTATAAAAATGTAAAATTATGTCACATTTCTGTCCCCCTTTTTATTTTTAAATAAGATTATAACATAATTGGTAGCTTAGTTAATTCTGATTCGTTACCTCTTACAAACGATGGTTCTCCTCTTAAAAGGAAAAGAGTGACAGTCCAATATATTGTAAATAAGGAATGTCACATTCAGCATAACTGTCATTGAATGTTTAATAGGGCTGGATTCAGAGACTAAACATCTGTAGACATTTTGAAACATAAAAACAATCTTTCAGGGAGAAGCCTTCTACTTTTCTAGAACAGCAATGCATAACAGTTAGGTTTCTGAACTTTGGTGTTTGCATCCTTACTTGGTTACAGATTCTCCTTGAACCCCATGTGAAGAGTTTAAAACATGAGTCTTATAGCTCATTAATTGTTGTAAATTCACTATGTATAATATGTAGTGCAAAGTGCAAACACAACCAACTTAACCATACAACCATGGAATTTTAGGCACTTAGATAACAAAGGTCTAACTCTCCATTATCTATCTGGGTGAACAGATCTTTGGCTCTAATACATAAGGACCCTACAATTGCTTTAAAATTTTGGTTCTTCTGACCCCGATGAAAATCATCAGTCATGATATCCATGCAATATGATCACAAAACAGAAAAAATTTGTTAATAAACCAATATCCTTTCATTAAATAATTGCATATCCAATTCAACATTAACTTTTCAGGGGAAAAAACCAACACACACAACTGCAACTACACCATCAATAGGCTTGTAAACAACAAACAATCTCATCGGAACACATTTGATATGGGTAATAATGGACAAACAGCCAAAGAGATTGGTCGAGTGGAAACCTCCTGATCATGGCATTCTGAAATTAAATTTTGATGGAGGTGTTTCAAAGGAATTGTTAGGGCTGGTTATGGGGGTATCATTCGGAACAGTATGAAATCCCTTTAGTATCCTTTGTTGGTCCTCATCATTGTTGTTCACCAAACGAAGCGGAGTTGTTTGCTTTGTGGTGTCGGATTCAGGAATTGATAAGATTAGGCGCGATGGGAGCTATCGTGGAAGGAGATTCCTTTTTGGCTCTTTAACGGGTGAAGGGATGCATCTGTCTATAGAAGATCCTTGAGAGTATAGAAGAGGTTAGACAGGTGGTGAAGAAAAACAATACGATAGTCTCTCTCTCTTTCCTAGTTCAGTCAACTTAAAAGCGGGTGAGTTAGTGAAGTTCAGGTCATCCTTGTCAGGTGAATCTGTTGTAAGATCATGTGAGTGTGTGGCGGCTGTTGCATGCCACTTGGTTTTCTTCTCTCTTTTGCTTTTGGGCTGTAATACCCATTTACTTGATTATCACAAGAATCAACACTAATATATTTATATCTAAATCTCTCTCTCTCTCTCTCTCTCTCTCTCTCTCTCTCTATATATATATATATATATATATATATATATATATATATTAGATGGATAGATTTTGATATAGATATAAACACACTGTTGGATTTATTTGTTGATAAGACTTACTTTCGTTGATCAAATATTTCCTCTTAACTATTTATCTTTGTTGGTATTTATTTCTTTATTATCAATCACACAACTCATACATGTTCAGGTTGTAGAAGTGGAGATCAATGGGGAAAAACAAAGAAGTGGCGTTCATATTAAAAAGTGCAGGTAAGTGGATCATTTCTACGGCATTACTGAGATCTGTATGACCGATACTCCCAAATAGATGGGGTTGATGGTTTTGACGATAATGATTATTATTTGTATCACAACTACTGACTAATTTTAATACAATAGGTACTTGGAGAATAGTGGATGCGTTGGAATGTGTGTGAATATGTGCAAGCTTCCAACTCAAGATTTTTTCACCAATGAGTTTGGGCTTCCTTTGACCATGATCCCAAGTATTCAGTCCTTCAACTTATTCATGAATTTTATCTACTATATTTCATTGTTCATATAATCATTTCTTGAGATGGTGGTCAGATCATATAAGAGAATGGTTCCTACATTTCTTGTGATTGATCATAATGTCATCCCCCTAAAAGGAAAATACAAACATCCATACTCAATATATTGATTCCGCCACCTAGAGAAACAAATCAAGGCTCCTAGTTACAGGATTATTTTGAGAAATGATCTTATGTTGTTATCCTCCAAGGAGTTTCCGTGAGGATGAGTTAATGGACCATCCATTTGAGATAATCACATTCATCCGTTGGTGAATAGCTGTTCAAGAGTTTGATGGATGGTGGGTTAACTCATCCTCTTGGAAATTCCCACGAGGATGGCAGGATAAGATCATTTCACTATTATTTACATGTTTTAATTGTTCTGCCTTGTCTGTCTCTGTAGATTTTGAAGATATGAGTTGTGAAATGGTATATGGGCAAGTCCCACCTCCTTTTGAAGAGGATCCAGTGTCAAAACAGCCATGCTTTGCATCTCTGTGTAAGTTGGTGGAAAAATGATTTGAAGATACAATTAGACATTTTCACTTATTGACTATTCCATTGTCTTCAGGTTCAATGGCAAATCCCAGCTCTGCTGTATGTCCGAAGTTACAAGGTTGAGAATCCTTGATTTTTTTTTCTCTGGGTAATCAATTGGAGAGCATAATCATTTTGGTTGTGGTGGTTATGATGGAAAAAACATCTGCCTCTGATCTTCTAGTTATTCGACTCCCAATCAGTCTTAGGAAGTACCCTTCAATGGGAATGTATTTTTGTCCTAAAATTCCTTGCAAATGATAAACCTATCTAATATTGTCATAAGTAGAATATTCTTGGAAAGATTACATCGTTGGATTTTACAGTGTATGATTTAAATCCTGTCACAAGAATTTGATGGATCTATAGCAGAACTTTCACGAACTGTAATCTATGCTCTTTTCTCATGCACACTTCTCAACTTGTGATCCATGAAGTCATGAACAATATAAAAGATCTTCAATTGGAGGGGGTGCTATGAAATTCGTCAGAAAAAAAATCCACTACTCTCCGACTTCGAAAGTTTAAAATGTTCGAGTGTAAATTTTTATCAGTTTCTTGAAAAAGCAATACATATTAGTCAAGACAATGACACATTATGATTTGAATCAAACATATTGGCTTTGACAGCAGTTTAAGTAAATAAAAATTTGCCATGTGAGCTTCATTCGATTGAAAAACTTGTACAAAATGAATAATGAGGACAGAAATAGGACTATAAGACCATGTCACTTCACTCAAGGAGCTCCATGATAGAAATTTTTGACCTTTCACATGTTTGTGCACCAAAGAACAGTAAATTGAAAGGCCAAATAACAGGAAAGGGGAAAAATGCACTTAGAGAACTGAGAAAACTAAAGAATGGTCATAGATATGTCATTTGGAACCTAAATCCCGTGCCCCTTCTATAAATGGTGGAAAAGGTCTGCAAAGAGCCACATGCCTAGTCATTTGCAAACCTTTGGGTGTACTAAAAAAGGGACAAACCCATTCACAAAAGGAGATGACCACTGGTGCAAAGCAGTACACTCCAAAAGTTGTTGATAAAACCATTTCCTAGAAACCTGAATTTGAACTATGTATACCTTCTTTCACTCTAATTTATTTTGTTGTTTCTTCTATGTTTTTTGAGTGGTAACAATAATAATTTTATTAAAAGAGAGAGAACCATACGTGAAGAGTATACATAAGAGGTCCAAGAGACATGGACCAAAAGCAAAAGCGAAAACAAATTAGGAAAGAACAATTAGAAGAGTTGCTTTCGATCCCATAAGAAGTGAAACAAATACTCTCCCAACCTCGACTTAAGATAGGTTACAGGTGTAATATTCCATCCAACACTGAGTTAACACCAACCTTTGCGAAGAAGTCAACTACCACATTAGCCTCCCGTCTTACCTTTCCAAAAGATACCTCTTCACCCGAGCACAAATTCTTTATTTTCCTAACTATTGTAATCAATTTTCACATAGGCTGTTTATTCCCCTTGTCCATTTGATTGCGTTCACTGAGTCCCCTTCTATCACTAGCCCTTCTATCACTAGCTTCCTTTGACAACATGATCTCCATAACATCAATGCCCTCTTAATAGCTAAGAGCTATGTCTCATTGGATCCGTTGACCCTCACTGACTCTAAAAAGATCATGCTCGAAATACCCTTAGAATTCCGAAGAACTCCTCCTATTCTCCTAGGTCCTGATTTTCCTACGATCGCTCCATCTACGTTAAATTTGAAAACCCTAAAACAGACGGGAATCATCGCTTTAGGATTTTGACATTCTTAAGAACTCCACTCAAACACCCCTCCAATGATGTCATGGAACCCATTTTGTGGTTTTTAATCCAGTCTCTACCTTTCCAAGTTAAAGACATGAAATCATTTGAGACACAAATTATTTCTTTTTTAGCATTCTATCTCATATATTTGCATGACATTGTCTTTATATTGAGCGGAATCCTTTTGTACATGAACTTAGAGGCAAGAGTTAGATTCTGATTTAGGTGCAACTTGAGTTGGAGCCAACTTGAATTTCATTCGCTCAACATGTATATGGATAGAATAATTTAATCCATTAAAAGTATGATTTCAATCAGGGCTAAAAGACCTAAGCACATTTTTAGTTTGAACCAAAATAAGGTTAAGCTTTTTCAAACTCCACCGACTCAAATTATTTAGATATATGCATCTCATTTTTATGTATTATTTATTTGATAACTTTTAAGACTTATTTTATTATTCAAATAATTTTTTTTTAAAAGTGATTGTACTCATAATCAAAATTTATTTTGTATAAATATCCTTTTATTTGAAAGATGTTAACATAATTTATAAAATATAAAAACTCAATTATTTACTCAATCATATAATCAATACTGAATTATTTAGTTTAATCTAGACTGAACATCTTAAAAAAATTGAACTATAATTTTAAAATACAATAAATTATTAGTGAATGACTAAAATAGAGTTCCTGAACACCTTGATTCATGATTACAAATCTCTGTTGATACAGTGCATATCGGAGAGATATTAAAAACAAATCTTTTACCGCCTTGTTCGTAGAAAAAAATACAGGTTGAGTTAAGAAAAGTAATATTCCAAATTTGATTCATATTAGTTCGAAGCGACAAGCAATAGGAGTTTCGTACAGCGAGATCGGGCAAACCGTAATTTTCTCGAAATCGAGGGGCAGTTTTTTCGCAAGATGTGTCAACGACGCACTCTAATGAGTTAGGAGAACCAAGCCAATCGATTTCTCAGTCGTCGCCTAGAAATCAACAATACCAATGCCTTTATTAATTTCTTTTGGCTGTTAACTTGTGAGAGACGGAGAGTAGCAGGCTTTTCTTCACACTACATCTCCCGTCAATAGCAAGACTTGGGAACAAACTAGACGAAATATAGAGATCTAAGATCTGAGAGATCTGGGAGATCTTGAGGGAGAAGGGATCTGCAACAGCCATGGCGAAGCAATCAAATCTCTTCTTTTCCTTCCTCATCTTGTCCATCTTCCTCTCCCTTCCCTTCTCCTTGGCCGAGATCCGTTTCTCCGAGGTCCGATCCGACGGCCGCACGATAATTCCCTTCGATGAGTTTGGGTTCACGCCGACGGGGAGGCTGGAGCTTAACGTCTCTCGCATCTCTCTGTCCAACCCCAGTCCTGACCTGGATCTCTCTCAGCTGGGCTTCTTCCTCTCCACCCGAGACTCCTGGCTTCACGTTCTCCAGCAGATCCAGGAGGGAGAGATCACGTGCGCTCTTCAGTCCTCCCTAGTGAAGCCTGTCTACACCTACGACCACCTCGCCAACGCACAGTCCTTCGATGCTTTCTATAGCGAGCCGGACGCCGGCCAATTCACCCTCGTCTTCGCCAATTGCCTCCCCCAGCTCCAGATCTCCATGGATGTCAGATCCGCCATGTACAACCTTGACCCGAAAACCAACGGTCGTGATTACCTCTCTGCCGGCTCCACCGTCCTCCCCCGTGTCTACTTCCTCTTTTTCCTTGCCTATGCCGCCCTTGGTGGGCTCTGGATCTTCGTCCTCTACAAGAAGCGCCTCACTGCCTACCGCATCCATTTCTTCATGCTCGCTGTCGTGGTGCTCAAGGCCCTCAATCTACTCTGCGAGGCTGAGGACAAATCCTACATCAAGAGAACTGGCTCTGCCCACGGTTGGGACGTTCTCTTCTACATCTTCAGCTTCCTCAAGGGTATCACCCTTTTCACTCTCATCGTTCTAATTGGCACGGGCTGGTCCTTCCTCAAGCCCTACCTCCAGGACAAGGAGAAGAAGGTTCTTATGATCGTCATCCCCCTCCAGGTCGTTGCTAACATTGCCCAGGTTGCCATCGACGAGAGCGGACCCTTTGCCCAGGATTGGGTCACCTGGAAGCAGGTCTTCCTTCTCGTTGATGTCATCTGCTGCTGCGCTGTCCTCTTTCCCATAGTTTGGTCCATCAAGAATCTCCGTGAAGCTGCTCGCACTGACGGGAAGGCCGCTGTCAATCTCATGAAGCTCACCCTCTTCCGGCAGTACTACATTGTGGTCATCTGCTACATCTACTTCACACGTGTTGTCGTCTATGCACTCACTACCATCACTTCTTACCGATACCTATGGACCAGCGTTGTTGCAGGGGAGTTGGCAACTCTTGCATTCTATGTTTTCACCGGGTACAAGTTCAGACCTGAGGTACACAACCCATACTTTGTGATAGATGATGAGGAGGAAGAAGCTGCTGCTGAAGCTCTGAAGCTTGATGATGAATTTGAATTGTGATTGCTATCTGCCATTTCCTTCTTTTTTCTTGATGCATCATTCCGTTGGGAGGGAAGGTTGTTTTACTTCTTTTCCTCTTGGTGTTAATAAAACCAGGATTATCAGTGTTGTGACAGATTGAGTTGCAATGGAAGGTGCATATTGCTTGATCTTGGACGGTTGAGGTAGGATTTCAGGTCACTCCTTAAAATTATAGTGTTTTTTCCTCTTAAACGATGTCTTAGAAGTTACGAACCTATCTTGTTCAACTTATAGTTTCTTGTTCCTTGCTTTTTTTTTTTTCTTTACATCCATGAATTGTACTCCTAATATTAATATAGTTTTTAGTGTTGGACATTGTTGTGGCCTCAATTTTTATACAGCATTAGCAAAAATTATGTGTATGACATGCTTTTGCATTAATATGGAATCTATTCTCTGCCTATTGATGGTTAAGGCACGCATTAAGCATCTTCTTTTTAGATCTGAAGCGAATGTTTAATTAATTTTGTTGTCAAAATGGGTTGAATACTGTGTTATCAAAATATGATAACAATTATATTTTAAAAACATGGATGAAATTATTGAAAATGCTATAACAATCGTAATTTTAAATTTGCCTTGTTGCCGGTGCATCTGCCTCTACATTTGCCTGATGCAGATTAAAAGTCAGTATAAACAAATTTTGTCTTAAGAACCCTTGATTTGTTCAAGCTAATCAGCCCAACAAAGCTCTGAACCTCCATGAATCTTGGTCATCCCCTTTGTCATGGCATCTGCCGATGTGTGCTTCATTCAGTATTTGGAAAACCCAATCTAGCATGCCTAGTTTCTTTGCCTTGCATGTTTTCTTCCCCATAATCAGACAGATGTTCTTGTTCTTTGCGTTCAGCCAATCCACAGAAAAATCCCCTTATAATCGGTCTATGTTGCACACTATTATGACAAATGCGCGTCCTCCACTTAGTATGTGTAAAATTCTTGCTTGCAAAAGGTTTATGTTGCTACCCCACTCAATATTCTTAGAAGATGGTGCATTATCAAACCAACAACTTATTATTGTAGTAAGAATGATACACTATTTGTTTTGCTTGCTTTTGCAAACCAATTTGATGATGCCTACATGAAGGATCTGAATTTACTCAAGATGACAATAAGGGGAAAGGCTCTGCAGAAGTGTAATGACTGCTCATATCATTCTGTAGTAAGAATGATACACTACTTGTTTTGCTTGCTTTTGCAAACCAATTTGATGATGCCTTCTACATGAAGGATCTGAATTTACTCAAGATGAGAATAAGGGGGAAGGCTCTGCAGAAGTGTAATGATTGCTCATATCCGTTAATAACCACTAATGAGAATGAGGAGTACTTGGAAGCGAAAGTGGAGATCAAGAGAGACATGTTTTGTTGAGTCTTAAATGTGTTTGAGTTTTCTATGAGAAGATGGGAAAGAGGAAGGGAGATTGTTTGAGGAATGAAAAATAAGAAAGAGGGGAGCTTGTGGGGTTCCTACAACAGAGTGGGTATGGTGTGTTGATGGACGAAAAACACCTATGATGGACATGAAATATAAGGGCGGCATGCTTAAATCTTTATTAGCAAGAGGTATGTAGTTTCTTGATAAAAATGAAAGCAAGTGCAACAATTGAAATAGATATGTGGAACAAGACACCATAACGGCTGGAACACCCAAATTGTGCAATGTCAAATTTTTTTTTCCTGCTTATGATTTTGCGTTTGATATATAAATATTTAATGTTTAGTGAGGTTTTAGCAGTTCATCCAGAGACCACGAATTTAGTTAGAAGAACATGAGTAGTCTACACATGCACATACACATAAAGAGTCCCTAAGCTGCTGTGCAGCGTAACTCCCTTAAGTTGCAATGAATTTCTCCATTGGCTCTGTACGACTATTGCCCTGTTTTCTTTCTGTTTCTCATCCTCTCAATGATGCCTGAATTTATTGCAGTAAGGTATTTGACATCTCAGGTAACAATCCTCGCCCTCTTCATGCCATTCTCCTGGTCCTTCATCCACCACCTAAAAAACATAAAGAAACCCATTACTCATTCAATCCAGTCTTTAACAATTAACAAACCCCTTTCTCTCTACTACTAGTTTCAAACATTCGCATGCCTCCTCCAACTTCCCTCTGCAGCACAATGCCGTCACCCACACATTCAGTGCATGCATGCCCATGGGGGCAACAGCCTCTTTCCACCATTTACTCCCACAGCTCCAAACCCAAATCTGACCGACCATTCTCACAAAAGAATTTCATCAGCATCACCAACGTTTGCATTTTTGGCACAAAATTCCTGCCAATCATCCTCCTATAAAACTTACAAACACCACAGGTCCATCAAACTTCTTCAATCCCAAAAAGATCGTTTTGTAAGTTACATTGTCATGCCGGACACTTCTCTTTTCCATTTCATCCATCACCTCAATTGCAGACTTCAAGTCTAACAAATGAGCACAAGAGAGCATTATTTAAATGCCCCAACGTCAGCCTGCAAATTCCTCTCAGAGATTTCATCAAACATTCAAACATCAGCATGCAAGGATCGGGTTTCGAGCAATACCCGCACCATGAATTAAGTAGTCATTGTCTCTAAGTGTGTCGCATTTCCATCTCTTCCTCAACTCTCGAAGCATCATTTAAGCAGCCTTTTTTGCAAAAAGCATCAATTGGAATGTTGTACGTGACGAGGCTGGGATTAAATCCTCTCCTAACCATCTCATGGTAGAAAAGCTCCATCGCACGTGACGAGGCTGGGATTAAATCCTCTCCTAACCATCTCATGATAGAAAAGCTCCATCGCAGTGGTATTTCCACATTCCTTAAACCCCAGAAGCAAGATGTTCAAGGTCTTGGTATTGGGCCAGAACTGTGAATGCAGTAGCGGAAGACTACTCGGGCCTCCTTCATCTGCCTGAGTACAGAATGCCCAACGAAGGGCATTGAATTCATCGACCCCGAATTGCTTCCCAACAAGCACGGTTGAGAAGAGGGACTGCTGCGGGAAAGGAGATTCGAAAATGAGAAGAGGGAAGAGAGAAAACATGAAAGAGAGGAGGAGGAAGCGGAAGAAGAGAGTTTGCTTCTTCTGCGTGTGAACGAGAGAGAAGAGGAGGAACTGCTGTCGTTTCTTGCGAGGAATAACTGCTTATTAACTGGAGAAGAGGAAGAGGCTTTGGAAAATAAAACACTTATAAATTAATACATTTTATAAATATATTGTTTAATAAATGTAAAAAGAAAAATGAAGTGGAAAGCCACTTCAAAATTTATATAAAAAAAAATAGCTCATATAGAACTGTACATGAATCACCTTCCATATTCAGTGGGTTGTTGGCTCATTGTGGCCCCCTCAGCCAATTAATGTTGGACAGACTACATTTCTAGTGGGCTTGACCCACATAGGGATGGGAATTCAGTCTTCTAGACTGAATCATCTAAAAGCTTAGCCCAATATAGAGCTTGGGGTGGGCCATCAATCCTGGCCTGGATATTTTGTATCTATAGGATAATATTTACGCCCATTTTACTGAAAATTTGAAGTCAGGCCCAAATGGAGCTGAGCCCATTCTCATCACTTGTTTGACATTTTAGTTAAACATGCCTCATTTTCGTGGGAGGATGTGGCACAAAATATCGGATTAGACAGACTTAGTCCAACCCAGTACATTCGACAATATTCTCAGTAAATCGTACACATCCACATTTATACACCAGTCTACTCCGGTGAATATTCATCTGACATTTCTGATCCTGGGATTATAAATTTTTTTTTTTTTTTAATTTATGTGTGAGAAGCTCACTACCTTTAATATACATTAGACCATGAAAGCTCGAACTTAGTACTCCTCACTTCTTAATAGGAGAGATTAAAAGAATACTTATTGCTGTAATTTATTGAGCTTGTAATTAAAAGAATAGAAATATGAACGATGTTATAAATTCTAAACATAAGAGGAGATAGTCTTAATCATTTGATTAATTCATAGGAAGCTCCCAAACAAATGTAATTTATGAAATTGTGGGCTTTTTTCTTTAAGTTACTGATCAATTTCAACATTCTCTCTTATTAATGATTTTTATAAATTGTATGCACATGGTCACAAAGAAAAGATATTTAAGTATCTAATTAATATGTCAAAAAGTTCTATAATTTATGGAAAATATCAAATTATAGTAATTTATTTCAACCGGTAAGATTGTTAAAAAAATTAAAGAAAATAGATAAAAAAAGACATAATAAGTGATAACGTGAATGACTTTATAATTTATAATTTATGATGAATTCAAATTGAAATAGAATTTAAAAATCAAATTCGTATAAATGAGATTTTCATATATAAGAATGAATTAAGTTTCAGGTGTTGGCCTCAAAGGAAAGAAGCCAGTATCATGAAGTAGAGTCTTGAATTCAGGCTACTGGGGTTGTGGATCTGGATGTGGGGCATTGGAAGGACAATACATGTTAGGAGGATTAATCATATTAAAAATCTCCCCTCATCCTTGATCAATAAAATTATATAAAAGATGAAATTATTTAATATAATAAATTTCAATCGAAGTTCAGCAAGTTGTGATTTGTGAGCACCCCCCACCTCTCCTTTTCAAGCCCAACACATCACCTTAGACATGGTCCACTCCCTCTTGCTTTTCTGACTTGTGAGATAGAAAAAGATGGCAGGAGATGAAAAGGCAGGAAAAGCGATAAGAAAATGGAGGAGATGATGACGAAGATGATGGAGATGGCAGCTCAACAAAGCCTTCTTCCAAACCACTCCCCTTTACTAAGCTGGAAGCTCTACGATAATCCATTTTATTACTACTCCCACTCCCACTCCCAACATCATCACAATCTTCACCACCGCCTCCAAATTCCTCTTTCCGCTTGCAAGCTCGCCGCTTCCCTCCGCCGTCTCACCTTCTTCCGACCCATGGACTCCATCCTCTCCATGCAGTCCGAGCTCGATCTGGCCTGCACCCAGATCGAGGAACTCAAAGCAGAGTTAGAATTCGAGCGCAGGATGAGGAAGAAGGCAGAGTTGACGAAGAAGAGACTGGAGAGAGAGGCGCAGGAAGAGAGGGAAAGGCGCGAGGCGATGGAGCGCGTCTGCGAAGATCTGGCTAAGGAGATTGCAGCCGACAGGGCAGAGATGGACCGGATGAAGAAGGGGATGGAGGAGGAGAGGAAGATGTGGAGAGTTGCAGAGATATGGAGAGAAGAGAGGGTTCGAATGAAGTTGGCCGAAGCAAGGCTGTTGATGGAAGAGAAGGAATTGGAGTTTTGCTCGTCCAAATCTGAGGAGAAGTTGCAGCCTAGAGGGGAGGATGCGTCGCCGGCATTCATGGATGATTTTGCCATCGACAGTAGTAAAAACAACGGTAATATTAATAACAGCAGCAGCAGCAGCAGCAGCGGTAACAGTAATAGTAATCCGGTCCGGTCAAGGAGTCAACGAACCGGTTCGCCAGAAGCCGAGAACCCTCATATCAAGAGAGGGATTAAAGGGTTCGTAGAGTTCCCTCGCGTGGTTCGAGCGGCGGGGTCCAGAGGAAAGCCGTTGGGGTCGAAGCTTGAGTGCCAGAAGGCGCAGCTCCGCCTCTTCCTCCGGCAGAAGAACCCAGTCGGGTTGGGCGTTGGCAGACCTGACAATCTCAATCTCGTTGTGGGCTGAGATTGAATTATGGGCTTGATGATTGGTACATAAACAGACAGATATCCTTATTAATTAATTAATTTATTGAGCTCTTTTTTTGGGTCTCCATCAAATTGCAATTATTTGTTATATTTTGGCAGAAACTTTGGAGATTGATGTTTGCAGAAATGGTATCTAACCAATGAGATTTCTGCTAAATTTCTGCCAAAATATTTTCAATGAGTTACAATTTGATATGCCTGCAGGCTGCACAAAACATCCCTTTTCTTTTTCTTTGATGATTTCCTATTTATTTCCATATTTCTTGGTTGAAGAGTTGGGTTCATGCTCTGTTTTTATTAATAGTTTTATTTTGATTTTTGTTCTTTATTGTGGTGCTTTTCTACTGTGAATGAGTTTTCTTTTGAATTTTGTACTACTTAGAGTTGGATGCATGGAAGAGTACAGTTTGTAAATTGTCTGTATCTTCCATATTAGTTTGTGTAAGTACAACTGTATTTGAGTTTGTGTAAAGAGGTTTTCCTCTCTATTGACACTCTTTGAGCCTTTTGTCTTTCACTGTTCCCAAATTGCAATTGGTAATAACTATTAATTCATGAACAAAGTGACTGACTTTGTGGTCTTTATAAGATCAAAAAGGAGAATAACAATTTGAAAAATCAATTTTAAATAGAACGATTTTTGACAATTGTTTTTTTTTTTTTTACCAAGGTGTCTAGGCCTCTAAGAGTAACAATGTACTAATCTTAGAGCCATGCACAAATCTCTCTACCTACACATATTGGAAAAACCTAGAGAGAGTGTTCCTTTCATATAGAGTGAGAATCGAACTCAGGACTCTCAAATCCTCCAAACGAGTTTTTGACTATCACCGTTTGGAATAAAATGTTGACAATTGTTATTGATGAATGGCCATTGTCTCATCAAAGTGGTCATGTGGCAAGTTGGCATAACTCGGCAAATTTTTATTTTTATTTTTTTGGTTCATATTATTAATTGAAATATATATTTTTTATATTAAAATAATTTAAGCTATTAAAATTTCTCTTAAATTCCTATTTCCCTCAACGCAAAGTGAGAATGTATTGGTGGGTCAAATCTAGATCTTCGCCCTTATTAAAAGAATAATTAACAAATGAGTTATCATTAGCCAACCGGCAATGGCGTGCTAATGAGAGATGTGCCAGCCTTATATCTGGACGACCCAACCATAATTGCAATTGGAAAACTTTATGGACAATAGCACAGTGTGAGTATAATAATAGTAAATTAAGGTTGAAACTCACACGAGTTGAGTTGGATTTTAATAATTTTATTTAATTTATCTATAAATTATTGAGTTCAACTCGAGTTGTTGGTCCGATTTGGCCCAAGTTGTTGATCCGATAGCCTGATCCATTTTTAGTCTAAATTTAACTGAAAAAATCAATAGTATATTTTTTATATTTTTTAAAATTAGATCGGATCAAGTCAATTCAGGTCGAATCAGATTGATTTTAAATTTCTGAATTCAGTCTAATCTGAATTCCATATGATTTTTTTCTTCAGCTTGACTTCGATTTTAAATTTACAAATACATAATCCAACTTACTAATTTCTTGAATCAGGTCATGCGAGTTTAAATAAGAGAGTTTTCACCGGAAGTCTACCCACCCATTTTAAAGTCTCTCTCCTCCTGTCATGCTCAATTAAATCTTTGCATGGAGCGTATCTAAAGACATTAAGTTATTATTTTTTATTGAAAAATCATATATTTAACTTGAGTTAGAGCTTGATAAAATTCTTTACAAATAAAATAATTAAAGTTTATTAAGTTATTTATCACTCTGTAAGATGGACATTGAAACATCAATAATTAATAATTATTATTTTTTTATAATTTATAATTAGAAGACTGAACCAAATAAATAGGGTTCAATTTTTCACACATCGCTTTTCTTTTCCATTCTATTTAGATCTCACTAACGATATAAACTATAAAGCTCTCCAAAAAAGTTTTATGGTCAATATTTTTAAATAAAAAAAGATTTTATTTTTCCTATTCACGTGAGTCGGCTTTTGTGCCTCTTTTTACATGCCGATTTGATTTTTTAGAAAAAAGAATATAACAGAGAGGCCGACTCAAGTTTAATTGATAAGAAAATCTTTAATATCATGAAGGTGGACTGATTGAGTTTTAGTTGGAGTAATTTCTAATTTAATCCGTTGAATCGATTAAAATATAATTGAAGAAGATAAGGTTTAATTTTAAATGAGTGTAAAATACCAAAAGTTTATAATAAATGTAATTGAAAACTTTGAAATTCAAAATAATACTTTATAAGAGAAATTATAATCTTATAAACTTGAAATTTTATAAGATGTTATAATTCATATAAGGAGGGAAATATGAAACAGCTTGATCGTGTCTCACTATCTACGAAGAAAAGTTTTTTAGACAGTTATCTTAACACGGACAAAATCTGTTAAAAGACACAGGATGAAGTGAAATTTTTATTTTACTTCTACCAGTATACCGATAACACACCGTTCTGCATGTATATTTTTACATAACGATACATCGATACTTGATAAGTGGTACATTAATAGAGATAAAATGAGAATTTCACTCTATACCGTGTCTCTAAAAAAATCTTGTCTAGGACGGTTGTTTTCAATTGTTTGGATAGCATGAATTTCCTATGTTTAAAATATTGATTTCTTTGTGAAATCAATCAATGCAATGATTACCTTAGAATATAATTAAAGACGGGCATGATGTTGTCCAAGTAAACAGGTCATGCACTATGGATCTTTTTATGCCATTTTAATCTAAGTATCTTGTCAAAAGCCAAGTGAGTAGCAAGTGCTTCAGTACAATGACATTATCTAAATCTTTCTTTCTCTCGTTCATTCATCTACCCATTCTATAATTGCAATGAACTATTAAATTTATTTTTATAATATTCAGTACAAACTTTATTAGATCTGTTCATTAGTTATATTAACTACTAAAAGAATCAGCACTTTACATGCATACAATAATTTCACAATACTAGAATGAGTCTCCCTCAATCTCTTTTTTTCTAAATTTTTTGAGTTTTTTTTTATTTGATTCAAGCTCATCCGAAGGTAATTTTTGAAGACTTAAGGTAAGGCACATTTGTCAATCGCCAAACAAAAATTGGCCCCTTTCCTTGACCGATTTAATTTTGTGAACAAGCACGTACAAACCATGCTTGTACATTTTCATTCTCATTCTTTTTGGTACTTCACACAGAATAGTTTATTTGACAGATACTTTGGTTCAACAACTAGATGTCCCAAATTCAATTCCTGTAGATTTACAAGGGAATGCACGTATCTAAAATTTTATCCAATTATCTTGTAATCAGAAAAAGGTGGGGGTCTTAAATTTCTCCAGCATAAAAAAATCCAATTCCTTCTTGTTCTTTTAATATCTACCCATCTAAAATGATTTGATGATTTGTTGCCATATTTAATGAAATGTGGCTCGCCAGTAATACGGAAATCCTTCATGGGTTAAGAGACAATTTACCAGATATGTACTCATAGTTGGCCGCCTCTACAAGAGGTCATATGATGGGATTTAGCAGAAATGTTTGACCAGAGAGGAGATTGAAATTGTAGTTCATGAGGACCAACACCTCCTCTATGAAAAGTTATTTTTAGCCTAGGATGTCCCAAGATTATAGATGTTTTTGCCAAGAGTTGTCCAGTAAGTCAGATTAATGGGTTTAACTCATGCTCCTTTTAACCTTTTGACTTCTCACTCTCTATTCTGGCCTTTTCATTCTTGGGGTTGGACCTAATTGTCCAATCTACTCATCATCTATGGATCCTTATGAGTTATAACCACTGATTACTATTCCTAATGGTGTGAGGCAATGAAAACAAGTAGAAAGAGAGTGCCCAACTTCATTCTGTCCAACATTATCATCAAACTTGCTAGCATTCATGTAAGGCTCTCTGACAGTTTGATCATCAGAGGTATATTATTGATCCGACCTATATTGTCGAACTGTTTCTTTTTCATTTTGTCTTTGAGAATAGTAGATTGATTTGAATTTGTGAACATATCGAAGGAAAACCACATAAAATCTATATTGTAGTTTACTTCTCTTTTCGATTTTTTCGATATTGTTATGTGTATGTAAAGAAGATGATCTCTCCCAATACTTCACACCATTTTTTTTTTTTTTTTGAATTCACGTGTGGAAAACGGCATGAAATCCAACGTAAAACTCCCACGAGCGATACCCACTGCCCTTAGGGTACACTAGATTAGGTCATGGGGGCTCGAATTTAGCACCTCCTGCTTCTTGAAGTAGGAGGTTAACCAGTTGAACTACATCCATGTGAAAAATACTTCACACCATTTGTCATTGATAATAGTAAATAATTCATGAACCAAACATATCTAGAATTTAGTTTCCCAATAACTCCATTCCTCACTTTACTACTCACCACTGCATGATCAAACCGAGGCCATGAATAAGATCATGATTGAGATAATGACCAAATCGATTAAGGAAAACAAGAGGTCATGGCACAAGAACATCAACAGGTATTATGGGCATATGTAGGACCACTGCCATGCTATCTTTTGAAGGTATCCCTTATTTTCTTGTGTAGGAGATAGAGACAGTCCTTCCTATGAAAGCCCTCGTTCCAAGTTTGATTCGACCCCTTATTAGCTGAGTATTTTGAAGCCCAATTTGTAGAACTAGACTTGTTGGAGTTATTAAAGGCTTTGAACCTTGGACCTCCTGAAGTCCTGAAGGGCTTTCAAGATTAGTTGGAATGAGCAGACATGGGAAGGCCCATTTATCATTTTAGAGATTTTGGAGAATAGATGCTTGAAATAGAAAAGTGTAGATGGTGAAGTCATTCTTGAAGCCATAAATGAGCAGTTCCTTAAGCCTTATTTTTATAGGGTCATACAAGCATTTTTGTTTTTCACTCCTTTCTATCTATGCTTGCAGGTTGCAAAAACATCCATATATTGAGAGAGAGAGAGAGAGAGAGAGAGAGAGAGAGAGAGAGAGAGAGAGAGAGAGAATGAGAGAAAAGGACTCGAGTCTGGGCCCAAATTAGTCAAACCCGAGTAAGACCCGAATTTGCATATTTAGGGTCTAAGCCCAATTTCAAATTTGAAATATGTATGCAGAGTTATCCAAGCTCTGCTTTTGTTAAACTTAAAAGGAATTTTTATTTTATTTATAAAATAAAAATTATATATTATATAACTGTGACTCAAATTTGGACTTTCGGGCCAAAATTCAGATTTTATGCTTACTCGGCCTAGTGCAACCCAAATTCTAATTCGAGCTAAATAGTTGGGCCCATAAATGAGTTTGACCCTAGCCCAGGCCAATCTGAACCTGATTCTTTTCAGTTTTTTTTTATATAGGCCCAGGTTAGGCCCAGCCCTACCAGAGAATAAATATTTAGAAGATAAAATAGAGCCTATTATCTAAAAAAAATTAAAAAAATCCACCTTTGGCCATTGGCTTTGTTATTCTCCAATTTGGAAACCTTATGAAAAGCAGCAAAACAAACATCCCCTCGACTCATTGGCTTAAGTTTTCGCATTTAAACTTTTGAATAAAATAAGAATTCAAGTTTATTTCTTGAGTCTTTTTTGGATTTTTTTGTCTAATTCAATTAGTAATTATTTCTTATTAGATTTAAATTGCAAATATTTTTAAATTATTATTTGATAATTTACAAACATATATTTATATATGTAATTACATAAATGACAATTTGTATTTTTATTTAGTGATAAGTAATTAGTTAATGATAATTTATGTTTTTATATAGATTAGTGTAAAATGATGAAAACGTTAATTTATATATTTATAACTTTGTATTATTATCTTTATATTTTATAATATTTTTTCTTTAAAAAAAAAACTGCCATCCTTTTTTGTACAGTCAAAATGTCTGACCATTATGTTATAAAGACAAAACCAGAATCGATTCCGAAACAAATCTAATAACTGTCTTTCGTATATGTCTTTGTTGTAGTTTTTCTACACGAAATTAGATTTTTTTCTCTCTGAAACTTTTGGGTTTGGGCACATTCTAATAGGATGAACCAGGGGTTTAAAAATCGGTATCGGCCGATATATCGGCCGATACGATATGTCGACCGATATATCGTTACCGGCCGATATATCGGCCGATATTTTTCTCTTTCTTCCTTTTTTTTAAATATCGGCCGATATTTTGATATCGGGCCGATATCTTGATATCGGGCCGATATCAAGGCCGATATTGTGAATATCGGCCGATACGATACATATCGGCCGATATTCACATATCCAAAACCGATATATATCGGCCGATACGATACGTATCGGCCGATATTTAAACCCCTGGGATGAACCATTCTTACATTGTTGCTCCCATTCTCAACCAATTGATTTAAGATGGACAATTCATTCTTCTTGAAGAACAAAAATTCGGGTCCTACAACCCTCCACCCCACCCACCCCCTCCCTTCATAAAGGGAGGAGACAATGTTTTTTTTTTTATCCTCCTTTCTTACCCTTCTCTCTCTTTTCCCATCATACTTTTTCACTCAGTGATTATATGTATCAAATTCCGTTCTCAGGTGAATCTCCTACTTAGAAAAAAAATCCCTTGAAAAAAACTAGTTCATGAACTTGAGGCTTTATCAATGGCTTTATAAATTTAATGGAAGTTTAATAATAATTTCAATTCAATCACTTGGTTGATTCAATGGGCTCAGAAATAAAAAGAATATCTAAACTTCAAAATTCTATAGAGAGTAAACCAACATCTATAATGTAATATGATTGGAAAAAAGGTAATTTAATTAGAGGGTCTAGTAAATTGATGTTCAGTATTCATTTCTACAAAACCTTTTAAACTCAAAAATCCTTTCGGCTGAAATCATGTTATTTTCTTTCCCTTTCCTGCCCCCATCGGTCATTGTTGTCTAAAAGCCAGATTGTTGCCTATCACCGCTATCGGATCTTCTCCGTCTACAACCCTCAAAACCAATGAGAAACCCTACCACTTCAGCTAGATCTGAAAATAAATCATCATATGGTCGTTTTTCAAAGTGTTTGTGAGGTCCTTAGTCATTTTGATAGTAATTTTGTATTATGAATGTATAAAATATTAGTACTTCCAATAGATTAAGATGAAAATATAATCTAATATACAAACATAAATTTCAAGTCATCACCTTATATCCATTGGCTAATATGCACCATATAGCTATTTTTTCCTAATTCATTTGGTGGAGCCATTATGTTCTAAATTATGACATTTATCATAGCAGATTATTTTATTTGTGTACGATCATTTTGAGTTGTTTTTTTAATCGTCTTTGAGTGGTTGAGCAAATGGTAGTTAAAATGGAAGTAAACATGGCTATTTTGTGTCACATTAAATATATAAAATTAGGGTTGACAACAGGCAAGGTCCGAGCCAGACATGGTCAAGTTCCACTAAGAACATGGATTAGGCCGAATTGACCCTAGAATAAAGCGGGCCTATAAATGATGACCCAATCCATTTGAAGAGATAAATAATCAAGTTATTTATATATCCATTTGAAGAGATGGGCCTATCAAGTTGAAATAATCCATTTGCTATAATTATTTGATTAAAGTTAATCACATACGAGCAAATATATTAAAAAAAATTATATATAAAAAAAGACGCAACTATCTTGTTACTATCTTAATTTTTTTGTCACATTGTTCATTAATTATACTTTGGATTAAAAGAGTTGAGTGGATCCCCTTGTTTAGGATCCAACCCATTTGACCTATCCATTTACCAAATTATTGCTTGATCCATTGACAAACTAATGTAAAATTACTTGGCTAACTTTTAACTTAATCAAGCCATTCATCAAAATAATGGTTTAATTTACTCCATTAGATTTATAAAATGAATTCATTATTCTGATAACATTAAAGTAATTATTCATCTCCTTCATAAACAGAGATTGATTATAGTGTTAAATTAAGAAGAGTTACATGATTCTACTAGTTCTAACATATAACCCTAATAATGATCCAGCCTATTTTGGATTCGAAATTAGAGATTTATATCCTGTGTGACCTTCCACTTGCACATGATCTAAAGTAGATTCACTGAAAAAGTGAAGTTGGAAGCTTCATTTTATCATCAATTGAAGCTAAAAAAATTCAAAATTAAAATCAAGATAAATGATTTTAGAATTAAATTAAAGATTTTAGATTCAAGTTTGTGGATAGTTTTATGTATGGTTGAGTTTCTCTAAATCAAATTCTCACATTGTCCGACTTGTGATTTAGACACTCAGATGAGAGGTAAGAAGACACAAAGGAACTTCTATGCCTGGGACTCATTGGTTTTGTCATCTACTGAAGTCAAAAAAAAAATTCAAAATTAAGATCAAGATAATCGGATAGTTTGCTTGATCAAAATTAATACTCTTATTATAAATAAAAAATAAAAAAAATCCCAATATAACACAATTTTAGAGACAGAGATGAAGAAAGAAGAACATGCTCATTTATGAAGAATGTATGATCCACTTCCTTTACTCGAAAAGAAGGGAAAAAAAATGAGTTTACATGGTCCTGTTTGTTCACTGACAAGTGAGAGAGATTCGAAGTTCTAAACTTTTATCATGTCTGTAATGAATGAAGATTATTCTAACCTAATCAAACGATATTTTACAGAGTGCTCTCCAACCAGAGGAAGCAATGGCAACAGAAATTTATATGATTCTACCAGGAAAAAAGAAAAAGAAAAAAAGAATAGCAAATGAAATGGAACAGTGAATTCTTTACTATAAGAAGGCAGTCCCAGCAAGGCCATGATGCAAGAGATTGTGAGCTATGTTATCCCTAGCTTGCATCGAAGCAGGGCGACCTCCGGGAGTTCTCGGGGACCATCTCATCGTCGATGAGCTCGAATTGGAGCTCGGGGTCCATCGTCTCACCCCTCAATTCGCAGATGTTGTGTAGCACGCAGCACGCGCCGAGTACCACTGGAAGGTCCTGAAGCTTCACCTCAGTTCGCTTCTGCAGGCAGCACCACCGCCCCTTCAGCCGCATGAAAGAATCTTTGGCGACACGCTGAATCTCCCCAATCTTCTCATTGAAGGCATGCTGCGTCCAGGTGAGATGTTGCTGGGTATAAGGGACCAATATCCAGTCCATTAGGGGGTAACTGGAGCTGCCTACAATCCACATTCCTCTGAGGAGTCCACCCATGGCACGCTGGTATAGTGCTGATTTCTCCAGAATCTGTTCATCGGGCATTGATCCCGGCCAGCCGATGCACACATCCGTGAAGACGCCCCTGGTATCAACCACCCCCTGAACCGTGATTGAATATGAAGTCTTTGGTTGCGCTCTGTGTGACGCTTGTTGAAGTAGGCGGCGACGCTGATCTTGGGGGCAATAATTGGGATGTGGGTGGTGTACATCGACCCGATAACATTGGGGATTCCTGAAATTGCCTCGAATTCACCCTTAATTCGATTGATTGCGATATCGTCGGCCGGCCATTGGAGGAATTTGGGCATGAGGACGGTCTTGATAGCAGAGCAAACCTCGAGCACCAGCTTGTGGCAAGTCGATATCCCCAATCCAAATCGCTTGGACACAAGGCGGAGAGGCTCGCCGGTGGCAAGCCGCCATATGCAGACAGCCACGCGCTGTCGGACAGGGATCGCTGCTCGGAGCATCGTATCTTCCTTGGCCACTGCTGACCCCAGCTCGTCACAGATCATCTCAAACGTCTCCCGTCCCATCCGGAAAGCCCTTCGGAATTCAGCCTCCGGAAAATCTGGGTGATTGCAGCGGTCCCACCACGCACGAGACCGGTCCTTGACCCAGAGCCGCCGGTGGTGGACGGCGGCAGCGGCGGTTGCCCCTCCCCCCTGCGCAGAACTATCTATTTCTGCCGCCGCCGCCGCAGAAGCGGCGGTGGCAGCTACCCGGGCACGCTTGCTCCGGATCCGATCGGATTCTTCAATATCAGAATATAGATTCTGGAATTGAGAGTAGTAGTCCAACATGGCTTGCTTCTTCCGCTTGTGATTGGCTTCGAAGAGGTCCTTCTCTTCTTGGGCCTCTCTGTCCCATTCTTCTGTCTCCGTCTTCTCTTCCTCTTCCAACAACAGGATAGACGTCATCAATTCCGTCATTGCCTTCTTCTTCCTCCTCTGCTTCGCTTCGTTGTCTTCTCCGCTGTCGTTTCTGCTGTTGTCGGAGTCGAGTCCCGATTCTCTCTGCTGCCTCCTGCTGCCGCCGTTGGTGGCGCTGGAGCTGCCCATTTCTATGGGGGGAAGGGCGGTGAGGCCTTGAAAGAAGCTGCTGTCGAAATAGGAGAAGTCGTCTTCGGTGGGTGGAGTGTTTTTCATATACACTGTTATTTATTGTGGCCTACCAATAGTCTAACGAAGAAGAAAATGAAAGTAGAAATAAAACGAAACCCTACGAATAAATAAATAAAAAAGAAAAAAGAAAAAGGGTAATAAATATCCAAAATTATTTGTCTTGCTGTAGCTATCGCTGTAGGAGCAGAGAAGGTAGAGAGAGAGAGGGGGGGGGAGATTTGATTTGGTAATGTGAATGAAGAGAAAATGAGAGAGATAAAAGAGAAGCGGAAGGGGTTTTATTGCATGAAGACGAGGTCGGTGTGAACGCGTTTGTGGATGTTTCATCGAAGAGCAGAACTCAACGCCGCGGAACGCGGTTCCTCCATTTGGTTTTTTATTTGTTTGGATACAAGGAAGGCTGCGAAGTTTGAATGCCAGAGAACGCGTTAAGGGAATTTCTCGGACAAAAGAGAGGATAACGTGAAAACGAAACGGTGGAAAGTACGGGGAAGGACGAAGAAGGAAACACATTCTAGAATTCTTTTACGAGATATTTTTTTTTAATTTACATTTTGAAAACCGTGAAACACAAAAAATTATATGAACAAATTGTATATAAAGATTCACTTTTATCAGATTATTTAATTTATTAATTTTAATTTTTAAATTTAATCATTTGTATTCAATTCTATATATTTTATACTGATATAATAAATAAACTCAATTTATATAAAATTCATCATTTATTTAATTATATATCTTTTTTTAGAAAAAGTCTTGTTTAAAGTAATTCATCAGCATGACTCAAACATTAAAGTATCTAGAAATCAAAAAGCACTCGGACAAAGATGAGCGCGCCCATCTCGTATCTCGTGTCGGCTAGTGTGGAATTCTGCTGGTTATGAGCTTTCGTATATCAGGGTTATATTTTTTTCAATATTTTTTTTATTTTTATATGCTGAATTTACTACATTAAAATATAAATTATTTTAGACTAAAAATTTCACTTTTACTGTATATTTATTTTATTTAAATTTGATGGTTTATGTATATTTGATCTAATAATTTTTCATGTAATAAATTGTTATTTGATTGTAGAAAAATAATGAATTTCACTCTATTAGAAAATATTATTTATTTTTACCTTGAGTTAAGTACGTCAGAACTCTCAGAAGTCAGAACAGCGTTACTTGGATAGAAATCTTATGTATATCTGTGGGCCCCGGCTATTAGTAATCCGTCCTATCGCTGACCACAAACGTGGCACACGTTTGAAGAAGCTTGGCCCACGTGTAAAGGATACATGCAACTGGAGAAGCTTTCTTTACGACACACCTACGTATCAGTGGGGTCCACTAGCTCGGAGAGGATGCAAATACATTTTAGGATCTGATATGGACGATTCAGAGTTTTACACTTGTCATGCTTCCATTCGTGCCAAACCAATCCTTGTCCATCACATTTTTACATGCCGTACTGAAATTTGTTGCCTTTACTCAGTAATTCTACAGTTGGAAAATTATTTTAACATTTTGAGAAGACTTCATAAAGGGAGCACTTACACACACCTGGATTTTCTGCCTCTACACACCCGTTTCTGAAATTTCAGGTGAAATTACGATTTTACCCCCGTGTTTCCATTCATTCGAATGAATGCCCAGTTCATTTTGGCATTCATTCGAATGAATCATTCATTCGAATGAATCATCAAGTGTATTTTCAATTCATTCGAATGAATGGGCTGAACAGTAACACGGAATACTGTTCAGTCCCATTCATTCGAATGAATGGATGATTCATTCGAATGAATAGTAAAAAAATGGTCACCATTCCTTCCATTCATTCGAATGAAACGATCATTCATTCGAATGAATCGTTCATTCGAATGAGCAGAACGTTCGTTCATTCCGTCGTTCGATTCATTCGAGTTCCAGCGTCATTCGATTCATTCGAATCATTCATTCGAATGATTCAAATGAAACTTCAATTCAGTACATAATATTTTTTTTAAAAAAATTTTAAACTTATTTTTTAAGCATTGTGTATTTCTAAAAATTTTCAAATTGAATATCTAGAATAATTACGATAATCTGATAAAAATACTTTAAGACTTCAACGTCTTTTGACACTCCTAAATATTTAAAACACAGTGTTTTACAAATAAGGGTATCCCTAGGGTGTGCCAAAAATATATTTAGGAGTGTCAAAAGACCTTGAAGTCTTAAAGTATTTTTATTAGGTTATCGTAATTAGTCCGGATATTCAATTTGAGAAATTTTGGAAATACACAGTGCATAAAAAATAATGTGCATAGTGTATTAAATAATAAAATCTCCTAATACACTTTAAAGTTGTTTTTTATGCACTGTGTATTTCCAAAATTTCTCAAATTGAATATCCGGACTAATTACGATAACCTAATAAAAATACTTTAAGACTTCAAGGTCTTTTGACACTCCTAAATATATTTTTGGCACACCCTAGAGATACCCTTATTTGTAAAACACTGTGTTTTAAATATTTAGGAGTGTCAAAAGACCTTGAAGTCTTAAAGTATTTTTATCAGATTATCGTAATTAGTCTGGATATTCAATTTGAAAAATTTTAGAAATACATAATGCTTAAAAAATAAGTTTAAAATTTTAAAAAAAAATATTATGTACTGAACTGAAGGTTCATTCGAATCATTCCGAATGATTCGAATGAATCGAATGACGGAAAACGGAATGAACGGAAATCGAATGAATGAGCCATTCATTCGAATGACCCATTCATTCGAATGAATGGGCTCATTCATTCGAATGAATGGGTCATTTGAATGAATGAGGCCCATTCATTCGAATGAATGGGTCCATTCATTCGAATGAATGGGGCTGAGCAGTATTCCGTGTTACTGTTCAGCCCATTCATTCGAATGAATTGAAAATACACTTGATGATTCATTCGAATGAATGATTCATTCGAATGAATGCCAAAATGAACTGGGCATTCATTCGAATGAATGGAAATCGGGGGGTAAAATCGTAATTTCACCCGAAATTTCAGAAACGGGTGTGTAGAGGCAGAAAATCCGGGTGTGTGTAAGTGCTCCCCTTCATAAAATAGTGTTTTACGACTGCAAGTCAATTAAGAAAATGGTAAGACATATTTAATAATGAAAACAAGAGTTACTTTTTATATTTTAAATTTATGATATAAATAATTATAAAAGAGAATAAGAAAACATGTGTTAAAATTAAAGACATATTTGTCATTTTTAGCTTATAAAAATAAAAAATTTGTATAGCATAGGTTCTTTGTCAATAAAATAAAAAATGAATTTATAAATAATACAATAAAATAAAAAATTTAGTAGCATATCCCAGTAAACTCTTGCAATAGAGTCTCAGAAATGACAAATGAGTTTATAATATACTATTTATTATAAGGTGAAAATCAATATAATAGCCAAATTTTCCTTTAAAAGATTTGATTTTCTGAAGTGAGTTAATAATGGATTTAATATCTTTGTTGGAGATATTGGTATTTAATTAGGTAAGTAAGTATATTTAATTTTATATTATTTACCTTTGCTAACTTAGCAACTAAGGTAACATGTTAAGGACTGAATATTACGAGACACTCATGGGAAGCTGGGAGATTAGCACCTCCAAAATATTTGCCTTCCATCTAATTAATTTTGGGGCATGTGTAAACTTTTTAATCCAGACACGTCCGGCACAAAACTGAGGAGAGTGGCTCTTTTTGTGTTGAGGGGAGTTTGATCCTAAAAACTCTAATAAATAAATATGAGAATTGACTATCAAACTAACTTCTCAAAGAACAATTGAAAGTCTGGAACAATTGATGAGTTGATTAATTAATAATAACTTTTTGGATCTTCGTTGACTTCAATACGAGGCCTTATTATTAATAAAAATGTAAGAGAAATAATAGAGATAATGATGATATTTATAAGAGATGCTATCTATAGAAAGATAAGTATGGTACTTTTTATTATAAAAAATATTATTATTTATCTTAAGGGTAGCAATCCTCCCATATTAGTTTTGTGTAATTCAACACGATTTTTACTGTATTACCTATTTAGCCCTTTGAACTGGTTCGCCGAACCCTTCGAATCAACTCGCTCGATCACTGACCTTCTGTAATATAAATCTGCACACTAACCGGCTTGCCAGATCACTAACCAGCTCACTGAAATTTATCTAAGTGAGACTTTTTTTTTATACAGAATAACAAATCGGATCATTGACTAGATCACTGAATTTTTTTTAAAATGTTCTAGTACGGTAGTGGAAAGGTAAAATGGGCAATACCTTAAATCCTATGCGTCGATAGACAAAATATTTGTAAGAGGATCGCTACCCTATTTTAATTCTAATTTTATAAGTACACTGTTCACCCTGCCATTTTTTACACTTAATTTGAATTTTGATTTTTGAACTGCAAAACAATACAACTTTTGAAATATGAACCACCGGCCTTGACTCTCGTTTCTTTTGGACCCGATAAGATCCGACGCATGCACTGATAGCATAGACTTCTGGGACAAGTAGTGGACTTGATGTCAATTTTTCACCATCCACATGCCAATTTTTGTGGCAAATATTGTCAATTAATATAAGTTAAGAAGGTTGTTATTTCGGCCTAAATTCAATTTTATGTCATTTTCATCAAGAATCTTGTCAAGTCATCAAACTCCAAAAAACTTTTCTTGGCTAAAAATTAATATAATTATTAGAGTTGTTCAAATATTTTTACAGCACATTCTTCTTTTTTCATAATTAAGAGACTATCTAACTTTTTAATTAAGTTTTTGTACATTGCTCATTTTGTGAATTATTAAAAAATAAAATTTGAACTTCTGTTCTAGTAATTTTATTATTTAATTTAATATAATTTGTTTTAATCATTAGACTTTTAAATCATAAATTTCACAAACAAGAAGTTATAATACTGTTTTATGGTTTTTTACATAAATGCTTCAAGTTATAAGTTCAATCTATAAACGAATAGTTCTTCTAAATAAAAACTCAAAAAAGGCTCATTGATCAGACTTAATATCAAAAATTCCCTTTAAATACAATATTATAAAAATCAAGTCATCAATTAAAATATTTTATATAACAAATTGGTTTAATTAGATTCAATTGCTGGGTCAAACTATTTTAAATCATAATGTTAGTATAAAAATAGAAAAAAAAACGAAGATCTCGTTAAAATTATGATATTCGAATAGAAAATAATGAAAGATAAAATTTCAGTTGAAGTGAAGAATAAAAAATAAAAACAATAAAATAGTTATGATAAATTGAATCAGTCTAAGGACTGAAATCACTGAATCATCTTAAAAATTGATTTATAAATAGTTGGGTGAGTTGAATTGACCCAACTTTTAAAATATTATTTAAATAGATTTTTAAGTTTCATACAACTAATTGTAATTTAAAGAAGACAATACAAATAAAGGGTATATCAAATTTCATCTTTATTTGATCCTCTAATTCTTCAAATAGTAAAACTTTAATGTATTTTATATTTTTATAATTATCTCTCATTGTACCTAACCGTGTTTGTCAAAACTCAAAAGTCATCTTCTCGAAGTCATTAATGATCATTCTTCTCACAAGCGTGATACGAGAGACGGCCACAAGAAATGACGTCATTGTGAACGAATCATTAGGTAAGAATCACGCCACTCTAATAGCCAACGAAATCAAATAATTTTTAATACATTTCACATTTAAAAAGTTCAACTGATAATTTTTCGTTTTAGAAAGTGAATAGTCTGAGATTCAAGTCCTTATAATTTTATTCGAAGTGTTCTAAGAATAGTGGATATCACTCATAAAAAATTTATGCTAATTTTTGATAATTTTCAATATATAAATTAAAAAGAAAAAAAAACTTTTAAAAAGATCAATATTGTTGCATTTGATATTCTGTGATTAAGTTTGAGAGACAATATTATCTTCTAAACCAATGTGAAGGCAAATGAATGAGGATTGCGACACCGCCAGTAATTTTTCTCAACAAGTCAGATATGGTGTTAGGCCATTGGCACACCAACTCACAGCCTCTCGTTTTTTATACGGAGGTAACTAGTTAAGCTACACCCATGTAGGTTCATCCGTGGAAATTTTACGTTGGGTATTCTACGGATTCTCATACGTAAATTAAAAAAAAAATGCATAGAAATGATACATTTGCTGATTTTTTAGGAAAATAAGTTTAATCAAATAATATCTATAAAAATCTTAAAAAAAAAGTTTGATACATATTTTTTTACTAATCTAGAATTTTCTAGGTTTTTTTTTTCCATGAAAATAATTTAGTTCATAATTGGTCGAACTAAGTTGGATTAGTCCATTTAATAAAAAGATCGAAATTTATAGATAATGGATCCAACCTATTTAAATTATTTAATAAAGAAATTATATAAGCTACAAGGCAATTTGACTCATTTTGAATCATTGAGGTGTAGCTATTGGTTGGATTGACAGTTTTGTATTATTGGAGTTGGGTCAACTTGTTTAATAGGCAATTATTTTAAGTTGAGTCGATCTGTTTAATAAGTGATTCAATTACATCTGGATTAAGTTTGATTGATCATTTAATAAATGAGCAAAGCATTAGGTCAACAAATTTAGGCTTGGGCAGATAATTGAGTTAGGTCAATTCATTTAATATGTGATTTAGATAATGTATAGTTTTGAATGGTCTCATTCGAAATTGTTCTGGGTCACCTATGTAATAAGTGAGTTAAGTTAGGTATAAATCAAATTGGATTGAGCTTTTAATAAAACGTGTCTAGTTACGTTATTCTATTTAAACTTGGTTGTGTATTTGAATTCGGTCATTTAAGCTCACTCTAAATGGATCGCGTTAAACGTGTGAATGATCAAGGTGATTAAAGTTGGTTTGGTTTCTTTACAGGTAGAATAGAAAATGAGACATTTTCTTTTTCTTGCAAGGAATATATTTCCTATGGAAAAGAGAATAAATTAATGGGTGGGCATATAGGAGACACGGATTTTACTGAATTTTCCATTTTGCTCTTCATCTATCCGCAGAAATCGGTTCACTTTTCGGTGAATCAGTTCACTTATTGGTGCACTGGACATGTGCACCAACTGGATCACTTGGAAATCGGTGTACCGATATTTTGAGAGTCCAAATCGGCCGCACGTTCTTAGCCAAAGATTAGAATTCTTTTAATCAACTGTTAAGAACTTAAGATTTAAGAATCTGATTGCATATGAGTATCTGATCGCCACCCACTTTAACCAGATTAAAGGGGGTAAATGGGTCCCTTAGAACATTAAGATCGCCCCTAATTATAAAACAAAAGATTATGGGATGTATTTTCTAAGAAAATGCCAATACCTGTGGGGGCCTCTACCATCTTGGAACACTACAAAATAAAAGAGTCAAGGCAAGCATCGATTTAAAAAGGAAAATTCACTTTCATTGATCACATATTGAAAAGATTAAACCAGACAAATCAATAGAGCATGCTAATCAAAACACAAAGGAAATAAGAACAGGAGAGGAAAACTTAGGGTCGGCCTTGATCCTAGTCATCAATGTTCAGCAGCCCAGAAATCCATCTTTTCAAGATCCATGCACATTTTTAGTTTGACTTTTGTTGTTTTTAGGTTTTTAAAGATATCCAACGGTTAGATTTTTATTTATGTGTGCTCTGAATGTTAAATTAGGGCTGAAACTCGGGTCAGTCTTGTCGAATTTTGAAAAATCCAACCCAACTCATATACAAAAGTGGTTGAGTCCAGCCTGCCCTATCCGAATTGCACACTCCAACCTGCCTCGACCCAAAGTCTGAGAATCAGCTTGAGCTGTTTCAGCCTAAATAAAAAAAAAACATTTAAATAAAATAAAATAAAATAAAAAACAAAATACCTAGACCAAAGCTTTGGAAAAAAGGGGAAGGGACCGGGTTTTAATGACCGCCGATGATGGAGAAAGAGAGTGGGAGAGGATTGGGAGCTAAAAGGATAAAGAGCCAGAGATGATTGAAAGAAAGAGAGGACTATGATCGGTCACAATGAGTGAAGGAAAGAGGGTTCGTCGTCACCGTCGAAGAAGGGAAGGAAACAAAATAGGGCATCTCTCGCTCTCGCTCACAGGAAGAGAGGATCAGGGCATTATCAGTTATATATTAAGTTTTTTGATTGGGTTGAATCAGATCAATTCGAGTCAAATTGAGTCAATTTAAAAAAAAGTTTGTCTAATCCAACACAAATTTAATTCAGATTCTTTTTTTGCAACTCATCTCGACTCTAATTTTAAAAATATAACCCAATCCACTACTTTTCGAGTTGAATTGTGCGAGTCGGGTCAAAAGACGACCCAAGTTTCACCCTTAGCTAAAATGTATGTCAGAGTGAAAATGAAAAATGGATCTCTTAGCTTTAGTCATAATTTGTTCTTATAAATCCCAATGCAAAAACAAACTTCAGAATGGGAGAATGTCAACCCCTCTTGATGATAAGGCCCTGGTGAATCTAGTGGTATTCTACAAGCTACAAATCTATAGGAAAACCAATAGAAAATGAGAAACTACTTCAACTCAGAGAGCTTAATTAAAGTTTAAACTACGAATGAACAGAAAAATGCTTCCGCTTATAGAATCGGAAATCCGATTGTGTCGAGACTCGAGAGAACAAAAAGATTAACTCAAATATCCAACCTTCCTTGTTCCCATCATAGAATCGGAAATCTGATTTTGTCATTTTGGTCTTTTCAATGGGAATCTCCTATTTCAAATATGAAATGATATGCAAATGGATACAAGGCGAGAAGATACAATGTATTTTACGAGTTTAACTCTATTTTCTTTTTAGATTATCGTGTGGGAAACTGAGACACTGTCCTACTAAAATCTCTACGGATGAGTTCACTATCCTTAAGCCACATCAATGTTAGGACATAAAGGCTCTAACCGCAACCTCTCACTTGCTGAAGAGGAGCTAAACAGTTGAGCTATATCTTAAAATTATAAGATATGAAATAATCTCAATCTTTAGTCTCTCTAGTATTTTCATAATGAAATAAGAAATGGGAAAGTTTGAAATACTAAATTTTGAGATTAAAAATAATTTAAAAGTTCGAAAACTTCAAATATAGATTTATTGATGGAATCAAGATGATTTATTTGAAATCTCATACTCATTTATGAATCTATCACATTAGGCCAAAATCGGCTCCATGGGAGCTAAGGTTTGAGAATGAAAATAAAATAAAATTAAGTCATTATAATTTCACAGTTTAAAAAATATGATCTTATTAAAAAGACTATTTAGCGAGATTGATTTTGATGTTTAAATCTTTTCAATGAAATGAAGACATTACATTAAATTGGATCTGACATGCAATGCAAAATTTTTAAAATAAAAATAATTAAATTTTAAAATTATGACTTCACATTCATTTAACTAAAATATATTTTTAATTTTCAAAATATGTATTTCATTTTGCTTAATATACTCTCATTGTCCCAATTTTCTATTTTTTATTCCGCCGGATAATGTGAGGTAGAGGTGCTACTATTTCCAACCTCAGGTTTTGGGTCTTCTTAGATGGATCAAGCTCTGACTTGACTGACTTGAGTAGAATAATAGATAAAATAAAATGAAAAATATAATATATATAAAGCAAAATTTGAAATATAATATCAATTTAAAATGCAAAATATATAAAATATGCAAACTAATAAAGAAAATAAAATGTAAACGTTGTAGAAATATGTCTCTAGGTGGAGAGAATCTGGACTCCAAATTGAGTTACCCGGTGGGAGGTCTCTTTCCACTGGTAAGACTTTCATTTAAGTGAATGTGAAACTTCACTTGATTGGATATGCAGAGAAAAGAATTACATGAATACAAATTTTATAAAATTTCATCTTTATTTAATTATTTAGTTGTTATTTTTAATTTGAAAAAATATAATTTATATTATTAAAATTTATAATTCTAAATTATATGAATGAAATGAAGAATTGATAATAAAATTTTATATACTTAATATCTAAATAATCATCTAAAATCGAAAATTAAGATGAATGAGTTAACTCGCCAGACTTGTCTAAATACTCTTGATAAGATTTATTTTCAATAAAATAAATCATTAGCTTATAAGACATAGTGAATTAAATAGATTAGAATGAAGATATTGGATTATGTGAACTTTTATATGAGATATTTTTTACACTTAATTTTGACCTTTAAATTTTGAATGAATATAAGTGTTTTTTTTTAATTAAAATTAATAATTAAGATAATTAAATAAATAAATTTTGTACAACTTTTATTGCTGTAGTCTCTTTAAATCACATTCAACTCTAAAAGAATAAAAAATATTTAAAAATTATAGCAATGTCAAATCTCAGAGTAAGTCTCGATAGAATTATTTTTCTATTTCTTAATAATCCAGTTGCAGTGTCGTCCTGGTTCCTGCACTCCTTCCATGGTTGACTTGACTGTTCTTCCAATGCTGGAATACCAAACTAAGCAAATGTTCTTCAGTTCATCCTTGCCGATAACTGCTGAAGTGCCGATTGTTCATAAATAAACAAGTAGTGAGAAGAAGAAGAAGAAGGACGTAGGAAGAGACGAGAAGATCCGTTTCCCCACAACCCAACAAAGTAATAAACGGATTTTTCCTTCTCAATCTTCAATTGCGGTAGAGTTGTTTGATGAAATGGCCAGCAGAAGCAGCAGCGATGATGGATGGGCGAAATCGAAGAAGACAGTGGCGGTCGCAGTTGCGGAAGGAGAGAGCAGAAGCAGCCAAAGAGCTGTACGTTGGGCCGTGGAGAATCTGATGCCTCTCGCCGATCGTTTCCTTCTCATCCACGTCACTCCCCCTCTTTCTTCCATCCCCTCCCCATGTATGTATTTCCTGCTTTTCTTCTTCTTCTTCCTCTTGATATGTCTTTGAGATCGAAAAGATACCCATGTGTAAGAATAATAAAAGAATAAATTAGCTTTTCAATACTAGACTTATTCCATGGAAGCGACGACGGTAATTAAGATGGGAGCAATGATTTCCTGAAAAGGGACTGTTTACGTGAACCGAAATTGGTTGTTCTGAACTAAAATGGTAGTGAATTTACTGTTTGTATCTTTGAAAAAATGGTGCGGGAGTTGAAGTTATCCCATTCAACGTTGTGAACATGGAGTATGATTGGCTTTTCGTCTGACTCAGTTGAATTTGAGAACTTCAATCACGTTTTCACTTTCCAGTTTTGGGGCTAAGCGATTTTTTTTCTTTGCTTGTTGTGAATTCGTCTAATGGGACAATCGGGATCAGGTCAGAAAATTTTATCTTAGCTTTAAGAATAGCAAGAAACTTAACATGACCCCATAGGCTTTGGCTTTCAGCTACTTTGGTATGCGTTATCAACTACTCTGCAAAAGAAGCCTCGACTTTGATCCTAGCAATCATTGATAACTGACCTAAAGTGGGACCAATTTAGACAGTGAAGAAGATGCCTCTTTGCCTCACCGGAAAATGCTCAATGTTATATGTTTTACTTCTAGCTGACCTAGTGTACAAATTCCCTTGGTCAATCATATTTCTGTTCCATCATTTTGTGAAAGACTGTCTAAACAATCCAAATAATTAGTTAACAGTTGCTTGGCTTTTGCTGTCTACTGATTGCTAGCTTAATGAGTGTTGAATCCTACCCATCCCTTGGATTGGAGCTTTCTTGAGTTGGAGGTCTTTGCACAATGAACTACTGTTGGGCCTGAGACATCTGAATGTGCTAAAGCAAATTCAGGGCTAGAAACTTCTATTAACACTAGATGGAAAAGAAGTTTGTGTTTTTGGATAACTGCCATACTTCATACTCAAGTTTGTTTCGATTACAAAAATATGGTAGCACAAGGGTCTTCAAAATACTCGAGGATGACTGGAAATGGAATGCCACTTGGCAGCTTGTTCTTGAAGAGAATCAATCTGAGGGGATTTGCAATGATTAGGAGGATATAATGCTTGTACAACCTATAAGATTCATGCTAATTACCAATAATCTTCTCTGTCCACAGGTCCTAAAACACAAATGAGACAGGAAAGCATCTTACTGAACAATTCAATTGAACATGTAAAGATTACGAATGGACAGAAAATATCTGACAAGATTTGGAACATGTAAAATAAGCAAGAGAAATAGAGATAAGAACTTGTTTGCCAATGATTCTAGTACAAGAACCATTCGCAAGTCAAACCTTCTACTTGGATAAGAATTGTCTGGACAATGAATGGATGAGTTTTACTAGTTGTATGATGGGTTACTCCTAAACCAGTGATCCACGAACACTCTAAAGGACTACAAGATGATGAAAATGATGAAGGCCAAGGTTGAATTTTCACTCTTCCAAGCTCTCCAATGTGTGAAATGAGAATATTGAAAAAATCAAATCCTGTTCAATTTGAAGATTGAGAAACCCGAACCTGAAATTCTTCTAGGAATTGCCACAAATCCAACCTGAACCAGAAATTCTTCAAGGAGTCGCCACAAATCCTCAGATTTGTCTTGATTCCACTCCAATTGCCAATCCACTCGAAATTGAGGTAATTGAATCTCAATTGGCATTTACCTATGAATGATTTCACTTTGAATGAAGTGATCAAAGACACAAAACCTCACTGCGAAATTGTCTATGCAATTCTCCACAATAAGATTGAATAATTTTAATACAAACTAGAGTAGTAATTGCATGAATTAGAAGGAAATTCTATGCAAAGATTAAACTAGAAACAAAAGAACTTGAAGGGAATTATAAAACTTGCTTGCACAAAACAAAAGTGAAAACTCAATCTTGGATGCTCATGGTCTCCCATGGCTCCTCTATTTATAGATTTTGCAATGACAAATAATTACAAGATTTCCATGACTTGGATTTGTGTCATGTGGCACTTGTTACATCTCTACCATTCACTATTTTTGGACTCCTAAAATTTAGGAATTCTTCACCTGACATTGACCATCCCCACCTACATTGATTCCAAATTCGTCAAAGCAACAAAACCCATGGATTTGGACCACATAATTGGGTATTTGGAGGCCCAAATATACTACATGAGGCCCAAGACCCATAGGCTTGTATTTCACCATTTTGTGGGTCTTTTTAGATGGGTTTGACTCCACCTTGCTTCTATAAAAAAAGTTGTAGAAGTGTAGAGCTAATTTGATAACCATCTTCCCATTGGTCTTCACAATCTTCAATTGGGCCATAGATCTTCACATCAAAAAGTCAGAGAACATTTTGCTTGATGATTTAGAACCTTGAGATGCAACACTCTCTTAGAATCCAAGTTGAGAAAGGAGCTGGTGCTTGCAATCAGAACTAAAGAAACACAACATTGTTAGCTCCAAAAGGACAAGGTTTAAATCCAGGATGCCTTTCAAGTGAGGGAGACAGCCAACCAAATTCCAAAATGAGTGCATTATAGTTATCCTTATCCCTGTCTTTGTCCAAATTCCAAAACGATGTTAAGTACATGGTTTCATGCTCCTGTGGTAGCAATCTCATATGAACATGTTTTCCTTGCCTTATAACTTGCAGTTGAATGATTCTCTGCACTATAGTGGGCATGTTTTACTAGAAGTAGGGCTAAATTCGACTGTCATATAATTTCCCCTACAATACCTGGATATTGTCAAGGCAACACCTTTAAGTCAAAAGTGGCTTTTGAATTTCCTGTCCAAGAGTCATGATTTCTGCAGAATATGCCAATCATATGGTATGGCATCCTTGATCCTCATAGGTCAGCCACTTCCGTAAAGATGGTACTCCATTCCTTTTGTGATGCATGATGACCCAACTGATGCATGTAGGGTGACAACCTTATTAAATATTGTTCTTGGTGCATTACACTGAATGTAGGACAAAGTTTTCTCTGCTAGTATCATGGTCTAGATTTCAAAATATTTTTTCTGCCATTTGTTCCTCATGAATTGATTTCCAATAAGTGAGTACACGTATTAATATATTATTTGTATGCTTCCATAAAAGAGAAGCTGGTATTGCATGCAAATTTAGTTTTTTTTTTTGTTCTTATATTGACTGATAGGAGTAGTGAACTCTGATCGTAGAAGTATTTCTTGTGTTCATGAGTGAACAATTCTTTCTACAGCAGGGAACCATATCCCCATCAAGGAAGTACCTAGTGATGTGGCAGCCATGTATATGCAGGACATGAAGTTAAAATTGGAGGAAGTTTTTCTCCCATTTAAGAGACTCTGCAGAGCCAGAGAGGTGATCTGTTACAATTCTATTTAGATTCCTTCCCAAATTAGATTTATATTAAATACTGAATTTCATATTAATTACTTCTTTAGATGGAGACTTTGTTGTTGGTTGATGATAATCCTTCAACTGCACTTTTGAGGTATATATCTGAATCTGATATTACGAGTTTGGTATTGGGCTCTTCTTCAGCGAACTGCATCTTGAGGTACGAATTCTAGTTTACAGTAAGTAACTTTTTTGGATAAGTGTTTACAATAATAAATAATCAAGATTGTCAATTTCATTAAATTTCACTGTTATGGATCTTACATTGGTTGATCAACAAACCCTCTCAGATGTTTGATGCATTTCTGGATCAAAGCAAACTTTGAGAGCAATTTCCCCTATTCAAGACTTCAAACAATAATCTAATAGGGAAAATCCAATAATCATGTGACAAATACTCTAGCATCTGGGAAAAGAGAATTGCATGTCGGCAGGCAGCAGATGGGAATACATTGATATAAGAAAGGGATGATGCAGGAAAGAGGAGATCCTTTATCACCCCACTAGCAGCCAACTTCCACCTGGCAGTCAGCAATCAAGATTATTCCCTTTTTCCAGTTACCCTGCTGCATTTTTATATCTTCTGTTCTTGGTTTGGAGGAAGTATTTAGACGGTGTAACATATGGGGGTGGAATAGAGCACTTAGACTCAGAAGGTTGTCTTAGTCCATACCCATCCAATACACACCACCTAAGTACTACCTGCTTCTCTTTAGAAATCTGGTCATGGCAGTAAACGAGTTATAACAGCTTCAAAGAGAAATCCTTCTGGAGGAGTTGAGAAGTGGAAGATCAATTTGTTAACTAAGAGGAAAAAGAGAGAGCAAGTTAGGATGGGGGCATGGTTTCAGAAAATGTTGGGAACACAATGGGGTGTTTACATAGTGGTAATGGTTCCTGTTTCCCCTTTTCAATTATAATGACATTAATAATCGTTTTGTATCTTTCAATCCAAAAAGATTGGTGGCAGGTCCGTGCGTGTGGTTAGTTAGGGGAAAGAGTACGGCTAATCTGGTTTTTGGAAGAGAGTTGTCAAAGTTGGATTAAGAGATTATGAAACTCTTTTGCTGCTTCTTTTCCCCGTATGATTTCTTTTTTTGTTAGGATAAAGTTGACAAGTCACAGGAGATTATGGAAATGGTCATATGGTACTTTCATGTTTGAATATAGTGATTGGTTTCTTGTTCCTTTAAGTAGACGTCTTCATATGTTTGGTCCACAGAGTTGAGGTTTTTTTATTGGGAAACAATGGTAGAAACAATCTTAATGGTCAACAATTTGAGATGTTACCATTTGATGAGTTCAAGGGAGTCCACAATATATGTCATTTTTGTGGGGTTATGGAGGAATTGCTCGGTCATATCTTTCTTCTATCCTCTTGTGGGGATCAAGTGCTTCAGAGGTTCCTTTCTACGTCTCTTTTTGTTTATTACTGGGGGTTTGGGCATTCGAAGAAGGTTAGCTTTATGGAAAAATATGTGGAAGGAAAGGAACAGTTCTAGTTTTCAGTTGCAATGAGCTGTCTTTAGGAGGAATAGGTGGGATGCCAAGGTGAGTGTGGAACTTGCATATCTGGCCAAGGGGAAATTTTCCATATAAAGGCTTCTGATGTTTTGAGGGAATGAGGGCATCCAATGTTGAAAGGTTTGAAAAAGAAAGCAACGGTCAAGTGGTGCCATTTGAAGTTGTCTCAAATTCAATCTAGACAATGCAACAAGAGGTGAGCAGCGTCAAACAGGCATTTGGGAGTGTGAGGAATCATTTAGGTGAAATGAGCTTGTCATTTTCAGGCCTGGTGAGAGTAAAGATTCAAATGAGCTGAATTATTGGTGAAAGAGAACCTTTTAGGATTTTTCAGATTCATTTCTGAGATCTATGGTTGTTGAAGTGATTGATTGAATGCCATTAAGTGTTAAAGATGCTTCAATTTCTTGGAAAATCAGATTCATATCAAGAATTGGAGTTATGAAAGAAGATTATCTTCTTGTATGTGTATTACAAGGGGTGTCCATCATGAAGCTTTAAAATTGGTTAAAGAAGGTATAGATGAAGCCTGGATGCTGATTATTGATAATGGATATTTTTGTAAATGGGTTTTACGTGCCATGTGCATAGTGATACAGTATAATTTTTTTAAGAAGGACCTCTAGGCAAGTGCATGTTGGAAGGTGCTTACTGCAAAAGCAAGTAAGGCTGCTGGTTCATGTTACTGCAAAATGAAAGCTTTCTAGATGAATTCTTCATCATTTCAAAAAGATAAATTCTTCTACAACTCCTTAAATTTTGATGTGTATAAGGTTTATGTAATTTGAATAGAAGCACTGCCAATTTTGTGATTATATTTGCCAGTTGGTCTTACAAAATCAAATGTAAAATGGAAACAAAAGGCTAGTAATATCATATAGAAGTTTCCGTTTGAGACTTCTGATTATATTAGGGACTTGCCATCCCTCTCTCTCTCTCTCTCTCATGCGCACACACTCACTCTCACATACAACAGACAGAAGGTAAATTGTTTATGTTTTAATACAAGAAATCCTTCTAATTCTATGTAAGGAGTGTTATATTTCCAAGACTTGGAAATTAGACCAAGGGCCATTTGTATATCCTCAAGTTTGGGTTGAAGCTGCATGAGTATTGATCCACATCAAAATCCAACACAAGCTGGGGATGTCGGCCTTAGTGTATACAGAGAGTAAACTTCATGGATTTGTCAAAATATCTAAGCTAATCTAAATTTCTGTTTGTTTTTAACTTAAAAATGCTATGTACAAAAGAAAATAAAAGATACTTGACTGAAATGTTCTATAAGAATTTTACACTAAACAATCAAGTAATAAACATGCCAATGTTTGTCTTGCAGTTAGGATCATTTTAATTATTTCTATGCTGAATAACCTTTCATTTATTACCTTTTAGCCACGTTTGTGTGGCAGCAAATCCCTGAATTTAAAATTTCAAATGATTGATATATTTTTTTTATTTAGTTTGGTGTAAAGTAATTCCATGAATTTTGAATTGCTGGTGATTTAAATGCAAGAATCTGTAGACACACGAGGCCCCTAAGATTTCGAAATCATGGTTTTGATATCCTTGTTTAAAAAGGAAGGACATGCCAAGGAGACACTCTGTCGATGGAGTGTCCCATGTTCGAAACCTATGAAGAAATAAAAAAAAGGTTTGCTATAAATACCCATATTTGCGTGCCCTTCCATCCAATTTTATTTGCCCCTCCATTCTTTCACAAAAAAGTATTCTGTTGCACTATACAGTTGAAGCCAACAATAAGCCTTGGCTGCTCCTCTCTATCTCATCCTCTCTTATTCTCTCATTCGGTGCCCAGTAGTCTCTCTCTCTTTCTCTAAGAAGAAGAAAAAGAAAAAGGAGAAGAAGAAGAAGAAGAAGAAGCAAAAGATATGCAGATCTAAGAAGAAAAAAAGTAAGAAAAATATATTTTGTGAAGGAGGGGGCTTATGCTTGATGGGTGGGGAATAATGGCATGGGGTGATTGAAGGGATGAATGGGGTACATGAATAAAAGATGGGTGGCTGGGTTGGGATGAGCAGATGTTGTGTGTTTTTTTTTTAATATCTTTATGCCTAATTGGGACCAATGCTTGTCCCTTTTGAATTGGAATCTCAGGTTTCCTTCCATTACATTGGATTTTTTTTCTTTTTTAATTCAAGTGGTATGAATCCACAATATGGTAACTCATTCTTCCACTTCTTTTGCTGACAGCAATGGGAATCTTTTTAGAAACACACAGATTGTTCTTTAACAAATTTTACCATGTGTGTTAATACATATTTGTATACAACAAATAAGATCTTCTCAAGAAATTAATTTTAAAGATAATATGTAATAATTCAACAGGATTATAAATCAATCTTGAAATTACAAATTACAGAATAGAAGAAGTTGCTTTTATTGGCAAGAATATTTAGGACAACTAACTTGAATGAAACTTGATTATTAAACAAGTTGAAACCAACTTATATATTCTTGAAATAGTTTTAAGGCTATGCTTAAATCTTATTCTAATATTGGTATGTAAGTAGCTTTCTTGCACCAAACATGAAATTTTATATCTATGTTTTAGAATGATGGAAATGGTGTTCTCACACCAAACATGGAATTTCTCAAATTCAATGATAATGTAATCTTTGAAATTAATATTTTAGAATTGAAATTACTGGAGAACAAAATTTCGTTGATTTTTGATCTACACAAATGTGCCCTTTTATCCTTGCCTCAGTTGTGAAGAAGCTAGAAGAGAGAATAAAAAATATATTTTCAATAAAAGGTGGGCCTGTCTTTTTCTATAACTGTCACCATTTGGTATATTGAAAAGGAAAGGGGGTTCTATCTTTTATTTAAACAAAAAAATCTCGGTCCTGAACAGTGGACTAGCAATAAATAACAAGGTTAGCTAAAATTGGATTTATTGAAATAAGTATTCTTTGATGACAAACCTAAACAGCTTCATCTCCATGGGTTAGTTATTTTCGTTAATTTTCCTCACTTGGATGAGATGCTAAAGTAATAATCTTTGTTACTTCAGCATTGTAACAGAAATTATTATTTGTATATAGTAATATATGGATTGGTGGCCATTATGATATTTAAATCTAAAATTTTAGAGTATATTAAAATAAAAAATTTATGACCAAAACTATTTTTATCCACCCGATTTAGATAAGTCAAAATTAACAGTGAGATGATGATTAATTTCATTGCATGCAGATCAGGTGGCTAACAATCATTTTTTGTCGTAATTTTTTTTTGATGACCAAGGTGTCCTGGGGGTCTCACCTGTATTTGGACAGGGGACATTTTAACTTGATTAGTCCTTAGGGTATGTGCAAGCCTCTCAATCCCACACACACAGGGTAAGCAACTATGAGGAGTGGCCGAGAGAGGTGTTGAGCGTGAATCGAACTCAAGACCTCCCTTCATGAGGGGAGCTTCTCGACCGTCGGGCCAACCCCTGTTGGTTTTTTTTTTGTCCTAATTTTTGCCATAAGATACATTAGAATTCTAGATATGGTGGGACCTACTGGCTCACTACCTGCCATATGTCAAAATTATAGTTTTTGTTGTCTTAAACTAAGGGAACAGATTCTGTTACCTTAGCAGAACCGTACTGGATCCATATCAATATCGATGGGAATTGAGCTCTATCTGGTTTATCAGTTCGTAATCAATAAGTCAAAGATGCAGTCATCACAATTGTATAATCCTTGCCAATTCGTTCAGACTGCTTTCTATGCATATTGGAGGACCAAGTTAAGGGATGGAGGGAACCCCTTTGTGAAACACTCTCAAAACTCTGGAGGGAACGTTCAGGGAGAGTTTTATGCAGTGGAGGCAGTGCAACATTAGCTGATACTATATGATACTGCTCTCTGATTGCTTGGTATCTTTTACTTTATGGATGAAAATATTACATATTTTGTGCTGCTTCTAAGATTTCAGTTTCAAATTTCCAGGAAGTTCAAGGATCCAGATGTATCATCAACTGTCCTGAAGTTGTCTCCAAACAATTGCAACATTTATGTAGTTTCTCTGAACAAGCTTAAGACAAAATTGGCTTCTCTCTCTGCTGCTTCTGCTGGTGTGTTCAAGTATCTTTTCAAAGTCAACCTATCTGCTATTTTCTTCTCAATCCAGCTTGGTCTCTGATTATGCCTTGACCTTTGCAGGGTCCAGTACACTTTCCGAAACACTTCTCTCAAAACAATTTCGACAAAGGATCATACCAAAAAGTTTTTCCCAAAGGGAGCTCTATAAAATTGATGAGCAAATGCAAATTCTCTCTTTAGAGTCAAAAGGAAATGATGCCTCAGAAATTTCAAAACCAGGAGACTTTTGTGACATATCTCCTCAATCATTTAGGAATGATGATTCTTCCAACTATGTAGATGGCAAATTCCAAGACACCTTACTATTATCTTCTAGTAGAGAAAATGATTTTGCTCGAAGCCATCAGAACTCAGAAAATAGAGCCTCGGAGATTCAAGTTTGTAATGAACAAGATGTGGCTGGCTTTTGAGGACAGCCCTTTTATTCTGCATTCCAGTAAACAGGTGAATAGTTTTCAAAGTTATGCTTGTCTATACAATGTTCTTTTTTTCACACTAAAATATTTGAAGTAGTTGCAATTCCAGAAGGAGGCACTTCCATCTCCATGTTGAGCTTTGGTTTTGAAATATCTTACCATGATAGACAAGTGTGTCTTACATCTACTGGTTGAAATGTTTATGCATTCTGATGTGCAGGCTGAGGTAGAAAGGTTGAGGCTTGAATTGCATAATACTCTGGTCATGTACAATCAAGCATGTAAAGATCTGGTCTATGCCAGGAAGAAGGTAACAGTTGGATCTGTCAATATATCCCCAACATTACACATGCTTGTAGACGAAAAGAATATAAATTAAATGGTGGATGTATTTTCTTTATACTTCATATGTGCTTGTATACATGTATCTGTGTAGTTATGTATCCCCAGTTAATATAGATACTTCTGCAGGTCCAATTACTTCTTGCTGAATTCTCTGATGATGCTAAAAAAGTGAAAGAGGCCCTAGAAAGAGAAGATATGTTGAAGAAAATAGCTTTGGAACAGAAAACCAAGCATTTGGAAGCCATTAAGGAAGTTGAGGCGGCAAGGCTCTTGCTTGCAAAAGAGGCCCTTGAAAGGCAGCGAGCTGAAATGAATGCAATTAAAGAGTTGTCTGAGAGGAAGAAAATAGTTGAGGCTCTAATTTCAAGTGACAAAAGGTACAGAAGGTATTCTGTGGTTGAAATAGAGGCCTGCAACAGATTGCTTTTCTGAGGCAAAAAAGATAGGTGAGGGTGGTTATGGGAAAGTGTACAAATGCTATCTCCATCACACCCCAGTAGCTGTCAAGGTTCTTCGCCAAGATGCATCTGATAGGAAAGAGGAATTTTTGAAAGAGGTAGGCCAAGCAAACATCCCTTTAATCATTCTAGAGGCCTTGAGGTAAATTCTTGTAATCTCAACAAGAATAATAATATTGGCCCCCGACTCAGTTTGGAGTCTTTTTCAGATTTTGTTATAGTTGCATCAGACCAGTACGATTTTCTTCTGCTGTAGCAATTAGGCCTATCAAAAATACAATGAGAATAAAATATTATTTGCATCTATTTGTAATTTTAAAAGGTATCCAGAAATACCTTACTGTGAACATATGAACATGTTGCAGGTTGAAGTTCTTAGCCACCTACGCCATCCTCACATGATCTTACTGCTTGGGGCCTGTCCTGAGAATGGATCTCTGGTGTATGAATACATGGATAATGGAAGCCTGGAGGACCGGATTTTCTGCCATGGTGGCACACCACCTCTTCCATGGTTTATTCGATTCCGAATTGTATATGAAGTGGCTTGTGGGCTTGCATTCTTACATGGTTCAAAACCTGAACCAATTGTCCATCGGGATCTGAAGCCAGGGAATATCTTGTTAGACAGAAATTATGTGAGCAAGATCGGAGATGTCGGGTTGGCCAAACTTATATCAGATGTTGTACCAGACAGTGTCACAGAATACAGAGATACTGTTCTTGCGGGTACTTTCTATTACATGGATCCTGAATACCAGCGAACTGGAACAATCAGGCCCAAGTCAGATTTATATGCTTTTGGGATCATCATCCTCCAGTTGTTGACTGCAAAGCGTCCGTTGGGGTTGTTAATGACTGTTGAAAGTGCTATTACGAACAGTTCTTTTGAAGAGATACTTGATAACTCAGTTGGAGATTGGCCACTTGCTGAGTCAGAGAAGTTGGCCATGCTTGCATTGAAATGTTGTACACTTAGATCCAGGGACAGGCCAGATCTTGAAATTGAAGTTATGCCAGTACTTGAAGAACTTCTATACATTGCAGAAGTTCATTGTCAATTACAGCGATTCATCATTGATGCTCCTAGCCACTTTATCTGTCCAATTCTTCAGGTCCAATATCTAAACATCATGGATCCTTTGTTGTACTTTAACTTCATTTTTCTTTCTTTCTTTTCCTCTTCTTCTATTTATTTTATGATTGTTTCTAGGGTGGAATATGTGTACTTTGGACTGTGGTTGATGACAGACTTGAAGTCTGGTTTTGTAAATTGTGCCCAACATTCAGCCTGATTTGATCCAGAGCACTAACAAATGCATGGGATCTGGCTTGTGCTGGGCCTCAGACTAGAAAATTTGTCAAGCATGAGAACATGCCTGATGAGTTACCCTAACATTATGGCCATTTTGACACATGAGTCTAAATGCAAGAGTAAGCATGATTTTTATATGGTCAAACCTAGAAGCCTGATGTGTCCAGCCTGGCCATTGCCATTCTAAATCCTTTGGTTTATACCCCTGATGTTTTCATCCCTATACACACATCTCATGTAATATGATCTTCTTTTCATGTGCAGGAAGTGATGGATGATCCCTACATTGCAGCAGATGGATTTACTTATGAATACAGAGCAATTAAAGCATGGCTTTCGAGGCACAGCATTTCACCAGTGACGAAACTTAGTCTTCTACATGTCCACATAATACCGAACCATTCACTGCGTTCTGCAATACGAGAATGGAAGGCACAAGCAACATTCATTAATACTATCACCTAAAAGTACCTAAAAGTCTGGCTGTGACCTGTTTGTTCAAAAGTTTGACCTATCTCTGTTCTATAAGGAGACTACATTTGTACAGGAAGATTGTGTATGATAAGCTAACCGCCAATTGTAGAGCATGGAAGCAACATGAGCTCCTGAAAAGGACAGTTAACTCGTGTATTCCTAGAGCTGTTTCCTCTGAAACTCAACCCAAAAATTTCCCCTCAAGGATGGAACATATACTGAAACAATATGGGGCGTAATCACTGGTAAGAAAAAGTATGGGCCACAGAGCAGAAATTATCTCTAGGTGATTGGAACCAGGAGCACTGAAAATGTATATGGATATGGGGGCATATTTGAATGCTGGCCTAGTGGAACAAGTAAATGAGTAATGGTGGATTTTATAACCAAGCAGAAGGTGCACATCTTATGGCCTCGAGCACAAAGATGGCAACGCTGAATGTCCTAGAAGAGAACATTTCATTTTGCAGTGTACCCTTTGTGTCATTTTTTTTTCCCTCCCCAAATCACTCCACTCTTATTTAATTTGTAGTCGAATCAGTCATGAAATACAGCTGGGACTGTAATGAGAGTTCATATTGATTAAAGGCTTAATTTGTTGTTGGGGCTAGGAAACTTTTGTATGTATATAAGATACAACGTGGGAAGATCTAACACAATATCATAACTGGGTACATGCAAGTTTTCAGTAAATTCATTACCTGGAAAATGAGAAGAGTCTCTCTCTCTCTCTCTCAATCACTCAATGTGAAAGTATTTTTTTTATGACCGAAAGTGTCCAATCGTCTCTCACTTGGAGACTTTACAGGCATGTGCATTCAAGTGCGCAAGTAGCCCCATGGACACTTTCGATGAGGTTGAGTGTAAATCGAACTGAAGACCTCGCTTCATGAGGCGAGCTTCTTGACCGTCAGGCCAATCTCTCCGGAAAATCAATGTGAAAGTATTGATTATTGAGGTTTGAAGTACTAATTTTAGACTTCTCTGCTTTTGCTTGTGCAATGTTTTTGTTGTTTGGAATACGTTTTGAACTGGGAAGAGTTTGGTGTAGAAAAAGAGATTCGATGATGGAAGAAAGATGACCTCTTTTTCTCTTTTGACAGCAAAAGAGGGAAGAAAGGTGGATACCTCTGTTTTTTTTCATGTAGACAGGGTATAACCTCTCCATGAAGCTCTGCCTCTGCCAACCATTAGATTTTGGTGGGATGATGATTTGGTGATATGCATAACTTACTTCACAAGCAATCTTATGTACACCACTAATGTCTAGTGGGCCACCACTGTTCCGTACACTGGGTCCCACTTACATGTCATCAGCTTGAATGGGCCGTCCTCTATTCCCAATCCATGGTCCAGTTCTTTCACTATTACCTTAAACCGAATGAATTGAATACACATCTTAGTTCACTTTGATTGGTCTATTCAAGTTATATTTTTTGAATCTTTTCAAAATTCAATCACTTTATTTTTCTAAAGTTCAAAACTTCTATTATTTTTAGAAATGATTTGATTGATCAAATGAAAGAGAGATTTTCAAATTATCATCATCATTAGAGTCAGTATATTTATTTGGATATAAAATCTTAAAATATTTTATTTTTTCAAATCTGAAATTTCTATATACATGGAAAGGCATGTAAATAAGAGGACTAAAGGCTAAGGAAGGCACAAATTTACAGAGAGATGTTGGTCCTACAAAAGTTGGACAACGAACAAAAGAAAGGTGTGTCTTTTATTATGGAGTCCAACACGCATAGCCTTAGATTCTCCTTCATGCAAAAGAAAGGAAGCCCCAGCAGGAACATTTAATAAAAAAATGTAAAATTTAGCATTTGAGCATGAATTTGGTTTAATCAATGGTAATTAGATTTTTAGTTGGTGATACAGTAATTTAGACATGGCACATATAGCTAACAAATCAAATGATTATCTTGTTTTTTTTAATAACATGGGTATCTCAACCCCACATTGAAGGAGAGACTAATCCCACCGGTATACGAAGCTACCAACAAGCATCGTGTATCAGATAAGTTCGAGAAGAGTAAAACTTAAGACTTTTAGTCTAATCCTAAAAACTTAGACCAACTAAACTACCCGTGTAGGTTAATGATCAACCTTGTTAATTGATGATCTTTTGTAATTTTATCTTTTTTGTACAACCATGAGAATTAGATATTTGTTTTCCATCTCTCTTTTTCTTTTTGTTCTTTTTTTTTAGCAATGATATCTGTTTGCCTATTAAAAATGATATCCCAACACCTTCATCTTTGCAAATATTCTCAGCCATAACTAGGTAAATAAAATTTCAATTAAGAACCAAACTTTAGATAAGAAAGCCAGCTAATAAAGCCATCACCTCCTTTACAGCAGATGGTTCACTACACAAGTATTCCTTCAGATACAAATAAATATTACATGTTTAAAAGCCCAAATGATGTTGGCAATTGGGTGGGACAATTGTTGGAAGGGCCAAGTAAGATCTTTACAAATCCCAAACCAAATTCCAAGGGAAGTTCTGAGTGACAAAGGGGAAGTGTTTTAGAGTGCTGTGTCCGTGCCCTTTCATCGTGTCGCCAAGTCATCGATGAATTTTAACATACTAGCTTATAAAATTCTGAGAGATATGGATTACTATAGCAGAGATATGGATTACTATAGCAATGGTTTGGTATATGTAAGAAGAGAAGTGCATTTTCGGATTTTGATGTGCATAATCATGTTGTTCATTTCATTTTCAAGCACCGTTGCCGACGACGACCCAAGTATGGGAGTGCCAGAGGCAGGCTTACTGTGCATCAGTGAGTGTTCTACATGTCCTGTCCTCTGTTCCTCGCCTCCACCACCTTCATCGCCACCCCTGTCTTCGCGGCTGCCACCGCCAACATCACCATCATCACCCCCAACACAAACAAAACCAGCACCATCAGTTTACTACTCACCACCCACAATTAATGTGGTCCCTCTGTCAACACCTCCACCTCCACCTCCACCTCCACCTCCGCCATCTCCACCACCTCCAACTCCATCCGCACCGCCCTCTTATTCTTGGAACACACCTCCCTCTCCGAACAAGAATCCAAATGTCCCTGTGATTGTTTCAACCCCTCCTGGAGGCTCGCGAGGATCCTCTAATCCCTACTACTACTTCTCTTCCTCGAGCACACCTAGTAGCATGGTCACTTTCTTCTCATCCTTGTACTCGGTCTCGCTTTTCGCTCTAGCTACATTTCTTCTTTGATGATGAAGTTTATATGGGATAGACTACAAAACATTCAATACCCTTTGTTTGGAGATGATTCTTGTGTATATTTGATTATGGTTGGTGAGTGTTGGCTTAGTCAATTTCAGTTTGTGTATCATGTAAATGTCATCCTTCCTTTCTCCATGTTTTTGACATTCTTCTTTAAAAGTTCTCTGTACTCAGTAGAAAATTTCATTGTTTAGGCAAAGCCAAGATTTGTCAATAATGAATTTAAGAGAAACTATAGCATGGTCTCACATCAACTATTTGATGGGCAAATAGATTGGGTTTGGTGGGGGATGTATAAATTTGGTGAAATCAAGTTTAATTTTGAAAACCCCACAACATTTTTTCCAATTTGATGGTAAGCTTCAAATTTGAAACACGAGAAATATGTATGAATTATGAAGAACAGTAAATGAAGAATAAATAGGAGAGGATCATGGAGAGCGACATTGTTGTTGGGCTGGTTATCTCCGAGTCGCTGGTTATTTCCTCGAACATGTTCGATAATTCGATCTAATATTGGACTTTCAAATGTGTTTTGATCCTTTGTCAAATCCATGGGTTTATCACACATTGGATGCTTCTTCAAAATCAGTAAAACTGCCCCTCATTTTCTAAAGGGTACACAGGAACAAGGAATGAGAAATGCTATCCAGTCATTCAGCATTTCGGCTCTTTGGGTCACTTAGTTGGGCCTTACACTGGCCTGGTGACATAGGCCCATAAAGCAACAGGTTGGATCATTAGGATTGACACATTGTCCGGAACTTATTTGACTAGAAATTGCCCTTGGATTGGAAGGACTGGACCCATGATGGCTAGATTGGAAAACATGGCCATCTGTACTCTGTAGCACTTCGATCATAGGATCAGCGATGGTTAGATCAGAAAGTCTGAACTAGTGAACAGTTGCAGAGCTTGAAATGTAGGATGGTTTAGATATCCATGTTAAGTTGCAACTGGGCCAGGCTTGCTATTTTATGTTCATTCTAAGGCCAACATCAAGCAAATGGATGGGTGGGCATGTGTTATCTCTTCAGTCATTTAAGGCACTGGACCAAGGCAACGCAGACAACCTCACATTCTGATATACTCACGTGGGCTGGGCCTACGAGAATGGATTTAGTCTTACCGGGCAGGACCTGCCCTGATCGTATGCACCTCGTTGTGGCTAGGGCCTTTTTTGTAAAAAATTTAACATGTGTTTTTTTAGTGGATCCAATAAACCATATCATTCGAATATTTTTCATTAAACATTTAAATGTAAAAAAGTATTTTTAAATAATTTTTTCTATATAAAACAATAATTAATTGCTGAGTTCGGACAAAATTTTAAAGTCACTTTCAAGTTAAAATATTTTGCTTTCATACACAACCATTTTTTTTTTACTTTATATTAAAAAATGTTTTTACTGATGTATTTTATGCCTTTATCGGACTCATCAGAAGACGAGTGCCAAGATTAAAAAAAAAAAAAAAAAGTTTGACTGCACTGAGATACATGCATTGAGACATATCATGTGACTAATCTTCAGGGCATAAGTATATCTCTTAATCTATACACACCAGATCAGTTCAATAGAGAGTGACCCTTTAAAGTTGAGCGTGAATGGAACAAAAGAACGTCTTGAAGCGAGTTCTTAACCTATCAGACCATTTGCTTCTCCTTTGAGAATAGATGATTACCTAATGATTCATTTTAAAGCCATAAACATTAAGATGATACTGGCAATCTATAATTCATCATGTCTTGGGCTCGCACTGGTGGGATAGGCAGCTTGCTGATTTTAAGCCTGACAAATAGACGGGTTGAAGCAGCTACAAGTCCTTGAGCTGGGCTCGAATCTCAGTGAAGTGAAAGCCAGCAGGCCACGAGGTCCAGCTAAGAACTTCAGTGAGTGCAAGTCTCGCCGAGCATAGTAGTTTTCATCATCTACTTGGCCTAAGAATAATCTTTATTAGTATGATTTAGTAAGAGAAATGATAAAGTGAGGATGACGGTATGGTAAATTTTAAATGCAGTCCACTTTTAATTAAAGAAAATATCTGAACTTTAATATTTTTTTCATAATCAAGAAAAATATATTAAGATGATAAAATGGTTGTACAATTGAATTACAAAGGTCTTAGACACTTAGACCCAAAACGATGATAACATACAGAAAACTACATATTTAACTTTGATAAACTCACAAAAACATTTCAAAGGCCTTCTCACAATCAATCACAATAGTATTTATATCCAACTTTGTATAGAAATCTAGTGACTCTATTGACTGTTCGCTTGACATGATGAAACAACACCTCTGAACTTACACATAGGCTTTTAATTTCTCTTACCACTGTCATCGATCACTATTAGAAGATTTTTTTTCCCTTACCTATTTTATGGCGTTTACCGAGTCTCCAGTTTTTTTCAACCTTCAGTCTTCCCCAATATCTCAACATTTTTTTGTGATTATTAGTGGACTTCAATATCTATAATTCATGAGAACTATTGAACTATAATGTCTGATGAATTAAAAGACTCATCTTAATCCAATAGGAACCCTGACCTTTGAGTACCTGATTTTACAATGCAATAGCCACCAAACCCAAGAAAATAGTATACATGTTCCTGTCGCATCCATTTGTATATTTTAAATAAAGCTCAAGACAAGCTTTTGATTGATAACCGTTGGTACACGCGCGAATTGGAGGAGAGGGAGAAGAAGGAAACAGAGTATGAAAGCCCTGATAAGCCTCTCTTCGCCCGTTCCCTTCCATTCCCAATCCAATTTCAAAGCCAACCGCCAATCGCAGCACCTGGGCGTCGACAAATACGAGAGAAATGCGACTAGGTATTGGGATAATTTCTACAAGCGTCATCAAGATAAGGTCCAATATTCGAATTCCCTTCTTCCCTTTATAATTACCACAAATCATACTCATTTATATATGTACTCGGTTTCTTTTCTAACAGTTCTTCAAGGACCGTCACTACCTCGAAAAGGATTGGGGTTTCTATTTCTCCGGCACTGGCATTGGTTGCCAATCCTACAAAGAGAAGGTTGTATTGGAGGTAGGGTCTGCTCGCCCATTCACATTTTTTTTTTCCTTTTTCTTCTCTCCATGTAGTTACAATCAGTACGGACTGAATAAAATTCTCAACTCTCTTTGTGATATTGATTTTTCTTTGAAATGTGATGGTTTCGTGATCATACTCTTCTTATGTCTTTATCCCATCTAATTGGGTCATCTCTTGACCAAATGTGACAATGCTAGGTTGGTTGTGGAGCTGGCAATACAATCTTTCCACTCGTTTCGGCATTTCCCAATCTTTTTGTTCATGCTTGTGATTTCTCGCAGCATGCGATTGCACTTGTCAGGGTCAGTCCTTCCACTACTGTTTCATTTTCAAAAGGCTCCAGTTGTGTTTTTTTTTTCTTCTAAATAATAGATATTGTAGAGAAGAAATCTGGAAGTTACTTTGGTTGTTATCTACTGAATTTGTCTGAATTCTTCTCACATTAGAATTGTCGAGGCTGCGTTTGGCTCATTGTCTATCTGAGGGCATAGACAAGATTAAGACAAATGCCTCAGCTTTTAAAATGACAATGAGTCAGGCACAGCTTAAATTCATGCAGGGACAAGCAGATTACAGAGCTGACCGAGTGAATGCATTCGTCTCTGATGTCACAGTGGATGATCTTAGTGAGACAATTTTGCCATCTTCAGTTGATGTTGTGACTCTGGTAGGGGCTAAACAATTGTCGTTATTATTGTTTTATTGGAATATATCTGCATTATTTCATTCTTCCCATTTATGTTCTTACTCTTGTTTTTTTTCCCTTCCACACTTGGCTGAGGAACTGGCCTTCAATGTATGTTATACATGTCACAATTGGCCTAAGTTCTTCATGATGGAAAATAGTTGTACCCTTAAATCTCTTTTTTCAATGCCACACTTCAGCTTATTTATTGTGGCTTGGTGGTGAATTTCTGCATCTTCATCATAATGATCCTGGCTATCTGTCATCTGATCTCTACAGTCCAAACCATCTTAAAACAACTTTTCAAGATCTTTTAATCCACTGATCTATTTTAAAGGTATCTGAACAACCTTTCGTGTTCTTTTCATCTATTGGGCCTATCTTAAAGGTTCCATAATGCAATCATTCCCAGTTCAATCTTTTAATGTTACCTCACTGATCCATCCCACCATATGCATCTTTGTTGCCTGTGCTTTTTGGCCTCCCCATGTTGATATTGGCTATGTTTAAATCATATCCTTAGCTTGGCTCATGGTTGCATTTTAAGCATCTAAATATATCACACTGTCTCATTAGATTTTTTTCAATTTTAGCTAGTTCGTCCTCCTTAATCCTATAGTCACTAATATTGAATTCATTCTATTCGGTCTTTATTCTACTAAACTCAAAGCTTTCCTCACAATTGCAATTTATTGGTTAACAAATTTGTCTCATTACTTGGTACTATAGTCTGTGAATGGCATCGTTTATGGCATTTGTCTTTCTTAAAATGTATGACAATTTTCCTTTGCGAGTTATATATCAACCTGTTCCTTTTATTGTTTTGCCCTTCTACATGAGTAACCACCTACCATATTGGCTAGATTTTTACACTATCTGCTGTTTCTCCAAGAAAAATGCCCTTGGTTCTGCAGAATATTAGAAAAGTTCTTAAGGTGAGTGTGCTACCTTGTATTGATTGAGATATTTGCTTCATTCATTTGTTTTTAATGTGTTTGACTCATCTATCAGACTATGGTATGATGTTTTTCATGCATGTTGCAGCCAAATGGCTATGTGCTTCTCCGTGATTATGCAATTGGGGATTTTGCTCAGGTTAGTCTCCATCCATCACTTATTTTTTAATTATTTTCTTGTGATTTTTTTTCCTTGTGAAATGGTGACTGCAACTCAAATATGCAATCTGTGGTTGAAACACTGGTCACTACCAACTGTGCTACAAGCTCTTCTCATCTGCCTCTCACATATTGGTTTTTCATTTTTATCTGTAACAACCTAATTTGTTTGTGAGGATCACTGAGATGGAAAACTAGATGTAACTCATATTGTGCATCATTTCGGATAGTGCAGCAATTATGTCTTGGGAGTTGCTAATGCCAGAAGACCTTAAGATGTCCTGGGGCCTTTTTTTTTAAAAAAATTGCCCACAACCTCTTTTGGGTAGAATACTCACAACCTTTAAGGATGCAAAATAAACGCTTAGGCAAATGTATGAAAGCTCAGATTAGAGATCCAAGTAAAGGAGGAGAGTAAATGGAATTCATTGCATCCCTTGTGAAGGAGGTGGTTTGGTTGTGTACGAGAGGAGAGGCGATTGTACCTGCCTTTGTTTGTTCCAGAATATTAGGACATGGATAGAATTTCAAAAAAAGACTATGGGATGTGGATGAAACGTTGGAAATATGAAACAGCATTGGACGAATAAAGAAGGCTTTTGTTCTTTGTATTTGCTTTTGTAACTTTTTTATTATTATTTTCAAAAAACAAAAACAAAAATCAAACACCTTTGTTTTTTCCAGTGTGTCTATCAAACACCAAAATTGATAGAGTTTGAATAGCTGTTTGTAAGCCTGCTTGATAGAGTTTGAATAGCTGTTTGTAGGCCTGATTGGCCTCTGTTTCTTGTACGTCTACATTTTTCTATTTCTCAAAAAAAAAAAAAAAATCCCCAAATAACATCTTTATGGAAAAAATATGTTATCCGTGTTATTTGTTTCACATTTTCCCCATGTTAGTACTTTATAAAGTGATCCCTTTTAATTTATAGGAGAGACTCACTGAAAAGAATCAGTTGATAAGTGAGAATTTCTATTTCAGGGGTGATGGCACTGTAAGTTTTTGTTCCAAACATAATAACTTCATGCATCATATTCTCTTAATGAACCAATACTTATAAACCTTCATTTTTATTCTAGTGTGCATTTTATTTTTCTGGAGACTTCTTATCAGCCTTGTTCAAAATGAATGGCTTTAGCACTATGGAACTTGGCGTGTACTACAAGGAAATTGAAAACCATTCTCAGCAAATAGTCATGTCTCGGTATGTCTAAATTTGGTTGCAAAATTCAAAAGTTTACCTTTAATTGTTTTTTAAAGCCTTTTGTTTGTATTTGAATTTGAATCCCATATGGATGGCTGAAATGCCTATTATTGTCTTAAATAGAAGTCTATTTGTTCACCATAGCCTAAGTGTAGAAGATGTTCTAGCAAAATGCTTGGTTCACATTCTCAGTATTTGAGAAGATAAATGTTCAAGCAACATGCTTGGTACAGATTCTCAGTTTTTGATACTTCCCAGAAAAGGCCCTTATCAAGAACAGTTCTTATTTATCAGTGTTACAACCATGATGGCTCCCAATCGATGACTCTCAAACACTCCACAGAAACCATGTGCATGACAGACATGAATAATTTGCCCAAGTTCTGCAAGTGTGCTATCCAAACACCTCAGTCAACACTCAACACATTGCAGTCGTTTCCTTCATTTTAATGCAAGTGCCAAGAATGAAGTGACAAAAAGTTTTATTCAGAATTCTCTACATGAGTAGCTCCTAGGTGATTATGTACATCAGTTGCGTGTTTTCAATTTACATAATTAGTTCTTTTCTTTTTAATAATCGAAAGATCCAGATAAAAAGAGTCAACGAGGGCAAACTTTGTATTCTAGTTGTCGGTTTGAAACATTAGGACTAAATGAAGTTGCAGTACCATTTGCATGAACTTGATTTTCATTGCAAAATGGAACATTAAATGTTTAGTAAATGAATGAGTTTTCCTTCAATACGCTTGTTTGTGTAACTTCGAATATCATTGACGCACACCAATTTTATTGCGGTGGAATTGGAATTTCTTTTGACAAGCACAAAATGATTTGATACACTTATGATTAACATAACTAGAGAGATGACAAGATGGGGAGATTACTTTAATATGTAAATGGCCTCTCTTAGTTTACACCCCTTCCCTTCTCCCCTTGAGGATGGAACCTTAGAGGTAAAGCCAGGTATACTACCTGAAGATCTCCATGAAGAAAAGCATTTTCTGGGGGCTTTCACTTGTTTGATATGTCTGGTTCTTGCTCATTGTAGTATGTTAGTTGTTTCTTGTTTTCTAGTTTAATCGTGTTAAACCTCACAGCTGTTATCTTTTGTACTTCTCTTTTTCAATAAATTTTTTATGCTACCTCTCAAAAAAAAAAAAAAACGTTTTCTGCATCTAGTGATAAAGCAGCCATGAATGTTTGTTGTAATCGGAAGAAGCACAAAATTTAGTTTTGCATCTAGAACAAACATTTCTTGGTAAAAATAGCTTTGTGAATCTGTTGGCCACAAATTATTCCTTGTATCTATCATAGACAAGAAAACTTCCTTAGTAGTTCAAAACAAAATATACCATCTTACAAAATTCATTAATGGTAATTCTGCATGCAGAGGTAAAACCGTGAAAACATTACAAGAAAGCTGAAAATGCATGATGGTTAGAGCTCGTAGTGTTGCTGATTTCTTCTTACTGTAAAACCTTAGAGCACATTTATGCAATGACAAAATCCTTAAATTTTAAAATCCTCAATGATTTTCTTTTCTGAGGATACTAGCTCTAAGAGTTGATATCTCCACATTTTAAAATTTTATATTTGGTGTGACAACATCGAATCCTTAATCAAGACTCAAGAGTACACAATGATAAGTTGAGTTCAATTTGTGTCGAGTTGACCAACCTTCTATTCTAAAGTCTTAACCACCCAAACCTAGACATTACTTAAATTTGGTTGAATCACATATTAAATGATCAATGAGGTTCAATTTGAATTTGGAGTAAACCAACAAATAAAATAAAAAGTTACTACAAATGAAACCTAACTCTTGACTAGCCAAGCTCAAATAGATGGCCACTTTTAACAAATCCAGCCCCTGCCAAACATCAATGCCAAATGCCCTCTTTGAAGTGGAAGAAGAAAAAGTTCCCTTCAAAACAAACCAGAAAGGAATATGGGAAGAGGCCCAGGGAAGGATTTTCTCGTCTCTCAGATTGAGGTTGAGAGCAAGAGATGTCCAGCAAGCTTTTGTCTCTCAGATTGAGATCTAGAGCAAGAGATTTCCAGCAACCCTCTCTATTCAAACACATCTCTCATGTGATGGAACACTTACTCGTCCGTGTTTCCACGAGCATATGTAATATTGGGTTTTAACTCCTTGGGGATGGGGTGGGATGACATATATGAGAATTTTGGATCTCTAGTGATTTTGAAATTTATGAATTTGTGTTCCACCAGAGAATATCAATATATCAAGGATTTAGATTTTTAAATTCATGCATTTATTGTGCATTATGTGCCCTTCAAGTCTCTCTCTCTCTCCCTCTCTCTCTCTCTCTCCACAACCTTTTGGTGTAACAACAAGCAATTCACCATCTGTGCATATTACCATTTGGGGGGAAAAAGCACAAATTGTTAAACTGGATCTTCTTTGAAAATACTTATCTACTTTTGGACTATCCATATAAAAAAAAGGCATACAAATTCTTGAAATTGAATCCTGCCATACTTAATATTACCTCTTGAAAAGAAAATATAGATCTGCTCAGATATTGTTTACTCTCTTTTCGAACTTGGGAGTGGGTTATGGTCTACTGTGGTTTGTCACATGTATTCTGTATTTGTTCTTTAGGCGTTGGATACGAGGCGTATTCTGCAGCCTTGATCACTTTGATCCTCATCCTGCGCTTCTTCCAAAACAAGATGTTGACTTGGTCTATTCCAAAACATGAAGCAGCTGCAATACAGGTTTAATTCACTGAAGATCTTGTTGCATTTGATTGTCTGGTGAAGAATTAACTCTTAGATGTTAACCTTATGCAAAACTCTCCATTTAACTTGGTTGCTGCTGATTTGATGGTGGAACTCTGGTAGCTTGTCAGGGACAAGTTGTCAATTGTTGTGTCTTATAGCTATAAACTTTCATGGTGCAGGAGATGATAACAGTGCCTGATTCTTTCTATGGCAATCCTGCCAGTTGGGACGACTTGTGCAATCTACCATGTTTGATATGAGTCATATCTGAGCAGGGGAAGCAGAACACTGTCGGTAGCCCAATTAATTCACTCAAATGTCTTAATATTGTATTGTTATTGGAAAGAAATGCTACATCAGTGATCCCTAACATCTAGGTTTTGCTCCATCAAGCAATGCATGAACTTTTTTTTCGACGTTTGATAGATGAAATCACTGAACCAGAGGTCCCAGGTTCTTTGGCTGGCTCTTTGGCTCAACTTGTAGGCTCTTTGGCTCGGGACTAGAGGTCTCAAGTTTGATTCCCCCAGTCACTTGATGCCCGTGGCTTGCAGGGCGCTGCATGTATCCAGAATTTTACCCAACACCCTCATACTCGGGGAGAAGTGGGAGTCTTGGTTTTCTCCTTTATTAAAAAAAAAATGCATGATTGACCTTGCCTTCAATTAAGAGGACTGCATCCTTCCCTGTTACGGCTGATGGATTGCATAATTCCCTGTTAAGACTGAAGGACTGCATTTTCCTCTGTTAAGAATGAATGAAGCCATGGTGTGGAAGATTAAAAAATGTGGCTTGCTTATCATAAACCATATCATCAGTCATTATACAATCTAATATTTTCTTCTTTTTATCCCTTTCCTCCATGTTTTTAAAGGTCACATTCTCCTCCTAGTGCCTTCGATATGTATTCTCTCTACCTATATCCATTATTTTACAAAAATTGACACTTATCCAAACCAACGCATAACTTGATGGGGCAGTCATCTTGGTCATCATACTCCTAGGTCTTTTTTTTTCTCACTAGATCAATCAATCAGAGAGGTCCTAGAGGCCTTTAAAAAAATCCCCTTGAGTGTTGTATTTTCTTCTCAGTCATCTATTTCTAGGCCCTTTTTCCGCTTGACCACTTTGATCTCTTACTTGGAGATCTAAATTGAAGGGCTAGACAGTGAAACAATAGCTTCACAATTATTAGGAATCAGGTCCCTCAGCATGCACTTTCAGATATGAATAATTAATTCCCAAAAATTCAGGCTGTTTTACGCCACAGGGCCGTGATGTTGCATAATTTCCTCAGGTCTTAAGTTTGTAAAAATATTCAATTTTTAACATTTTCTGACATTTGAAATGAGAAAACAATCCACTCAATTAGTGGCTGGGAAATGTAGTCACCCGATGCCCATTGCAAGGGGTTGCGTGCATCCGTAGTTTTATCCAATGCCCTTGTACTCAGAAAGAGATGGAGGTGTTGAGTTTCTTCGTCATAAAAAACTAGTGACGTGAAAAAATCGAATTTTAAGAAAAGGTAGCTACTGCTCACTTTAACAGATAAACCATAAACGTCAAGATCTAAGCTACTAAGCTGCCATAATTTTATAAGAAACTTAATGTAATGCTGTTGCTGACGATGGAATTAGAAGCATCAATGATGATTACAACTACGATGCTTGTTGTTTATTGATGACAAAACCATAAGTTGATTGGTGACGGATTCTGAGATGAAGCCATAATAATGGTTAGACCAGGGGTGCAAATAGTGGCCGATACGCATCGTATCGGCCAATACACAGATATTACGGCCGTTTCATATCATCCGATATCACGATATTGGCTGTTTTTTTAAGAAAAAAAAGAGAAGAGAGAATAATATCGACCGACATATAGTATGCACCCCTGGGTAAGACCGTCATTGAATCATCAAACAATGGCCTGTGAACATATCATCATTATTCAATTTCTTGGCCCTCATTGATTTTATCTTCCATCTCATCTTTTCAGTATTAGCTGATCTCCATCTCCTTATTCCACTTCTTCAATTTTACTTTCAATATTTGCAACATTTTTGAGTAACCAAAACTAGCCCACCCCTGAACTTGAAATTGTTCCTACCATCTGTTAACTAGGTCCATAAACCCCACATGTTCCAACCAAGCGTTGTTAAACCAAAATAGTTTAGGACCCCAATTAACCTTACACATGCTTAGAAGCAGGCCGATATGCCGATATCACGGCCGTATCATATCAGCTGATATCACAATATCGGCCTATATCGGTCGTTTTTGTAAAAAAAAAAAGAGGAGAGAGAAAAATATCGGCCGATACCTAATTTTAAACTCTTGCGTACTGGATAGTGATTTGACCACTTATTTGGAAATGTTTTTATTTTGAAATCTTTTAAGGTTTCTATTAATTGGTGCGAAGGTAGGAATCTATCAAGACGGTAAATAATAACCCGTTTTTCTTGATGATTGGACCTAGCAATCCTTCTACAAATATATAAGGGAGAATTGTCATATATATGTGTGTGTGTGTGTGTGTTGGGAGAGGGTGGGGTTTGAAAGACTTTGACTTGTTTATGATGTCTATAAAATTTCTACATTAATTTGATAAGAGAAGCTATGTTTTTTAAGACTTTCAAAATTTTGTATTTATCTATGGTGAAAATTCATCAAGTTAGATCAATAAACTTTAAAAGTCAAATTGATATAAAATAGAATAAATATACAATTCTTGGAGAGTAAGTGGATGTGAGCGGGAATTTATCATTTGATTCACTATGGACTCCACAATCCAAAGTTTACACTAAAGTGCATGTAAATATATATATAAACGCCAGGCGCTATTGGCAACCAGAAGGGTTCTTATGTGAGGCCCACTTAATATCCAATCCTATCTATTTTTATTTTTTTTCTTGAAATTTAGATCCAACCGTTTTTATAATTTGTGTCTGATGCATCTTCGCCATTGAATTAAACATGATAGATCAAATCCAATATCTTGTTTCAATCTTAAAAGAAATCTTAAAAGAATCAATAACTAATGGTAATAAGTTTCTGCAGGAGAACATTCGATCAAATCTAACACATCACCCATTTTAAATGTTTTTGTCATTCCAAAGTGGAACAACATGCAAAACTCTTAAAAGTTGGAGAACTCTTCTATGCGAAGAACGCAACTGTAGTATTTTTGGATGAAAACTTCAAAAACTTTTGAAAAGATAGTGTTTTGAAGGACCCAACTCAGTCCCACATTATAAGAAAATAATGCATTCTTTTCTTTCCACTTGTCATTAAGATATTAGATTTACTCTTTCTTTAGAGGAATATGTATTATTCCGGTTCGATGCAATTCATTTTGAATGCTTTGCTGTCCATAACAGCACAGATAAAAAGATATATATAGAGAGAGAGAGAGAGATCTTGATTGCCATCTTTTCAAAATAATTAGGAAACAGAGTCCCATGGTAACGTAAAGGCATGGAAGCTCCTATTTCTCTTGCGTTGAGCATTCTTGAAATCGTCATAGATGATACTTAAAGAGGCATCCAGTAAACGAAAAGCACGTCACGCTTTTGTTGGGTGTCTGTTATCTAACTTCTTCCACGGTTGCTGCTGTGAAAACGATATAGATATTGAGAATCTTATAATATTGAGTAGGGACGAAATCGGGTCGGGTTTTTTAAAATCCAATTCGGTCCGAGTTACTAATATATGAAATTGGATCCGACTCGATCCGAATGTTTTACCCGGACGTCTTGACTCGACCCGACCCAAATTATAACCCGACTCAACCTGAAACCCGACCCGACCCGCATTTTGACCCTACTTTAGCCTACTTTTTACCACGTCGGGTTGGGTTTGATCGGGTCGAGTCAGGTTAACTTAAAAATCTCTCAACTCAACCCGACCTGAATTCAATGCGGGTTTCTGACTTCTCAACCCGAGCTGACCTGCTGACCTGACTTTCATAACCCGACCCGCATGATTTTCTGGTAGGGTCATGTGGGTTCGGGCCAAAACCCGACCCGAGTTTCACCCCTAATATTGAGAATCTAAGAAATTGGTAGGTATATTAGCACTCGAAGTAGAATTTACTTTCAAAAATTAGTTGTTGAGAGGAAGGTATCTTTTAAGTGTTATAGTAATTGATTTCTCAAATTAAGCAATGTACTCTTTTGCCACTTTACATTCGCTCACACGAAGTTGCTCGCTCTCCCTTGCATATAGCAGTTGCACGTGAAATTTACTCTAATACCATGTTACAAAACCATAACTTGATAATAAAAGAAAAGCACGTCACGCTTTTGTTGGGTGTCTGTTATCTGACTTGTTCCACGGTTGCTGCTGTGAAAACGATATAGATATTGAGAATCTTATAATATTGAGTAGGGACGAAATCGGGTCGGGTTTTTTAAAATCCAATTCGGTCAGAGTTACTTATATATAAAACTCGATCCGGCTCGACCCGAATGTTTTACCCGGACGTCTTGACCAGACCCGATCCGAATTATAATCCGACTCAACTTGAAACCCGACCCGAATTATAATCCGACTCAACCTGAAATCCGACCCGACCTGCATTTTGAACCTACTTTAGCCTACTTTTTACCGGGTCGGATCGAGTCAGGTTAACTTAAAAATCTCTCAACCCAACCCGACCTGAATTCAATGTGGGTTTCTGACTTCTCAACCTGAGCCGACCAGCTAACCCGACTTTCATAACCCGATCCACATGATTTTCGGGTCAGGTCATGAGGGTTCGGGCCAAAACCCGACCCGAGTTTCACCCCTAATATTGAGAATCTAAGAAATTGGCAGGTATATTAGCACTCGAAGTAGAATTTACTTTCAAAAGTTAGTTGTTGAGAGGAAGGTATCTTTTAAGTGTTATAGTAATTGATTTCTCAAATTAAGTGATGTACTCTTTTGCCACTTTACATTCGCTCACACGAAGTTGCCCGCCCTCCCTTACATATACCAGCTATACGTGGAATTTACTCTAAACCATGTTAGAAAACCATAACTTGATAACATTCATAAAATAGAGCTCTCTCTTAAAAATTAATCATTGAGAGGAGGGCATTTTAAGATATAGAGTAATTGATTTCTCAAATTAAACTGTTTCATTCATCACTTAATGGGTGAAAAAAAATATAACGATGTTCCTTGTTATTATAAATATGAGTTTCTTTTAGGGTGCCCATCTTAACACGGGTGTTATCTTTTAGGAGGCATTTGTTTTAATGAACTTTTCATTTTGCCCCTTATCCATCTATAGAAATCAATTCATTTTTCAGTGAATCGGTTCACTTATCGGTGCACTAGACATGTGCACCGACTGGATCACTTGGAATTCGGCACCGATTTCTTGAGAGTTCAAATCGGTGCACCGACCGGATCATTTTACACATAAATCGGTTCACTAAAAAAGTGAGCCAATTTCTGCAGATGAAGACAAAGTGGGAAATCCGAAAAATCCATGTCTACTAAAAGAGTATGCCCGTGTTAGGATGGGCACCTTATTTTATTATCAAATTTGAAAAGCGATTGAAGCAGCTGTTATCATTCATTTACATTTTGACGAAGGATAAAGAAGATAAAGAGGAGAGATTTTGATGCCTTGATGCATGATTTTGCACCATAGTAAATCTCCCACAGGCATAAACTGTCCAACACTGGTTGGCTACCCACATAAAATAAGCCCATAATTTTCGACTTTTCTCTTAAATGGAAGCCGTTTCCATCATAATATTCCATACCAAAGGAGGAAGGAGAGAAAAAATGGCATTATGCTGCCACTGAATAAGGGTGGAATGGGCTTAGATTCTCGTTTAGAGTTACTAGATGCATTGGAATGAGTAATGGATGAGGCTGGAATAAATGGGTTTTTTTGTTATTCTCTTTTAAAATTTTAATAAGAAAGACCAATTAGAGTCACAACTTCATTTATTCCATTCAACGACAGATGCAAGAATTCAACATCCCTTCCTCCTAAATTCTATATAAGGCTCACAAGCCCATTGCTCCTTCCAGTAGGGTTTTTAGTTTTGAATGAATAGCTAGCTCTGTAGAGGAAGATGTCTCTTCTGCTTCAGAAAAGGGCAAAGGAGAAGACGACATGAGGGTTTGTTGGTGTGTAAGTTTGGTGACAGAAGAGAGTGAGCATACATGGTTTTTCTTGCATGGATTTCATGCTTGAAGTTATGTGTGCTCACTCTCTCTCTGTCACACACCTGCCTACTTCCACATTTTATAGCTTTTTGCTTTTTTCTACTGTTGAATATACATGCATGCTTGCTTGCATGTGGATTGTTTGTGTGTAAAACTAGATTATGTTAGCACAATGGCTCAAAATGTTATTTAATTTGTGTTAATTTTATTTTAATTCATTTATTAATAACCCATTTATCTTTTATTTGTTAATTCCATCATCAAAGCTGCATTTGGACAGGAAGAAAGTTTTTTTTTTTAACATAATTCCTTTAAGGATGAGTGAGGAGGAGGGTATTGGAAGAAATCAAATTTAAGTTTGAGGGAGAAAATACTTCTAACAAATATCAGGGGAAAAATGGTAACCCATTGCACTCCTCTTCTTCTCCCTCATCCAAACACAGCCTAAGAATACAAGATTGACACGTATTAAGAATTCTAATCGTGTTCAAAACGTAGTTGGATAGTTGGATTTATTTTTATATTTGATTTGGTTTCTCTATTTAAAGAGGGGTTTTTTTTTTTTTAATTTACGTGTGGAAAACCGTCGGATACCCAGCTTAAAACTTCTACGACTGATCCCACTACTTCTAAAACACACCAAAGTTAAGTCATAGAAGCTCGAATCTATAACGGAAGGCAACCGATTGAACTACACTATGTGAGTATTTATAGAGTTTTCTCAGGTGAAGGAACACTCATAGTATCCTCTCTAGACTCTGACCATCTGGATCTAGAGATTGCCATCGTTCTAACCTGTTAATCAAACGCTTTTGATCTTTCAGATGGAAGGGTGACATTCGATACTAGTTTTTGTCCCTCTTTGGATACATCGAAATACACCAAATAGCTTTATGAATTTTCTCAGTCTAAATTTTCTGGGAGTTACCTTGTTGTACACGTAGAACCAAAGATTGTGTAAACATATGTGGTTTTTGAAGAGAAGAAGAAAAACATAGCTTTGTTTAAATTTAAAAAATATATTTAAATTATTATTTATATGTGTGTACATATTTGTAAATTAACATTGGAATATATATTAGCTACCTCATAACTATTAAAAGAAAAAAATGCGTAAGAACGTTAAATTTCAAGAAATAATTTAAAGTTATTAAAATTGTGAGAATTTATAAACCATGGTTTCTAAGATTGAACTCAGTGATTTTTATAGCTTTTTATATTTATATTCAGATCTTTCAATAAGCTATCAAGTAGAGTGAAAGTGATTCTCATATAAGATAAAAGATATTATAATTTTAAAATAATCAACACTTGAGGAGTCTAAAAAATATGACTTGGTTATTTGGAGATTATATTCATGGATGAAAAAATCTGCTCAAAGGATCCTTCATATGAGGCTAAGTTGGACCCAACATTGGATCTAAAAGTTTAGAGAATAAAAAATAATTTGAATCACCGAAATGTAGATAGCTTAAAAATGATTTATACTATTAAATGGAGATGATTTTTTCAGATCCTATACTCAATTAAAGTTGGTGAGTGCTCATTATTGCAATTTCAAGATTGTGTTCAAAACTATAGGCGTTAGATAGATAGTCGGCCATATAATAAAAACATGCCAAATTCAAATGTCGTCAATTTTTAGTCAGTTGCTCTTAACGATTAATATTACCATACATTTTTTTTTTTAAATACTTGGTGATATAAGATAGAGTGACTAAAACTTGATTTTAGTGTCGAAATTTGGTTCACTATTAGCTCACAAAATCTATTTTTAATTCATATAATTGGTTCTTTATATAAAATCAATACAAATTAAGAAAACAGGTAAAAGATGGAGGTGCAACATTATTTAAAAGTATCATATATACATATAAAGAGTATTGGAGAATTTGGGTCCTCCCGAAAAGTCTCTTTTTTATTGTAGGGTAAATAGTAATGGATATTTTTGTTAAAATTAAAAATTAATTTAATAAATAAATTAGTTGCTTTCTAAAACTTTGTCTTGAATTATTTGAGTATTGAGTAGTTAATGAACGATTTAGATGATCTGCTCTTCGTTCCTTTCATTGCTAGTTGCATGAATAATGTGGGAAAAAGTGAGGTTTTTCATCCATTTCTTGCCCATTTTTGTTGGATAGACTTACTATACATTTATTTATTCAGTTTTTCTCGGAAAATTTTGATTTTCTTTACTAGAAACATAGATTCTAGTAATCAAATTTTCTTAAAAAAGTCAAAAATCTTTTCCATCGTAGCTCCTGAAGAATACTAGACCTTTTGAGACTTAACCAAATAAATTTTAAACATCTTGATCATATACACAATTGATTTGATCTATTTATTGAATTGGTTGACGTGGTCTATTTAAACTTAAAAATTCAAAAAAAAATATTTAAATTAATATAGGGCTCTGGTCTCTTTTTTGACCTAAAATGACAGGTCCAAATCAGAATTCAGACTGAGTCAGGCCTAGTAGGTGACCCTAAATTCCAAATATGAGGAATGACTTATAAAATAATTTTTTATTTAATTAACATTTTGTATAAATATAAGATTAAGATCTGTAGAATAAATATAAAAGATTTCTATTTTAATCCTAAATAAGCATGAACTTGAATAAGCTCCGGCAAGAGAGTTTGATTAATTCAGATTAACTCGACATTGAGCCAAGACTCGAACTCTTTAATTGAAATTTGGGCTAAGCTTAGTGAAGCTCGAGTTGTAGCCATAGTTTAAAGACGCGTCAGTCCGAATCAGGGGTATAAAACTCAATTGATATGGTGTGTATCGACTGTATTAACAAATATCGGACGATACGACCGAGATCGCATCGGAATCGGTCGATACACCGAGATTTAAAAAATAAATTACGACAGAGATATTCCGAGATATCGATATATCTCGCTAAGTCCGATTTTTTTACGATTGCCCCAGTTTGACTAGAATAGAGCTGCCCCCTCTCTTTCGCGCGCGCGCGTTGGAAACTTGGAATGGAGGAAGATGAAGGGAAAGGGGAAGGAGAGGTTTATGAAGAGGTGTGGAGCTGGGGAGCCGGCTCGGACGGGCAACTGGGGACGGGCAGCGTCGACGACCAGCTTCTCCCTCAGCTTCTTGTCTTTCCTTCTACTGCCCACCCCATCTCTCAAATTGCTTGTGGCGGTGCCCATGCCATTGCCCTCACCGGTATATCTTCCTCTTTCTCTCTCTCTCTCTACATGCTTTGCCAGTTTCCACTAGCCAGCAAACAAAGGTTTTTGTTGCATAGTGCATGTCATTGACGAATGGTAATACAGTGTACCCATTAAGTGTTTGCAAAAATGCCTCACATCATCTTATGTTAGGGAAAGCAGAAGCGGAGAAATTATTTGAGTGTGGTCTATACGTGTAGTGATTGTTTGCGGCTGTCAACACTCACTGGCGAAGACGGGGATAGGAGCACTTAGATGCCTCAAAAGTTAGTTTAGTTAAACGATCATAGCTATGGTTTTTAAGGCCCCATACACGAGTATGGAAATTTTTGGAGACATGATGATGCAGGCCTAGGGTCGAATTTATTCTAGATCTTAATTTTAAAAGATTGGAAATTTTGCAGAAACGGAAAATTAAAAGAGATAAATGAATAACTGAAATTATATTCTTAATCTAAAATCCATAGACGCAATTGAACCATCAAATCACCGGTACTTACTTGCAAGTAGAAGTCTGGATCGCAGTCCAACTTCAAGTCCGAAGCCCGATATGCACTGCACTCAACTCCACGAGGCTTTTCAAAAATATATTTTATTCACTGAATGAAAATCGAAATTACATCTCAATTTATAGAAAAAATTCAATGAAAAGTCTAACTACCCTTTCCTAAAAATATCCTATGAAAATATAAGAAAAGCCTAGCATTGCTAAATAACTAAGATACATGTCCCAAAATAAATAATTGCTTTCCATGCTTCCAAAAGTCTCCACACGTTGGAGAGTTGTCCAAATCTTCAAAACGCGCCAATTCCATGCATTCGAACTGTTTTGGTTTATCTCCTACTTGCAAAAATCGTCCAAAGAGAGGAGATTTAGGGGAGAGAGAGAGAGAGAGAGAGAGAGAGAGAGAGAGAGAGAGAGAAAATAGGATGATACACGTTGGAAGAGATTTGGGATTAGGAATAAACGTGGTTTTGGAGAGGAAACATTGGGATGGGACTGCCAATATGCATGGAATAAGGCTTTGGGTAATTGGGTAGGATTTTGGGACATTTAGGAATTTATTTGGGTCACTTGGGTTGGACTTAAGGTCCTATAGGGTGTGGGGTCCCCATCTGTTGATCTAATTGTAAATGAGTCCTAATGTTTCAGATATTGTAATTTTTTTCTTCACATTGAAAGAAAATTGCAATTACATCCATGCTATCTCAATACACACAGTGTTTTAGTGTTGGGACTATTAATTTTGCAAGGCCTATTGGGCCAGTGGCAATACATGGGGATGGGTGGCTTGTGAGAGGGACGACAACTAGATAGTGTATGAAATTTAGCTCTCGTCCGACAACAGGATCCTTGTCATATGGGCCGTCAAAAAAAATTGCAATGGTTCTCGAATACAACTTATGCATGACATGGAAGATTTACAACATAATCTTTATTGCTTAGAATTGTTGAGAAGAGCATTTAGTGCCGATATAAGCCCTTGTAAGTAGTAGATTTGCGTACACATGTTTTTGTGTCCCATTATTCTTTGCACTTAACAAATTTTATTTGTACCTTCTTTCTCTTTACTCTAAAAATTCTAGCAATCAATTTGGTGCTAATACCTTTCCAAGTTACTTCTGGACGACTTCATTAGATATTATTGGCAATGGCTGTGCATCAGTGCATTTAAAGGCATTCTTTTTTAATTTCTACAGGTAGTAGAGTACTGACATGGGGGAGAGGCTCTTGTGGTCAACTTGGTCATGGATATCTTGGGAACTGCTTAAAACCAAAGGCTGTAGAGTTTTTTGACAGAATTGTTATTCGTAATGTTTCTGCTGGATGGAATCACTCTGGATTTGTTTCAGGTTTTTCTTAGTCCCAGAATAGTTTTGTTTGTTTCATATAAAAATCAAGTGTTTCATGCATTTAGAATGAGCATAAATAAGAATCATATATTCATATTGCTAGTCAATGATCTTAGGAGAAATCCACCATTCCATGAAAATGAAATTCATCCATAATAGAAAGCTTTGTAGAGTGAAACCCTGCCTCAAGCATTACATGTGGATTTACATGTTGCTTCACCAGGCAGCAAAATAATTCTGGTTAAGGGATAAGTGGATTTCAGGTGCAGTTTATTCTGAGTATTTATATTAGTTAATGGCATTGCTGGACTTTTGCTATTGGCTGACTGCTATTTTTGAGGTTTGATTCAAGGCTCGATTGTTTGCACAGTGATAATTTGTTTAGAAAAGTGTTATTATGTTTGTAGGGCTATGCCCAAGATAGCTTTTTCCATTTTGTTTCAAGTGAAGGGGTTGTTTGGTGGAAGACCCATTCTTTCTTTTTACATGAAGTCATCTGTAGGCATGAGGCCTCTTGTTTCAGTTTTGTTGACGAGAAGCCATCTACAAGCAGTGAAGATTGTCTATGCTGCCTTTTTTTTTTTTTCGTGATATCAGCTCTCCTATTTTCAGTGATTTGGATTCTGGCAGTTTGATGTGATGTAATCCTTAGGATTGATTACGTGATTGATTTATTTCTTGTAATCTACAATTGTGTACTGATATAAATGATGATGATTACGTGTCATGAATCATATGTTCCAAGCCATTCATGTGTATGTGTTGAATGCAATGCTTATTTTCTTTGTGTTTAATCCCTTTTTGCTTGCCACGTCATGTGTGGAGAATAGTAACATGTGACTTGTATATGTGGCTCTATGCTAATTAGGTCCATTAGAATGGTTTGCTAGCTCTTCTTTCTCTTATGAAGTGGGTCCATTAATGTTGGTTCTTCTTTCTCTAATTATATCTAAGAAAAAATAAAGGCATACTAGCTGTGAGGTGGTGGTAGTTGGGATTGTAAAGAAGGGTCCATATTATGATTGTTGAATTAATGTGCGTAAGCTATTGCAGTTCCAGTGTTGAAATGACCACCAGCCTCTTTAGTGGCTTTTTGGAATAAGATCATTAATATCGTTCAAAAAAAATTTATAGACGGCAGTGAATTATGCCCTTTCCTTGTACCATGCATTACCGGGCAATTATTTAAACCAGCATGTAATGGTATAGCATTTGTTTTTCTTCTTCAGAGTGATGACAGTGATTTGCATTTCCTGGTTATCATTGTTGTTTTATTTTTTATTTTTCCCTTTTCCTTTTTCAGATTCAGGTTGCCTTTTTACTTGTGGAGATGGCTCGTTTGGTCAGCTTGGTCATGGTGATTATCAGTCACATTCATCCCCTGTCGAAGTCTCATTCTTTACTTCAAAGCATGTTGAGCAAATAGCGTGTGGCATGCGGCATTCACTTGTCCTATTAAAAGGTAGACATATGTGCGGGTGTTGGTTGAAATTATTTTCCTTTCAAATGTTTAGATGTTGAAATTATTAGGGACATCAAAATTTCTTTTTTCTTTATGTAACTTGGACTAGAGTATGTATCAATCTGGATCCATACATGTTTTAGATCCCTCTACAATTTATTTCATCGATATGTAAATATTTACTTAACTTCTGCCAGTTCACCATGATGAGGTGAGGATCTGAACACCTCACTCTTAAATTTAACCATTTATGATTATTGTAAAAGGAAAATTACTTTCGTATTGTGACTCGAACAACATCCTTCGAGGTAAGCACAATAAGCATCACCAATAATGCTATGAGCTTGTCCATAAGCATGTAGAATTTGATGAGGAAAGTACATCCTGGAGTTGCAAAGAAGTGTCAATAGCATCTACATTGTTAAGCATTGGTTGGAGTTACAAAGAAGTGTCAGAGATCTTGTGCTTCAATATCTAAATGTTTACTACTATGGATGCCCTGATCACAACCTAATATCAGCTCTTTATGACAAAAATATTGTGACAAGGTATGGGAATTATCATCGTTAAAGAAATTAACATGAGATATGATTATTAACATGAGATATGTAATTATTAAAAAAATGATCTGTGTAAGATCTATTAATCAATTGATTAACTGTTGTCCACTTCAAAATAAAATAAAAGTGATTCAACTGTTGCTTGACTTGGCCAACTCAGCTCAACACGAGAGTCAACTAGTCCATCAAGAATTTGACCTAGTCAAATCAAAACGTTGTTCCACTCATTACATGACCAAGTTGGCTCCACTTGGCTAGTCAACCTGGAAGTCACCTAATCAGAGGACTATGCTTTAGGCTATATTTGTCACAAAGATAATGAACTTAGTTTGAAAAAGTAGCTACTTTGTTTGGGACTCGCCTAAGTCAACTCAAGCCAATACATTCTGGGTGGCTGTCATGAAAATTAATTCTCCCACAGTTTCTGGTAAAATCAAGCCCCTTTTTCTGATTTTAACTTTGTTTGCTTGTGGTTAAAAATTGGAGATAAAAAAAAATTGATAATTTGTAGGTTTATATTCACGAAAAAGAACCATGTTTCACATATATTCTATAAATTAAACATAGTTGCAATTCACTTTTTGACCTCTTCGGTAGACCAAACAGGTTGAGTCAAACCTGGCTTTATAAGATAGAAAAATGAGCTCTGCTTATTTTTTATAGAACAAATTTTGGTGTCGCTGATTGCGGCATTATAACTAGGTTACATCGGTAATAGGTCATCTCCAGGCCATCTTGCAGGGCTTTATTCCATTTTGATCCTTCCGTCAACTTTAGATTTCACCTGAGTTGGATACCATTAAAAATTCATCCAAAGTTATTGCTTATGAAATGTCATCCAATATTGGTTAGCTTATGGAGATATTACTGAGTTTCACTTCAACACAGGTCCTTCTGGGGATTCAGTTTTTGGCTTTGGTTCTGGAAGGCGTGGACAACTGGGGATTGCTGTTGACAAGGGTAGGAAATCTATTTCTCATCCTCAAGCTGTTGATGGATTTAAAGATGGTGAGGTGATTGCTGTCAATGCAAATGGAGATCATAGTGCTGCATTGTGTGGTAACTTCTTTTACCTACTCTGGGATTATGTACCTGTAGTAGCAGAAAAGTTTCTTATATTCAACTACTGATCATGTGATGCATTTGCATCAGCTAATGGGCATTTGTACTTTTGGGGCAGAGGTTTTGTCCGTTCTTCAGATGGTTACATTCCTCAGGTTTTACCTTCACCATTGAAGTTTACTGAAGCAGCTCTTGGCTGGAATCATGCTTTACTTTTAACAGGTGGTATTCTTATTTCCTCAAACACTCTACTTAAAGAATGATGAATTGTAATTTAATGCCTTTTGATAATATCAGATGGTGGAGAAGTGTTTATGCTTGGTCAGATGCTTGGTGGTCAGGAAGCAAGCCTGGAGCAACAGATGCCTCCTTGTGATCATCCTCCATGTACTAGCTCTAGTGGTAAGATAGTCTGTTTCTGTAAAAAGTTCAGAAAGCTCCAAGCAATTAATCTACATAGCAAAAACTGAGCACCATAATCGTTCAAAAAAAAAAAACTCAGCTTCATAATCTCAATTTTCTTTTAGTAACCGCTTCATTTGGTGCCAGAGTAAAATATTCAGCATGTAGTCTGTTCCGGTATTTCATTCCATAAAGGTGGCACAGAGACAGAAAATATTCATTTCATGCACATTCAGATACTCATAAAATGATCCATGTTGTTATTACTTAGAGAAATAGGAATTCACGTGGAGAAGACAGAGAACAACACCAATTCACATAATTGAAGGACTATAAATAGAAGGCACAAAACGAGGAAGGCCTTTTTTTCCTCTTTTTTTTAAGGATAAGAGGAAGGCCTTCTAAAAATTGCATTGAGGGGATAAAGGACATGATTGATTTTGGCTGTGACATAGGATATAAATTTGATAGGTTAGAGTGGTGACATAGAACTCCAAAAGGAAACTCTAGATAGATGGTATTAGTAGCAATGATAGAAATGATGATTTTGCAAAATGGAGTATCATATCCATTTCTATAGTTGTATCTGCAGCATAGGCTACGTCTTTGTTTGCGTCAATATTTTGTATTTCATTTCTTCGTAGAGGAATGATATGTGCCAATTTAATGCTTCCAGAAGCTTGCAGGACATCAAATCCAATTAGAATAACTGGTATTAATGGAGTTAAGATTGCAAGCATCGCAGCTGGAGCTGAGCATTCTGCTTTGGTAACAGGTCAGCTATCATTGATTGTGACTTCTTTCATTCTTGGAAGATATGGGATAGATTCCATTTTATTGTTGTGAATATTTGCACCATGTGCCCAGAGAATGGAAGGATAATGACATGGGGCTGGGGAGAACATGGACAGCTGGGTTTGGGGGATACATGTGATCGCACAAGTCCTCAAAGGGTAAGCCTGAGGAGCAGGTCATCAGATGCTCCTTCAGGGTTCCGGGTATATTGTGGAAGTGGATTTACCATTGCCATTGGTGGGGATTGCTTACACTCTCAAAGTTGATTCATCATTCTATGGCAAGTTGCAGAAGTTTCAAGGTTCAGCTCACAAATCTTTGATGAGTGCATATCTAAAGCTTATGATGCCAAGGTCGACTTATGAAAAGGGGAGTATTCTTTCCTAGCTACCAACCTATATCTCAACTGATCATGTTAGTGAAGTCCTTTACACTGTTCTTTTTAACAGACTAAATGGTGAGAGACGGATACCATTGGAGCGCTTGGGGTCTGATCCCTGTACCAACCTCTATAAATGAGAGAAGGGGCAGCACCAAACCAGTGCCATCTGAGGTGGTGTCAGGAAGTTGTCGTCCATGTAATCATTTTTTTTTTTTTTTAAGTTAAAGGTGTTCAAGCCTCTTAGATCACCTGATTAATCTTTGGAATATGCAAACCTCTTTATCCACATACACCATGTAATACTATGGAGAGTATCCTTTTTGTATTGAAAGTGGCTTGAACCTAAGATCTCCCGCATCTCAGGTGGATTCTTGACCGTCAAGCCAACCCTCACATATACAATTTGTAGGCTCATGGAAAAGATGACTGAATTTTGGACCATTTGCTGAAGACCATTCTACAATGAATGAGGTGTTTTGCCACAACCGATAAATACCATGTATTTGAGAAGAGAAGTACACTTGTTGGCTTTAAAGGTGGATGGACGATCGATGGTTTTTTAAATTGTTTCAGACCTCTGGGTTGAACCTCTATTTAATTGGCCAATTCATCTGTCCTGGACCAATATAGTGATCTCTTTCAGTTTCTATTTTGATTTTTTTTTTTTATCTAAGTAAAAGTTCAAATTTAAAACAAATTTGTAATTTCCATTCTGATTGCTCTTTTTTTTTTTGGTAGGAATTCTGATGGCTTTTGGGGTGTTTCAAATGTAGGTAAACTATTAATTATAAAAAGTTGCTGAAATTAGATTTCTTACAGTTTAGATTTCTGATTGGAATCAAGCTTTCTCAATCAAGTCCCATATTATAATCAAATTACAATTAATACCCTTAGCAACTTGTAAAATTACGATGTTCCTACAATTCTCATCTATAGCCAGCCGACCAAGATTAAAATTTAACTTTTACACTTTCTAATGGTGCACAAAAATATTTAAAAATTTTAAAAATAAAAGAGATTTGAAGCATAGGCTTGTATCTTTAGTGTGTTCAATTGAAATCTTTTTAATAACTTTTACACTTTCAAATGTACGCAAAATTTTCATTTACTAAAGTCTACAGTAAAATGAAATGTGTTGTGTAAGAGGGTTCATTTTTATAGTGTAAATGTCTCACTCCTATATAAAGATATATATAGGCTGGTAATTAGAGCAACCCTACATTTTATATATGCACTCTCTTAAATTTTACCATTTTATCAAGTGGGTGAAAATAACCGTCCCACCTTTCCAAACAATCTCAGTTTTTCCACGTTCCAAACAAATTCTTCCTTTCAACACTAAGGTACTGTGTTACTTCCCAGAAAGCGCCTTTTTCAATTATCTTATTGGAATTTAGATGTCTACCAAATTTAATAAACTGTTTGGAATTGAAATTTTTTAGTCAATCAAACATATTTGTTTAAAAATAGGCATCTAATTCCTAATTTCGAATTAGATGTCTATAAACAACTACTAAGGTTGTTTTTTTTTACTATATATCTCAATTGAATCCGGTGGAGGTGCTCTCTAAAAGAAAGTTTACAAGTAAAGATTGTGCGGCTTCACCTTACATAAATTATGCACCCTCTCTTTCAAAAAAAAAAGGTTGATGTCTCCACCCTTAATAAGAAACATCCACTTTGTTAAAAAATTATGACGTGATAAAAATTTTGAAGTAAAATTCATTCTCAAAAACTAGTTAGTGAGAGAAGGATGTCTCAAGTGTTACATAAAGTTATTGGTTTCACAAATTAGACGATATGTGAATCTCTTGTCACTTTCCACCCTCCCTCACTTGTAGTTGTTGACCCTCCTTTATGCGAAGCAGCTACACATTTCACTTAGTCATTGAAGACAAGTGTCTCAAGTATTACATAAATTTATTGATTTTACAAAAGAAGATAAAACTCACGTTCCACTTTTGCACTTAGAAACTTTCATACTTTCTTTCCTCAAATTTTGACATCTATTTGCATTAAATTTTCCTTTATCTAAATACAACTACACAATTGCTACGTTGTCTGTTACATTGGTTGGAAAAAATAATTTGAAGTGATTAAATTTAAAAAACTTATAAAATATTTTTTTATTGATCTGATAAAGATAATTTTTAATAACTCTGTCAAACATGACCATCTAATATACCAATCAGTATCATTATTAGTAGGCTCCGTATAGGAGTTCATGCAATTTATGCTTTATGTAGGATAAGGGCTTCGAATGAATTTTTATTCATAAAATAAACTTTTTTTTTTTTTAGAAATATGATAAATATTATCCCTTCATCTTATCAGATGCATTTGATGTATAGAACAATAGTACTATTGAAAATCAGCCCTCTCTAAGATTTAGAATTACAGGATTCTTATATCTAAATTTTACCATCCCATTTATTATTTTACATGGAATTATTAAAAGCAATAATAATTTCTTAAACTAATAAAAAGATAATATAATTGAAAATGCACACTCAGACTAGAGAGAGAGGTGGGAGACAGGGCCAACCTTCTGAAGTTACTTGTACTACCGGTTTTCTTTTGGAGTCAGGATCGTCTCCTACGGCATTAGAGTGTTTCTCAAGAATTCAACGTCAACGCCTTTGACCGGCAGCAGTATAATTTCTCTCCGGCTGCAGCAGAGAGAGTGAAGGAGAAGGAGAAGAAGAAAAAGAAGAAGAGGGGAGGATGGATGATAGTGAAGACGATGTGTATGCTTCTCTGGAGATTGTTCGAAATCCAGATGGATCTCTTACCCGACCCACTTCCTTTCCTCTCAGTTCTCCAAACGCCTCTCCCTCTGCTGCCGTTCTCTCCAAAGACGTGCCTCTCAACCCGTCCAACGGAACTTGGATCCGAATCTTCCGACCCGGACCCATTCATTGTACTCCTCCAAGCCCCAAACCCAGCCTCCCAGTCATTATAGATATCCATGGAGGCGGGTTCATCCTCCTCAGCGCCGCGTCCGAGCCCTTACACAGGATGTGCGAACAATTGGCCCTCCACATTCCCGCCATCGTCGTCTCCGTCGAGTACAGGCTTGCACCCGAGCACCGGCTCCCTGCAGCCTACGACGACGCCACCGACGCCATCCGCTGGGTCCAGGACGATTCCACCCGAGACCCTTGGTTTGACTCGGCCGATTTGAGCCGCTGCTTTCTCATGGGCAACAGCGCCGGGGGTAACATCGCCTTCCACGCGGCGCTGCGGGTCCCCCACCGCAGGATCGCCGGGCTGATCTTGAATGAGCCCGCCTTCGGTGGGGCTGAGAGAACAGAGTCGGAGCTAAGATTGGCCCACGACCGCGTCGTCTCCCTCACTACGTGCGATCTGTTGTGGCGTTTGGCGCTTCCAGCCCGCGCCGACAGGGACCACGAGTTCTGCAACCCCTTGACCGCCGTGGCCTCGCACGAAGACACAGTTGGGCTGCTGCCCAAGTGCTTGGTGACGGGTCACGGCCAAGACCCTCTCATGGACCGCCAGCTCGAGCTGGTGCGGCAGCTGAAGGGACGTGGGATCGACGTCGTGTCTCGGTTTGACGAGGACGGATACCATGGCGTCGAGTTCGCCGACCCGCTCAAGCGCCAGGAGCTCGTCCTGTTCGTCAAAGATTTCATATCCACATCCACGTAATCGACATATTTTATTTTACCGCAATTTTAGGTCATTTTTTTTATGTTTTTACTAGATCTTCTGTAGCTTACATATATTAATTTTCTTAATTCAAATAGTTATGTAAATCAATTTCTTTGCCCATACGTGGTAATTAAATTGGAATTCGGATGCATCTGAGAGTGTATATATAGAGAAAGGATTCAGTACTGCAAGGTAAAAATTTTAAATTTTTTACTCATATTTTTAATTCATCTTATAAATTATATTCATTGGATTTACTCATCGTCTCATAAAAAATTATTTGAAAATTATATTTCATTTTTATGATTTGAAATTGAAAAAAAATAGTTATCTGAGCTTAGACACAGATTTTAAGGTATTTTTAAATTAAAAAAAAAAATCAGTTTTGAGTTCAATGCATCTTACAACTTATATTCATTGGATTCAGCCATCGTCTCATAAAAAAATATTTGAAAATTACATTTCATTTTTATGATATAAATTGAAAAAAAATAGTTGCCTCAGCTCAGACACAGATTTTAAGGTCTTATTAAATTAAAAAATTCAGTTTTAAGGTTTAATCATTTATTTTTGTGACTTTATATTTAAAAATATATTTTTATAGATCTGATAAACATTATTCAAATGATTTTTATAAGCCCAAGCCCGTTTGATAGGCCCAATTATTTTGTAAGTCATTTTTGAAAATTTTTAATTCAGTAATCTTTACTATTTATGTAATTCCTTTCCAAGAAACTCAATAATTTTTCAACCAAGGCAACAAGCCAGCAATGACTCCTTCCTCCTTTGATTCTGTGAATGAGTTTATATAGCCAGGCAATTTTTGAAAAATAAAATTTTTGTCCTGGCTGCACTAAACGACCATGACAATACTGCACGCGCGAGAGAGAGAGAGAGAGAGAGAGCACCTAGAGTACGAATTGATGGAAGAGAAGAAAGTGGAAGAGGAGTGGTTGACTGAATTTTGCGAACTTGTGAAGAGGAGAGTGGAAGAAGAGTCGCCTGAAAGAGGAAGTGAAAACGGAGAAGTGGTTGGGTGAGTGGTTGAGGGTGGAGTGACTGGTGTGATGGGGATGAAGTGGCGGTGCTGTGCCTTATAAACGAGTCAAGGACGAACTATGATGCAAAGCAGAGGGAGTGGGCTTGTTGTAATGATTGTGGTGAAGAAGAAAAGGAAGTGGTAGCATAGGCCAGTGGAGGCTGAGTGGGACAGGAGAGGTCGGGCTGCTTGGGCGGCAATGGCTCCACTGGAGACAATGGCAGCACTTGAAACTTGAAAGTGTAACTCAGGATGTGGCTCTCGGAGTGAGATGGGGAAGGAGATGTTGCAGTGGGATTCTTTTTTTTTTTTTATGACCGAAAGTGTTGTAATGATTTTATCAAGAATTAACTATGTTGTAATGATTTTATCAAGAATTAACTATGGTACCGATAAATCTAGAGATATTAACGTCGATTGGTATTTTGCCAATAAAAATGTACTTAATTTGAAAATATCGATATTTGTAACATTGGCTGGTTGGTTGCAAAATGGTGAGGATTATTGTTCCTCATCAAAAGCAATGAACACTATTAGAGACGAGACAGAGAGAGAGAGGAAAAAAAACTTAAACATCAATCAATAATATTGAGCTAATATAGTTACTTACACAATATATTAAGAGATCATTATTTTATCTATTAAATCTTAAAAACCAACATTATAATTGTACCTGAGCAAGTTTCGCTGCATCAAGTGAACAGGAACTGGGACACAGCAGGTTTAAAAAAATCAGAGAAGCAAAAGATAGAAGTGCTTGCAAAACATAATATAGCATGATTATATATAGAATGGTATTGGTTGATCTTAAACTTCAGTTGTTAATGGGCCAGCCAAATTACTTCAAAATTAGGCCTAACAAAATCAACTTGGTTTCTCTATTAACAAACTGGTTTAAAAACAATAGAAGGGGGTGGGGGGTGCAAATTAGCTTTCATAATAGAAACATCAGGAACACTTTTTTTTTTTTTGAGAAATTTCTAATCAAAGTATACAACCTACGGCTCAAAATCATTATAGAGTTTTCTACTCACTCAAGATGGCAAGTAACCAAATGCAGATTAAAGTAGGTGCACATATAATCTGAGGAGAATAGGTTACCAAATCTGCACAGGATCTTATCTTATTATCTCTGTGTTCTTATAGCCATGCATTTGCATCATGAACCGGAGTTTAAGATAAAAAGGAGCTGAGGTTGGATTTACCAAATGATTGTTCCCGCTCTGGATTAGCAAATTTAATGTTTCCAAATCACCATGAATCAGACCCCGTCATATAACTTTCCAATTGCTTCACCCATCAGTGTTGCACGATCAATGGTTTCTTCAATGTATTCAAAGTTAAACCATGTGGCAATGGATCCATTGCATACAAAACAGGAGTGTGTGGACTGAGACACCTTGCCTTGTCATGCACCACCTTCCTGCACTATTGTGAAAACATCAACTGCTTGCATAAGAGGACCTAGATCCATGATAACTAATGCAGTCAAAACCAGTTTCAAATAGTTTGATGACAAGTTGAAGCAACCTTAAGGCCTTCTCAATCCAAAACAGTCAAAACAACCAGCAACCCTTAAACTGACAGAAGGACAGAGGAAGAATAAACTCTGCCAACAATACAAAACAGTCACTTAAAGACCTAAATCTGTAGCACCTAGATAGGAGAAAACCAAGCACCTTTTGTAGAGAAGTTATAAGATTCTTCCTCTTAGAATTGTTTTTTTTTTTTTTTTGAATAACCACAAAACCCAAGTTGCAAAGTTGTATTTCTGCAAAATTAATTTTCCAAATCTAGAGTACTATGTGAGTAGTTTCCATTCTATACAAAGTCAGCGATAAGAGCAGGGCCAACATCATGCACTTAAAGTCTTCAAAATAACTATAAAAGTTTAAAACATTATCCTCTTGCTTAAGTAAAATCCATCTAAATGCAAAATAAGAACCATAAAACAGGCCCATGAATGTCCAAAAGCCCTTTAGACATCCCATGGAGCAATAGTGTGAAGTCCAATTGAGTTGAGACCACCAATGGATCATCATCATCAAAGCCATTTCTCCCATTCACAACGGAGAACACAAATGGTCCATGACCCTTTATATTATGGGGCTTCCATGTGATCTAAGTTGGAAAATCTATAATCCTTGTGTAAGTTGGACACTTCAAGGTCCAAATAAGCATGGGCATCAACATCATGTGGTTTTCAAAATTAGGTCCTCTGAGTCATCATCAGCCACCCTAAATGGGAGAAAATCCATCCATGAGTTCATCATCTTCCACTGCATTAATAGCTTGAACCACCACTATCTATTGCAATATGAAGAGAGGCCTTCAATGTAACACCCCTCCCTCCCGAGAGTAAGATCAGAATGAAATGGATAAAGATTTCCACGGAGGAAAGCCAGTGTCACGACGCGAGTCAAGTCCGAGTCCAAAAAACTCGACCCTCGACTGGCCCAAAGTGACATTATTTGCAACTCAATGCTGTATTGTCTCTATGAACGAAACCTCTTGATCTTCAACCTGTCGCATGCACCCATCATAAAGCACTCTTTCCTCATTTAAACAAACAGAATCACCTTACTAAAAACAAGCTTGCATCTTTGCCCCGCCTGAATGGAGGCAAGCTTTTTTCACATCACCATTGGACTTCCCTACTTTATGAATAGGACTATTTTTTTAATGGATGTAGAGATTTGCACTATATGCCACCTCAAATGCTCTTAGAAGATTACAAATGATTTCAGAATGTGGTTAGATAAAATCCTAATGACTTAGGATAGCTAACCAACTAAGCATGGTAATAGGTTTATCATAGACTCATTTACAACATCCACTTGGCCATCTTAACCATTTGCCATCATTCCCCAAATGGTCAAGACTAACAAAACATTAGTCAAAAAGAAAACCACTTAAAGAAAGGTGTCACCGTAATGCGACAGTTTTTGGAACTATAGTTTCACAACTTCTTAGAGATACAAATTCGCCACATTGAAGCATTTCGTGACTTTCAAGGTGCCCTTGCAATCCTCCTAAATGCAATCCAGTCGTCTATCATTCTTTAAGTGAATGACTAAGAGGCATATTACCAGTTTTTAAAAAGAACTCTAGAATAGTATAATCTCATAAGTCCTTGGGATAAAACTTTTTTGAAGTTTAAGCCTGATCACTTTCATCTTGATAGTGCTCAAAAACATGGACATTCTATTAAGTACATGAAGCATCTTACTTTGTATCAGTGCCAAGTACAGCATTGGTAACATATCACTTTAGTATTTTGAGCATATGTTCATATAGGGAAATAGCACACTACATGCTTACCTGTACAGTTATGGGTTATCGCAATCCTATGGTATGCAGAGTAGGTTGGATGTGAGGGGCTAGTCAAGCTTCTGCCACATTTTTATCCCTGTCCACATGGATTAAAAGTCTGAAGCCTGTATGGATGTGGGTCCCACTAGGGTTAAAACCATTGAAGTTTGATAAAAAGATGAATTTAGAGGATATCTGGTGATTTTAAATTTGGTGGTTTGTTGTTGTTTGGAGAATAGACATGTGGTTCTTCTCTAAAATCATCCGAATATTCATGTTTCTCTTTTCATTTTGCTCAAAATTTGGGTTTCTACAGCAACTTTTTGCACAGATTTTGCTCAAGATTTTAGTTGTTGTTGTCGAACCATTTTTTTTTTTTAAAGGAAAAAAAGATTTAAGGAGTTCAAACATTTTCCTTTGTTGCTCATCGTGTTCTTCAAAATAAATCTAGATCTAGTGGCTCTTCCATATCTCAATCTCATTCTATTGGTGCTAATACTGCTGAAGCTAGTGCTCATGTTGCATCCACTGATACGCATCCTCCTCGCCATATCTAAGTTTCAAAATTTCTAAGTTGACTTATTTTATCATCATCTGAGAAACGCATGGATCATTGCTCCAAGGGAATCTCATCATATGATTGGTATATCTCCACATTTTTCTTCTTTATCAAGACTTGAACTAAGACTGGGCAAAATCCACTTAAACATGAATTTTGAGTTTAGACTGGGAAAATATCCATTCATGAATTTGTGACAATTGATCTTCGCCTTCGAAAGTTTGTCTCAGGCCATTAGATGAGTACAGTTCTTGTGTATTAAACCAAATATTGTATGAGGATAATGGATACCATAGTGGTAAACATACTAATGCACAAGTATTCATCAGGCAAAATCCAGTCCAGAAACAGTTTACTGCTTAGTGAATATGCCTACTAAAATCCAGTCCAGAATATGCCATTTAAACCAAGCAAAATCAAACCAAAGCGAGTAGATCATAATATTGATGTGATACTACATGCAAGTTGAAGTATGAGGAAATTCCATGATTGAAAATAAAATAAAATGCCTATTCATTCTGCAGAACTCACCTCATTCAAGCATCTCAAAAGTAAATTTCGAGTCCAACACCGAATGCCTCTGTTTCTTGGAGAATCTTTCCTTGACAATCCACCTCTTTCCAAGAAATAATGACTCAGAAACCCTCCACAAAACACTAAATGAGCTTCAGAACTGAAAAAAGAGAGGTCCAAATGAAGATTTTAAGCTTAATAAAATAAAAATATATTCACTCACAGCTTCAGCAAATGCAGAAACCTTCTTTTTTATTCTGATTGATCTCCATAGTGAAGAGTTTGCAACCTTTTTTGGCAAGAACAACTGGTACTTAACTGCAATTGACTGGCAAGAGATCAATGCAGGACAGACAATATGTAAGTGATTTTTTTTTTTTAACTTTTGGAGTCGTGTAAATAGCAGAGCATTAAAGATCGGTTTAATGTTCTTCAATTTAAAGTACCAAAAGATATTTAACTCACTTATCTGCACATTATAGCAGCAGTTTTTTTGTCCAACTGCAGTTAACAGGCATGTGTTCAATGCAAGAGTAGCTTAAACACAAGAGAGATTGTGGTAAGCTCAGTAATTCCTAGTGCTAACTGCAGTCAGTAATTATTTATAGCTAGATGGTGACAACAATAAAAAAACACTACTACAATCACAGAAACAACAGCATGAAAAATTACTACAATTCAATTTATTATGCTGTCTGCTTTTTTTGAATGGTAATGAAATATAGTGATTTTGGTACAAGTGCCAAAAATGCACACAACCAGAGTATAAAAGAGAACCTTTAGGAGACAGAACCTCAGAAAAAGAAATTAAGAACTAAAAACCCCTAGTGCTAAAGATACTCACCCTCGGTCAAAAGCCAAGCTGAAAGAATACATGCAATTCCTACATAAGTAACAAATAGCCATCTGTGATAGAAATGATCAAATGTGTTGAAAATGTTTAAAAGCATTATTTTAAGATCTGGACTGGTCGACTGGTTCAACTGGAACCGGTGCCTAGAGTGGTTTAGTTTAGCCTAAAACCGCTGCATTGTAACTGGCACAGTTTATTTTGATTTAACCAATAAAACCCGTGGAACCATGGTTTAATGTTTTTTAGAAAAGGGAAAGTACATTAATGCAAGGCAATGTAATTTCTTTCCCAAGATTCATGTTTCCTGTCTTCACTTTTCCCAGCGCTCTAGCGATCAACAAGTATTTTTCTTTCTTTTTCCTTTTTTTTTTTGAAAATTTTTCTGTGTCCTTTTTCTTTTTTTAAAATGCTTCTTCTTCTTTCTCTAACTTCATGTTCTACTCCTTGTCCTCCTTCATATGCTCTGCTGCTGTTTATTCTTCTTTGTCTTCTCATTTTTTTCCATTTTGAGTTTTGATGGAAGCAAAGTTTCTAAAGAAGCATCAAAATATAAAAGGAGCCCGACCTTGGGGAGAAATTGCCCCAGTCAGATCTACAGACGATATCGGAGATCTTCTTCACACCTTTATTTATAGAATAATGATTGATTGGGAAAATAAATAAAAAAAGATATGATCTCACAAGATATGAAAAAAAAAAGAAGGAAAAAACGAGGAAAAAAAAAGAAGAGAAAAACCTAAGATAAAAGGTTATCCTTAGTTCAAATATGACCTAGACCTGTTGTCTAACAAAATCCCAACACCATGAGTATAGCATTCTGGTTATCCTGTTGTTTCTATCATCATCACCATACTTCTTTCTAAACTTTAGTTGTATTCAAAGACAACAGTGTTCCGAGATGGTTATCTTCCATGATTTCATATAGGACACGTTCCATTATATGAGCTCTATTTTCTTCTTGTGGAATGGAATTTGACATTTCGTTTGATTTCTTAGTTGAAAAAGCTTCCATATTTCCTTTGACTAGATGGATTGATTTAACACAAATTTGGATTGACAGTTCCAAGATTATAATAATAAAATATCACATAGAAAGTTCTCTTTATCAATTTTGTATGTTATGTTTAAGTACCAAACCAAATCTATGCAGCTTTGGAACAACTTTCTGAATACAAAACTTTTTAGCAAATATCAGAGTTAACCATTTTACATGCATTTCTGGTTGCAGAAGTCATGAAAGACAAAACCAACACAGAAATAATACCTCCGAAGGAAAAGGAAGGAAAAGAAAGGAAAAGAAAGAAAAGGCTCGCAATCCAACCAACCTATTAGTCCCAAGCTTATTAAGAACATGGGAATAACAGTCATTTTGCTTCATATTCTCTGACTACTTTCTGCCTGTACCATCAACTGCTGAATTCTTTCTCTTGCTTTCACCATGTTCCTCCTCTCAAGTTCCTTCATTAGCATACCATAAGTATTTTTCCAAGGAAGAAACCCCTTGAATATCATTTCCTCAAAAAAGATACACGATTGCTCTAATTTTCCATTTCTACAAAGTCCATTCACCAAAAGAGTATATGTTCCAAATTCGAGGCTGATGTCTTTTCTGAACATATCATTCAATAAATAGGAAAGTAACTTCATCCTCTTCCTTCTACAACACATTTTCAACAAGGGAGTATAAGTTTTGAGATCAGGCTTGCAAGAGTTTTCTTCCATTTTTTGAAGCAGCTGCAGAGCAGTTTCTTCTTGTGAATGATCACAAGCAGCAGAAATCATGGTGTGATATGTAGTTACATTAGGAGAAATTCCACACTTCAGCATCTCCCTATATATACCATATGCATCCTGCAATCGACCCGCGTCACCTAGGATGTAGATCAAAGAATTATAGAATGGTGTATCGGGAGTGCAACCATCCCTCCTCATCTTTTCATAAACATCCAAAGCTTCTTGAGTTTCCTTAGCCTTTCCTAGAGAATGCATTACAATTGTATAAGTGACAATGTTTGGAGGGCACCCCCTGGTTCGCATCTCATCAAGAATTGCATTGACCTTACGGAAATTTTTATCCATACAGTACGCTTGAAGCAAAGTGGTATAGGAAATAGCACAAGGATGAAAACCAAAGCTTCTCATTTCCTCCATAGTCTGTAGAGCTTCATCCATTTGCCTAGCTTTGCACCACCCCTGAATCAATATATTAAAAGTACTTGCATCAGGGCATATCTGACTCCTAAGCTCCAAGAAAGCATCTCTGGCATGCTCAACACAGTGCTCCTTGCACAGGGTGTCCAAAAGTATGTTCATGGCTGCAGTATCCTTACTTAGACCAAAATGCTCTATCTCATGAAATGTGTCTGTTGCATCCCTCCATCTACCAGCACCAGCAAGACGCCTCATGATCTTACTCATAGTCGTCAATGAAATCAAATCACCAAAACAAAGCATCTCCTCAACTAAAATCCACATGATATCGAATTGCTTCAATTTTCCTACAATGTCAACCATCTTATCATAAGAATCTGCAGAATGCTTATAACCCCTTTGCATGCTGGCCCACTGAAAGAAACCAAAAGCCACTACCCAATCATTGCAAAACCTATTCAATATTTTGTCCACCAAAGACTTGGAAACATTGACATTGCAACCACATAAAGCCTGAATGACTGCCTTGGGAGATAGAAACCTACTCTTTAAAACCCTACTGATTTCATTGACATCAAAGTCAGCAATCTCATCACCACATGCATATCTAAAATCGCCGCGAAAATCACAAACCCCCCGACTATAGAATTGATCATTCAAAGCTGCCAAGTCGTGTCGGAAGCACAAAATCATCTTCCTTATTCATGTCATAAGTGCCACCATCCCGAGGGCTTTTGACCCAGTCTGGGAGCTCAGGCGACTCGCTCAAATTACAGAAACCACTGAATGACAATAAGCTGCTATGAAGCGTTCCATGAACAGGGTGAATTGGTCGACAGCATGCATTTACAGCCAGATGACGCATTACAAAATGGGAAAATCTCACGAAATTTCCAACTTCTAAAAAGATTCCAATAGAACCCATTAGAGAATATATCAGGAAACAACATTGCCCGAGTGCAAATATATTTCAAATTACAAGGACAGGGTCGAGGAATAACCCATTTCCGCCAGATATGCTGTTTGAAACCAGCCCATCCATGCTACCATTTCTGCCAGAATCATATGCAACCAAGATGGAAAGAGAGCTTGAACCAACCTCTCTCAAAGTACACTTTAAAATAAAAAAAGATCCACCTCTCGATTGGAATGTCTACAGTCATTCAACAATTGGGATGAGTGTCTATGTGTGAGAGAGAGAGGATTAAAAGAGTTTTACCCTTTTTCTTGAGGAACTTTCGGGAGGTTGAAGGGGAAGCAGAGGGAGCTCCCATATAAAATAACAGCGCACTGAGCCAGGGTAGCAGGCAAGACCGACGACCAACCTATCATCCATATAGGGCACTCACGAGACTGCAAATCACCCGACCCTATAAATAATGCGGGTTCGATCAAGAATTCTAGTCAGCGAGTATTGTCGAGTGGAGCGAGTATTGTAAAGTTGAGAAGATAAAAGCTCCAATTAAATTTGACTTGGATCGGATTGAGGATTTTACAAATTAATCCGATCTGACCAGGCTCAACCCGATCCGATCCGACTAAAAGTAAGGTAAAATAGATTCAGAATGTTGGTCGGGTCAAAATTTGGATTTGAATTCGGGTTGGATTAGGTTATGAAATTCAAGTTGAGAATTTAGCTTGAATCGAGTTCTATATATGTTAATTCGATTCAGTTGAGTTTTAGACAATCCGATCCGTTCGACCTAAATTGCAGCCCTAGTCACCGGTATCAAATATCAACAAATAATTTTCTCCAATCTTTTTTTACACCATTTGAAGATCAACGATTGAGAACTTATTTTACAAATGAACTTTTTTAGCTCACCTACATTACTCAAGATAGTTTAATTGAAAGGAAATACCTTACTTGAATAACTCACTCTAAATATGTTTTAAACATAAAACAATTTAATAGTATATAGAACTTAGACATGATCTGACATTAAATATAATTAGAAATAAATTTAAATTAAATAGATCTAATTGATGAAATAATAATAGATATAAATAAAAACTTGTCGAATGTACTAAAAAGAGTAACCTGATTTACAATTAATTAATTTTTGGAAATAATATATTGGCATTTGATGTTTGGGGTTCTAGGGGCCTATTTTCCCCTTCAAAACTGAGAGTACACACATGAGAAAAAGTAGGTGAGCCTCCTTCCATGAGAACTTTGTGTATACAGACACGGATTTTACCGTGATGTTTATTTTGCCCTTTACCTGCTGTACCGAAAATGTAAAATAATAAGAATGTTAGAAATTTGTTCGGTAAGAGTAAAATTGGCTCACCGGATCACTCGTAAATAGTAAAATCAGCTCTTCGAATCACCCATGAACAATAAATCGACTCACAAAAAACTAGTAAGGGATCTGATTGGTGAGCCGATTTCTTACATTCCAAACTTTTTCGGTACAGGCAAGTGAAGGCAAAATGGGTATCACGATAAAATCCGTGTCTGTATGCACAGAGCACCAGTGGGAAGATTTCTCACCCAAAAGGAATTCAATACTTGAGGGAAAACATGAAGGGGATTAGGATCCCTAATCTGTTGCTTCTTGGCGTTTGTGTTTGGAAATACAACTCTATAAAGTTTCTTTTTTATATTTTTCATATAAAAATATTAAACAACTTATATAGATCTATTTTTTCACAAAATATAAATCTTATATTATATATTTAAAATATTAAATTGAATTGCTATCATTGATTCAATATGAATCTTTTACCTAAAAACAAAAAATATTTACAATATGAATCAAAACTAGAAAAGAAAAAAAAAAAAAAAAGAGGATGCATGAAGAAGACAAAACGGTGGAAATGGCAAAAATGATAGACAGCAAATGAAAGTGCTTGAGCCGAAATCAACCTTTAATTGAAGAAATCTCTCTGTGCCATTTAATTATTTCTTTTTCTATTTGATTTAAAAAAATAGTCTACATATTGAAAATAAATTTAATGATTTACAAGTGAATCAAATTTTGACTCTAAACTCAAATTTTAACTACTTAATCTCAATGATCGAAATCACTAAACATCCTTTTTAAGAACGAATAACGATTTTAATGGTTAAAATCAGGGAAACAAATCTCGGTTTTTAAAATCTTGATATCTCGTTCGATACATAAATATCGGTCGATATCCGATATATATCGTCGATATCAGCTGATAAAAGTGGTTTTTTTTTTTTAAAAAAAATAAGATTGAGAAATTTATCGGCCGAGATTTAAATCCCTGGTCAAGATCAAATAATTAAAAGTTGAATTTGAGGTTGAAATTTAGATCACCTTTATCTTACCTAACATGATCTCAAGTTCTCAACTCTTAAAGTTTGTTTTTTTTTGGTATTTAATATAATTAAAAAAGAAGGGAACTTGATCAAGTATAATTTATTATTTCATTGTATAAATATCTAGGAAAAAATACTCTAGACGCTTAGACTGAAATGCTCTGGTGGTTTGATCACACATGTCAGATGCAAGATCTGCATGATAAAAAAAAAATGAGACTCATTAGATTATCTTAACCTTTATTTTTAAATATTGAAATGAAATTATTAGAAATATATTTATATATCTCAATTATTTTAGCTGTGAGTAGTAAATGAACATTATAAAGTGTGGGAGGTAAAAAGGAAAAAGAAAAAAAAAATCTCAGATTCATCGTAATCGAGCGTCACACGAGGCATTTGTGCCTGGATTCTATCAATGGCGGGGGATTTTGCTGTTTTGCCCATAGTTACATTAGAAAAAAAACTTATTTAAGCACAAAATAAATCACTAAATTATCTAATATCCTCTACCACCTATCATAATTAAATAAAATATTAGAGCTTTTCTTATGTCATTATTAGAGAATATGGCCCGAATTCAGTACTTTGAAATCATAATAAATAAAGAAAACAGTAGTTAATAGAAACATTGTTGATAGAAGTTGTTGAGACTGAAGAAACGTGGAGTGGAGCCGTCGAGGAAGGCGATGAAACTGTGAAAGAAAATCAGAGAGGAGCTGAGCTACCTTACAAGCATCTCTGCTCTCCAGATTCCAAGTGAGTCATACTAATTTGGCATCACATATAAACTTTCATAGCTTTTCCATGCCATATCTCCTAATGCGTTGACTGCTGCTCACTCTACTCACTTTGTCATATGAGTCCTCTCTCTCTATCTCTCTGGTTGTGTGCATTTTTCTTTCTTTTGCTAAGAAACATATAGGTTGGGGATTTGTGACTGCATGTTCCATAGAATAACAGATTTTTGTAGGAAAACAATCTCTGCAAATCTTTGCAATAACCCAAGTTCTAATCAAGTTTCTTTAGTGTTGGGGGCTTTTGGATTGGGTTCAGTTATTATAAAGATTAGCAGATATGGTTTTGAAGAGGAGAAGCTCTATCATGTGAGAAGAATCTCAACAAATTCTTTTTCCATTTCAAGTGAATGAAATCCTCCCAAATAAATTCAAAATAGGGAAAAGTAGTGAGACCCATAATAATCTGGACACTTTATTAAAGTTCATTGGCGTTGCTTTAGATCAGTCATTACCTTCACAATGTGCAGATTGGGTAATGGTGACCAATCAATCCATGGACCATGGTGAATGGCTTTAGAAGATTCATCAGCCTTTTACTCCAACGAGCAAAAGATTCGCTGATTGGGTGATTTAATTTTTCCATTTAGAGGAATTTTTAGCCAATATTCCATCAATGGTGTAGAGGAGGAAGGACATCAGGATTGGAAGCCAACCCAACTCATCTCAACAAGTCTTTTTCCAGTTCGAAGATAAATAGAAGCCACAAAAATAACCATACTTCATGGCTTTTCCTTTTCCTTGGCCATTGTGAATTATATTACTATTATGGTTTTTTCCCTCTAGGACAAAAATATTTTTTTTCGAGTCTAGGAGCCCTCTTAGTCAAAGTGTCATTACCTTTCTATGTGTATGAACGCTTGCAAATGTATGCACGTGTTTAAAGGTTCTAATTTTATGGGATTGAAACATTTCTTGCTTAGAAGCATATGATAGGTCTCCTAAAGACCATTGCCATTTTTCATTATTGCACAGAAGGAACATGTTAACTTCTCTCTCTCTCTCTCTCTCTATATATATATATATATATGAAACTCCTGGTTTTTACTGTTTGGGTTGCATATCTCAGACCTTTTTTATGTAGTTTCTCAGTTCTAAACTTCCAAATAGCATAGAATGCTAAGTTTCCTTATATGGTTGATATGTCCTTGAGTTTGCACCAAGTACTTAGATTTTCTCAATACTATAATGCACGTGCTTTTTTCTTTTCTTTTTAGTATTGAATTCTATAGCATGTATTCTGTATTGATCAAGCTCATACTGGAAACCAGACCCTAATTGGGGTTTTAGGGGCTACACGCCTACACCCTGACATCTAGGGTAATTTTTGCCAGGTATATAATAAGTCTTTGAGGGATCTCTAGGGTTACAATTTATTCTATATTGAGAGAGTTGTGAGGCAGAGAACATGAATCACCCAAATCCTATTGTAACCCTATTCTTGAAGATCCTAAATTGCTATGATCTCGCTGTAACATACTACTGGACTGCATTAATCTTGTTGTGTTTCTGTGCATTTGCTTGGTTTTTTTTTTCTTTTCCTTTTTTGGTTGCACTGTGGTTTCTTAATTTTAAGTAATTTTTTTTCCATTTTACTTGAGGGCATCATACTATGAGTGGTGGTGGGACTTGGGATGAAGCATTACCTTTATCATCTGGCGACTCAGATTTAGACTCCAAAAATGACGATGGAGTTCGAAGCACAAAACCAAGAAGTGAAAGAATGGTGATTCATTCAGAAAAAGATGTGATGTCAGAAGGTATCCGTTTATTGATCTCAATTGTCTCCCTTCAGCTGGCAAAATGTACTTTTCCATATTTTTTCCCTTTATCTCATGATTTTGAATCATTGGTGTCTTTTCGACTGCTGGTTTGCATAATATTTAACTACTAGTCTTGCCAGTATCATCGGCGGGTTATTTCACATTCAGCATACAATTTAATTTTATTGATAGAAGAGGAAGATCACACTACTTTAAACTTCGCGGCTGCTCCCCTGGGAAACCGCTATACTATTTTAAACATTTTAGCTATTGAGTATTGCGTTACTGCTTACAACTTAAGACCTCTTTTTGCCCTTTGTTGCCCATTGTTAGAGTTGTATGTTTTAAGAAGCGTCCCCTTTCTTCGTATAGTTATTGGCATGACAAAATGATGTGATTACACAATTAAAATTTGGAGTCCTAGTTCAATATTCAAAGTTCTATCGAAGTTTTATAATAACTACCAATGTTTTAAAACCTGGCCCGTGGAGCGGCTCATCTTGGACGAAGGGTGTGTCAAATAAGGTTCAACTGGGTTGACCCATAGTCAAACCCGGCCAAATCCGTGTTATTAATATAATATTATAATTATTATTAAATTATTAAATAAAGTTATATTTCATAAAAATATATTTTTTCTCACAAACCCAATTGTAAATACTAAAAACTAATAATTTAAAAATCATATTCTCAAAAGAACCAACACCTGTGTCTTCATTTTCTTCATTAAAAGAAAACCAAGGGTTTTTAAAGGTCACGGGTTTATTAGAAAAATCGGGTTGACCCGCGGGTCGCAGAGGGTTTTTAATCTAGAAGGATATTAAAATGACCCGCCCCGTGTTTCAGCCGGTCACGGTTGACCCACGGGTCGGGTTTGATAACATTGATTACTGCTATTATATGGCCATTTAGGTGATACTCACACCCATTGGAGTGATATTATATGGCCAATGAGGTCTAGACTGTTGGATCTTGGTTTCATTGTCATTGTGGAAATCTGGGTGATGGCAATTAATTTATTTAAGAGGGTGCTGGTTATGACATCAATAGAGGTGCTTAAAGGGAGCTTGGACATGATGCTTTTGAGGTGGCCCATTTGGGAGATGCACAGTTTTGCATGGCGGATTGTGCCTATGTCCTGATTATGGCTATTTATGCAGTGATAATAGCATTCCAGTAACGGAGGCTAGAGGACCGACTTCTTTATTTTCTGATTTGTTGGATTGACACCATGTCTGAGGAGATCTGTGTGCCCAGGTTTTCGACCCACCAGGTCAGAGGGTGGACATGGTAGATAGGAAGGATAAGTGACAAATCATGTGGACAAGCAAATTGATTGTATTGAAAGGTTAATTGATATTTTCTAACATAGACTTAAAAAGCACCCAAATCACTTGACCACCATGATCAAGCTCTCTGCCTGGCAAAGTCCTAGAATAAAGAACTGAAAAAAACACTATCCTACATTGCATAAAAAAAAAATCTCCAAGATTTGTGAACATTGAAGAAGAATATTCCCCCTTATCCATCAATTTGTGATTTCACCCTATGCTCTGCCACTTGTAGTCAACACATCCAAAATCTTCTTTTATTTATTTCTTCCACACTATCTAGTGTCTACGATACAGCAGTAACATTAAAGTACATGCCACTTTGCATCTCTTAATCAGAAACCAGAAAACCACAATGTAAACAACTAGGCAATAGACCCAGGATCACCCACAATGTCCCAAGCAAGTTGAAAAATGGTCCAAACTGCTCTTGTAAAACTAAATAAACAGAATTCTCTTCTTTAGCATCTCTGAGGCATAAAAGGTTAGATCCTTGTGTTGTCCATACTCTCTACTTCAATGGTTTAGGGTTAGAACCTTATCCAACTCAGCTACCCATCAAAACACTTAAACCTCGAAGTGTTCTCAAGTCAACAACTGCTGCACTGGAGTGATACCTTTATCAGAAATGATTTATCAAGTTGATTTTACCAGAAGGAACCCCTTCTGTCAGGATTGGAGATCCTGTGGTATTTTTCCAACAGATTGTTTTGACAATCGTGCACCTCATTCAACGTTTTTGTTAGCTTTGATGTATTGTCTTCTGTTAGATCTCTTCTAGCATTAGGAGTTCATACAGCGTTCCCCCTAATGACTCCATATTATCCTACAATATGAGCTCTATATTTGTTGCCCTAAGAAACAGGGAGGGATTTTCTCCTGCAAAGTTCTGCCCTCAATCCAGTATTTCATAAAAAAAAACCCATTTTTAACCACTCTGCTCTTTTTACCTGATATCTTTCAAAAACTTCAGAGATTCTGCATTCCCAGTTATGGTTGGATTTGGGGGGGTTTGGGGGGGAGAGTGGTGCGGTGACCGGGGGGGGCGGGGGGGGGGGGGGCACAACCATTACCAAACAAGGTGAAGTTAACATCAGACACTGGATGCACACCAAAGCCACCTTTTGCACCCGGCTATCAGGGATGATACTGCTTGTCAGACTACTGGACATCTAATGGCCTGCAATAGTATACTGGAAGATTTCATAACAGAGTCAGCCTCCTTCCCAAAGAAAGATACCTCCTCCATTATGCCGTCATCTAAGCCATTTATCCTATGAAATCAGGTTTTGGCTTTGAAGATAAGATGCCAAATAAACTAGCTGATTAAAGTCTACATCAATAATTTTGAATTTCTAATTTTTGTAGTTGAAAAGGTATCGTAAATGGTTTCTAACGTCAGTTATCAGTGGAAGTTTGGTATTTCTAAAAAAAGTTGGCTGATGGTAATTCTAATAGTAGAAACTGTTCTGGAAAAAGAATCAATATATTAATAATAAGAGGCATTTGGAGAAACTGATTAGGAGAAGAAAGGCTCACAGAGACATGTACGTAACCTATAGAAGCAACATCAACTCTGGAAATTGAGAGCGAAGCTGTCTCTTGAATAACGTCTCTTCTTTTGCTTTGGTCTCCCTTTTCTTAGTTGAGGAGGGGCTCTGTTTGCTGCTGTTGGTTCTTGTTTTTGGAGTCAAGGTGTTCTTTCATTCTTGTGTTTGGTGGACCTCTTGTGCCTTTAATTAACAAAATTTTACTTTATCATTTCAAGGGGGGGGAAACCACTTTTGTTTGAGACATACACTTCACTCAACTCCAAATATGAAGAGATAGATGTTAGATTAAAAATGGGGAAGAAAATCTTAATTCTTCAAAGGTTGACGCCTCAATCTTGACCATGGACCAAATGTTTGGTGACCAAGAGCTGTTTGCTTGCAAAAGGGAGATTTTGAATTTCCCACTTTTGGTATGAGTTTTTATTGGAGAATGAATTAACTTAGTCCCCATAGGATTAGGATGGGAACATAGAAGTTGGCTAAAATCCTGGAAAGATGATTTTCACATTTCCTCATGGGTTCATTTTTCTCATTTTGGAGTCAACAATCAACCTATTCTGTTTTATTTATTCATTTTTCTCCAAACTTAAGGATTTAAACCAAAAGTGGGCACTTTTTGTTGACAAGCAAGCAACTCATCACCATCATCATCATAGCCACTAATGCATCTTTCTAGTGTTGGTTTTCTGCATTTTACCCCTCTACTCTTATAAAAATCAAATCCTTCATCAGTCAACAATCCACATGTCTGGGGTTTGCTTTTCGAATTCTACCTCATCATCGTTACCATAATTATCATTGTCATCATCATCATAACTAATCCATCTATTTGGGGTTGGTTTTTGAATTCTACTTCTCCACTCGACACCATAAAAAACCAATTCATGTCATCATTATCATCATAGCTACTAATCCATCTATCTGGGGTTGGCTTTTTGAACTCTTATCTCTCCGCTCTACCTTATTAAAAAACCATATCCTCCATCAATACACAATCTATCAGTCAACAATCTACCATTCTTTATCTCGTCAAACAGCTTGTCAGCATTCAATTGAACTTTTGAATCCTTTATTTCATTAGATAGAAAAATGAGTTGTTGCAACATGAGTTAGGGAGAAAAAAGAAAAGGAATCCCTTTACCGTATTTTCCTTTTTTAAGTTTTGGAAAACACATAAGCAGTATGAATCAGGGGCTTGTATCTAATAGCTCTTAAAACAGTAAGTTCCAATATTTGTACTATAATTTCCTTAAGACAAGTAATTGTGATTTCTACTGTTAACAAATCCCAAATCAATAGTTTGTTTATGAAATCAAACAACATATTTAGCTTCACCTATGAGGATAACTAATAGGACCGTTTTTAGCTGAATTTTTGGATTTGTTTAAGTCATGGTAGAAGTAGATACTATCACCAGAAGCCGCAGGTCGTTGCATCCAGAAGAACCGCTGAAATGTCCACGCTGCGACTCTCTCAATACCAAGTTCTGCTACTACAACAACAACAACCTCTCCCAACCCCGCCATCTCTGTAAGTGCTGCCGCCGCTACTGGACCATTGGAGGGATCATCCGTGGCATCCCCATTGGTGGCACATCCCGCAAATGCAAGCTGACTGAGCAACAACACTTCTCCAAAACCCCCAGACTTGCAAAACCAGCTACAGATTCCAACAGCTGCGTCAATTTGCCACTTAGCCAACCATTGGTGCAACAGAATTCCAATCCAATAGTCAAGTTTGGGCAGCTGACTAAGCAACAACACTTCTCCAAAACCCCCAGACCTGTAAAATCAGCTTCAGATTCCAACAGCTGTGCCAATTTGCCCCTCAACCAGCCATTGGTGCAACAGAATTCCAATCCAACAGGCCAGTTTGGGAGTTTCACGAGCTTGATGACCACATTGAATCTAGCTTCACGAGAGCACAATGTCAGAAATGTCGCAGCAGTTAAGCAGCCGTTGGATTTCCAGCAGCAAGAGTTGAAAGGGGTGACATTTGGAGAGATGGAGATGAAATTAATTGCAGACCTGACAGAGCAGACAATTTCTATTGGGTTGGGCGAGGTGCAGACTAACAGTGATGTAACAACGTTAGACCAGCGCAATAACAGCAGTGAAGGCATGTTTCACAGGAGGGGTGAGTACCATCAGAAGCAGTATCTTCCATAGTTTTCTCTTTTCTTCTTTACTGGCAATTACTGGATACTCAAGAAAATGGCAGAAAGGGCAAAACTTTTTATTATTATTTATTATCTGAATATTTGGTGGTGATGTCTATCTGGATGTTCTCCATTCACTATTTTCATTTAAGATATTAAATGGACTTCTTTTTCCCATTCTTCCATCTTTTGTTGCTGCAGTTTTTTAAAATTAAGTAGGCCCTCGGTGGTGGTATAGGATCTTCTGAAACAGGGCAGGGGTACAAGAAGATTCCCACTGCTAAACTCAGTTGTGAAATCTTGTATTAATCATGCCACCATTTGAATGCTGGATTTAGTGAATGCGAGATTTTTTCTTGTAGGGCGGTGCCCTTTTTTATTTTGTCGTGCCTTGTGCCCCACTTAACGGTAGGGTGTATCTGGACATCGTAAAAATCAAATTTTTTTTTTTTTGCCATTCTTATTTTCTCTCAGCTGCATGCTCACTGCTTCCCTTCTTTTCTTTTTCTTTTTTGTTGTTGTTGTATGTACATAATGCTTAGATCTCTTTGGCTTAATTGCAACCATTGGAGGTTGGAGTAAAATATGCTAAATGATGCAGGTCCATTGGTCAGAAGAGCAGAGATGTATCAGGAATACATGAAGCAAATCCCCATCCCTACTCATCATGGGTCCCTTATACCATTTAGTACATGGCAGGGTTTGGCCAAATCTTTGAAGGAGTTATATGGACAACCTTTGCACTACCTCACTAACATCCTCTTGAAACAGTGGGATGAATCACGGATTGGGGCAGATGACGAACATAAGCCATTGGATTCCATTATTCATCCTTCTAAAGCTGAAGCTGCCATCTGGCTCATGGAAGAAGCTCACAGACTGACCTCTTCTCACCATCATTTAGCTACACTTTGGGCTTCAGATCCCATGCATCATGCTTTTGTTGATCCGATTTTCCAGAGACTTAAGGCTCATTGTACAGAAATTTCTTATGCCTGGATCTGAATTTGTTTTTATTGTAGTAAATAGCATATTTATCCTTTTTTATGTTACCAACAACTTTCAGATTTATGGCTCATGCTAACATCTCAGATGATTGCTTGACACTGAGAGATGTTCCATTTTTCGAAAACATGACAATGAGAGGTGTTCCATGGCTGAAAAGGATCGTGCAGCAAAATGCCAATGTGAAACTTGTATTTGTATCTAAGATGTTCCATCAGGTTAAGCCTCTCACATACATAATCTTGACACAAAATATGGCTGGTAAGTTCACTGAGTGTAAAGGTACATAGGATGTACATGTAATATACAAATTGGACAAGAAGATGTACTCGCTGGCAAGCCTCAACACACACCACATTCAAAAGGGTTTGGCATTTTGCATTTTAAAGCCTTGATCAACTCTGATGGAAAGAATTGGATAACTCGTTCTTTTTCAATTTTCTTTCATTTGGGCTTGCTGCAACTTTGTATCTTGATAATAACTTTCTACCTCTGGTGCTCTTTATATAGGAGTTTTCTTTTATCTGTTACTTGTGATTGTAGCTTTTGTGTCACTTTCTATTTTTTTATTTGCACATCTTGTGCTCTTTATATATTTTTATATGAACCATTTCAAAAAAAAAAAAAACTTTCTACCGTTTCCATTGTTGTTTTTCTTCCCTTTTTTAGCAATGTTTCCTGTTTCTTCCTTGAAAGTAACGACTTTCCAGTTTCTCAGAAATTATCATCAAATTTACCAGTAATCCATGCAAGAACATGAACCATTCCTGAAAAAATGATAGCGGCTATTGTCCCGAATCACAATTTCTCGGCCATAGATCCCAGATACATACTTTGCAAATGTGTGGCAATCAGAACACATGCGAAGGTTCTTAATTACACGGATTGATGCTCCAGGACTTGTGTTAATGAGCCCAAACGCCATTGCAAGTTTCTCACTATGTCGACTTACCAACTGCTCCTTTTCCTCATCATTGACATCAAGCAAAACATTAGCCAAATCAGGCACATGACCTGCATGCTTGAGCTTCTCACCTATCTCATTAAGCATTCTTGCTATTTGGATAATTTGAGGGTGGGACTCATTGCCAGATGTGAATTCATGTATCAAGCCATTCACCTCCACTGAGCTGGATCCTGGAGACTTCCGTGCACCCTTTTCTTGCAAATGCAGCCTCACTCTAGCAACATCAGCCCATTTTCCAGCTGAAGCATATATGTTTGAAACAAGGACATGTATTCCAACTCTCTCAGGAGCTAATTCCACTGCCTGCTTGGCTGCATAATCTGCAAGCTCCAAATTGTTGTGGATGTGGCAAGCAGCCAACAACGTCCCCCAGATAATGTCATTTGGCTCCATTGGCATGTTCTCAATGATCGTCTTTGCCTCTTCTAGCAATCCAGCACGTCCAAGCAGATCAACCATGCATCCATAATGCACAATCTGTGGGGTGACATTGTATTCACTCTTCATGGACTGGAAAAGCGTCTGTCCTTCCTCAACCAGCCCACTATGGCTGCATGCTGTCAGGACGCCCACAAATGCCACCCCATCAGGTTTCACCTCCTCCTGAATCATCTTGGTGAAAAGCTCTAGCGCTCCTTTGCCATTGCCTGCCATGGCCATTGCTCCAATGGCTGCAGTCCAAGCAGAAACATCTTTGTCGTTCATTTGGTGGAAAACTTGCAAGGAGGTTGTAGGATCGCCACAACGAGCATACATATCTACTAGTGCCGTCCCAAGATGAACATCACAAGGGATTTTGTTCCTGTTGATGTATGAATGGGTCCATTTAGCAAGATCAAGAGCCCCCAAATATCCACATGCTGAAGCAACGCTCACCATGGTCACTCTGTCTGCACGTACACCTGAACCTTGCATTGTGCGGAAAAGTGCAATAGCTTCTTCAAACCAACCATCCTGCACCAAAGCACCAAGCATGGTGTTCCAAGACACGAGATCCTTCTCTGGTGCTGCATCAAAAAGCCTCCAAGCAGAGTCCAGATCCCTGTTCATGATAAGACCCGCAATGACTGTGTTCCATGAGACCACAGTCTTGTCCAACATCGGGTTGAAAACTCTGCATGCATTCTCTGGCTTTCCACATTTCATATACATGTGAATAATTGAATTGCTTATAGCTTGCCAACAATCGAATCCCTTGCGTAATACAAAACCATGGCATTGCTTACCAGAGATTACATTACCTAATTGAGCACATACCGATATGACAGCAAGTATTGTAACTCGATCGGGCCGCAATCCTATTTGCAACATTTCATCCACGACTGCAAATGCCTCTTTCACCAGTCCTTGTCGTATGTAATTCGATACCATTGTGTTGCATAACACTAGATTTCTATCACTACATTCTACAAAAAGCTGCTTTGCCCTATCTGTTGCCCCGCATTTCATATACATATCCACAAGTGCATTCACCAAAATGCTATTAAGCTCAACCCCGGATTGGCAGGTATAAGAATATACCCTCTCCCCCAATTCAAGATCCTGCAGCTTTGCACAAGCAGAAACAACACAAGCCATAGTGATGGAATTGGGTTGAATTCCTTTCAGAGAAATCATCTCCCAAAACAAAGAAACTGCTTCTTCTGGATGATCTTGGTGTGCGTAGCCACAGATGAGGCTCGTCCATGAAACCACATTTCTTTCAGGCATTCCTTTGAACACGTTGTGCGCAGATTCCATCTCCCCACATTCAGAGTAGAAATGGATCAAAGAGTTCAGTATAAAAGCATCAGAGTGCAGGCCCAACTTGAGCAAAGACGCATGAGCTTGAATTCCTTCAGATAAAGCGGCTATCTTTGCACAGGCTCTGATGAGGAAAGGAAAAGTAAAGCGGTCGGGTGTGATGCCTTTGGCTACCATCTTGAGATAGAGGAGAATGGCATCCTCTCCAAAGCCTGTGGAAGCGTAAGCTCTGATCATTGAGTTCCAAATGAAGAGATTGTCAGGGTCCCAGGATTCAAGGAGATGAAAGATTTCTGTAATGTAATTGAAGGTGTGGAGAGTGGGAAAGCGAGTGCAAGTGGTGATGAGCTTGATTGCAGCGGGTGTGGTGAAGCCAGTCTTGATGGTTTGAGCATGTATCTGCCGCAGTTGCTGCATGTTTCCGCACAACTCCAGCGACCTATTTGAGCTTGAGGTGTTCGAAGGAAAAGATGGATATGGATGGAGAGTTGCCATAGGCATAGCTGCTGCTGCTTGTTTTCACCAGTGGGGACTCGGGCACTGGCTCTATCTACTTCATTACCGTTTTCTTCACATTTACCCCGATAATCTTTGTATTGTATATAACGACAAACGCTCCATCTCTTACTAACGTGGAAGAAATCCTGTGTTCTAAGAGTTGTAATCTCTGGCAGATGAGGATGATTCTGAATGGATCTCCACGTCAGGGAAGTTAGTATTAAGAAATGCTTTTTCTGATTATTCGAAACTCTTGTACCCACCCAGTCTTCTGTCACTCTTAGCCCTGCAAATCAGCAAATATTGTCCTCCAAAATTTTCTTTTCTTTTGAAGTAGAATTTACATATTAGCTGTTGAGAGGAAGGTATCTCAAGTGTTATATGGAGTTATTATTTTTTCAAATTAACTGAAATGAGATTTTTTATTTTTTATTTCAATTTCACATTGCCACGGTTTTGTGACGTCGTGGAGTCACTCGCCATTGAATTTAATTCAAGGGATGGGTGAAGGGGTTCATTTGGAGTTCCAGGCTTTTATTCTATTTTCCAACTTTTCATTTATAGGTGCATTAAGGAACTTTTGTACACATAAGATTAGAAGATTGGGGTAGGAATAAAGAAAAGCATTTGGGCATTGACTGAGAAGGTGGAATTTGATTTACACGAGAAAGCAGTCGAGCGTATGACCATTGAGCGCTTAGTAATTACAGAGAGATGGTCACCCGCTCGTCGGGTATTACTGTATTGTGTGCATATTGAGCACTTTAGAATGAGACGAGACCCATAAGACAAAGAATTGGCCGACGGATACTATGGCATGCATTTTTGCATAGTGCGAAATGCTGATAGGGTATGTGTTATTGGCCGCTATTGTATAGTATAGGATGATGTAGATTTTTTAAAAATTTTAATTATTTTTTGAGTTATTTTCAGTAATATTTTGAATTTAAAAGTTTAAAACAGGTTATTCAATTTTACAGATTTTTTTAAGTTATTTTATCAATCTTCATCATTTTGAGTTAATTTCATAAATTTCTTTGAATTGAATATCCAATGCTAATGAAATTCAATGGAGATATATTAATGTCATTCTAGTAGACTGAAAAATGCCACCGAGATATATTAATTTCATTCTAGTAGACTGAAAAATGCCACCGAAACATTGATTGGGTATAATATAAACAAGTCAGTTGGACTGCCTTGAATCAGGTCACAACACCTTGCCTGAATGCTAGCATATTGAGCAGTTTTTTTTTTTTTTTTTAATTCTTTTTCTTTAAGATGTCAAGATGTTGGAGTCTAAAGATTTTATAGAAGATACACTCTCTAGGTTGAGAGGCTTGCACATATCCAAAGATTAGATGGTTGCTCTAAGAGGCCTATACACCTTGGTCATAAGATAACAAAAAAACCCTACTTTATGCAATTATTGGTATCAGAACTTTAGTTTTTTCTGGCTTATGAAAATAATAGAAGATCAGAAGAAGAAAAAAATAAAATAAAAACAAAAATAGCGTTCAGAAACAAACATTAGAGACTGTCTTCATTTATGAGACGGATATTTACAACTCACTAATTAAACATAGATTTGGAATAAACTATGGTAGAGCAGCAGATTCCTTGCAAAGAGCTCTGGATATTGCTCTGATAGTATTCGGTGTTGTTCTGCAACAGCCACCTATAAGGGAAGCTCCATTTTCACGCCATTTGGTTACATACGAAACAAAATCTTTATCTGATACTCCAGTCGATGCCTGCAAGAGATACAGAGCTAATGATAATAGAAGGTTTTATTTAATGATACGTCAATTTCAATTCCTGTGCTCTCTGTCTTCCTATTTTCCTGTATCTCAACCCCGGTTACGTCGAACGAACTGGGAATGTGTAGCATCAATACAAAGAAAAAGATACATTATGACCAATATTTGGAATACAAAAACATTGACCAGTTAGGAGGCAATGCTTCCAATTCAGTCCAGAAAGTAACTGAAATATCATTCTAGAAATTGAGGCAGAATGCAGATAAATCCAAGCAAAAGAGATCAGATTACTTGGATCAACAGGTTGGCTATACAAGAGAAATGTGATGATACATGGATTGTGAAAGAGAATTATGAAGAATAAGTTTGGGAAACGTATAAAAAACTTACCACCCATTCTTTTTTGATGCCATCATACGTCTCCCCACTGTTTGGGTAAATAATTATAGGTTTGGTTGTCACCTGTGGGATCCAGAAACAGCAAGCAAACCGATTCCATGTTAAACAACTTTCCAATGGTGGAAAGACAACTATAATAAATATTAGCAACTCAATATTATCCAAGGATTTAGTGTGCTATAGAAGAGGCAGATTTTCTGTAGCATGAAATTACCTTTTCATCTCTTTCAATTCCAGGAATGAGAGATACCAAAATGCACTAGTGCATGAGATTTGTGCCTTAAATTCCAGATACAAAAGCATACTCCCACAAAGATCACAACCTAGCCTTTTACAATTGCAGGCCAGCAAAGGTATATGTTACAAGTTAGATGGAAGGTGGGGGGGGGGGGACTTTTTCTTGGGCACAAAGTGGATGCTCGTCAACATCTTTGCGAACCATTTAACAGGTAAGTTATCACAATTAGGAGAAATAGCTGCGAAGCACCGGCATGGCTGCAGCTCCTGCATTTGCTCTTTCTTACCTCAGGCTTGAGCATGCTGAGGAATCCTACCTAAATGTTTGGTACCTAATATGTTATACCATCAAGATTTGAGCAATTAAGGACTCCTGCGTCCACCCCAAAGCTACAACTCCAGAAGTATAGATGCAAGGGTCCCCAAGCACAAAATCCTCACCCTCACCCAAAGAATACTAATCCACTATAACGTAGGAAAATAATAACGAACAAGCAAAACCCATTCCCAAAACGCTAGTTTTCTCTCTTACTTTCCAAAAATGCAATTAAGTCTTCGAGTTTCCATCAACTTAAGCAAAAACAAAAACCACTTGTATGGCTTTCATCATTAAGAAATGATGTTAACAGCTACTATCTAATGCTTACAACAAATTTCCATCATCAGTATATTGGTTAGGTACTTGTATGATGGATGTACAAGAAATCAATTAGAAACCTTGTATAGCAAGTATGGGACCTATCTAATCACTGGGATTGAAGAACTCAAGACTAGGACTTCACCCGATTGACTTAAAATTTTGATCCGAGCAAGTCAACCGGCGATTTGGGTGTCATGTTTTATATTTTACTTCTTTTAAGATATAAAATAATAACCATAACTATCAATTGTTTGACTTGTTACTACACACAAACCATTAATTTTTCCCTATCTAGTTTTTACACTAGCTAATTTTTTTTAGTTGATGATATTTTGGAGAAATTATCCATTCATGATTTACTTAACCAAAATAAAATGATTTAAAAAAAGGGCAATGTGAAAAGATATTATCTTCAATACATTGTTGTTTTCACCTAAATCCTAATATATAAAGCAAAATGGGATAATATATAAGTGTGGAGCATTGATACATAAAAGATGTTTTCACTCAAGGCTGCGCATTCAAATCCTCTTTATTACATAACATAAATGGGGCCATCGCCTTAACTGGGATGAGTCATTGTGTCTCCTTAACTCAGCAAGACTCAGCTAACCATGTCAATTTTTCCAAAATAGGGTGAGTGTCCATGAATCTTTGACCCAGCAAAACTGAAAAACTTGTCAACTAGAGCAAGTCATGGGTTGACTCACTGAATTTCCAAACAGAAGCTGTTCTCCCAGGAGAATTTAAGAATAACTATAAATTTACATATGTATGTATATATAAACTACGTACACACGTATGTATATCATTGTTTAAAGAAAACGAGTAAAACGAAAAGAAGTAAATTGACAACATTAATCTAAAACTTCAGTAAATAATCAAACATAATGTAGATATTGGATTTTAGTCAATCTGGGTCTTCTCACAGACCCCCATTGCATCAAGACTATAGTCACCAATTCAGAAAGAGACATTTGAATAGCAAACAGGAAGTTTTGCCTTGGTTCACACTAAGGTCTCACCTAAAAACCAAACAAATTAATCACAATGATGGATATGTCAAATTTAAGTAGCCTAAGAATATAGAATAGTTGGTAGGTGCTCATTATTTCAATCACAATTTTACATGTTCAAGTCTTATGGGAGTTAGATTGGCAGTCGGCCACGAGATCCATAGAACAAATATTTGCCAAACCCAATTATGAATGTCAACCTTAGATGGATGACAAATGGTTCTAATGCTGATGACAACTTTAATTTCCCCAACACCTTTCATAGACCTTCTTAAGTCGAAGAGGAAAAATCATTTGTAGATTTTTCTTTTTCTCTTAAACATCTCCATAAGTTGTCTAAAAACAAGAAAGGCTTTTGGACCTATCTGGTATGAAGCCAAATTAATTTTCTAGAATATTAGGTTCTTGTCTTAGGCATTGTTCTATTACTCTCTCCCAAAGTTTCTTAGGTTGACTCATAAGTACAATGCCCTGATAGTTGACATAATTTTGAATGACACGTCATTCTCATAAATGGGGACCACGATGTCACTTTCTATATTTATCTTGTATTTTTTTTTAACGCTAAGACTTCGTTAAACAACTTGGTTAATTACCCAATTTCAATTTCACCCAACAAAACCCATAATGGCATAGGGATACCATCTGGTCATAATGCTTTTTCACCATTTCCACTAAGGGTTTCTTTACCTTTCTTATATATATTTAGAGGAGGGTGCAGTCACAATTTTTTTTCACTAAGAGCCACAAGAAAATTTTATGGAACAAAACAAATAAGTAAGAAAGATGGATAAAGTAACCAACACTGAAGAATAAAAGAAGAAGAAAGAGATTCAACCGCATAAAAATAAAGCAGACTAGCTGAAGCCCCAGGATCTCAAGAACAATGCACACACCAAAAGCTTGACATAAAAAATGTCCCACTTGTGGCCTAATACTAGTCCTTTTCCAAGCAGTGTGACTGAAAGCAATATTACCACATTCTTTTCCAAAAAGAACAAAAGCAGAGCTTGAACAGTAGGGTACTGGGACCCTAACCTTCTTCTAGGTAGGGCATGCAGAAAATACTCTTAAAAAACATGAGAATATTGTAGATAGATATTATAAGGTTTTCATTCTAAATTTAATAAGAGCAACTGCAGTTTCTAATAAGCACTCCATCCTAAGAAAACAACACAACAGCTGAAGGGATCGTCATACCTTCTTAATAGAGAGAATCAATCCATCAATAAATCTTGGAGGAGTGCAATTGATTCCAATGGCAACAACATTCTTGCATGAGTCCAGCAATTGAGACACACTCAACCAACGAATCCCCACTAACCACATTAACTCCATCCTTTGAATTGAATGAAACCCACACAGGAATCTTTATGTTATTTTCTTCAAGAAGCTCAACATATGCCTGCAAGAGCAGAAATGAAGATAGACTTGAGAAAAGTACTGACATAATCAATAAAAAAAGGAACATGAAAAGAATAGTACTGCAACAAACATTTTATATGGGTTGTGCACGCATGCGTGCATGCGTGTGTGTGTGTGTGTGAGAGAGAGAGAGAGAGAGAGAGAGAGAGAGACAATGAAATAAGTGGACTGGCAAGAAGGAGATAAGTGTGTTAGGAGAGCAATGACCTAGGGCTTACCACATTCTCAGAGACTGAACCAAAAAAATTTCATTTGTTTTTTTATTAGTGTGTGAGGCAGGAATACTGACATAGGCTCAAAAAAATTCACTTATGTTAGTTCACGTCTATTAGGCCCAAGCTGACAAAAACAGTCCAAAATCCAACCCTACTGGCCTATTTTTATCCCAAAGTAAATGCAGTGAAAAGGAAATACAAAATTTAATAATCCAAACAAGACTTCGATCCATTAGAACCATATCAAACTACAAATTGATCTTTTTTTTTGTCCATTATGTCTAATCTTTGCATGTTATTGAATTTCAAACTACCGTAATTGTTGTTTTAACATCATTAATATAAATAGTAACCATGAGTTCAACATCATTCTAGCCAACAGTACAAACCACTCAAATCAACGCAATACTTGGACCCTCCACATTACAGGACAAGGGTCTGATCCAATGGTTCAATAGTGTTGGCCTTATAAGTGTATAGTTCTTTGATGATGGTAGAGTAACATTACCTACTCTAATAGGTGCCATTGAATAACTCTGAAGAGTAATAAGTAGCTTCCAAATGGTAGATGAATCCATAAAAATCGCAAAGAAAAAAATTTCATTTTAAAGCAACCGAACACTACTGCCGCCAATAAAGGTAAGGAGGACCTAGAAACCCATAGCAAATAGCATGAAAAGGACCTTGCTTTCCATAATGAGGAAATATATCAATTAAAAAAGATAACTAAAACTTACCTCTTTTCAAATTCTACAGGGGTTGTGGGAGTTCCATTATGCAGACTATCTGTCTAATGAAATTGGGCCCTAAAAGGATAAATGGGATGTGCAAGAAACTGCATGGATAGGGGTTGGGTAAAATTTCATCCATGTGACAATCCTTGCCATACATGATTTCAGCCCTTAAAAATCAATGGTTTATAAATTATAATAGTTATAACTTTTCAGCGCTACAGTTGCATGGAGAAAATGATCAGGTGAAGATGAAACTTCACCCACCGGCTATCTATTTGGCACCCTACATATATACTCTTAATTACTCTAAAGCAACTCCCTGCTGTTATTTTTAAGAGAGAGAGAGAGAGAGAGAGAGAGAGAGAGAGAGAGAGAGATGGATGATTGCTTTTTAGTAATCAATGAGTTTTGAATGAAGCTTGCTATGAGATAACTCTTCTTATTTTTATTTTCGGGGGTGGGGAGGTTGGGAACTGCAAAATCTTTTATGAACAAAAAGCACTTTTTATGACCCTCCCCCTCCCCTAGTTTCCCCCCTGCATGCTCTATAAAGAAAGTTCAATGAGGCAGCACCTAACAAGAGAGTTGAAATACAAGTGAAAATGGGTCTAAAGAATAAAAGGACTTGAATAGAGCCTTACCTGAGTTTCTAGCATATTGGGTGTAGTTTCAAAAGCTAGTAGATCTACCCCTGACCCTGCAAGAATCTGAATTCTCCTCCTATGGAAATCTTTCAAAGAAGCCAATGTCACCCCCTCTCCATAGGTTCCACTACAAAAATTGTTAGACCACAAATGTCTCATGTTACATTAAAAAAGAAAACAGAAAAAAATGTCAAAAGAGTGAGAAAATATTCAAACCGGTTCACCTGTATTCAGAACCATCTGCCAAATATGCTCCATAGCTTCCTACTGAAGCTGCAATCAGTATGCGACGCTGTTTGAAAACCAGTCCATTGCTAATTCCATCAAACGGACCTTGTGAACACTTCTTCGAAAATAAATCACGTGCTTCAAGTGCAAGATCAACACTTTTCTGTAGCAAAGTTTCACTTTCTTCTCTAGAAAAGCCTTTAGATTCAAAACCCTGAATAGTAGCCTATTTGACACAGGCCAAAAGGAAACATAAAATGAAAATGGGGAAAAAAAAAGAGATGGGTGAAGACAGGCTCCATGATCTTAGAAAGCAATTGAAAAGGGGAAACAGTGGTACCTGATACGTTGATGTGATTATTACATCTGCACCAGCCTCGAGGTAATCTAGGTGAACCTGTTCCAATAGCAAATGACAGTTAAGAAATGACATGAAGCCAAGAGACATGGTTATCAGGTCATACAAGAACAATGGGAGATTGTGCAAGTAAATCAATCAAAATGTCTTTTGGAATATATCAATGGAAATGAGCAAGGGCGTTAAAACCGGTTAAGATAGCTAAATATAACAAGGCTATATTTGGATGTGAGGCTCGGTGAAAGTGGAGATTCTCTAGGTGAGAGAACACACTTGGGGTGGGGTGGGGTGGGGTGGGGTGGGGGGGAAGGGGAATGATCTTCATCTTTATGATTTTACTTTTATTTTTTGATAAAAAAGTTATTCACTACACTAGAGGAGATTCTAGCCATCCTTGCCGATGAAAAAAAAGAAAAAGATTCAAGCACATTTCTCAATTAAAATAGCAATAAATAGGCTACTGCAATCAGAATAGCAAATGATTTTCCACATCCAAAGCAACTATAAATTCTCCAAACAACCAAAACAGCAACAATTTTAACAATGAGGAATTTTAGTTCCATAATTGGTAAGGGAAAATAAACATCAAAACCTGCGAACAAAGTCCACACTCTATTCATCACATCATAAAGTGAAACCTTTCAAAAGAAAAAAAGAAAAAGAAAAGAGAAAACACATCTTAATATGACAAAGTAGTCACATCCTCAGAAAATGGATATCCCACATAAATATGAGAGAGAGAGAGAGAGAGAGAGAGAGAGAGAGGACAATACAGTAGGATGATTCAATATTTTGATTCCACAGACGGATTTTCATTTATTCATTTTTGATAGAGATGAAAAATACCTACTTGGATGAATATAAAAAAAAATCTTTGTTCAAGAGATACATTGGGATGACAGGTCTTTTCAGGAAAAAGAAGGTAGTAGTCAATATCTCACGGTTCAAAATTCTGACAATGACCCTGCCTGAGAACCAGAGTTGCAAACCATTTGACAGTATGTATCTAAATGCACAGCCCTCGCTTGGATAATCTCCTATATTGGAGAAACCGTACAATCATTGACCAAGATCAATATCTTAGACCATCTATTTACAGACCAACCAAAGAAGGTAAGTATCTTCCCGATGCAGAAATCCTTTTAGTGCATGAGCCATACAGATGGGCTCATTTTCTACCTTCTGCAATCTGAAAAGCAATCATATCTACCATTGGAATGAATCTACAACTACTGCCTACGGGTAGGTATAATATATTACCCTTCACTGCCATATACACCACCACTTTCCTCCGAATTCAAACCCACTCAGCTTGATGTCCACTTCATTCATCATCAATACTGGATCAAGTGGAAATTGCTTTTCTAATATGATCATGTCATTTTTATTAAAACAACATAAAGCATTTGGACGAAATGTTGTATTTACTAGAATTACTGGCCGAAGGAACCACAGTGTAGAAGGGGGATTGTGGAGTATCCCATCACAAAAATTAGGGCCAAGAGATCATTGATTTTGATGTGTTGAAAGAAATGGCCAACAATGACACTTTAACTTCAATTTTTCAGGGGTGGAGTACCCGACAATCCAACCTTAAATACAGTAAGATTAATGGGTCAACCACATACTAGGTCTCAATAATAAATAATAATTGTGGTAAATAACTATACGAATGATCGAGTAAAAATAATCACAACTAGTTATCAATAATTTAACTTTAAAGATGAAAAGGGGGTGAGAGATGACACGATTAGCTCCTGGACAGTCTCACAGTATACGCTACGTTACTCTGCATCTGTTGCATCTCGTCCATTTCATTGTGAAGTATGAGAGGATGGGGCCACCATACTGACAGGACACCGTGTCAGAGTATCCGGCCATTTCGAGAAACCACCACTCATCAACCATGAAAGCAACTGAGCAAATTAAGGAGTGAAAAATAGTGGAAAATTAATTGGTAACATTCATGTACGGACAGAGTGAAAAAGAGACAAAGAAAAAGGAAAGAAAATCAAAAGCAAAGGAAAACAGCGGAAGGCTGAATCCACGTACAAGGCAAACAAAGAATCAGACCCCATAACAAAATGCTAATAACTACCAGGAAGATCAAGTAACATGAGAGACAGAAACTCTGACTGAGAGACAGATAGGGGGGAGAAATCTGTTACATACATGGCGGATGAGGTGAGGAGAAGAAATGAGACATTTGGCGCTCCAGAGAGGATCGTTGAGGTCCGCACCGTTCCGTTCCAGCTCCGTCGCAAGTCCACCATCGACTACGGCGCAACCGCCTGTCTCTCTCAGGAAATCCAGCATCTCCGACTGCGGATCCACGCTTCCAAATCCCATCTCAGCTTAAAAGGAAGACAAAGAGGCTGGAGATTAAGGTTTCAACAGACTCGTCTCAGAGAAAAGCGAGTCGAGACTCGGTTTCAACTCGTCAGAACTCAGAGTGGAGGCAGCCGGTGGAGAGAGGGCGGGTGAGAGGAAGCTCTGGAATTCATGGCACACGCTCCCCCATTTTATAGTGTAGATGGGAAGACAGCGCAGGTGGAGTGTTGGTAGAGTTATTATTAATTTATTATAATCATAATTATAATTATAATTAAATCTCAGCAGTAAATGGTCCCTTAATTATGTAATCTTGAGGTGGCATGATACTAATATGAGTGTATATTTAGAACTTTCCCGTCAAATTAGGTCAAGACAATCCTATTCTTTATTTTCTTCTTTTACACTACCTAAATAAATAAGTAAAAAACAACTTTTTTCCTAAAATTTAATTTACTGACTTCACCTTTTAACAATTCAAATAAATGGTGAGTCACCTCTTAACCTAAAATTTAGCTTCAATTAAAATATTTGCAGCACTAATTATTAAAACAATAAATTAATTTAATAACTAGTTGGAAGTGTAAGAAAGTTTTAAAATAATTGGTATGAAAATAAATATGACAAAAATAAAACATGCAAATTTAAGTAAATTTTAAACTAATGATCAAATTTATTAAAATTAAAAGTTACACAATAACTATTACATATTAGAAAATTTCAATGAGAATTTCTTGTATATATTCAAAAATAGAATATTTATTTGTACTTTACTGCTTTTGTTGGATAAATATAAAAATAGGCATCTAATTAGCTTTGATTTCTAATGAAGATATGAAATAAGGCAAAAAAAAAAAAATGAAAAATATAAAAAGACATATGTTATGGAAGAAGTCCTAAATTTCAATGCCTAAATTCAATTTTAGAATGCAGAGTAAAATAGATGGTCTAATTTGATTTTAGTTAAAAAAAAGAGGAGTATTATAAGATATACTTATAATATTTATATGAGGTTGAACATTGTACAATAAAGAAAATATTATTAGATAAAATGATGACAATAAAATGATTATACTGACATAGTTGTATTAATATAATATAGTATAATATAATGAAATAGTTAAAAAGAAGTGCATGAAATGAAATAAAAAAAAATTGTTTTAATGGAAGAACAAATGAAATAATATTGTTTAAAATGATTAGAACACATTTCTCAAAGACAAGAAATAACTCTGCTATAAAGAATTAAAAAGCATGGAGGGAGAGAGAACATAATTAGAAATCAATGTAGACATTAGTATTTTGAATGGTATTGTCAAAACTTTGAGCTATTTAAATCATAGATTAAGTCATTGAAATTGAAAAAAATAAATATTTTCAAACATTGTCATCATAAAAACTTTTTATTTGACTGTTTGCTATAATTAAATATATTGTAAAACTTTGTTTATTTTGACTTTTTGCTATAATTAAATATATTGTAAAACTTTGTTTATTTTATTAAGTTGAAAGTTCAACAACAATGTCATTTGATGAAAGATTAGATAAGTTAAATCTCATTATAAAGACGTCCATTTTAATATGGATAAAATTCTCATTTTATTTATATCGGTGTACCGTTCATCAGGTACCGATGTACCAATAACACGTGGCTCCGTATATATATAACGTGTTATCGGTACACCAATATTTGATGAACGGTACATCGATATAAATAAAATAAAAATTTCACTTCGTGCCTTCTTATTAATTTATTAATTAATAAAAAGGATGACTGAATATTTATAATTAATAAATGATTCAAAATGCTTCATTTACGGAACAAAAAGTTGCCGTTCCTATCATTGTGCCAAATGTCCAACTAGTGAGAGTGCATAATCTCAAGAAATGACAAGTAATGAGATGGTATCATAAATGACAAATAGGTGAGTAAAGGTTGGGTCATTGGTGTTTCATTCAACTATCAGTTGAGGTGGCCCTCAATATCTGCTTGTACGAGATTATGAACCATTGTCATTCAAGGTCATAAGGGTGAAAATTAGGTCGGGTTAAGATGACAAAAATTCGTATAGAATTTGAGTCGAGTCGGGTTGAGGAATTTTCAAGTTAACCCGACTCAACCGATCCAACTTGATTAAAATTAGGTTAAAATAGGTTCAGAATGTGGGTTGGATCAAAATACGGGTTGAGATGGATTAGAATTTGGGTCGAGTCGGATTTAGAATTTCGGGTGTTCCATAAATATTGACTTGAGTCGGATTGGGTTTTAAAAAACCTAACTCTACCTGACCTAATTTCAACCCTATTTGAGGAATAAAAAAGTTTTCTGTGAAATATATAGGATGAAACTTGAGTGGAATTTTAACTCCAACTTACATTATTCGATCCAAAAACTTTATGTGATGAATTAAAGAATTTTCAAATTCTGATTGATCGGATTAAGGAAGAAATCGAGTCGTAGTTAGTTGTATGGACATTTCTATGAAGTTTTTAAAAATAAACTTGTAGTATTAGTTCTTCTCATAAATATTGATCCACTCACTCAAAATAATAGACAATATCTAAATCTACTCAAGTACTAACTTTATCTTCAACCATACTTTTTTATTCATTTCATGTAAGACTTTAAATAAACAAATGGTATTTGAAACTTTTCAATAATTCTGTCTATTTATAGCTTAGAACGTGTCCTAAATCCAAAATGTCGTATGGTATTTGCAAGTGAGGAGGATCTGAGGTGGATGTGTTTATCGTGCAGATATAATTAAAATGGAAGAAGACAAAGAAGAGTACGATAATGGTGTTTAATGACGTGACGTGAAAGTAGTGGAACGAAGGAAAACGGGATTCAGGGAAAGGGAGAGAGATGAAGACAGAAGAGACAGACAAAACCCAGGTTTTCTCATTAGAAAGTGATACGTATCCAATTAATTGGGATTCCTTACAAAAACAAAAGCCTTATCCTCATCTCTTTTGTTAGTGGGATTCCTCACAAAACAAAAGCCTTATCTTCATCTCTTGTTAGTGCCATTTCTTTCTGGTGAGCATTATGTGTGTGTTTAGGTTTCAACTTTAATTAAAAATTATTTTAAGTGAAGTAATTAAGTTATATTTTAAGTTCTCTTATTTTGTCAGCAACCTCCATGAAGGCTGATCAGTCTAGTTGGAGAGATTAAGGATTTAATTTCAAGGAGATCTCACTCGAGTCATCATAGTTGGCCTTGATTATAAACGGAGAAGACCGCTGCCTAAGGATTCCACCAATATGATTAATAACTTTACTCACAATCTCAAGGCTCCTGAAATCTCAAGGCTTGCGTTGTGCCTAAAGCCTCTGAAATTTCAGGACATTTCAGGGCCAGCATTGTCAGTCAATCAGCTAATGGTTTGACAGATTTCTTTGTTAAGAATGGCGTTGATGGAGAGTTATCTGATTTTTTCAGTTTTCTAGGAGAAAGCGGTTCTTATTTCTTTAAAGTCTGTAGCCATTTTATTGTTTTTTGGAATGTCATTTTACTTTTTCTTTGGTCTTTGGGCCTAAGTCTCTTATGTCGGATACATTCTTCTTGTATTTTTCTTTTTATCAATAATGTTTTCTTTTCTTACTGTTTAAAAAGTTTTTTTTTTTATTTATTCATTTTTTTTATAAAATTTGAGTGACTTTATAGATATTGATTATCATCATCATCATAATCATAATTGTCTATCATCATTGGTTTTCCACTTTTGAGTACGCACATCGATCAACATCATAATTATATATTCTTCTATTTTGATGTTAATGTTGATAATTAACTTTTAACAATTTATTCTTTGAATTGATTGTCTAACAAATGATCACAAATGTTCTAGAATAGAACCAATGCAAAGGCTGGGTATCCTTACTTGATACTCCATATTCCATAACAACTGCACCCATTTGCTTTGCTGCAACAACTTAACATCAGTCAAGTTGCTCTGATGAAATTGAACACTGAAACGGTGATTTATTAGGAAAAAAAGAAAAAGAGAGAAGTTCTCACCACGTAATCACTATCATCATTTTTACTATATTTCAAAAGGGTAACGAACTCCCTGTGGACATTTTGTGTAACACGACACACGTTTTTCTTTATTACCCATTTTACCTTTCGAATCGGTTCATCGAACCCTTCGAATCACTTACTGCAAAAGATTCAGCGAATCGATTCAAAGGATAAAATGAGCAATGCAGTAAAATCCGTGTCAGATTACACAAAATGCTCATGGAAGGATGGCTGTCAATTTCAAAATTCTATCTATATTTAGTTAGTTTTACAAATTCTGTTTTTTTTATTTGACTATATACATACTATATCATCAGTCACCACTCACCTCATAATCTAATATATTATTCTTTATATCTTCTCTCCACGATCTAACATGATAATCAAATTCTTTAAATCAAATTTTATTAATTTTTTTTGAAATTCTTCAATGACTACTATTGTCAACTTTGGCCCACATAATGTACTAAAGTATTTTTTGTTTTTTCATGATTTTAGGAGCAAAGAACATATTCTCCAATATTTTGAGAGAATTTTATAACGATTTCAAGGAATCTTGATAGTGGGGTGAAAGGCTTTTTCCTTCTCAATCCAAAGAAGTTCCATTTGCCAGTTCAGTCAATGGAGATGAGAGCTCCAACTCGAGATGGAACTTAACGAATTTAAGAACCATTTATGCTTTTTGTCTCTATGCTCATCCACTGTATATTTGATACCTCAGTCCATTTAAAAAATTAGATTGTCAATATAATATTTTAAGACAAAAACATTAAAAATTATTTTATTCTCTCCAACAAAAAAAAAATTGTTTGATAAAATTAAGAGTGCAATTAAGGTTGAACCCAACTAGTGCTTGCCCAACCAGGCCCAAAAATATGGAGCTCAAGTCTACTTGGTTAAGGCTTTGACCCGAATTAATTTAATAATAGGGCCTTGTTTAAATTTGGGTTGGGCTCAGGCCCAAGCATTGCATTCTTAGGGCCAAATTCAATTCGAAAGTCTGAGTTAAACTCGAAGACCTATCATACCTACTATATATTTTATGTTTTATATTTGTATTTAATTCGAATCTTTATTTTCCAATCCTAACCATGTGTCTTTTCCTTATCCTCTTAGCAAACTTATTACACTAATTTGAGGAATTAATTTTATTATTATTAATGATAGAATTTGAAACCTATAAGGTGCTTTTATTTGACGTTTATTTATTTGGACTTTTATACGATGAACTTATTAGAAGTGAAATAATACTTTGAGAAATTAATTTATGTAATACATATTGATAGAATTAGTGACTGTTATGATTTGCATGATGAGAAAAGAATTCTAATTCAAATGATTAATCCTATAAAAATTTCTGTCAAAGAAATAATGAAGGACTATCATTTATTGTTGTTTACTAATAGTAGTAATTGACTTAGAATTACATTGACTGAAGGCCCAAAAACTAGAAAGTCATATGGGCCCTTATTTATTTTTAGGCCGCAGCTTAACTTAAAAGAATATAGACATGTATGGGCCCAATTAACATTGTGCCCATATTTGCAATCTAGGCCCTAGCCCGAACAGGCATGGACCCATATAAACCATGTTGTCTTACCTAACAAAATCAGTTCTTGGAATGGAGCCATATTGACATCCATTCTCTATTCTATTGTCTCAACCTGCCTACGAAACAACCCTAGTCTCTTTGAAAATAATTTATTATTTTCATTTTGAATGAAAATAATTCTCATTCTAATCTAAATAATCTATCAAATAGACTTTTACACCCTATTTGATATCTAGAATTATTGAAAATGAGAATGATTCTGAAAAGAGTTTGTTTGATAAATAGAATGGTTTTAAAAAAAAAAAATCAACTAAGCTTAAATTTAATTCTTATTTTTTATGCCTCTTTAATTCTTTTTTAAAATAAAGTATTATTTTCATAGAATGAAAACTATTCTCACTCTATCCTAATTGACCAACCAAACAAACATTGAACATTTACCCATTGTCATAAAAATTCAAAATAAATTGGACAAAAGATGAGCTCACAAACAAACGGCCGTATTGAAGCATATTAGGTTTTTTTTTACTAATAATTTTTTTTTTATCCACAAACGACTGATCAGAAAAGAAAGCAAGTGAAAAATCAACTCAACAACTTGATCTCACTTGAGAGGGTATTGGTCATCAAGCCAATCTGATGGACACTAATCCAACAAGTTATATTTAAATTAAAAAGTAGTTTCAAGTTAGCTTGATATCTATTTTTAATAGAGAAACTGTATATTTATGATGGGTTAATTTTGTATAGTTGGGTTGGATGGATAGAGGACTTTATAAATGATAAGATTCATCGTTACATTGTGAAATTGAAAAAAAAAAAATTCAATAGTTGACTACAATCAAAATTTTATAGTCCAAAATCATAAAATTAAAATGATTACATGAAGTTTAAATTTGACCCATTATTGTGTTTGTTATTTTAAATATATTTCATAAAAAATGTGGTCATGATCAATCTCTCTAAATAAAGAGACTCAATTCTCCATGGAGTTTTCGAACTACTGAGAGACTCTTAAACTAGATCCTATCAATCTCTATGGAAATTAATTGATCAAAAGGTCCAAATTCCTTGATGATAGAAATATTTAAACCTTACTCCTGATTATGTAAAGAAAGCCAAAGTGGATCACATTTCTGATGTTGCAGAATTAGACAATTTATAGTGCCACTGATCACCACTTGTTATGTGGACTAATTTATTGATGAATTGATCATTCCAGCCATGTAGGATGTTATTAATTTCTTTATAATGACCATTCTACTCTTACATTGTCCATGTGGCAAATGGTGATTAGTCGATGATCCAAATCATCAACACACTTTTGACCTAAACCAAGCACAATCTGCAACGTGACCCGGCCCAATTTCAATATTTGGCTCAATCCACGACTCAACTTGACCCAAACCCAACCTAGAAAAACAGAATTTTGACTCAATAAATGACTTTGACCTAATTTGACTAATTTTTACTGGTAGAGAAGTAAAGAATTAGGTAATTTGACCTTATCTCAGCCATGAACAAGTCAAGATGGCCGAGTTGATCTAAGGCATCATTTTCAGGTATCGGTACAAAAGGACATGGGTAGGATCCCATCTTCAACAATCATAAAATTCCGGGACAAAAGATTTGATAATGATGACGATGATTATAGAAAAAAATTCCACAAGGCAACCGATAAAGCAATATCTAAAACTTGTCTAAAACTAAATCAGCATTCAAATGTCCCTTAAAACATGTCCCTCAACTGAGAATACTCCCAACAGAGTAGAAGTCATTGTTTGGTCAATCATTGGTCGTGCTAGGGGACAACATTCAACCATGCAATGGCAATATTCAATTGTAATCTATTGCCTACCAGAGATAAAGATTTACTCCATAAAGTGTCTAGCCTTATTTACTTAGACATAGCTCAGTAGAGCCCTTGCACAATAGCAAAGGTTTCACAAATACTTATAGGCCAGCCAGAAATAAAGATATATTCCAGTGTCCTTAAAGTGATCGAATAGCTTGAAGCCGTAGGCAATAGTTGGCTATATTCTAGGGAAATTTCTCCCCACATGCTTCTTGGCATCACACATATGAAGAAATATGGAACCATATGTTGATTACAGCAGTGGGAAGAACCAGTTTAGTTTATATACCTCCAGATATTCGGCTATGTAAATAACAATCAAGAACTGCTGGCAATTTGGTGCTCACCCATGTCATGTATAAACCTGTTAGAAACACTTTTCTCTAGGTATCAGAAGTAAAAAGATTCTAGCATGGTAAAGAGAACCAACAGCTTGGTAAGGGCTCCTCACAAGTGGCTTTCGAAGGTGATGACAGAAATAAAAGCCTGGCTAATCATATTCGTGCTCATGTTATATCAAATGGAAGTCTGTTTACAATGACAAATGATCTTCAAAGCGAACAACTTCAAAGCACAGCTATAAAACCAGCTGAATTGGCATAATATTCATAAAAATGAAGACAAATTAAAAGGGAGGAAAAAGACATCATGGGCCCCGAGATGGAGCAAAGCAGAAACACCCTTGTGGTGCCTGGTCATCAGGTATCATCCCTCCTCCCTTGCTCGTGTCAATTGTCTCCAATAGGCTTACCACTTCATCCATTTCAGGTCGTTTATCTGCATTGCCATCCCAACACTTGCGCATGATGTTTGCCAATGAACTTGGGCAGCATCGAGGGATTTCTGGTCGCAAGTTCTGCTCAAAATCAATGCAGAAAATATAAGCAAACTCTTATTAGAAGCATTTCATTTTAAGTAAGCAGCAATGGTATCTAGCACATTTGCATTAGTAACATGAGAAGTACTCAAAAACACTCGACTTGGAAATATAAGATATCGGGTTGTAAAATGTTGAGGGCTGTGTGCTGCAGAAGCATATTAATCAATATGCCAGACTAGAAATCATAAAAAATCTATGATGGACGAACCTGTAGCACAACTGCAGATGAGACCTCTGCAAAACTGAGATCTGCATATGGCATGTCACAGCAGTAGATTTCCCACAAACATATGCCAAAGCTGTAAACGTCACATCTTCTATTATAGGGCTTACCATTGAGGACCTGCATGAAGAAGTGATGGCAGAAATAAAGTGAGAACCACTTAACCAAGGTTGTTTTCAATTTCAAAGTTAAAAGCAAAAGAATAAATTAGGTTAATGATGTTGTTCTTGAAGCTGTGGGAGGAAGGATTATTTGGGCTTAGATTTTTAGGAAGAACTTGATGGATAAGAAATTTCAGGATTAGGGGCTTTATTATCTCTGTTGGATGAGATTAAGCTGAAAAGAGACAGCATAGGCAAAAGGCTATGGGGGGAGAAAGACAAAAGGCTATGGAAAAAGGAATACAAGGGATCTTTTCATGCAAATTTTCGTTTTCTTTGACAAAGCCTAATGCAAACTCATCTTTTCCTCATAAAGCCATTTGAAAACCTTTGATCCATTCTAGCGTCAAGAGCTTTTGTTGAATTGCCTTTTTGAACAAAATTTAACAACTAATAATCTAAAGGCAAGAAGCTTTTCCACTCCCAATGTTTGATACCATTGTTGGAAAATGAAGAATCTGATGATTATCTCTTCATCCATTGCTTTTTTGTTTTGCCAATTTGGTCCCATTCATTCCCCTTTTCCTACTGTGAGGGTTCCCCTCCTTCCTCCTTTCAAGCTGTCATTTAGGATTCGGGGCAGGTCCCTTTCCAAAGAAAGGCCAAATAATCTGGATAATGTTACTTAGGCCATTCCATGGTTTCTTTCGCTTGAACGTAATTGGAGGATTTTACAAGACAAATCTATGACCAAGGAAGTCATGCACAGAATCCAATAATATTATCCAATGGGCTTAGTTTACTAATCCTTTCAAAGGGTTCTCAGTGGATCATTTTGCTGAAACCTGGTCATCTTTATCTTAAATGTTTGCTCTTTAGTGTTTTGTTTTTGGGTATCTTCTTGCTGACTTGGCACAATGCCTTATTGGCAAGTCACTGTCTATGTTCTCTATCCTCCTAATGAATGAATTTAACTCTCAGGAAAACAGTGATAGTAGCAGTGTGTCAATTTTTCTTACTTCAAATTTTCCCATGAAAATTGTCTGTGTTTTGTTTTGTTTTTTAATCTTTAATTCAAGTGTGTCACTTCAATCTGAGTAGAGGATATTTCAATCGTCATGGAGGTATTATCAAACCAGATATTTCAATCATCGCAGAAGTATATCAAACGAGCAGAAAAAATCTACTTTTTGAGGATTATCATACAAGTTGAAAATACCTCTGGAGCCATGTATCCAAGGGTTCCAGTTTCACCAGTCATGTCCCTTGGATTCTGAGCTTCAACTCGAGCAACACCAAAATCAGCAATCCTGAGATTCCTATGAACATCTAGTAACATATTTTCAGTTTTAACATCACGGTGTACAATCTTCTTTGAATGCAGATAGCTCAAGCTGCAAAATCAGAACATAAGTCATATTTCGATTATGTAGAAGCCCATTTTCAAGCACTTCCAGTTCAAATAGAAAATCAATACTCACCCTCTGGACAGATCCAAGGCAAGTTGAATCACAACCTTATATGTAAGTTTCTTTCTTCTGTTTTTTATCAGGAATTGTTTTAGTGTCCCACCAGGAAGATATTCCACAACAACGCAACAAGCTCTGGCTGGAATGTCATTATGGCTGTTATTTGAAGGATTTTTTGGTGGAATCTTCAGTTCTGCAGTTCCCATTGATGCTCCAACAAACTAGGAAACAACAAACACAAAAAATCATAATGTGATTTGACACTGAAATCACAACGATTTTTGTGTTGACATAAGCCTTGGAGACAAGTAAAAACCAAGGATAGAAAGAAAACAAATTAGGAAACTGAGGGATATGCACTCAGAAATGAAGTTGAATTTTAGCTCATTCCCCTCTATCACAAAATTCAAATGGATTAAAGCATTACAATAAAAACTTCTTGTCTCTAATATCCTTTATAAATGACCATGATCCCATTCAGAAAAATGATTACCTTGGTAACATTTGGATGGTCAAGTTTATTCCAAACAGCGACCTCCTGCCGAAATGATGCCCTAAGAGCAGCAGTTTCAGCATCTGTGGCAATACCATCATCCCCCCAGTCCAAAAGTTTCACTATGATAAGGAAAAAGAGAGATTAGTGAGGAGTCAAATGGAAATAATATGATTGGTCTACTCATTTCTTTATGTTGTAAAATAAGTACTCTTAAATGAGTTATTTATTTAGCCCCCAAAGGATTCAATGGAGCAACCTCTCACTTCATGATTTTTTCCTCTCTTTGGTAATGATGAATTTATTCTGAACAAAACTGAAAAAGCAACAGGTACAAAACCCATGGTGACTACAGCATGAAGGCAACTGCAATAAACACTGGAGCCATACATTACTCCCATGAATGTTCATTCTTTTGAAGAAAATATAAAGCACATTCACAGTCAAACCACCAATATGACTGATGTACTCAACCTTCAGCAGTCATAGATATAAGTCATCAATATAAAAATAAAACATTTGTTTTCTTCCAACCCTCTAACAAATTAAATCATCTCTTGATATGTGATTCCCAATCTTTGTGATTTTATTTGATTGATATACCCTCAAAATAAATTCAGCTTTTCAACCAAACCATGCAAATCTGCTGGTTTTCAGTGTCACGTGTACAAGATTTGAGATGAGGCCAGTTCATGGCACCTCACAGCATCAGCCAAGTTGCATTTCAAAAAATTCTGACATGTAGAGATATTTATCCCTTTTCAATTTTCTTTGATGGTTCTAGGCACTAGGAGTTGGGGAAAAGGAGAGCTCACAATATTGAGAATTCTGAATCAATTTTAACTGATGCAAAGAACAATATTGGACAATTGAAGTTGTTCTTGAATATTGAGATATGATTTCCTAACATTAGCATTTTGAGCACCCCTAATGCTTTTATTGTCACTTTTAGGGTCCTATTATCTACTTTTCTATACTTATTCTTTAACTTAACTCTTTGTTTTCGCTAGAATACGGACACATCTTTCGCTGATCTTTAGTGATGTCTCTTGACTAGTCAAGTTATTTACTGCACTTGTGAACTTTTTCTTTGTTGATCTTAAGAGGTTGTTTGCTATTTTCCATTTCATGGAAAATGAGTATCATAGAAAATTAAATCTTCTCTCACTTACCAAGAAATCCATTTCTGATGGAGGAGGGTCAGAAAAACTAGCATGTCAAGTGCATGGTTTATCCATGTGAGTTCAAAAGGCCATTTTAAATGGGCTTCCTTTTTACTGCGCCTAAGCCCAATTAACAATAAAGCTATAAATTAAAGCTCAAGCCCTATTTTTCTCAAGTTGGACTTCTCAGGCTTTTACACCAAATTACCATCCTATCTAGAACCCCTACCCTCGAAAATAATTATTCTGATTTTTCAAGAAAAAATGATTACCCTAAAAATGAAAAACCTCCATCAAAGAGTACCAGATTCTGATTTTTCAAGAAAACATCGATTACCCCAAAAATGAAAAACCTCCACCAAAGAGTACCATTAATAAGAACTTATTGTCAACCTCTTTTAGATATAAATCTATCTAATTATCTCACTTTCAAGTCAAACACGATTGGATTCACACTCCATGTTCTAAGAAATATTTACAAAAAAATGGATTCCTCGACGAAAACAATGTATTGAGATATGGTAGATGGATGGAACCTTTCAACAAGATAGTTTCTTAAATCTCTCAAAATGGAATCAGCTCCAAACACATATTCCATGATTCCTTACTCTGACATGGGACAAATATCTAAATTGTACCCATTTGGATACATTTTTCAGACCCCTCCGATACTTAATAGTTGTAAAAATAACTGTATCAATGTTTCATGACATTATGCATGGATCAAATAAATCATAGCCAGTTCTCATAAAACATTGTGGGTGATTCTTCCACACTTGAATGTGATAAGTGAGAGTCCGAGTGAGCATTTATAGAATCTTCTTATATAACCAAAGGGTTAGTGTGTCCATGGAGATTTCTAGATATCATGGAGGGACTTATCTCACATTCAAGAAGACCTTCTAATGAAGCAGCAGATTTCATTAGCCTAAGGAAGGTTCTAAAAGTTTTGAGATTCTAAATTTGTATCATTCTTTCCAAGCTAGTATTTTCTGTTACGGATGGTTTCAGAGCAGATACATTCTTCTCTTACCTAGCAAAAATAAGCAAAAAGTCGGGGAAAGAACGTTTTCTTTAAGAGAAAAAGGACAACTGATAAACACATGATTTGGAATCATAGCTTGTTACAAGTATTACATACTGCTGATTTCATGCATAGTTGTTCATCCAAGCGGAGTAAAAACTTACAAATGCAGATCTTTTCACTTCCTTCTACCAAATGCATGGAAGCAATATAGCAAGCATTACATAAATTTGACTTAAATACACATTATCTGCCCATGTAAAACCTGCTTTTAAACATGTTTCATTGTGTGGGTAAAGTATGGGAATGAACATATCAGCACAGTAGAACCAAAAAATTCAATTGATCCACTGATTTATATATCAGTTGATAAACCAAATGCCCATGGCAGGCTGGTCAATCACACCTTCCTCCTTATGGATGAGCTTCACATATTCAAGTCATGTTCTGGTCATCAGGTTCCAACATTTCATTGTGTTTCCCTTAAGAAGAAAATAGAACCTTGGCAAACAGGCACAACCGCACAAGCATATACAAATTCAAGTTGATATGACCAAAATATATGAGACACAATCAAAAAGTGGTTGAATCAGAGTGTCCTATGGTGGTCATTTTGATAGTCAACAATTCTGATGTTCGAGACCATACTATGGTCCCAACTTGAACAAGAAAGGCATTTTTGGGTGGTTGGCAATTGAGCAGAGATCAAACATGTGATCTCAATGTTGCAATATGAGGAACAGATAATGGATGACTTTGCAATTGATCCAACCTAAACAAATGGCACGAAAAGATAAATACCCAATATAAAAAATGAAATGAAAAGATAATAATGAACCAGACACAAAGAAGTCAAATGTACCTGCAACATCTTGGTCATCATAAGTGCCTCGATATACCGTGCCATAAGTCCCATGAGCAATAACATGTTTTATATTCAGTTTGGACAAATCAATCTCCCATTCCTCTTTGGGCCTCTTTGATCCTTCCCTCGACCACACCCTGCTCAGATGCTTCTCAAGCTGATAATCCAAGCTCTTCAAATCAATCTTATCTGCTCTAAGGAAGATATCCTTGTTACTAACGCTACCAATACCTTTCACCTTTTTATCCAAATCTCCTCCCCCAACCTTTGATTTCTCAGCTGCTCCAACATTCGAGCTTTCCTCACCTACGTTTGAATCCATACTTCCAAATCCTAAATTCCTTATTGAAGAATTATCCGTGCCAAAAACCAAAAAGACTCAACTGTATTTGGAGTCAGGACAGACAACCTCCTTGAACGAACGAAACTCACCCAAAATCTGAAAAGAAACTCAGACTGATGATTATATGTTTGAGTTTCAGATATGTTGCAAATTCAAACCCAGTATTACAATCAAAACTCCAGTCCTGGAATCAGTCCGGAAATTGTGCAAAGAAAACCAATTCCAAGACCACACAAAACCCACAAACTGAAATAAAAATAGCACCAAATTGTCACAGAATAGGAGGAATCCAAACCCAAACAGAAACAGAACCTAAGAAAAAAAGGGAAATTTAAAATACCCAAATGACAAAATGTAGGAATCGAGGCAATCTATTGAAAGTAAGTCCGACCACAAGATGCAAACAGAATACCCAGAAGATTCCCAACCCACTTGCCACAAATACACGGCAACGAATCAGAAACCTTTAAAGAATAAATAAAAATCCAAACAACCCACCTCCCACGGCGTTCCTTAGACGCCAAAAACCGAAAATTCAAGAGAAAATAATCGAAGAAAACACGAAGCCATTAAAGAAATTTCCGCTAGAAAGAAAGCCCATCAAGGAAAAGACGAAAAAAAGGAAGAAATGAGGGACAAGGAGGGAGAGATTCGTTGACTGGCGTGTGAAAGAGAGAAAAATGAGTAGCTAAAGCTCAACCGCTCCTTTTTCCCTTTAAAGAAGAGATCAGATGACCAAGGGCAGCCATGACATCATCTCTTTCATCCGTTGGTTCCGTGGCCGAGAGAGAGAGGCGTTGTCGTTTCGATACTTCTCTCTATATATACACAAAAAAGGAGAGATTGAAAACAGACCGGTTCAAAAACAGCATGAAACACCAAAAGATAAGATTGTCCATCAAGAGAATTGAATTGAAAACGGCGAGAGAGAGCGAGACAGAGAGAGATTTTGTCTTCTGTTTTTGGTGTTTTTCTAAAATTCGGATGTTCTCTAGTTTTTTAACGGATTTACCGAAACAACGCTCAGCTTTTCTTTTCTTGGACCATAAGATCCTTTGATTTCTCACTAATGCCCTCCTTAAGTCCGTAACCCACACACTAAATATTTCTAAATTCTAAATCTGGATTGGATATTATTATAAATTATACAGAAGCTTGGTGATTTCCTTTTCATACGTTCACCGATCTTTTATTTTAAAAATATTAAAGAGTTTATTATACATAATAAGTTGACTTGAATTAATAATTATTTTATAATATCTTATATATAAAAATACACTTAATGTGTATATCAAATTAATTTTGACTTTCATTCATTGAATGATTATTACTTATTTTCAGATTGATGACTAAAAAAGATTTGATTCAATTTTATCGTAGTAAAAATTAACTAAAAATAAAAGGTAGGTTTTATAACTAAATTTAGTGATTTTGAAGGATAGACTGCGATTATTTTATGTAAAAATTGACTAAAAATAAAATGGAGATTTTATAACTAAATTTAGTGATTTTGAAGGATGGACTGAGATTATTTTATATTGGTATCTATAAATAGAAAATTTTATATAAATAATTACAAATTGAAGAAAATTATTCTCTATAAAATTTTGACAAATCTTTATCATAGGAAGCAAGTACTTCTTACAAATGTTTTATAATATATTTAAATTTTTGGATTAAAGAGAATTTCCTCTGATATCTTGACGGCCATTTTGGGTCCATTATAGTCTAAACTTATACCCTCTCTTTCTCTCATTTATCTTCCACCGGTCAAATTATCCATACCCAATTTGAATCCATTTTGATTTAATCTCATTGTTGGAATTAAAAATCTATCCGTAACTAACTCTGTTTTGGTTATTGATCTTTAAACCAGTGTTATCAGAACCGGATCGAACCGCGGTTGAACCCGCGGCGGCTGCGGTTCGGTTCTATTAAGAACCGACTGTGGGGTCAAAACCGCAGACCGCAGCTCACAACTATTGAATTTTTTTATTTTTTTTTTAATTTTCCTTTCAAAATTAAATTAGAAAATGTATATATTTGAAATATAAATATTTATTACTATTTCTATCACATATCTTTCACCATTTTGATATATTATTCAGAGTTTAAATGTTGTTTTTAATATTTATATTAATGTTATTTGTGAAACCCCTACCCACCGATGTGGGAAGAGTCCCACATCGGTAGTAGAGGAGGAAAAATGGGGGATTTAAGTGGCCAAGCCCCCCTTGACCAAGTAAGACGCGTTTTAGGCCGGGCCACGTGGGCCCGGGCCCAAAAGCAAAACCATGCGGGTTCAAGCTTGTGTGCAAGGCCCAAAACGGACAATTTCTTACTGAGTTAAGCCATAAGCCATGTATTCGGGTCTGTTCATTACAAATTTGGTATCAAAGCCGAGGTTCTACACTTGTACTGTGTGGGCTTTTCTCCTTCCCTACACTTGTGTGCGAGGCCCAAAGCGGACAATTTCTTACTGAGTCAAGTCCTAAGCCCTGTATTCAGGTCGGGTCGTTACATTATTGGTAAAAGATAGCTTATTTAATTTTATATGTAGTGATCCGATTCTGATAACATTGTTTTAAATCCTTGAAAATTATTATTTTTTAATTCCAATAAACTTAATTTAAAAAAAACACAATCTTAAAATCACCTTTTAAATCCACCAATCTCCATACATTACACTCACTCCTGTGAGTCTGCCATTGTGACTATTTCTCCATGCATTGAATATATCCAAAGTCGCCAACATTGATGAATGTAATATTAAAATATAGGATGATGATGAGACCTAAATATTTTTATAATGAAAGTAAACTCGCATATAAATTAGCGAATAAACGTTAATCTTATTATAACTTAAAATCAAATTTATTTAATTGTTCCTCGTGTACTATTATATTTAATTACTAAAGAAGTGAAAGGATATGGTAACATGTATATTTCTATGGAATCTCTCTCATATGAGTTTTATCAAATTAGAAGCACTAGGAGACTTTTCTACCTGGTTCGTTGGGTATACGTATATCTATCTATCTATTGGGCCAAATCCAAAACTTAGTCTAGGAAATGCCTCAATTTTGTGTCAACATCCTGGCGGTCCGGGGGCCACCATGGCTCCTCTCTTCTCGAGAATCTATATATCCCTTATAAGTGTATATCTGGAGCACATGTTTAGATTTTCTTTTCTTCTTAAAACAAACAAAAGTCAAATACAAGATGTGTTGGGAAGAAATATATTTCCTACTTTACAAAAACAGTAAATATAAGATAAAAAGATAAATCTACTAGGAGAAGCAAACAACAACACAAAGATTTTACGTGGTTCCTTTTCGGTAGTCTACGGAGTTCAAAAGGATCCACTATGTTCAAAAGCGAAGAAAGAGACAACTCTTGTTATTGCTCTCTCACAAAATGAAAATATATACACTCTAATTAGGGTTTACATAAGACACAATATGAAATTATAAAATAGCCCTGAATGGATCTGTGAGTACACCTCTAATGATCATTCTCCATAAAGCCTGACAAGATGAATATTAGTCATTATTATTATGACTTAACAAAAATGAATATAAGAGAGTTACGTGGGAGTCCTTAATTCAATTCTCACTCCACTTTAAAGGAGCCACTTTCTATATAATTACTTAATAATATGTGTAAATAGGAGAGTCTGTACATATCTAAAAAATTAATCGAATATTCTAAATAACCTTGACAATATAGTTATAAAAGAAAAAGACCTAAAGAAATAATTATGATGTGTGCTTGAGTGCTTTAGCCGAAGATAAGGCATACTAAATGTGATATCTTTATTTGGCTAAAGGGCAAGAAATCCCAATTTCAAATTGATTGAAGAATAATTTTGAAGAGATCCTTTAGTTTCTCTTTTCATTAAAAAAAGGAAATATGAGCAATTAAAAGATTTTATAGGATTCCACTTCAGCCTTCTAACCTTCTTAGAATGAATCCAGAGACAAAATAAGAAAGATAATTTAGTATATTAATATAATCTAGTTAACTTTATATACTATAAAATTTACTAAATAAAATGAGCGAAAAGGAAAACATAAAAATAGAATTAATGGCAGGGTTTGAGACCCATGATTTTTTTTTTTTTTATACGAAGTGGACATTTAGAATATGTTTGTGTATAATATTTTTATAAAAATAATTTTTATATTAAAATATTTTTTCTTTATTCCATAATCTTATTTCTATATAAAATAGTTTCTGCAGGGTATAGAAAATGAATTCTTACGGAGAAGAATCAGAGTAATTTCACCATCTATGAATTTCAACATATATGATCCAATTATGCTTTACATAAAAAGATAACATATTTGGAAAAGAAGAAAAATCAGCAGCACAGGCAATGGCAATCATTCACATATTTAAATTCAACTATCTATTACTTTAAATAAAAAAAGACTAGAAGTTACTATGTATTTAGATAAGCTATGATGAGAGACTAAAATATCGGACAATGTTGATCGATATAAAATTTTAAATTCAAATTAAAAAAAAAACTTTAGGCCAAATTTCCAAAAGAGATTGAAATATTGGCTGAAATAGACTAAAATTTTCAAATTTCAACGCTATAGAGTGTAGACCATACCTTTTGTTTTAAAATGGGACCATAGCTTAAGTTTAAAATAATATTTATATTATAATTTTATAGTTATTATCGTCACCATTATCTAAAGTCTAAACTATTGTCGTACTCACTACTTGATTTAAGTCATGAAAGAGTTGTGATAATACAAATAGTTTTAAAAAATTATAAAGAATTGTTCACCATATGTAAATTTTTTGATGTGCCCCTTTTAAGAATTAAAATTATATAAAGGCACTCTCATTTATTAGACTTTATACTCCCATATAAAACCTCCGAAATAACAAATCATATTCAAAGATATCTCTTTCTGAAATTTTATTAATAGAGGAAACAAAATATTTTAAAAATATCGTAGATACATTGTTTAATTTTTTAAACAATATTATGAGACACTCTAATTGAAAATGATATCGTAGCCTGTATAGTTGTAGTTCAATTGGTTAATCTCCCACTTCAAGAAGTGAGAGGTGTCAAATTTGAACTCCCATGGCCTAACCTAGTGTACCATAAGGACAGTAGGTATCACCCATAGGGGTCAAGGGTGAAAAATTCGCCCAGGCCGAGATCTCGGCTGATAAATTTCTCTCTCCTCTTTTGTGTTTTTTTTTAAAGATTGGTATTTTTTTATTATTTTATTTTTTCTGAATTAAAAATAAAAAAATAATCCAAAAGGAAGCTGTTTTTTTAAAAAAATTGAAAACGAAAATATCGGCCAATATTTGAACCGATATTGGTCCGATATCGGCCGAGATATCAACCCGGTCCCACCACCATTTTGAATTTTTTTTTTTAAAGACCGATATTATGAATATCAGCCGATATATATCGCTGATATATCGGTCGAGAACTACTGTGAACAGCCGATACGTATTATGATAAGACATTGAAAACCCGAATTATATCGGCTGATACGTTTCGTATCGACTGATATCTGATCCTGCTAGGTAGGTTATACGTTGGGTTTTCTATAGATTTCCACCGTAAATTCACTTACTTTTTTCTCCTTTGATAAAATTTGATCACCTATCAATTAGATTATCTATTGATAATTCTAAAAAAAAAAAAATTATAATATTAAAAATAAATTTTATGGTGAAAGAGTAATAAAAATCATCATAAAATTAGTCATAAATTAAAATTAATCTGTTTTGAAACTGTCAATCCATTTTATTCTTTTGATTAAATGATTAAAAATTAAAATAGATTAATTGTAATTGTAATTAATCTAAAATTAAAAGTTTTATTTCTTATAATTGATATATTTCGAAACCATCACACATCAAATTCTAAAATATCGAAGAGAATCCCTGCTTACCCATATTCATTCGATCCTTCGTCGTACAGACTCGAGTGGTAACCATAGAGTTGGTTGGTGGAGGTTGTCCGTTTATGAGCTTCTCGAAATAATAAAAAAACTGAGAACATCTTGTTCCTTCTTAGGTTATAGTAGTGTTATACCATGGTCGGCAAATCTTAGGTGTCCACCTAGATGACGTGGCACAATAATATTCGTTGATTCTCTCTCACCGACTAACCGACATGTTCCTGTCTGAATCATTCACTGATCTATAGTTTCTTTATATTTGTTTTATTTATTATTTACTCACATACTCAAAACCTCAAACATCCAAAATCAATTTCTTTAGAAATTTTGACGATCGAGACATATTAATCTTTTTAAATATCCGTCTAATCTTTAGTATATGCAAAATTCACTATTTATATAATACTCCCTCTCATGTATTTTGAAATTGTTAGAAATTACTTGTCTTATTTTTTTATTTTCATATTAAATCGAAACTTTAACATTTTTGATAGAGTTTAAAATAATCTTCTAATGTGATGAGAAGACGATATTTTTTTATAAGCTTTAACTTGTTTATATATGGTATTCTGTAAATATTTCCACCTCTGACTCTCATGATCTGGAATTATATGTTGCAGTATAATTAGAAAAATATTATTGAGAACTAAACAACAAGACACCGTCCATACCTCTTTTCTTTTTTGATTAAGTTTATAGTGACTCATAGAATCTATTAATAAGTTTTTGGCGCACTCTGCGTGAAAACGATCCTTAAGAAATAAAAAATTCTGAAATAGATCAAGTATTTTGGGATAAAGGGAGTAGCTTTTTGAATAGAGTATAAATTGAACTCAGAACTCCCACTTCTTGACTCAGAACTCAAATCCCTTTAATTACTTGGTAGAAACTTTTGACAATTCTATTTATAATTATTAAATAAATTAATATGAAAATAAGTGAATAAATTTAATGATTTAATACCATTTTTTATTTTACAATATAACAAAAAAAAAACTCTTAATAAATTAACTTTTTTTTTCTAATATACAACTTAAATTGTCTTGGAACAACAGACAACAAGCTAGCAATGGACCCGACTTGCAACCTTAAGTCGATTCTCTCCTCATTGAAGGTGGCAAGTCATTTTCTCTTTGCTTTATTAGAATTTTTTTTATCACATTTTAAATATTATAAGTTCAGCCTTCTCTATCTTATCGCGACTTGAAAGGAAAAGGTTAGATCACATTGGTTAAAAGGTTAGATGACAAAGTAATTATAATAAAATTGAGTTACTCTACTTTTTAATAAAAAAAACTCTTTAATTTCAACATCTTTAAGTAATTAATTATAGGCCTTAACTTTATCTATAAAGACTATTCACTCTTAAATAAGATATACTATAATACATGGGGTGTAAGAGATTGATTGATAATTTTGAGATCTATCATCTATGTTAAATTCAATATTATAAAATTAAAATATAACTGAATTGAATTCTCTACTAATAATTGAAGTCTTCATTCATAGAGTGAGGCTATCCCACGAAATCCATTTTATATGAGAAAAAACAAAATTAATCCCATTCGTCCGTATGAAAAAGTTCATCTCCTACACTTTAGATGGAAATCCCATCTTTCCCATTCCATCCTCTTCCATGAGAAACCATCTCTGTGCCGTCTCTTTCTCTTACCCTTTCATGCCTAAACTCATCTTCTTGCTTCTCTCTCTAACCCCTTTGTCCTAGCGCCCAGCCGCCCACACCCATCTCCTTGTTTTTTTTTTTTATCATTCATAGTATATCCATCGCTAAACAAGGGAAAAACCGAGGAGACGCGCGTAAATCTTGTCCGTTGTTCGAAATTGGATATATGATAGGCAACACTAATAAATTCATTAATCTCATCTATTTAGAGTCAATTTTATAAGTTTTTATTCTCTAATTACCATATTATAAATTACACACTCAATCAATGTATTGTTTAACATAGCTTTTTTATCTTTTTATCCTTCCCTTCATGTTTTTGAAGGTTGGCCTCTTCTCCAAATGCCTTCAATACATAGCCTCTCAACTCTACGCACTGAAGTTGTGGATGATTTTTATTAATATGACAAAATCATCTCAAATAAATTTCTCTCAATTTGTCATCTATTGAACTATCTCTAAACTATCTTTCTTTTAGAATTAAATCACTCATCAGTAAACAAAAAAAAAACAGAGAGAAACTTCTTCAGAAGTTCTTCTAGTGCAATTGCAGCAGCAGCAACCAAGAGGACGCCTGTTTGGGTTGGCTTGAGTTCAAAGGATGCCTGCATCTCTTCATCCTTTGATATTTTGTTGGCTCTCTGTTTCTCTGATAGAAACTCTACAGTATATGGTGTTTTTATGGCCTCCATAAAGGCAAGATGACACCTAATACCTAATCTCTTCTTGCTGATGTGGGAGATTGTATCCCATGCACATGTCACGACAATGCTCAGATCCTTGTGGAACCTGTTTCTCTCCATCTAGTTTCTAATGGCTTTATGCAGAGGTATAAATATCCTTTTTTGAGGATACCGTACGATATGACCAATATCGGTTTATCTATAGCTTTAGGTATTGATTTTTTTTATATAAAAAAGGTCATTTGTTATTCGTTGGGGGGTAGGCTAGGACTAAAAACTCATTTGTGGCGGCCACAGAAACTACACATTACAATAAATTGAGACTTGAGATAAGTGTTTACAATTATTGTGGCCCTTGGATCCCTGGCATCAGCCACAGATTTCAAATGTGATATTTTCTGTACAAAAGAATATTGAATCTGCAGGTTAAAACGATTACTTTCCAAATCTGCATTTGCAGCATTGCCTAACCCAGACGCAACGGCCTCCCAAAAGACTGGACCAATGCATTTTGTATCAATCAATTATTGCTATGGATTTTCATCCACCTGGTCTGCTTTTATATTGTTTTTCACAGGCCAATCATAAATATCATTGAATGGGAGATTAAACCCAGTAGCATCTTTCTCACATTCATCTGCAAACATCATTGAGGAAAACATGCCCGGATTCCTGCAGTCGATGCCCCCCTCTTGCTCCAAACTTCTATCTGAGATACTGTCATAAGGTTGATTCAGATTGTGGTTGCCAAAAGTAGGGTGGCTCAAGAAAACTGGTCTGGAGCCCAGATGTCTTGGGGCCAGTCCGAGCCCACCAATGGCTTTCGGTAGCATCTCCTAGATGACCCGACTTATGATCCTTAAGCAAACTGTCCCGGAAGAAAGGGTTTGAAGTAGAGGCTTCAAGATGACTCTGCATCCGCTTCTCAATCTGGAAGTCCCAGTCGTCTTCATATATTGGTGCAATATGTGCACCACTGTGTGGCATCCGATGATCTCCATGTGGCTCATGGGCCACTTCAGAAGGTAAAGTTCGAATCCCCTCTGAATTGTCTCCTACACGAGATGGGTGAGACGTGTAATACCAGTCAAGCAAATATGGGGGGTTCTTCTGCTCTTCGTTTATTGACCACAGTGAACTGAACTGATAGCCTGTTCTAAGAATGCCTCCTCGGTTACGCAGCACATCCCTCGACACAAAGTTGTGCACATCAACTTGGCCTCCTGGTGTAAATTGCCATGTCTGACTTGGTGAATATACCTGCTGGGCTTCATGGTGTTGCATCTGCATCTCTCTGAAATTGTGAAGGGTGGAGAGGAAATGTTTTCCCTGAGCATCTGGCTCCCATTTAGGATGGATGCTCTGGAAACTGCAAGTAAACAAACAAAAAGAGGATGGGTCAATAGACAACAACTAAGGTGGCTATCCTTGTAAATTTAGTTGATCTGGGGAAAAAATGAATATATTTATGTTCAAGGGTCGGATCACACCAAGGGCACATTTGTCTGCAGAGGTTTATCTCGGGAAAAAAATAATTTTCCTAGGAAAATGAAAATTTCTCATGTTTATTTGCACAAATTTTTCTCCGAATTTGGATTCTCAAGACCAAATTTTCCTATAAAAACAACAAAGAATTTTTCCATCAAAACTCATGGAGAAATGCTTGGAATTTTATGAAGCATAATCAAGGATTTGAACAAATGAATCTTAAACACCTTGTTCATATGCATAGATGACTTGATCCATTTATTAAATGGGTTAATACAACCCAACTAAGCTTCAATGAGTTCACTCAACCCGACCCAGTTATTAAATGGATCAATCCCATCCAACTAAGATTAAAGGATAGACCCAAACTCATTTATTAAACAAATCAACTCGATTTGATTAGACGACCAAGCTTAAATGGATCAACTCAACCCATTTATTAAAGCTTAACCTTACTTGACTCATACTAGACTTGACCTAGTTATAAAAGGGTTGGCTCAACCAGAACAATCTTGAATGAGTCAATCCAACCCATACATTAGATAAGTTAACTTGACATGGTTACTTTGATTAAACTTAAATGGGTGATCCAAACTCACTTTCTTTTATCCAAGATCATTTATTAAACAAGTTGGCCCAACTCAAAATAACTTGTTCATTAATAGGCTGACCTTACTCTATACATATCTCACAGAGAGTGGTCATTCATTGGAGTTACTAGGGATTGAACCCAAGACCTCAATTCTGAAGTCTTGTGTCTCAACCACTAGGCCAATCCCTTGGGGTTCTCATAATGACTTATTTATTAGGGTTATCCCAACCCAAATAATCCTGTGTGGGTCAATATGATCCATAGCCAAAGTAACACACTCAATAAAGATGTTGGCCCAACCCGGGCACCCATCAAAACTTAAATGGGTTGACCAAGGCTCATTTATCATATAGTAGAACCAACCCTATACCTATCAATCTCGACCCATTTATAAAATAGGTCGACCCAATCCAGCTCGACCAATTTATTAAGGGATTTTTTATATAGGTTAGTCACAGAGAAACATAAGAAAAGAAAAAAAAAGAAAAAAGTAAATTAGAAAGAATTCCTACCAAGTCATTTCCCCAGGAAGATTATTCCATTGGAATCCATTTTCCCTTTTTTAATGATCCATTTTTCCATAGGAATTCATTTTCCAAGAAACCAACAAAAGTGCCTAAGTGTTTGATTTCTTTCTTCATTCAAAATCATAGGCTCTATTTGGATCAAAAGAACAGGGGAGCAAAAAGAAATGGTCAAAATTCCCTCAAGTCTAATCTTGGTTAGATAAATCCAGTATGAATTGATTGCCATTGCATCTTGGAATAGTTGTTGAATGTTGAGATGACTTCACCCTCTTCTTGTTTGAGACTATCATCTTAGTGGACTTCTCACGTATTCATGTTTTTGTTGTCATTAATAAATTTCTTAGAAAATAATAGATTTCACAATTTTTTCAAAAACAAAAAAGTAAAATAAACTGCATTATGTACAGAAATAGAAATAATCATAAGGGCGTAGTTTACCAACCATATGTTCATTAAAGGATACCTTAAGAATGATTTCTCCATTTTCCCTTGAGAGCTCCTTCGGTCTCGTGGTGCATTATATGGTGAACCATAGTTGCAATTCCCATGGCTTTCAAAATCGAAGGTACTTAAACTGGATAAACAAACAAAAACTTACGCATGATGAACAAAACAAACCCTGAGAGAGAAAGCAAGCAACAACTCAACAAAGCAAGAAATGTAGGGTGATTAAAACCTGCACACATCACCAACACCTTCAACATCAACTGTGAAATCTGAAATGAACTGCAAAATGTCATTGACACGCTGCAAATCAACAAAGAGAGCTTCAGGCAACTCAGGTCAAAACTATAGCAAATGGTCCAGAAAAATAAAAGATTCAAAATTCTAAACAGGGAAGAAGATCTCACCTTTGGTACAACAAATAAAAGTAAGTACGGGGTAAGGAAAATTGAAGCCATCTCCTCCAGTAACATCATGCCAGTGTACTGCATTTTCAAGTGAGCCCTCACCATTCAAACATCTTATAGTGTCATATAGCAGGACATGGTAAAGAAATGAGGACGCAAATTTCAATTTAGCAATTCGCCCATAATTGGCATGCGAAGGAAGTTGGATAATATTGAAAAATATCCTCTGTTGGCTGTGCAGTAAATGAGAGATGACCAGATAGCCTCAATTGAGACAATCACCTCAGTTGGATGATCCTAAATATCACTTAACACCCAGTTAAAAGTAATTTAGTGGCAATGTCACATATCCCACAGATGGCTACGATATCTGATAAAGAGAGTTTTTCATTTCATTTTTCTTTTTGAATGGTGATAAAGGAGACATTCAGCCATGGTCTGTTCCATCATCAGCCCTCCAGATCAATTGTCCCATCACCTTTCCCACTTCTGAATGAGCATCAAATGATGCCCCAAAAGTGAAAATGAAAGCCAGGAAAAGACACGAGAACTATAAAATCAGAGTCCCAAGAACAATGTCGAGGAATTCATTTCCTCCTGGTAAACATTTACAGTTTTTTTTGAGTCACCTGATGCACATGAAGGTTGCACCATAGATCTTGACAATTCGTACAATAAGTCCAATGGTGGTTGGTAACGAAATTTCATTTTAAATTAGAAAACAATCAAAGGCAGGAGCAACATGAAAAAATAGATGTCTACAACCAGGGGGGATTGTTAACAGCAGACAGCAGCCAAATGGATATTACCTGAAATAAGGTTTCAAACTCCATCCGAACCTTGTCAGTGTTTTCTTTACCACGCCATCTCTTAGGCATGTAATGTGTATGCTGCACAACAAGAGACATTGCACCTTCTGGATTAAGAACCTGCAACTCATCAGTCACCGCAGCCCTACTGATTGCTGTCACAGTTCCAAAAACAGCAGCATACCAGAGCAAGTTCCGACCAAAGATCTGCATATTATAAGATGCTGTCAAGAAAGAAAAGAATGTATCAAAACAGTCTATTTTCTGAAGGGCTATAACATAGCACTTTTCTAGAGGTGACATGTACAAGATCCAACCAATCAGTGCAGATCTAATCTCTAACATACCGGAAATCCAAATTGATTGATCAATATCAACTAATTGATTTGTGGACATTTCACTAGTGAGAAAAGGTATAAAACAAAAACATCAATTCTTTTTCATAAGCGTTTGGATTTCCAACCAATGACTTTTAAATCCATGAGACCGCCCAATGAACAGTTCAGACATAAGCCATGGGTCATGTAAAAGGTTGGAGTTGGGGCATGTGAAAATGTTGGGCCCACTGATTGAACTATAAATTGTGTCAGGCTTTTGGAACAGGCCTATTCAAAATTCATATTTTCCCAAGTCCACACCTAGCCACGCCATAGCCTTACTTGGAGTCTCTGAATCCTATATGAGGGGTATTGCTGACATGGGTTCAGATTGGGCAGAAGCAGCCTAAGCTCAACCCATTCCCAAAAAGACCAAGAGAAAAGTTAAGCCGAACCCATGATCAGATAAGGGGCTTGGGTTGGTTCAATGGTCAAGTCATGGGAAGGCTAACACCATCCCATTACTAAATGGTCCAACAAATTGTGACCTCATTTACTCATGTCATGATTCATGCATAAACTATCAATAGGCTCAAACTCAATAGGACTCCATAAATTCTCGACCAGACCAGAAGAGGAGGGGTCAGTTCAGGATCATCCTAGGCTCACCAGTGTAATATACGGCCCTTATTTCAACTAAAAGCAATGTAACTAACTTCTGCCAAACCCAATGGAGAAGCAGTTGGGCCAGCAGACGACCCTGAGACAACCCAACCCACTATCAGTTCCACAGAAGGAAAAACCAGTAACAAAATGCACATATATTTCCTTTTACTGAAAGTGCTGCAATGTAAAGAGTCATTTTGAGCATTAGTAATTACATGACCCTCTAGCAGAGATTCTTCTAAGAAAGCAATGATTATCAAAACAGCAGCAAATCCACCAGCGACAAAAGAGATGAATTTGGCAATCAAAGTAACAATAGGAGAAGGAAATTGCTTCAGATAATCAGCAGCATGTACAACACTGCAGTTGATTCGGTGCCTGAACAGATGATCAACCTGAAATACATGGAAAGAATGAGTTATCAAATGTGTATAGAACAGAAACATCCTGAAACCAGTAATGGCATGACCGATCAATCTACATCCAACACAGATATGTCATTTTAAGAAGTATTCTGAGAAAAAAATGTATATATATAAAGGGTTCTGAGACATTCCCCCCAACCTGAAAAAAAATAACTTAGGCTAAAAGACAAAACTAGCATCAGCAAAAACAAAATTCAAGAACATTGGTCATAAAAATAAAAAAATGAAACTCAAGAACCGGAAACTACAACTCTCTTCTTCCAAAATTTATAGAAATCGTCTCATCCTAGACATTGTTCCATCTTCTGAGATCTGCTGAATCTGATCAGGAAACATTAACTGAACCATTACACTAAAAAATCCTCCAAAAAAAAAAATATACGAGCAATCATCCCATTAGCTTAGTTACATCTACAAAAACATGCATGTCAAAAATGGTACACAAAATATCCTTAGTAAATCATATTATCACTCAACACATTTATATTAATAGCCATAATCCCATCTATTTGGAGCCAGCTTTTCGAATTCAACTTCTCTATTTGGCCCTATCATAAACAATGTAGTCAGTCACTCCACTATCTATCATATTTTTTCTTTCTCCCTTCTTTGCACATTTTGAGTGATCCACCCCATAATCTCGACTCAAGTTATTGGGGCTGACTCTGGTCTTCTAGTTACATGCCCAAATCACCTCCAACGGGTTTTCTCTCAATTTTCCATCTATTGCCTAATGGGGTTATTTTTAGGTCGTACCTAATGCAATCATTTCTAACTCTATCTCTTAAAGTTAATCCACTTGTACCACGTAGCATGCGCATCTCTCTGACACTACTTTACTACAGTATGTCCACCCCGCTCCCATCTTATTGGCTCTCTCTAAGTCCAATCCTCTTAAGAGATTCTACCATAGATCCCTAGTACATAAACTTATCACAATGTGCAACTAAATCGTTTCCAATTCTAATTAGACCTCTCTCTATATATTATACTCCACTAGAGTTAACACTTCATATATTTTGTTTTAGTTCTATTAATTTTGTAAGCCATTTATTTCAAAATGTCTCCAAGATTATATCAATAAACATATAATTGTGACAGTTAAAATGAAATTGAATTACTGCAATCCAATTAGTGAACTAGAATGAACTGGTATTGGACCATTTAAGTAATGTGCTTAGACTGGTCCAGGTCAAGGCATGTACCAGAATGGCTCTACATTTTTAAACCTGAGCTAAGTTCAGAAATGCCCAACCTCAGTCATAAAGTGCATGACCAGAGACCATCCAAGTTTAGGCCTGAGATCAGCCCAATCAGGCCCTATTTGACCTTTATATGTTTGATGATTTCTCTATTTAACTACATTCTCTGTCTTCCTGTTCCATCAAGGAGAAGAGGATTTCTTCATTGCACCATAAAAAGCAGTTTAATATGTTTGCCTCTGTTTATGGGTTAGTAATTCTTCACTTCTCTTGGTTGTAGATTGAGATATTGACATGAACATATACTGAATTATCTGAAAACCTCTTCTACAGGAGAACAGCAATAAAGTGAGGGTAACATTATCTAACCCTCTTCTACACCTTCATATACTAATATTCACATCCTTTCATTACAATATTTGAGAGTAGGGACTTCCTAGCAGGAGTCACTGTGAATATTATCTAAAGAAGAACTTGTCTACTCATCCTGTAGGGTTGTTATGTTTGTATGGCATTTTCTTTCCCCACAGAACACCAGAAACCAACAAAATGAAATTTCCTCTCACCCACTCTCTTGTCACATCAGGTTTCCAAGGTCAACTCATAAATCCGGCTGAGAAAGGAATCCCAAAGAGGAGGATAATATCAGTTATTGGCTTCCAAATGTGTTGTTTAACAGTATGGTACAAGGAGATGCTGAGGGTAAAACTGCTATCACTGCAAGCAACCATATGTGATGCCACAGCCAATCTCCATGCCAAGAAGTTCTACAGAGTTGCACAAGTCCTGGTCGGTCTCGCTGCACAGGAAGGGGTGAAGCCAGAGCCAAGAGGGAAGGATAGTTGTGCTGAAATGGGATTTCAACTGCTGGTTTTAGGGTTAAATTCTCATTGAAATCTGATGCAGTTGGACTAAGCCAACTGGTTGAATATCAGTTGACATTTTCCAACACAAGCCCAGAGCAGGCCACAAAACTCAGCCTGAGCTCATCCCACAGGTTCTAGATGGTAGACCAAGCCCAACCCTATACAAGAAGGGCTCGAAAACATTTGAGCCAGCCCAGCCTATTCACAACTCTAATTGAACTGTGAATTATTCAAAAAAAAAACTAGTTCAAAATTCAGCCCCAGTTAGTACAAACTGGATAACTGTAGCTCAACTCTAGGTGTTGATTCCACTTTGAAATAGGGGAAGGTCAACCAAGGAATTATTGCCAACTGCAATTTTATGGTAATATTTGGAAAGCGGTGTACGGAATCATTGATATTCGCTTCCTTCAAGTTCATTGATAGAGACAAAAACGTAATCGCATATCCATTGACAAAGACAAAATCTAGGAGCGGGATTTATGTTCAATATAAAATAAGATCCATGCTTTCTCTTTGGGCAAGTTGAGCATGCTCATACATTTTGTCTCTGGTATGTGGAGGGCCATTTGTGTGTTTGTGTGGATGAGTTAATGCAGGGTCATTAAAGTGGGGTGTGGTGATAGAATCAGATTTTGGATAGACCCTTAGAGTGATCCCACTCCACATGTCACAAAATTTTCTTCCCTCCACCGCTTAGCTATATCCCCCAATCGTTTCATTTATGTTTACTACTCTATGGTTGGGAATCAAATAGTTTCGGACATCCGCTTTCGCATGAACCTCACAAACACTGAAACAAATGATTTTTCGCATCTCTTGAAGGATGATTCCCTGTTTTGGTGGCATGATCCTTCTGGTGTCTTCTCGATAAAGTCCTACATTTGGAACAACTAGTGTGTCTCAACTCCTTCAGTGGATCCTACCATCTAGTCCTCTAAAGCCCCACTCCCCCCACCCCACCTCGTGCCATTAGTTTCCTTTGGACTACAAGCTTAAAGAAAATTCTCACTCAAGATCATTTGCGTATGAGGGGTCAGGTTTTAGTTAGTGCTTGCCCACTATGTCTCCAAGCTTCTAAAGATGTTTATCACCTCCTAATTCATTGTCCTTTCTCGTCGACAATCAGAAGTTCTGTCTTGGACCTGTTTAGTATTCTTGTGTGTTTTCCAGGACAGAGGAATTGCCAAGCGAAGCCCTGCCCCCACCTTCGTCCTCCGCATCCAAAAGGTACGGGCGGGTAAGTGCATGCGCGGGCCAACGGAACTGCCTGTGAGATCCGACAGCACCGAGGACCATGCCTTCTTCGGTATCTCAACTTTCTTTTGCGTGGCAGATTTCCAATGTTCCCATTAGATGCTCGGTTTTGTGACATCTTGCTTTGTTATCCACCTTGTGGAGCATTTGGTGGGAACGCATTAGTTGAGTGATGCGGAACTGTTTGAGAAGTCCACAAGACGTTAGCCATCGAATAATGGCCAAATGCGCAGTTTGGGCTTCTTCTCTGATGGATTTCCAGTATATTTCTATGTCCGACATTTTCCGTGCCTGGAAGAGTGCATAGGCCTATACTAGCTTATTGTTTGTTTCCGTGGGTTCTACTCACTAGTGCTTTTGGGATTGCAGGTGTACACGATTGAGGGTTTCTTTGTTCATTTTGTTATCTACAATTTCTTTGCACATCTGGTGCCTTTCTTTCTATATTAATACAGCTGCCGTTTACAAAAAAAAATACATTTTGGAAAATAAAGGTATATGACTCATCCTTCCCAAAAAAAGGTACATGTCTCTTATGTTGTATGCTTATTTTTGTAATTTATTGGTACAATACAATGGTAACAATCAGCAACAAAAAGTTATAGAGTTCAGTGAATCTGTGCCTGGGCCATAATTTCATTGAATCCATTTATTTGGAAAGGTTACATGACCTAATTTTTTCCTTGGCAATGGTGGCAGTATGACCTAAATAAGGACAGTTATTGTGCCCATCCATGTCCTTATGATACAAGTGTGACTACTATATACCAACACCCCATGCACCCCATATTTCAGGAGCTTTTCTAACTCATTAGCGGGCTTACAAATGTGACAGAATGACAATTCCAGCTTTGCAAAGAGTTCCTTGATCACATTAGACAACCGAATTTGGGAAATCCAATTTGAAATCTTATCAGTCCTAAATGTACCCAAATATGCCAAGTTTTCTCTATTCACTGCTTCCACTTCCCACTCAACATATGTTTATCAAATTTAATGAGTTGTCCGCCCCTCTCTCCTTCTTTCTCTTCTCTCCCCCAAAAGCTCAAATTCCATGATCCTTTAAACCACAGTCATCAAAAATCAAAAGTTGATAAATGTGCCACATTGAGATTGAAATGATTTCAATGGAAACCTAATGGGATTCAGACATGCTCAATGGTAAAGTGGATGAACAAACAAACATATTAGGCCTACAAAGATTGCAGATTATTAAGACAATTTGGGTAAATTGATGGTGAACTGCACTGGAAACACAAGGAAACCTACAAATTATGAACTGCAGGCTAAACGTAAACTGAATCAAGCTGCAACCCAGATCATTTTTTCAGAATTTCTAGTGACCATGTTTCCCTACTAAAAGCCCCATATAATTTGAAGGCAGTATATTTTTGGCACTGAACCTATCCTGCAAACCTGGCAAAAAATGCCTGTAATATTTTTTTCTCAGAATTCTTGAAACCATGTTTCCCAACAAAAACTCCCCTATAATTTAAAGCCATAATGAGTATAGTATTGTGCTGAACATATCTTCTAAAATGGAAAATGGTACTGAAATACCAAAAATAATGAGTTGTGACTCAAACAAATTATGTGGTCCAAAAGCTATTGAAGAAGAATAATACCTCATTGAATTCCTCTAAAAATCCACTTTGACAAGTTTGACCACCTTCTAGATGATGCTGTACTTGGATGATTATAGAACTGCTCAGCATGCCTCAAGAAGAGATAAACCAACATGAAGATAACAAGGAAAGGAGAAATAAGAAGCATCCCAAACCCAACAGCCATAAGTCTCTTCTTCAGTGACGAAGGATTACTGATGAAGTCCCTCCTGATGCAAAAGTTTCTTCAAAAAAAAAAAGCAGAACATACCAAATATCAGCAACAAAAATATAAAAACCACAACCTAAAATGAGACAACTTGATACAAGCTTTCATCAAGTTAAGCAAATGAGCCAAGTCTGACCAACTAAACTGATCAGACATGGGCAACATTGTGATGGACTGTCAAGTCAAGTCGACTGGGCCAATGCGAGTTATGTCTCCTCAACTTTTCAAGTGTGGTAAAAACTTACTGAAACAGTTAGTACTTTTGATAAAAAAAGATAGGAAACATTGCATGAAAAATCATGACAAACAAATACAGATATCATCACCCTTTCGAAGAAACATCCAAGAAGATGCATGTGTATTTTGCATTAAGTTAGTTCATTCCCTTCAGCTGGTAATGGTTGTTTAACCCATGCTATCCAAGAATTCCATGGATCACAGTTTTGACAGAAAAGGGCTGTACACTACACTTCTGAATAAATCACTTACAAGTTTCTGTCATACCATTCACACAACCCAAAAACGAGCATGTGCAAACATTAGTCAGAATTGTAACTTGTAGGGGAACACCTTCCACTGGTATCACGAATGGAACAATGCCTTACAAGGAAGCCTTACAATGTTGTAAGAATATTAAATACCATGCATTTCCAAACAAAATCGAAGGTAAGCAAGAGAAAGTTTACCAAAAGATGCTAGTTCCACTTTGCAATGCTTGTGTTAGGTGAATGGTATGGCTATAGAACTGATATTTTGGCAGAGATCATTGACCAGAATGAGATCAACTAAGTATGATTAGCCTAATGGTGTATCCTCTTTGTTTTGATGAATCTATTTCCATTACCTCTTCCGGAAAAAAAAAAAACAAATGAAAGACAATGGTAAAAGATGCAACAATTAGATACATTACATTATCATAATCCATTCTAAAAAGTAAAATAAAAATGGATCACTCAATTTATAGATTGCAATACTCTAAACTGTTAGTGTAAAGTTCTCTTCAATTTTTGGAAACAGGGGACAGATGGAAAGCTATAACTATTGGAGTGACGTTTTGGGTTACAGAGGTGATCCTTTTTTTTCAATATTAGGCTATGGAAGTGATGTTGGACATCCATTTTCAAAGAGCAGCACTCGAGCCCTGTAGATTTGATACCATTAAGTCAATGAAACTCAACAGCCAACACACACTGGCTCCTAAACCTTAAAATGGAAGTACCTGTCAAACATGCTCTGCAATATGCACCAATTTAATGTCCATTCAAGAGTCTTTGTTAGGTATAAATGATGTTTACTTCCACTGGTTGTGGAGTTGACAGCAGGACCAGCTCCAGGAAGCCAACGAGGGATAGGCAAAGCAAGCACTCCTTTGTTGATCATACCAATTAGATAGTTCTCTTTGCGCATTATCCGCATTACCACATCATGTGCAGAGAGATCCTTCACCACACACAACTGGTGTGACCTTTGTATTTGAACAACCTTGTCTAAAATTGCTGCCCACGGTGCCGTTTGTATTTCACGATCTGTAACATTGAGACTGCAAAGAAGGACAAAATAAAGGAAGGACTTACAATTAATTCTCAAGAGGCCTTATTTAATGCCCAAACAAGATAGACAGCTGTCTTTTCAAACAGAATGGTCCAGGTGATTCCCTCTAATTGCTAATTGAATGCCTTCTTTAGAGCCGTCCTCCAATGGTTATAGGCTCAGCCATGTAATAGACCTTGTCCTAAATAGTAATACCTCCCTATAAAATGATCCTAGCCTTCTGATCCGTGAGTAAAAATTTAACAAATACAGCCAACAGTCAGAAATCAAAGAGGGCAGAACTAGAAGGTTAGAATCACCAACTATCTTCTATTCACAACAATAAACATTATATAAAAAATTGCGGCACTAAAGGCAAGCGTACATGTAGAATTCATTCAAGTAAACAGATTTCAGGCTATGTTGTAGGTTTCCTTTATTGTTAAACCAAATAAACGATCAGGCTACAGTTCCAACCTCACCTATTATAGTAGAAATGACGGGTCTCCAGTGTGTCTTTCAGTTGTGCAAAAAACCTCAAGAAACAGAATATCCAAAAGACAGTAAATATTCCAAGATACCCAAGAATAATCCCTTTGGAAAATGTGAAAGGAACTAATGGGTGCTTGTGAAGAGCTTCCTTTGCCAGATCACAAGGCCTTATTCCTGACTCAACTGCATCTATGCCACACTTTGCATTGCTTAGACCATGCCAATCAACAAACAACAGAAAAAACCCAGAAAAACAAATCGTGAAACCTAGACTCAGAAGCTCCACTATCCACTTGATAATAATGCACCAAAGTCCCTTTTCACAGTAATATGTATAGACCCTTTCAAAGAACAAGGTCCAAATCAGCAATTGGTTCCACGTTCAAGCTTTCTCCATTGAGAAGTCCAGATGGGCTCTCACTTCCAGGACTTGGAATCCTTCCATAACCAGACAGTTCTATCTCTGGAGGCACATCGTGAAGCAATCCAGTGTTTAATGATGATTCACCACGCCATCGCCATTTGAATATGCTGGAGGCATATGCACCTTTTCGGCTGCTGGACATCATTCATGAAACTTTTAAATACACATCCAGTCCACTCCCAAACTGATCTTTTAAAATGGTTAAGGCGGTGAGCTGAAAGAGAAACATAGAAAACATAAAAGCATGTTATGCTACAGAATATCAAACCAGATGATACAAGTTACTGCATCCAAAACAAGTCATGAAACAAATAAACAGAAAGTGTGAGGAAACAGAAAGGAGTTGAGAAAAACCATTTCACCAATCCAACCATTAACATCAAGCAGGGAAGATAGAGGGGCTTTTTTCTTAATAATTTACTAACGGGACTCTTCACAGAATGAAAAACCTTAAGAATAGGGCTGGATTTTCTCATAACCTTATGATAACTGAGGAAAGCAGCATTAGCCTGTTTGCAATCCAGTTAAGATATCTTTAAAAAAAAGTGCATATAAGCATACGAATCACACTATTTTGAAATTTCCACCAAAAAAATTCCCAGATCCACCTCATACATTGTATCCAGGAAAGGCAGAGGAGGTGCGCAGTACATCAAGAAGAAAAAAGAAAAGGAAACCAAGTCCAGAGCCCAATACACCCAAGAAATACAGGATCCTGAAGACTAGGCATTAGGACAAATCAAGACACTCTTTCCATGCTTGAACGACATGTATCCTGGACCTGGCCATATCACAAATGAAAGAGAGAGAGGAGTGATTGCCATATCACAAATTTTACCTCCAGCATGTAACCAAAGTCATTATGTTTTTCTTTGGAAAAAATCGAGTAAATCATACCCTGAAGTATGTGAATTTGTGATGTAGAAAAAGAGTAACAATTGAAAGGTTACAAGTACAAGGTAGAAGGAGAAAGGGGCCTCAAAAACTTGGTTGAGGTATAAAGAAAGACATGCAAGATTAAGGGAAGACAAAATATGGTTTTAATAGGTTAGAATGGAAGAGTAGAACTCAAAAAACTGAGCCGCGTTGGATGAAGAGGTATGGTGATGATGATGGAGATTGAAGATTAGATTTGGAGAAAGGTGCTCTCCTCTCAGATGCTCCAATGTTCTTTGAAGACTCTGATAGATTTTCCATTGATCGACACTGAGCTTTCTTTGCAAAATCACTGTGTCTTCAGAAGATGGAATCCAATTTTGCCATTTCCAATACATCAACAATATCCAAGCATTTTTTCACTTCGACTAGTACATCTCACAAGTGCCCATGTCATGTATTAGCACCACAATAAGGTTCAAATTGTTTTGTGAGTGTCCATTTCAAATGTTGGCATCATGGTAAGGTTCACATCATCTGATGAGTTCCCTTGTCATGCATCAGCATCATCGTAAAGTTAGAGGCCTTACCTTGATCATTAAAATAATATTTTCTGCAAATCCAACACCATTTAAATATCTATTGCATGCCCCAACTAGCGCCAACTTACACTGGTACTTTTTTTTCTTGCACTTCCAATTTTATTTCTATATACCAGCTTGCATGTTCCCAGCATTACCAACCACAACTATGATTTTATCATTCATAGTCATGATCAAGTCATTATCCTCTTCAGGAGATAGCATCTAGCCATTCATCCTAGTCCATACAGTCAGCACGATGTGCAGTGCATCTCCAGTGTGTTAGCCATGACCATGCATCTCTAATTATTAACAACAGGCATACCTTAGGATCATAGGAAGCTCTGCAGCATCATCAGGTAAATTTTAACTCACAGCAAGGTCATTCAGACATTGTTTCTGCAAATCTGGTTCTGTTCTTAGTCCTGGAAATCTGTCCCACAACCTCATATACCATAATGAGTCTCCATATACAGATGCATCCAACCACGTGTATGTCAGGAAATCATCCCATGATGTCATTCACAGTAAGATGAGCAAAATTGCAAAGACATGTCCATGACACCATTCATTGAGCATTATTTTCAATCCTAAGATTTGTTAGACAACCTAATTAGCCACATAATTCCAGTTTCACCTAACAAATCATACTTTTATAGGTATACCTATCAGGTCCTAATGGTCTAGTCGTCTTCATTTCATTTATCTCTACTGATATCCTTTGCATTTATCTCTACATCAATGTCCTTAAGTCACACGAGGTTTCTTCATCTCACACCAAGGAGGCAAAAGGAGTCACACCAGATCTATAAATGGTAGAAACTTGACTTTCTTATTTCATTCATTCCTTCAGTCACACAAGGTTTCTTGATCTCACACCAAGGAGGCAAACGGAGTCACACCAGATCTACAAATGGGAGAAACTTGAATTTCTTCTTTCATTCATTCATAAAAGTGTCTCTTACAACTATTTTAAAAGAAGACTCTCTTAGAAACCCTAGACACGTGTGACTTAAAGCTCACATGTGGACAATCTAAAACCATAAATAATACAAGTCCTAACAATCTTGAAACACATAAATTAATACTATATGACACTAATAGAATAAAATAAAACAAATGTCCAGGATGGCGATGGATCAACAGTCAGATCAGTCCCATCCACAAATGAACGGCTCAGATGATGTAAATGTACTGGATCAAGCCAAATCTTCAAATCCTCTGCTAGATCAACATACAATCTAGGTTATCCATGGCTAGATTTATCTCTATCCATGGTCGGATATATTAGAAAAATGCACAAAACCTATCATCCAACCATGTTGAGGAAAAATCTAGATTTTGATGCATCTTTCTTCAATAATGTCCCATGATGTCCTCATCCAATTCGTGATTCGATTCATCACATAGTTCAATGTCGATTCATGTTAGTTCACGAATTCGATTAATTTAGTTCGACCTTATTCAGTTTTCTCTAACTCTAATTTAATTATATTAAAAGGATGAATACTTTTTATATTGTATACTGTTTATATTTCTTATAGACGAAAACATGTAGCGCAACTGGTAAAGTCTCATGGTTGCAACCTAGAAGTTGTGGGTTCAAATCCCATGGGTGTCAAACAAGGTAGGTGATCAATCGAAATAATTTGTCAAATCTAAATATGAAGGCCAACTCCAAATTGATGGGATAAATGGCTTAAATGATGATGATGATGAATGTTCATATTTCTTTTGTTGAATAGAATAAAAACATTTTTTTAAAGAAAATCTTATTAACAAAGATTAATGAATAACTTATTAAACTTCAATTCAACAAAGTCATTTAAAGATTTGATAATATATATAATGGTAGTGAGAAATTCTAATAATTTATCAATAAATTAGTTAGATATATGTAGTTGTACTACGTAAAAAAAAAACAAATTCTATTTAGATATAAATTTAAATTTCTTCATTTAAGTTAGACTAACTCAAATTATGAATTTGGCAAGCTAAAAATAGAAACAAACGAACCTACTCTAGTGAATTAGCAAATTATGACATACATCAAATTGTGAATACCGAATTCGTTGAATTACGAATCAGGTAACTACGGTCCTTCTAGTTTCACACAATTTGACTGTAAACATCCAAAATCAACAAGCTATATATAAAGTATGGCTTTCCCTAAGAATGATTGTATGATCCTTTCTAAACAAGGTTTCTCTGTGTCTTAATAGGTAATAGTTTACTCCTGTGAACTATTAGGTCCACTCTTGAAAGTAACAACATGCTCTCTTTTTCATAAATTACATATTAGCTATAGTTGAGATCAAGGCTTGTTGCAAAGTCAAGAATTAACTCTCTTGCCTATTCCTTTATCCAGAAGCAAGCCTACTCTATACAATTGCTTTTATTCCTACATGTTTCTTAAGTCCTCTCTAATTATTATATTTTCCCTGAAAGGTAAAACATTGCACTGGTTCATCCATTTCACTCCAAAATTCCTTTACTTGACTTGCCTTAAATTGGATTAAGCAGCATATCTGCTTATACATTTAAGGTTTCTTTATCTAATATAACTTATATCACTCTTTTTCTTTACTTCTACAACCTTTTAACTTAAATCCCCATCAACTACTATACATATACCATCCCCCAATTTATCATTTCCTGTGTAGAAATGTTTAAACCATCTCCCAAATTCAAGCCTTTTACACCCTTCTATTTAATCTCCTGTAGACAAGTAAGTTAACTCTTCTCCCCAGTTGAAATGCCTCCATTCCAAGATATTTGCAGCAACTTATGATCCGACTTATTTAGTTCCCACCCTTTTCTTTGCCTATCAGCTGATAACATCAAAGCTTGTTGTACTGCACCCCTTGGGCGCACCCTCCTTCCTAGCCTGCCCTTGTCCATTTGGTACTAAATGAAAGTTCCCAGTCCTACGTTTGAATGTATTAGTAGGTCTAAAAAACGTAGAACTTATAGAAAAGTAGAACTCTGTAAGGTTTCAGCTTGTTACTAATATATGGGACCAACTGACTATTTGATGCCCACAAAGTACAGTAAAATAAAAAATTTAAAAAAAAAATTAATACTTAAAAACTAATAACTAGAGGAAAATTTAATCTAGATGAAATTGGTATTCCTGTTCTATGATAGTGTCAATAACAACGACTAATACAATAAGTATCAAAGAACCAATTTAAAGAACACAAAATTCTTAACACCATTCAATCATGTGAGTTGTACTAATCATCATGACAACAAAGTAGAGGAAGAATAACAATGAAGGGGACTACCAAAAATACGAATAATTATATATATATATATATATATATATATATATATATATATATATATATAGAGAGAGAGAGAGAGAGAGAGAGAGAAGGCGGCTGACCGTAGCAGGACCTACGTCAGCAGCGGTACTTGCAAGGGGTATGAGGTTGGTCTTTCGAAATTGGGTCTTGCAGAAAACCCTAGGCGGTGATGGGCGGAGGCGGGTGCAGCTGGGGCTGGACTATAAAGCGCTCAGAGACCCCTGAGGGAGGGAGGGAGGGATGGATGGATGGATGATGAAGAAGAAGATGAAGAGCAGCTAACGTTGTTTGGGGATGTTTCCTCAAATCTTAATAGAGAAAAATCAGTTTGGAATCGGAGAAAAGGAGAAGGAAACGAAGAAATTGCGTGTGGAAAAGACGATACTTTCTCCGAACGGTAGCAGTGGTGTTGGGGGTTGGGCTATTGTGATATTAAAATTGGGGCGGTCTGCATTGAGACCTTTAGCTATAGTGGAAGTAATCAATCAGCCCCAGACGATGATGCAGTCTAAAAACACAGCTCTACCGTACCGCTAAGCATGACACGGCATTAGGGACGGTGCTACCACTTTCCTTTTCTTAATTAAAAATAATAATAATAATAAATTTATTTGAATAAATAATTTATTAATATATTCAATTTAATAGTGAAATTATATTAAAATTTATCAAATTATGTTTTGTTTAAATTTTATAAAAAATGACATTATCATCAGCAGCAACATGGAGTCGGCCCAGCTTGTAAATTATTTCTTCAATGGACGCTATAGTAAATCAACAAGATTATCTTAATTTATCATATAAAAGAGTTATCTTTAAACTACAAGTATATAGATCATACAATATATATTGACCGATATATAAATATTTAAATTTGATTTGTATCGGCCATAGACCGTTTTTATGATCTCTAATTAAAAGTGCAAAAAGCCCTAATTAGGATTCTCTTTTGCTGAGTAGAGCTTGAATTAGCTTAAGCCACACTCAAATAAAATAAAATAGATAGCTTGACCAAACTATTTCAAAGTGACAATGATATATAATAGCTTACATGATTTTTTCTAAATTTTACTTAAAAAAGAAGGTATTATTTTTATCAAAAGTAAAATATATATATCCCGAGATCTCGGTCTCAGCGATATTTGGACCCCTCGCTGGAATTGTAATTAAAAGGTCCAAGCCTATGTCAATTCAAATTTGTCAACTCTGCGCCCAGCCCCAAATGCTTTTGAAGGACCTAAGTCCGTTTTTTAGCCCGAATTGTATATGTGGTTTTATATGGACTCAAGTTTATTTGGATCTAAAATGAAAGTTTTTGCATTACTTTATTAACATATTAAATATATATTTATATACAAAATTTTATTAAAGAAAAATATATTTTATAATTTAAAGCCCAAATTTGTCCTTTTGGGCCAAATTCAAGCATTTATATACTGGGTCCAAGCCAAACCTGAATTGTAACTCAGACTTGATATTTTAGAGAAAAAAATGAGCCAGGTGTGACTGGGTTAATAGAAATTTGAATTTTTTAGATTATTTTCATTGCAAACTCGAGATGGGCCTGGCCCAAGTTACACCCCTATGTAACAAGTCTACCATGTGTTAGGGATAGGATGCACGTTGAGTGTGTGGGTCAAGCTGAGAGTCAATATCTTTTATAATTTATGCCCCAAATTTGGCCTTTTGGGCCAAATTCAAGCATTCATATACTAGGCCCAGGCCTCACCTGAATTGTAACTCATACTTGATATTTTAGACAAAAAAAAGTGAGCCCTGACCTAGCTGGGTCAATATGAATTTGAATTTTTTAGATTATTTTCATGCAAACTCGAGATGGGCCTGGTCCCAAGTTACACGCCTATGTAACAAGTCCACTATGTGTTAGGGATAGGGTGCAACTTGGGCGTGTGGGTCAAGTTGAGAGTCTGCCCTAGTGTGTCGTACTAAACTAAATTTACCACTTTTTTCCCCTGCTCGCTCAAATATTCTGGCCCTCTTCTAACGTCCATAATGTAAATCAATTTTAACTGTACGACATATTTGAGTTGTAGATGGTTTGGCAAAACTTTCAAATGAGCCCCATAAGATAGAATAGGGTCAATTCTCACTGTCTACATGACCCTAACTTTATAATTAATCCAAAAGTTCAAAATAATTAGAGTTAATAATTAGTAGGTAATTGTGTAACTCGAGCCAACTTGACAAAATTACACCTGGCCCAAGCATGACTTAAGTGGGCTGAACTTTTTTTTTTTTTACAACATAGGTATTCTTATCTAACATTGGAGGTGAAACTACCTCCACATGCATATATAAACCTCTCAATCCGTTAAGTCTACGAGGAGTAGTACGTTGGAATACAGTGTTAATCAAACTCAAGACCCCACTTTATGAGACTAGTCATCTTGATCATCAGACCAACCTCTTAGAGGGCAAAGGAAGCTATCGAGCAATTTCCAAATCTGAAGGGGTTTTATTTATATTAGAGTTAGATAGATGAGATGTTTAGAAGTTTTAGATTATTACATCGATATTAGGATTTTAGAGAAATTTTATTGTCTAAGTTTTTTAGTTTTATAAGATGGCTGATAAAAGAATCAATCAATTGTATCTCACAAAATGTTTAAAATCACAAAATTACAATGAATAGATGAGGTTGAAAAATTACCACCCCTTGTCCATATCATTGTCTCACAAGATTGATGAGGAGTTTGCCTAATTAGGATGGTTCAGGCCTCGGGGGTATTTTCCTAGGGAGGTTGCCAGAGCTTCCTTAATTTGGAAAAGTCTTTAATCAACTTCTTTATTAGAGCATAATTTTTTTAGTGGCACGTGTAAAAAATTATATGGACAAATATCTAGTAAAATTTCACATCTAATCATCCTAACCATATGATTTTGAACTTTTAAACTTTGATTGACATAATTCATTCTTTTTCTAATGGTCCATCTTACACAATCGAGATGCTTAAATAAAAGAGTTCTCCTAAAAGTCATTCTTTTCATGCTTTAAATTTTTTTAATTTTGGATTTAGGGTTGATTGGGAACCCTCATTTTATAAGATAACACCCCTTTTACTTTAAAATAAATAAATTAGAAGGTAATAATACCCATTGTAAAATGCATAAAATTTCAATTAAAATATTTTTGTCATTTAAATTAGAAAGTATTAAGGTGGATGATGTGGTTTTGGGTTTTGGGTTTTGGGGTTGGGGTTGGGGTTGGGGTTGGGGTTGGGTTAGGGTTAGGGCTAGGGTTATCTCCCAATCAATCCCCTCTACGATATTATGAATGATAATATGATTTTCCTACTTCGTCCATTCCACAATTTGATCCATAATTATAGGTGGCAAGGTATCAAACTAGGTTTAAGTTAAGTTGACTATAGAAATCAATTGACTAAACTTCTGACTCAATCCAAATTTACATTTCTTTAATCCAAACTAACTCGATCCAAACAATTTTTTTTTCTAAAAAATGAAAAAAAAAAAAAAAAACTCATTTAGGAGAAAGAAAAAATAAATAAAATAAAATAGATTCTTTCATTCATACTTTCCAGTCAAGAACAATTTAGACAAAAGTAGAAACTGAAGCAATTGAACTTGGACTATAATGAATTGAGCAATCAAGTTCAAGTAAAGACCATCTTTACTTGACCATTGAAACAAGACTCTCTCCATGAGCCAATCTTTAACAAGAAAAAAAAAATCAGTGAAATTCACAGTACAGATCATTATCTTAATAAATTTGGAAAGATATAAGAAATTTTTACACACAAAAGGTGAATAAAATATACTCCATCCATCCCAAAATACTTGTCTTATTTTGAATTTATTTTTATTTTTTAAAGATCGTATTCGTATAGAGTGTGCCAAAAGTCTATTAGTAGATTCTCTGAGTCAATACGAAAATGATATAAACGATTTTAAGATAGTAAGATTACGAATAACCTTAAATGAACTTAATTTAGTACTCATTAAGCCTTTCCTAGCAATGCAGCAATACATGATTCTAAATGATGAGAGTCGGAGGTAGAAATAATTATAAAATGCCGCATATGAAGGCTTATAAAAGAATATCATCTTCTCATCACGTTAGAAGGTGATTTGGAGCTCATTGAAAAAGTTGAAGCTTTGATTTAGTGTGAAGATAAAGAAATAGAACAAGTAATTCGGGACAATTCTAAAATATATTTAGAATAAGTACTTTGCGACAAAGGGAATAATATAAATTACCAGACTTCTAATGAGTATCGAAGAAAGAAGAACCAGAATGTTGATAGGCAAATGTTGTCCATTACTGCAACCCTGACATTTTCTTGATACTCTCAATGTATGTTTAGATTTCCTAAATAGTTATATGAGTTGCCCAAAGTAGCATTAGCATGTGATGGTCATACTTGTTACAGACTTGGAATAACTTCCTTAAATCAATGATAACAAGTCAGAGGTTGTGGTGTTAGAAGTTCGAGACCCGCCGAACTCAGTTTCTTTGGGCTGGATATTGTCCCTGTACTGGCCATGGGCTGTGCCTGGGTTTGATACAATAGCCCAATAGGTACATGATCTGGGCCTGGGCAGGTATGTACGTGTAAGGAGCCCAAGTTACGGCCCACAATGTTCTAACATAGTCAACAAAAATACAACCAATAATTTACTAAGGCACTAGGTTCAGGTTGGTGACTGCTACATCTTTAAGCCATGGGTTGGGCTGAATCCTAAATTTCTTGTCTGATACAGAATGGTACGAACTTAGAAAACCATCGACCGAGCCCTTCCCGACCATTTGCAGTCCTAGTTGAAATCTTGAGATATATATATCTCTTTGATTGAAGTAATAAAAAAATAGATGGTTGAAAAGATGGGAATAATGAATGGTCTCCAAAACCAATAATGGGTCCCATCATTTTAATCCTTTGAATCACTGAAATGGGCCATATTTGGGCCGACATTGATGGAAGTGGTGGGCAAATATTGGATTCAGGGGTCAAAAATTCGGTCGGTACTGTGCGTATCGGCCGGACTGTATTGGGTTTTCGAACACCGATATAGTTGGGCCGATACGTATAGTATCGGCTAGAGAGAAAAGTTCGGCTTATACAGCCGAATTTTTTTTTTTTTTTTTAAATATATATTGGCGTGGGCCCAATCGATATCTCAGCCGATATTTATATTTTTTAATTTTTTTTTAAAAACAGCCCTTTTTATTTTTTTAAATGATTTTTTTCAAAAAAAAAAACCACCAAAATTTTTAAAAAAAAAATGAGGAGAGAGAAAAAAATTGGTAGAAAATTCGACTCCGCCGAATTTTCGACCCATTCGATTAGAATTTAGACATCCAGCCCTGGAGCTGAAATAGGTCTATGATCTTTTAATGTAAATCAATCATTCAAGAAAAGCCATGATTTCAAATTGTTATAATGGAAGGGCCCAGGGTACAATTGAAGTTTTGTTTTTTTTTTCATTTTCTTTCTCTTAGAATCTTGTCATTTTGTGATGACATGAAGTTCATTGAGCTGCATGGATAATGCCGTCTTATCTGGTCTCTGTTTAAATAATCAAGATGCCTCTTGTTTCTGAATAAAAGATTAGAAAGCTAATCAGAATGATTGAAGATTGGAATAGTTCTATGCTACCAAATCTACGTCGTCGTCATCGTTATCGTTATCATTATCACAATGAAATTTCATTTATCTGGATTTGGTTTTTCGAGTTAAACTTCTTTATCTAACTCTATCATACACTATATATTCAATTGTTCAACTATTTGTCATATCTTTCTTTTATCTCTTCCATCAAAATTTTGAGTAATCTTCCTGGGCTTGAAGACTATCTGATTGCGCCTTGGGGATCTGCGGTTGTTAGGGCCTTTGCCCTGGCCACCGATGTTCGCCTGTTTTGCCTTTTTGGTCTCCTGGGTTGTGTGAGTTTTGTCTCCCCCTCTTTGCTTGCATTGTTTGAGCTTCTCTTATAATGTTTTTGGAAATGTTTTTCCTTTCTTGAATGATATTTACCCCTAATCATTAAAAAAAAATTGAGTAATCTATCTCTTATCCTAGTATCTACAACTTTAAGTATTGGAGTTGTCTTTTGTCTTCTACTTACATACCTAAACCACTTTAAATGAGTTTCTCTCAACTTATTTTCTATTGAAACTATTTTTAAATTATTCTTAATGCATTCATTTTTAAAATAAATATAATTTATATTTGTTCTGGAGTGATTTCTGCTCGAAAAATAAAACACTGGCCCATCCATTTTTGAGAGAGGGAAGAGAGAAATCACTCATCAAATTATCTTACCTAAAGAAGATGAAGTGGAAGAGAGAAAATTTTAACCGTTGGATGTAGGTTTGCCATTCAAGTCTATTTGTTAATTTTCATGAATAAGGTGTGTATGCAATGATGCACCATTCATAAGTCACCAACCACAGGGTGGGTGAAATAATTTGTTTTGGGGAAATGAGTAGGTTTAAAACATTGAAATAAATAATCAGTAATTATCTGTTAAGAGATTTTACTAATACTGCTTCTGTTTACCAAATGGCAAATGATTATTGAATGACTTTATTAGACCCTCTTCCTTATGACTGTGATTAATATGCCTCAAATTTTATTCAATAAGAGTGATATTGGGCGTTGCTTTTATCATGATACATAAATATTATTATTTTTTTTTTTAATTTACGTGTGGGAAACCGCAGGATACCGAGCGTAAAACCTCCACGGATGAGTCCACTACCCCTAGGGCACACCAAATTTAGGCCATAGGGCCTCGAACCCGCAATCTACTGCTTCTTAAGGCGAGAGGCAACCAGTTAAACTATTCAACTCTGAAATCTATGAATATGATTATTCATTGTACTCGTATTTTCTAACAAAAGTTTGTAGCTAGTTTTCATAGTTGTGGGTTCAATTTATATGAAATTAGATTAACACTTGTGGGTTCAATTTATCAAATTCAACTATTACTTTCAACACATTATTTTTTTAGTCTTTTACTCATAAATTATCTATAGACCTAAATTCCTATATCCTCTATTTTCTTTTCCTTCTCGTAACTATATATCTAGTTGATGTAAGTGAGGAGATTACAAATGTTGAAAGACACACACGTTAAAAAACAGAGAAAAGAACATTATATACGGTCTTAATTAGAATTTACACATGTAAAATGTAAAATTACGAAATTGCTCTTCAATAAAAAAATCGGTTTGAGGGCTCCCTTTGACCCCCCGCGAGCTCAACACGAATCCCTACCCACGATTAAATTGACAGTACATCTCTGATAATAAAACTCCATAGAGCCTAACACTTCTAAGATAAAATCAAAGGTCTCACGTTCGACTCCTTTAAAATTAATCTAATACACGAGGTTTGTAATATTCCATGTGTCTACGAAAATTAATTTTACCTAAATATAGAATAGAGATACCTCACGATGATAAAAACACAAATGATGTCAAGCACTCGAGTTTGGGAGAAAAGGTTGTGTCAAAATTGTTCGTTGAGCCCTTGTTGCTCTTTATTTTGTCTATCTGGGCTGTGGGTTCTCCCCTTGTTTTGCTGCTCGTGATTGAGCCATTTTTTTATTTATATTTTTTAAGATTTTTTCTCCGCTTAGAATGAATCTTATCCTATCATTAAAAAAAAAAAGAAAATGTAAATCATTTTTTGAGTGGCTTGAAGTTGAGACTGAGTTAAGGACTTTTTGGGTCTCTCAAAATTGTGAAATGGCTATTGATGTCTTCTCATTGAGACTTGCTTACCCTTGATTCGACCACATAATAATAATGGATTTTTGGCATGTTAGAGATTAGGGACATGTAGACTGCTCACTGCTCCACTAGAAACAAAGAATGATTTGAATTTGGAGGGCCCATTGTATAATTTTCATTTACTTTTCTTGGTTGGAAGATATGGAAATAATCTTTATGTTATGTTACAGTGGTGGTTGGTGGTGCATGTGAAGTCTCAGAAAATATTGGAGAATGGTACATCAAAAGCAAGTCTTTCAGATGGTCCCAATCCTTGCTTCAACTTGAAGCCTTCAAGTTCACTGTAGTAATGCCACTGTAAGGATGACCATATTGGGCCTTTTGCAGGCTTGCAGCCCAATAAATGCCATCTCGCCAAATTTGAGTTGGCTGTGATCCCATGGGCTGGGCCCCAATCTGATTTTTCAGACACTAGATTAATATTAATATGGACCAGGAAAAAGGTAGAAAGCAAGGTTTGTGATAAGTTCAAATGAAGAAATAAAACTAAAAAAAACTGACTTTAAAATATAAGATTTAAAAAAAAAAAAAAAATTTAAAGTGTTGAGGTATTTCATCCAGCTAATCTTTAGGACATTTGTAAACTTTCCAATTTACACACACTAGATAAGTTCAATGGAGAGTGACCATTTGACATTGAGTATGAATCGAACACATGACTCTCATTTCCTGAAACGGGTCTTAACTCTTAACTACAACGATGATGATGGTGGTGAACCCAAGTAGATTTACACTGCTAAATCTGACAAAGAACTTAAGGGGAGAGACAGAGTCTGTGTTTATAACATTCTATGAAGTTGATTTGATTGTTTCCCTTAGAGAGTGTCTGTAACATTCCATGAAGTTGATTTGATTGTTTCCCTTTCGCTGGGACAGTAGAAACCTAGAGGACCTTAGCTGCACATGCCATGCCAAACAGTAATAATACTCTCATTCCTATTTTGTTGATTCCTTGGCATGCCATGCACTCATGTGGGACAAAATTGGACAATAAAAAAGGTTTTCAAGTCAGCAAATTCTAAGTATTTTGAGACAAAATTTTAAGTAATTGTATTTGTCAATGGACACTACAAGCACAAATGTGACTCTCTTGTGGTGTAAAAAGGGTATAAAAATGGCATTGCTTTGACTGGCCCATTAGCATGACTTCAGCTACAGCAATAAATTCCTCCTGCTTCAGAGAATCAAAAGCCTACTCACTGTCTTCTCTAGCCAATTTTTTTCCATTAATACAAAGTACCTTTAAGTCTGTTAAAGTATCTGATTAATTCACCGTCTTACCCATATTCGGGAATAGACACAACCCACGCACACAAATCACATATCACAAATCATAGATTCGAGCACACACCAAGCAAAATACAGAGAACACATGATATATGTGGTTCGGCTCAACCTTGGCCTACGTTTACGGAAGAGTGTAGATTTTATTATAGAGAAAAAAAATACATAAATAAAAGATTTGGAACTCCTGACCCAAGATCTCTCAGAGTATCTTCCCTCATCTCTCTCTATCTTCCTCACTACTCCTCTGCTGTAAGAGGCCCCTATCGTGGCCTCAGAAGGCACTCGGCCAAAAGCCCTTCTCAATCAAGAATACCCACCATATATAAGGTGGAAAAACTGTTGTGTCCATAGTCCTAATCTGATTAGGACTCCGTCACTTAGAAGTTGCTGAGTAAATACTTTCCACAATAAGAGTCCCTCAGAATAGAAACTACTATTCCTGTCTTATTGCCGAGAATACACCTTCTCTGAATGGAATGCTAGCCTTATATAGAGAGTTCTTTAAAAAATGTAAATCTTTCAAATAAGACAACTAAAATGGGACGGAGGGAGTATAGATCACATGGAAATATATATGCTACCCTTATATAGATCACATGGAATGATAGCCTTATATAAAGAGTTTTTTAAAAAATATAAATCTTTCAAATGAGACAATTAAAATGGGACGGAAGGAGTATTTGCTAATAAAGAAAGGTATTGATTGTGTATTATTTTTATATATTTCATTCTCTGAATTTGATATTTGGCAAAAAAACGAATGTTAAAAAAGAAAGGTACAACCTATCATCGTGCCTAGTTACAGCTGAATGATGTAAACAGGGGAATAAAAGATAGCCATATAAATAGAAAGTTGAGTGAAATGGATCAGGTCTCTCCATTCACATGTTTATTCACAAAGTTTTTCATCTCCACACACTTCTTTATCATTTGGTAACTAGATACATTGATTAAAATAAAACATTAAATAGATACATTTATTAAAATATGACATGTGACAAGTTATTTTAACGCTTACACCTAATGAATACCCAATATAAATCGATAATTTACATAATCTAGATCTTAATGTGGAGAACTTGTTCATATTTTTCCAGGATGGTGGATAGTCATTTTTCAAAAAACCAAATCATTTTTCATATTTCCCCTCGAACGAGGCCCTCTAGCAGAGAGAGAGCAACGTCGGCCATCCCGTTCGCCTAGGGAATCTCTTGAGCCCATATGAAGTAGTCTGAAACCCAGCTCTGATACGACTTATTAGGACCTGAACTTTCGGCCTAAAAGACTAGTCTATTAGGTAGAGTGACTCAAGTCTTTTATAAATCCCAAGATCTCTTTCTACACTTCTAACGTGGGACTCGTTCACAGCAGCTTCCAACACATAAAGCTCTAAACGTCCACACTTTATTTAGAAAATAATATATGAATTTATTTAAGATGTTAACTCAACAGTTGTTTGAAAGGGTATGAAATAAAGTTAAATAATAATTAGCAATAGATAAGGAGTACAAAGAAGGTGAGGATTCTCAAAGATTCTGGAGTTTATCATTTTCCAACTGTAACAAACAAGAGGATGAAAATTGAGACATTTCTTTCTTACGTGGAAGAATTTTTATCAAGACCACGAAAAATGTAACATTTCTCTTATTAAGAAAAATAAAGAGGTATTCGTCTCTCGCAAGGTAATGCTTAATTCATTTTAAATGAAAATAAAGATTTTGATGCAAATAATTAAAATATCAAATTTTCACAATTAAACACAATATTGAATTTCATAAGACATGTTGAATAATATGAATTAAATCCTAATATAATTTTTTCCACGGAATAACTTTCTTCAAGAAAATAGACAAAGGACCAGACAGTTGGGATGAGTGCCTATCTTGCCAATGACAATTAAATAATTCTAAATCTATATTTAAGTAGTTTTCTATTTAAATTTAAATCTTTCATGTTTCCTCTTTATACTCATATTTAGTTTAATGCTATTCTCATTATTTATCTATTTTTAATATTATTTTTCATATAAGTTTAATTGTTCAATCTTTTTTTAGTTTTTATGAAGTTTATTTCTAACATTCTTTTATTTATTTTTTTTTAAAAACTCCAATCATACTTTCTCTAGGAAGACTTGATAATGAGGTTGTCCATCAAATGGTCAGATATGATGTAAGAAAAAATTGCATTAATAAGAGATATATGAAGTTTCACTCTTTTCTTATAATCAAATTTATTGAGTTAAAACTTTTAAAAAGCAATGACTTATATTTATTAAAACTTCAAATATTATTATTAAGTTTAAAAACAAATGTAAGATGATGATTTGATGATGAAACTTTACATAATTCATATCCATAAATTGATCTATCCAACACATTTTACTTGGGGCTTATCTCCATGGTGATACCACCCTGTAGCGATTAAAGTTTAAATCCTCAATACCACAAGGATTAATATGATAAGATTGACTTTAATTATAGTAAGACTAAATTAGATTGAGTAGTCATTTAAACAACCGACTTTTCTTTTAGAAGACATTTGATTTCAAATTTTTGTATGAAATTACCATTTTACCCCTTAATTTTGTGTAGAGGAGTAATCTTTTTTTAAAAAATTTGAAAGACAAAATGATAATTTCATACCAAATTTTGAAATCGGGTTTCTAGATGGCCACCCAATTAGATTTTAAATATAGAATCCACTTTTTATAATAAAAAATCACTTACTATACCCCTTTGTAAATTTAATGGTCTTCGCCTGTATCACATGTTCGTCCTAGCGGTGATTATGGGTCAAGGTCGGGTCAAATTAACAACTTGTTAGAAGGAAGTCAATCATATTTATATTTTAAGTCGACTTTAGTCAACTATTATTATCTATTGAAAAATTAACTTAATAATATGGTTACATTCACTATTTATCCAAGTTTTTCATGAATTTAAAATAAAACTTACAACCATTTAATCTTTGAAGCCTCAAGATGAAAAGCTTGAAATAATTTGATGGCCCCCACTGTCGACATTTTCTCCATCTACATGGTTTTGCATAAGACGGTGGGCCATACCAATGTAGTTTGTGTAACCCAAAGTTTAACTTAGTAACATATATTAGATAATGGACAGGTATTGTATCGAACTAATTTACTTGATAAAAATAGATTTTTAAAATTTATTTTGTTAGATCTAATATAAAGAGGGTCATATGAATAGTTCTTCTATGGAGTTTCATCTTCATATAATTATCATATTCATTGATTTTAAACTTTTAAAATTAATAACTCTATATTTATTAAAATTTAAAAGCCGAGAATATATAATTAAATTATCAATTGAGAGTGAAATTTGATATACTACATATCTATTAAATCATTTATCAAATAAATTTAAATTTGTAGAGTCTAAAATTAATCTAATGAAATCTAATGACATGTCTTATAAATCTTATTTCGTTAAGATAACTCTAAATATATCATTATGCGATGATAATAACTGTCTTTCTGTTTTTATGTTCTCATGGGAAGCCGATGGTTGATGGAATATGATACACGAGTCACGTGATTACCAGTTTCCTTCTTCTCCATTAAATGGCGTTGTTCCCTTTTTATTTTATTAATTTCAGTATTAATTCTAAGGAAAGGATCCCGTGACAGACAGCGAGGCAGGTGATTCCTCTTACTCTTAGTGGGTCCCTCTTTTCCTCTTTTCTTAGACTTTTTTTACATGGGTTATGTGACTACTTCCGCTTCAAGTTATGCATGTTGTTGATCTGATGCCTTGTGGTCAATGTTAATATCTAAAATAAAATATATATATATATATATATATATATATTAAATGATGAGGTAATTTAAATTGAATGCTTAATTTGTTATAAAAAATAAAAAATAGAATAGGCAAAGTGGCCTAAATAAATTAAAGTATTGTTTTTTGATCACTTCCTTGACTATTTTGCCAAAGCTTTGTTTATTGTCTAAAGTCTTAGTGATAAATTTAGGACTTGAAATTGGGCTGGGTTGGATCGAATTTTGATATATGGAACCAGATTCGATTTGAACTTTTGACTCAGATGTCTTGATCCGATCCGGCTCGAATTATAACCTGACTCAACCCAAAACCCAACATGACCCTCATTTTGAACCTACTTTAGCCTATCTTTTACCGGGTCGAGTCAAATTTGATCGGGTTAGGTCAGATTAACTTAAAAATCTCTCAACCTGATCCGACCTGAATTCAATGCGGATTTCTGACTTCTCAACCCAATCTGACCCGCTGGCCCGACTTTCATAATCCGACCCACATGATTTTCAGGTCGGGTCATACAGGTTCGGGCCAAAACCCGACCCAAGTTTCACCCCTACATAAATCAAAAACTCATTTTTAAGAAGCGGAAGTTTTGAGTTGGATTCTCATTCACCCCTAATGACTGTCAGAGACATTTTAGGTAAGAAAGTTTACATATACTTTAAGAATTAATCGAGTTTCTAAGAAGCCTAAACAACTTGATTAAAAAAAAAAAACCTAATAAAGAATATTCATGGAGTTAGTATGCTCCTTTTCACACTATCAAGGCGTTATCAAAACCCGCACGATATTCAAAACATATGTTACAGCAAGACACGCAAAATAGTTAAGCCACAAAAATAAGTAAGCCCAGTTCAGCCCATTGATTTAACACTTTCAATTTTCAAGTGCCCTAAAAATCTACAATAGGACCCACATTGCTTTTAGGCCCAAAGTTACAGCCCAAATCCAGCCCACACAAGGCCCTGTTCAGAACACATAATAAGTTAATAACACGTAAAAAACGTGTTTGAATTTTGAGAGCAACATACACAGGGAATGGGAAATTCCGTTCACCATCTGCGAGAAGTGAGAGAAGGAAGATAATATAATTTTCCAGGAACCCTTGTTTATTTATAGTTAACTAGTTAAGTACGTGGACTAGTTGGGGTGACGATAGCGGCACCGCCCACCTTACAAAAGCTGAAGATCAGCCGCTCATTTGCTAATGCGGAAAATATTCTCACTTTTCATCTAATTACTGAATTAACCGTCATCGTTTGGACAAAGGAGCCCATGTATTTGCTCGGATTTACCATAATGCCACCAACTGCTTTCTCTAAACCCGAATTCCGATAATTAGTTGGTTGCCAACACATGACTTAGAACTCTCTCCTTAAGCATTAACCAATGATTGGTTCATTGATTTGATTAATTGATTCTCTCCCCAACTTAATTAATTAATATTAGTAACAGTATTCTTCCATGAAAATCGCATTATCAATTGTAGAAAAGGCTACTGAAAACTCTTATTTCCAACCTATCGCAAATTTCCCTGATTAAGCAAAAAAAGTATTAATCCTAAATTAGCGATAACCTAATATTTTTGGAATCCGTGAGGAGTTGGGGGCAAGCACAAGTTGATGGAGATTGCCTTTAAGTTAGGCAGTTTCTGTTTTAGGACGGTTGATTCGCCTAATCTGCTTTTGTAATCTTCAATTTGAAAATAATTCATCTTTTAATTTGTAATTGAGGTAATATTGTGGAATTAAAAGCATAAAAATATGTAAAAAATGCTTAAATATGGTAAATGTATTTTATATGTGAATTTAATGAATTGAAAGGATTTGACTTGTATAACAGTTTTAAAAAAAATACTATAAGTATTAAAAATAGAAAAATGATATTAAAATTAAATTGATGAGTTGGAACTTTGAAAGATTCATAATGAAAATACAAAAGTTCTTAAAAAAAAATCTAAAAATAGGATTTTTTTGAAAAAGGATTTATCCAATTTTATCATGTCACCTAAAAAAGAAAATTCTATGCAAAAAAATAGTTAAAGAGGAAAAGGAGGTTCAATATTTAGTTCGGTGAGATTGATTAATTTAATACACACCATTTGTCATGTTAATTAATTATAAGACTAGCAATATAAAATAAAAAAATTGTACAAAAAGTTGTCAAGATATGACTAAAAGGGTTTTATGATTTGATTTGGTGAATGAATAATTTAATCTTAGGCCATGTATCAAAGAGGAATGAGTATATGCTGCAATCCCAAATACCAATAAGAAAGATACCAAAATGTGATTATTTACTATTTAATTATCTATAATTTCATTAGTTTTTACACACATTTTTTCACATATAGCTGTATCTTTTTAGATTTCGTAAAATTATTAGTTTTATCGGTGAATGATATTCACCGTATTTGATATATATTTTTTAAAATAGTCTTTGTATAAAAGGAGATGTTATATGTATTAAAATTGTATTTCTTTTTATTAAGATGCTAAAGTGATGTAGCACAATGAATTTCCCCATAATTAAAATATTTATTTAGAAAGAAAAATGATGATAAAGTTCTATAATATGGTTTGCATTTTCTAAATACAAAATTAATAATACAAGGAGAAAAAATAGAAGTGGGGTACATCGGCAAATTGTGTCCAAAATCGAAGTCATTTTCTTGTGCAGAGGAGAAAAGTAGCAGACCCGAGAAAGCGCACGGTTGCTTTCGGTAAAGGCACCACCAAAGGAGGGCATTTTCGTAATTCTGCAACTCTTTCAGACATGACCAATCTCAGTAGTAAGACAAACGACAGCCCAGACGAAGAATACAAAGACCCCAGAAGCAAGCAAACACTAAAAACATGGGTTGAAGAAAGGAAGAGGGCAGCTGCTGATCTTCCGTGTTTCAAACAGCTGCTTATCAATCAAAATTCAAAAACCCTCTTCCATTTTATTTCTGGTAATTTCTTTTCCAAAAATCTTCTCTTTTGTTTTGATCCACTTGCAGAAGTTGCAGAAAGTGGGGTTTCTACGTCTCTTTTGATCCTTGAATTGCAATGAATGGAAATTTGAGGATTTCTTGTTTTAATTTTACTTTGTTTTTCCTTTTTCTTCTTGGGTTTTTGAGTTGTTTGATTTAATGGTATTATTTTGAAATTTATTTATCGTTGATCGGGTAGAGATCTGTTGCCTCTATGAGTTGGCGGATTTTGATTGTTTCCTCCTCTTGTCTTTGGTTGCCTTCTGGATTAGCAGGGGGTCATTGGGGCTTGATTCTGGCTATTGGATGATGAGGTACTTTCGATTGACTCACTGTCACTTGCTTCGTCCCTTTGATCCCTTCTCTTGTCGTGGTTCTATTTTTGTCTGTTTCTTTCTTGGATTTATTTTCTTTTTAATTGCTATTGAATGTTGGCTCTTCTAAAAAGTATTTTGTGTTGTGGGTGCTGTTCATCACGTAGTTATATGCTTTGGGAGTGACGATTTTGGCGTAAGTTACCTGAATTTTCGGACGTAGGTTCTCTTTATAAGGTATTTACTTATTATGCCTCTATTTTTTATTTTATTTTTTCTTATCATGTTTCTATTGGATGGATCTGGTTGATCAAATAGTTTGAAGACATTTATCTTCTTCTGCTTCTTTTTTTTTTTTATCTTATTTCTTTCCCTCTGCTGTTGGTGACGTTGCTGAAGGCAGGTGTGGCAGCTCGATTTGCTTTGGATCTAGGTTTTGCTTTGATCCGTTTACCGGGCTTTTTATCGGTATAAGGATCAGGCTTCCTTTTCAAACCATAGTGGCTAGTAAATAGTTTTGTTGTTCTTCGATTGGAAATAATGGCAACCTTGAAACATGCTGAATCTAGACGCCTTTATTCATGGTGGTGGGACAGTCATATCAGCCCAAAAAATTCAAAATGGCTTCAGGAAAATCTTACAGGTATGTTGAATTACTTTCTTCCATTTAGATGGTCTCCTTGTTGAGAAGTTAAGATTTGTATTTTTCTTCTTCTTCTTTTTACCTTTTTTACCATTGTGTTGTTTTTTACCCCTCCACCGCCTTCCGTTGCAAGTTTTATGTTTTGATTCGGTAGTTGAAATTTTTATTATTTGAGTATTTATGATATTAGTCTGGCCATAGCTGCATAGCTTTATGTGAGAACATGGGTATTTCTAGACATCAATAATGGATTCATAGTTTAATACCAGATACTTGACCAATTGTCTCCTAGAATCATCCACTACTTCACCTGTCCAAGGGAGTGCATTGTATGACTTCTGAATAAGCAGATTCTGGAATAGTCATGACCATATATGTGACTTCACAGTAGCAATTGCATATCTTTTATAATTTCTGCAAATATTAGATAATTCCTGTCTCCTGTCAATTTTCTTCACCACAGCAGATGCTACAATATATAATAAAAAATCTGATTCATTAGTCTTCTCCATGATCATATATTGTTTAAGCTGCGAGAGAAACATCTAATAGGACCAGGTACCACAAGACCTTCTTGTAATCTGCTGTTCTCATTATATGCAGCATGCCTGTACTTTCTTTATGTATCTTCTGAATTTAGGCTTCAAAATGCTGGTGCAGCGTTAAGTTATATTAATGAGAATATTATAGACTATCTAATAGCTATGGCATGCATTCTCATTCTGTATCAAGTTCATTTTTAATTAGTATATTATGGAAGGTTAGTTTTAACTGCTAGAACAGAACATTTAATGAATTGCAGGATGGAAACACTTCCATTTTAGTGGACATTTGCTTTGATGAAACCATAAATTGATGGATGCTTTTTTGAGATGAATGACGATATTGCTTGTGTGTTCATAATAGATTCAAAAGAAGCAATTCAGTCTTCAACTGTTATAGCTCGTCAATTCCTTTCTTGATTGCTGTGACATGCTGCTCCTCACCATTATAACCATGAAGCAGATCCCTATTATTTTTAATATGGATTGTAGGATCCACCATTATTACGGATACCTGAGTCTTCTGTTTTGACCTCACTATAGTAATGGAAATTATGATGCTACACATGACAAGGTTTTGGCTTTTCAGCTCTAAGTTACCTATTTTGCTGTATGGGAGCTATTGGGCTAATATGCACAATGTCCTACGATGTCCACATCTTCATGGTGGTCCTAACCATTGATATTATGGGACCCAACTTGGATGTTCCAAGCCCCAAACCTCCTAGATTGGATATCTTAGCCATAAAATTTGAAATCTTTCGCTGGACTTTTATTCTATTTTCTTCTTAACTATTATGTTATAACCAATGATCAAAGGCTTAGGGTCTTCTAGACTGGGAGTTAAGGCACCCCCCCCCCCCCCCCCCCCCCCCTCCCTCCCTCTCCTGCTACTGAGAGCCATCAGGTTGCCAGTATTGATTGTCAAATTTGCCTCAAATGATTGACTTAGGAACCTGAGTGTTGCATAGACACTTGGCATGGGTGTCAAGTGTTCAAAGTGCTTCCATGGCTAAGGTTGCCATGGGTTCCTGGAGTCGGATTCAGAAGAGTCCAAAATCCAGCTTCCCCAGCAAATCCAATCTTGGGTTCTGGTTCATATCCATATCCTGATCTAGCACGAGATTTTTGATGTCCTAAATCTGGTTGCGGAACTTTGGTCTGCTTTGTTACTTGTTGTTTTGTACTTTCTCGTAGTGACTACTGTAATAGAAATGAGAACTCTGTACCATAAACCTGTAAAATAGCACATTCAAGTAGATGCTGATTCATGAGCAATTAATTTTATGTACTGCTATGACCTCCTTTGATTCTTCTGCTATAACATGTCTTTTGGCATCATTAATCTTGTAAAAGAGTTCTGTAAAGGTTGACAGTATCACATGTTTATCCATTTAGGTCCAATTGATAATTCATGTCATGTGGGTTCGTACTCTTTCTGCTTTACATCTTTGCTGTACATTTGTTATGTTTTAGCATGCATGTCAATCATTTGAGTAGTTCTGAAAGACTGAGTGTATGTGAACAAATGAGTGTCTGTGTTTGTTTCCTGAACAGATATGGATATCAAGGTAAAAGCTATGATAAAGCTTTTAGAAGAAGATGCAGATTCCTTTGCAAGAAGGGCAGAGATGTACTACAAGAAACGTCCAGAGCTTATGAAATTGGTTGAGGAGTTCTATCGAGCGTATCGTGCCTTAGCAGAAAGATATGATCATGCAACTGGGGCACTCCGTCAGGCACACCGAACCATGGCAGAAGCATTCCCCAATCAAGTTCCAATGGTAATAACTGATGATTCTCCATTCAAGCTCTTCAGGAACTGAAGCAGAACCGCATACACCAGAGATGGCACACCCTGTACGTGCCGTGTTTGACCCTGATGACTTGCAAAAGGATGCATTGGGGGTTTCATTACATCTCCCAGCTATCAAAAGGAATGGAACACATATGCAAGAAAATGATGCTGTTATGAGCAAGAAAGGGTTGAAACAGCTCAATGATATGTTTGCATCAGGAGATGGAACAGATCATGCAAAGTTTGCTGATGGGAGGGTCAGGAAAGGCTTGAAATTTCAAGAGCAGGAGAAAAAAGGTTCTGAGAACACAGCATATAATGTTTCCAGAGACGTCCAAAATCACATAGTGGAAGAGAACGATGAAGCCAGCGAGAAAAATAAGAACTCTGCATGATGAGGTTTCTCAGTTGTCAGCTGAAAAGCAGAATCTCAGGGAAAAGGTCTTGTCGGAGTCTGAGCGTGCAGATAAGGCCGAAGACAAACTTGAAAGCTTACAGCCAGCACTTGCTAAATTACAGTCTGAAAAGGAAGCTGCTCTTCTTCAATATAAGCAGTGTTTGGATAGAGTATCCAATCTGGAGGCTGAAATTTCACGTGGACAAGCAGATTTCAACAGACTCAATGGAGAGATAGAGGAAGGTGCCTCAAAATTAAAAGCTGCTGAAGAGCGTGTTCTTCTGTTGGAGAAAGCAAATCAATCTCTTCAGTCAGAGGTGGACCTTGTAGTGCCAAGGACAATGATGCAACAACAGGAAATTACAAACAAAAATGAGGAGTTGGAGAAACTTAGAATTTGCATACAAGATGAACGGATGCATTTGATGCATGCTGAAGCAGCTCTCCAGTCATTGCAAAGTTTGCATTCTCAATCACAAGAAGAACAGAGGATCTTGGCATTGGAACTTCAACATGGGGTTCAGATGTTGACGGAGATGGAGTTCAGGAAACAATGTTTAGAGGATGAAATCCTGAAGGTAAAAGAGGAGAATCATAGTTTGAGTGAAGAGAAAATATCTTCTTCCATGTCGATAAAGAATCTACAAGATGAGATTTTTAGCTTGAAGGAGATGAAAGGGAAGCTTGAAGAGGAGGTTGGGCTTCGCATTGACCAAAGGAATGCACTTCAGCAAGAGCTTTACTGTCTCCGAGAGGAACTCAATGATTTAGACAGGAGACACCATGATGTAACAAAGCAAATTGAGTCAGTGGGGTTAAATGTGAATGGCCTTGGCTCATCTGTAAAGGATTTGCAGGGTGAAAACTTAAGTCTCAAACAGATTTGCATAGATAATGAAAATGAAAAAGCAGTCCTCTCAGAGAAGCTAGAGACTATGGAAAAGCTTCTGGAGAAGAATTCTCTCTTGGAAAATTCTCTATCAGATGCAAGTGCTGAATTGGAGGGGTTAAGAGAAAGACTAAAGATGTTAGAAGAGTCCTTTCAGTCTCTTCTAAGAGAGAAATCCACCCTCGACACTGAAAAAAGCTTCCTGCTTTCGCAGGTAGAAACTATCATGCACAACGTTGAGGAGCTCTCTGAGAAGAATTCTATGTTGGAAAATTCTCTCTCTGATGCTAATGTCGAACTTGAAGGCTTGAGAGCCAAGTCAAAGAGCTTAGATGAATCCTGCCAAGTTCTCCAGGATGAAAAATCAAACCTTCTTGTGGAAAGAGATGGTCTGATCTCTCAGGTAGAAACTATTAGGCAGTGTCTTGAGAATTTGGAGAAAAGGCATGTGGAACTAGAAGACCAGCACTTGTCTCTAGAAAAGGAGAAAGAGTCAGCACTTCATTGTATTAATGAGCTGCAATTTTCCTTGAACTTGGAAAAGCAAAAACACGAAGTCTACATCCAGTCAAGCCAGACAGAGATAATTTCCTTAAATGTTGAACTTGAAGGCTTGAGAGAGAAGTCGAAGAGCTTAGGTGAATCATGCCAGGTCCTCCAGGATGAAAAATCAAACCTTCTTTTGGAAAGAGATGGTCTGATCTCTCAGGTAGAAACTATTAGGCAGTGTCTTGAGAATTTGGAGAAAAGGCATGTGGAGCTAGAAGACCAGCACTTGTCTCTGGAAAAGGAGAAAGAGTCAGCACTTCATTGTATTAATGAGCTGCAAGTTTCCTTGAACTTGGAAAAGCAAAAACATGAAGTCTACATCCAGTCAAGCCAGACAGAGATAATTTCCTTAAATGTTGAACTTGAAGGCTTGAGAGAGAAGTCGAAGAGCTTAGGTGAATCATGCCAGGTCCTCCAGGATGAAAAATCAAACCTTCTTTTGGAAAGAGATGGTCTGATCTCTCAGGTAGAAACTGTTAGGCAGTGTCTTGAGAATTTGGAGAAAAGGCATGTGGAGCTAGAAGACCAGCACTTGTCTCTGGAAAAGGAGCAAGAGTCAGCACTTCATTGTATTAATGAGCTGCAAGTTTCCTTGAACTTGGAAAAGCAAAAACACGAAGTCTACATCCAGTCAAGCCAGACTGAGATAATGTCCTTAAATGTTGAACTTGAAAGCTTGAGAGAGAAGTCGAAGAGCTTAGGTGAATCATGCCAGGTTCTCCAGGATGAAAAGTCAAACCTTCTATTGGAAAGAGACAGTCTGATATCTCAGGTAGAAACCATTCGGCATTATCTTGAGAACTTGGAGAAAAGGCATGCAGATATAGAAGACCAACACTCATGTATGGAGAAAGAAAGAGAGTCAGCACTTCATCGTGTTGATGAGCTGCAAATTTCTTTGAATCTAGAAAAGCAAAAGCACGAGACCCACATCAAGTCAAGTGAGACTCAGCTAGCTACATTAGGTAGCCAGATACATGACCTACTAGAAGAAGTCCAACTGAGGAAGCAACAGATTGAAGAAGTACAAGATAAGTTCATGAATGCGGAGGTTGAGATCTTTGTCTTTCAGAGATGCATCCATGATATGAAGGAGAGGAATTTGTTACTTTTGATTGAATGCCAGGAACACATAGAAGCATCTGTCTGTGCAAAGAAACTGATTTCTGAATTGGAGCAGGAAAAGCTTAAACAACAGATGGAGGTAATTCTTTACTGGAAGAGAATAAAAATCTGAGAATAGGAATTCATCATGTGTTAACATCACTTGATAATGACATGGACTATGGGTTCCACAATACAACTACAAGTGAAGAACTTTTCTCCCTTATTTTGAGGAAAGTAAAAGACATGAAGAATTCTGCTTTGGACACTGAAGATGGAAAGCAACGGTTGCTTTTTGAGAAGACCGTCAGTGCAACTCTTTTAGAACAATTGCAACTAGATGCATCAGTTCTGGCATCTGAGAAGCATGCCCTTGAGCAGGAATCTGAAATGAGGAGACAGGAGCTGCTGGTGATTCAAAGTGAAAAACATGCACTTGTTGAGATGAACAGCCAGTTGAGAGAGCATCTCTGTGATAGAGGAGAAAAGCTAGGAATTTTGATGGGTGAAGTGGAGATTCTGCATGAACAACTGTCAGATTCACAAAAGGCGCACCAGATACTACACTGATGGAAGTACAAAGCTTCATGAAGAAAACCAATCTTTGAAGAGTGAAGTCTTTAACTTGGAGGAGGAAAACCACATATTACAGGAAGAAAACATCAGTATACTTGGAGAGGCAATTGCTCAGGGTAACCTTTCATTGATCTTTGAGAGCATTAACAGTGAGAAAGGCATGGAGTTAAAAACACTTAATGATAAATTGGATCATCTTAGTGGGGTTAGCAGTGAGCTTGAACAAGTTAGAGTGATGGTCAATAAGGCAGAAGCAGAAAATGCATCTCTCAAGGAATCTCTAGCATCAATGGAGAAGTTCAGGATTTATGCAGCGACTCTGGAGAATGAGCTTAATGGGGTAAGAAATGTAACCGAAGAGTTGAATCATAAAGTTGAAACTGGAAAGAATTTGTTGAATCAGAAGGACATGGAACTATCACAAGCCGATGAAAAGCTCAAAGCTATACTGTGTGAGAATGCAGAGTTGCTCAAAGAAATTTCAGATCTTAAATACAGGGAAGAGAAATTGAATTCTGATCTGCAAGAAAATATTAATGTGGTTAAACAGTTGGAGATGGAGGCTGCTGCACTTTATGAGGATCTTCAAATCAATTCCATCTGCCTGGCACTGTTTGAAGAAAAGGCCTTGGAGCTGATTTGCTCATGCAAGAGTCTCAGAGAAAATATCATGGTTCAAGAGAGGATGTTTGATGATGAAAGGGCTTCAAGAAATGCAGGTAATGAGGATCTGAAGGAAAAAAATGGTGCATTAGAAAGAGAGAATGGAGGATTAAATGCGGAACTTTCGTTATATTTGCCCTTCATCTTATCTTTGAAGGATAGCATAGCATCTCTGGAAGAGCAGACCCTCGTTCTCAAAGAGCTTCAGCTAACTGACAACCAGGAAACACAGGTATTCCTATTGATTGTTGGACACATCTGCATACATACTTGTATACATTGATGCATGCACACTTAATTGGGAAAGGAGGGGGATGGATGGGAAGCAGGAGTGTGTTACTGCAACATGGTTAAATTGGGTAGAGATCCATTTCATGGGCAGTCTAGTGTGGAGTGTAAAACGTGTGCAAATGGGGCCTAGGGTGGGCTCTACATGACGGGTTCTTACAAGGACTCTCATGGGGTTTGTGGCTGAACATATACACAGGCACCAATTATTTTACCTCCCAAGTCTAAGAGCACATGTAAGCAACTTGCAGTCTTGACCATATGGGACCCAAAATGTCTCCATTCACACTCTTTCCTCCCTTGCAGCCATATATTCCCTATGATTTGGACCCTTATCCAATTTGATCCCAATCCAAGTTTCACCCATTATTAGATTATACTCATGCACACTGTCGCTGTTAATCTTTGGGTGGTTAAAAAGCATGGCTTTAGCTGATCTAATTAGGCTAATTTCGTAGGCCAAACACATCCATGTGGGGTGAGAGAGAGAGAGAGAGAGAGAGAGAGCCCATGTTGGCCCCAGATAGGGGTGTGCATGTGTGTCGGGAGGGAGGGAGGGAGGGAGGGCTAAAATTTATAGTTTTATACTATTGAGATTTCATCTAGTGGTAATGATCAGTCAGATGAGACTTTTTTTCCATATCAAATCTAAATCTAAGCAGTAAAAGAATATATCTAACGGCTTAGATTCATCACAAAGTGTGCCCTATATGGAATTTGTGCACTGGGTTGCAATCCATGCCCGAATGCTATGTGTTTGTTTTGGTTTTTGTTACTCCATACTTATATGTTCTTTCTATAATATTATAAATAATTTTACAATGTTCTAGTATTAAGGTATATGACATGCATATGGTTATTCAACACATTATGTTGAGTACAAACAAGTATCTGTATGTCTTCAGTGTTGAAACTGTTCAACATTCACTTAGATTCTCGCCTTCTGAGATCTTTATACAAAACACCCTGTGGGGACCACATGGAGTCCACCATAATCCCTTTCCAATACCTGGGTCCACTTTCCACCTGTCGTCCCCCCTTCCCTTTTAACCCTCCATAGGCAGTGTGCTTGCATTGGTGCACAGTCACACACCGTTTGGTCTCGAATCAAAGTTACACCGCTATTGGAGAATCCAACCCCTTTTATTATAACTAGATTCTTCAAGCCTTTAAATCATATAATATCTCAGTTCCCTTATTGGCAGGACTCAGCTGTCAAAACAGGATTTTCTGGCATAGAAGTGCTAGCAGGTCTATTTTTTTATACATGGATTTTCTTCCTAGAGTTCGTATATGTGAGGCACGTTGCCTGAATGATCATATGTAGTTAGATTTTCCGTTTTGTCCTCTATTGTTTGCCATAATTTGTGGTCTGCACATAATGTTTTGCAAGTTAAGCCACATCAATATTGCATTCGAAGTGTGGCCATTACTTACAACCATGTAACCTGATTCAAATTTATTCTGGGATTCTTACTAGAAAACCTTTTCTTTCTATTATCATATCTGGCCTTACTGTGACCTCGTTCCACCTTGTTTGTCTCATACTTGATTGAACTACTATAAGAACTACAACAAGATATCCTCCATTCGTTGTTTGCATCTGATGGTCTTTTTCATTTTTGGGAGAAGTATTGTAGGTCAAAATTTTCTGACCCTTGCATCAGCTTGTTTGTCTCATACTTGATTGAACTACTATAAGAACTACAACAAGATATCCTCCATTCGTTGTTGCAGCTGATGGTCTGTTTCATTTTTGGGAGAGGTATTGAAGGTCAAATTTTTCTGAGCCCTTGCATCAGTGGTTATCATCACCATCATCCAATATCACTGATTTTTTCCTATACTAGTCCACATATGGATGTGTTGCTAGATATCACAGATGCACAGTTGCTACTTCCTGTATCTTTAACTTGCTAAAATATAAGAACAAAGTGCAAGTTAAAAAATATAAGAACAAAGTGTTGATCCCATTTGACATGTACATTAGTGTTGAATATGTCGAGATGGACTTTTCTCGCACATGACCATAAACTGAACTATAATCCATAATGACTAAAGAACTTGGCAACTTGACTCAAGATGTCCCGAAGCCTGCCAACTTTGTCCATATTTCACTTGGCTTGTGCACTGGCAACTGACTGAGTTGGCTGTTTTTCTTTCGAAAAAATTGAATTGGTTGTTTCTAAATTTTAAATGATGACATACTGTTGAATGGTTTTAAGTTTCAAAACAAAATGCATATCTGAATGTCCTTGTATCTGGTTCCAGAATGTAGCAGCAGCAAGTCACCTACACGACATAAGTAGGTGAAGAACTGAATGGAGCCAATGATGGAAAAGTACCAGATGGAGTTGTAGAGTTACAGGAGTTGCAGACACGGATTCAAGCAGTGGAGAAGATGATTATGAAATCGGGCAAGGTTATGATGCAAGCTTCCTCCATCACAAATGCCAGATTAGAGGTTGCAACTGAAAGAGATCGAAGAATTGAAATCCAAAAGCAACTTGTCACAAAATGAAGATGTTCAGACAAGCAAGGATCTGGTTGTTCAACAGGGCGAGGACACAGAGCCCGGTAAGATTGTACTGAATGACAAAGCAGAAGCCTCTAAAGGCAAGAATGAGCTTATGATGAAAGATATTCAGCTGGATCTTGTTTCCGATTCCTCATCCCATCACAATGGTGTTGATGCATATGGAATCCGTGAGAGCGGAAAATCGGAGGCAGATGATGGGATGCTTGAACTGTGGGAGACTGCAGAACAGGACTCTAGCTGGGAACAATCAACTATAAAGAAAAAACAGCAGCCAATGTCAGCAGATTTTGATGATATGGTGGAATATCATCAGATTGAAGCTGTGGAAGAACAGAAGAGTGAGTACCCTTCGTCTGAATTACAGGCTGAGAAAGAGCCTAGCTGTTGACAAGTTGGAGTTATCCAAGAAAGCTTTGGAATCCAAGCAAGACGGAAACAAGAGAATCCTAGAAAGGTTGGCTTCTGACGCCCGGAGGTTGACAAATCTCCAAGCAACTGCACAAGAGCTAAAGAAGAAGTTTGAAAAATCTGAAAAGGCTAACCAGCTACTGGGTTTTGAATATGATAGTGTGAAAGCGCAGCTTAAAGAAGTTGTTGAAGCCATTGCTCAGTTGGTTGATATGAACAACAAATTGACAAAGAACACTGAAGACGGTTCTGCTGCTTCTAATAGTAAGGCTGAGTTGGAAGAAAAAGGGTACATGCGAAGACGGCAGGTTTCAGAACGGGCGAGGAGATGGTCTGAGAAGATTGGAAGGTTAGAGTTGGAAGTGCAGAGAATACAATTTGTCATGCTCAAGCTGGAAAGCGAATATGAAAACAAAGGAACCAAAGGTTTTGATAGAAGAACAAGAGTTCTTCTGAGAGACTATCTCTATGGTGGAAGAGAAAGGCGCAGGCGGAAGAAAGTGCCTTGCTGTGTCTGTATGAGACCAACAACAAAGAGTGACTGACATTCTCCCGTACTCTATTCACTAATGGAGAAAGCCTTCAGAGATGAAGCTGCTATTCTTATGCATTTTTCATCCCAATAAATAGGTAAGTATTTGTAAGAACACATAAGCTGTAGAGGGTTCATGAAGTTGGGAACTTTTCATTTTCTATATTGATGGTATAGTAGCTGGAGATGATGGTATATTGTGATGTTTCTTAGCTGAAGGGATCATATATTCTTGTAGATACTAGAGAACTGTACATGTCAGACCTCATTTAATTAAGCAAATCTGCTCTAATTTTTTTTGTTTGGGGGGGGAGGGGGGGGGGGGGGGGGGGTGTAGTTGTTTGGAGTTTAATTCTCTGAATTTACTTGAATCTCGGCCGAAGGAAACTCCAGCACACTATAAGCCAATGAACTCCAGCTTATGAGGCAATCTCAAGCTTAAGTTCGCGCTTTTTAGCTAAGCGATGCAGTAAGATGTAGCTTCCGAGTGGCATGATTCTTTACAAATGCCTTGGCTGATGAAAGAGGGAGGGGCTGCAGACTTTTAGAAGATCCAGGTTTGTCATTTTTGTATGCTTTCCCATTGATTCCATTGATTAATGGCCATCTTGATGAAAAGAGGGAGAAAGAGTCATTTAAAATTAAAATTGTAAGATTTTTTTTTTGTGACATGGGTATCTTCACCCCACGTTGGAGAGGAGATTAATCCTACGAGCATGTGTAAATCTTCCAATCACACATATTAGGTAAGTCGATGAGGAGTGGTCTAAAGGGGTTTAAACGTGAATCAAACTTAAGACCTCTCTTCATGAGGTGAACTTTTTGACCGTCAGGGCAACCTCCTCTTGGTTGATTGTAAGATATTTTTGTTATTCAATAAAATATGGTCACTTTTTTTAAAGGAAAATGTGTTGGTAGATAATCTATTTTGGTACTTTTTAGAAGATTATCTACTTTTAGAATAATATAATATCACAAAAATAACTCCCTGAAATTTAGTCTCCTAACTCCCAAAATATCAGAAAAAACTGAACTTGATTAAGAACATCAAATTTATAGATCTGGTTTATGCGCCCTAATATGGTGTGCACCACCAATGCTTGGACGCACTACAGTCATTCTAAAACTAGTATGGTAAAGGTGGATTAACCATTAAAACTCGTGAATATTGATGCTTTGACAATATTAACATGGCCCTCTGTTTGTAAGAGGCAAAAAGTGTTTACCTTCATCCCAAAGGTGGTCATAATATCCAACTTTCATTAGTAACAGCCTTGTTTGAAATTCGACTTTTTTCTTCCCGCTATTTGCTAACTTAGGAGCAAATGAGCTCCCCCAACCTCTATTAATACTTGAGGTTATGAGCACCAATGGCTAGAATTATGCTGTGTGACAATAATCCAATGGCTATGAAACTTCTAGACCCCATATCTAGAATTCTCCAGATATTTTCTATACTCTCCAATTCTCCACAAAAACCTAGAAACTTCTATCCTCTTCTAGTCTGTACATATATTCTATTTCTTTATTACCGCTCAAAAAAAAAGATATCAAACATCTTTTACTTCTTGTTCCTTTTATTTTTCCCCTTTGGCTTTTTACTTCTTGTTCCTTTTATTTTTCCCCTTTGGCTTTTTCATAGCCTTGGGCACAGACTTGATCTCTTTTTTTATCAGTTGGCCTTGGTTTTTCATCTCGGGTGATCGACCCATGACATTAAGTCCCATAGTTGCTTCTTTTTTATTTTATTGGGTGTGATTATCCCACACTTTTAAAAGTTTAAAGGTGAATGGTTTGTTAACATGGTTTTATTCTAGCAGTTGGAGGGGTTCGATCTTTGTATCACATTTGCGGCCTGAAACACCCAATAGAGACTAAATTAGAAGCCTAAGTAAATTAGGTATAAAGTATGGAAGACAAAGCAAAAATTATCAATATGATAGTTTTGGAGATAAAAGGGTTTAGGATTTTAATGCTATTGGTATGATATTGGCTTGGGCATGGCGACCGATCTTTTCATTAAAAGAGGCAAGAGGGAGATGTAAAGAAGAAAAAACGATTTTTTTTTTTTTTTAAATGTCATTTTATTGAACTAGGAAGAGAAATATTACAAATTTTTTTGTTTTCGAATAGCAATATAAATAGGTATGCAGAAGACATGTATAATATGCTTAGTACTTAAAAACCTATCTTTTAAAATTTAAGGCTCTTAATTTACGCACCATCTCTTTTCAGAAAATGACACCACATTTTATACAGTAATATGTTGTTAGAGGATGGATTTATAGTAATGAAATGAGGAATGCAATAGCTTTGTTACATGTGGATTGAAGGTATGGAAAAGATATTACATGTTGAAGATACGAATTGAAGTGGAATAAGAAGTTAAATTATTGTGTGATAAAAAAAGAGGTTTAAAAAGGTAGGGTAAAAATGTAGAACTCATGAAATTAAATAATCTAAATGAGTTGATAGTAACGATTATGATGATGCTAGATCACTTTCACTAGTTTTTGAATGACAGTGTTCAAGTATCTTAAAGTATTCGACTAATGTTCATGACATGTACAAACCTTTCCACCCACATACACCATGTAAGTATAAAAAAAGTGACCCTTCAGAGTGGAGTGGAAATCAAACTCTTGATATGAGTTTCTGACCATCGCTCCAAATGAGTGACGAGCAAAATCATATGTTTTGTTAAATGTAATTTCTATCTGAGAGACTTGTAAATTGGGTTTTTGAGGGGTAGCCTCAAATACATGGTCTAGAAGAACCATATTGAAAAACTTATGTGTATTGGTTCAGTACATGTGGACATCAGCCGATTTGACTCCATTTAAATATATTTGAAAACATTTTTAAATGACTTTTAGGTTTTAGTAGCAGTAAAACCAAACAACTCCAATACCTGGATGACTATAAATTGACAAAAATTAAACTATCAGTTACAATTCAAAACCGGCTCATAGTCAAGCCTAGGTCCTACCTTATATCAAAACAAGCTCTTTTGGACTTCTGTCACCAATTTTTCATTCCACGGAAGAAACAAATTGAAATCAGGCTTCTTCATATTTTTCAACCAAAATTCAATTCCGCATTAGAAACCATGGAAACAAGTTGGAATCAGATTTCATCATACTCATGGACCAATTACAATCCTCAATTAGGCTTGTTTTACATGTGTGCTAGACTTATGTACGAGACTGTTCAAAACCAAAAGATTTTTCTAATAGCTTTTTCCCCTTCTTTTTTAAATCTAAAGGTCGTCAGACGACCAAAACCAAAAGATTCTTCAGAGTATTGGCTAAGTTCAATTTTTTTCTTATCAAATCTGCAAATAGTAGTATCAGTCGGTTGTTGTCTTTTTTCTACATCTTTATCTTCATTTGAGAAACATTTTTTTATGAAAATGTGCATTCAACCAAAATAAACAGAAATTAGACAATTTTTCACCTCATTTTTTTCCGTGTCACGAAAAACACGACTGATATTAATAATGTTGTGCTGGGGCAGATGTCTTCATCGCCCATTATTCCTCAGATTGTTTCAAAATGCCTTCATAAATAGAATAGAGATCCGGAAGGATCCAATTTGTATTCCAAAACTCAGGTTTTAGTCCTTTTTTTCCTGAAAAATACAGCAGAGCGGTTTTTTCAACTCTAGAAAACGCAGGTTTGTCTATTTTTTCCTAAAAAATACAACTGCAGCCCCTCTGTTACCTTTGCCAAAACATGGCTCAACCAAGACAAGTCCAAGTTAGTCTGAAGTTGCTGACACATTTTTTGCCAAGTATGTCACAAACTAATACAAATTCTTCCATTCCAAATTTAAGCAGCAAAAAGAATAACAAAATGCTCATATAAGTTCTTTATTTTGTTTTCTGTAGGGGACATTTAATATGGGTTGCAGATCCAACTCAGTCACAAGTGGATCAATGGTTCATGTTTTACCATCATTGCAAGGCCATTCCCCATGGAGACCAAATCTTGCCTTGGGCACAAGACAATTTGACTGATACATTACATTGATCAAGAACAAGGCAAAAGAACAAAAAAAAAAAAAAATGGTACTGTGTCTGCAAGAAAAATTAAAAACAAGAATGCAAGATAAAAAGAAAACATGTTTAAAGCAGGAATGAATCCAATTAAACATCAACTAAAAATAACCAGTAAGCATATATCAAACTGATTTGCCATCTAAAGCAAAAAAAAAATGGGGGTGGGAAAGAAATTATTAGTACAATCTCTCATAGTTGACCATACCATCTCTCGAAGTCCCATTTCCTATTTTATAGAAGGATCTCACAAAATCCACAGGAGTAGTGAAGAAAAGGATAAACATTAAGACACAAAACCTTATTAAGCTCCAACAACTTCAGTCTCTCCCTCAGGTATGACTTCCTCAGCAGGCCTCTCCATTTTTACTCCCACATCTTCAGAGTAGTCCCCATGTACCTGCACAACCCACTACCAATGTAAAGACTTCCCACAAACATTGAACTACAACTCACAAAATATTAACATTTCCTTTTGGAACATCAAAAAATAAGAAGAAAATACATCACTTTATTTTGTAAGTATGCTTAATCAATTTTATTTTTTCCACTATTTTTAGTCTTCAGTTTATTTCATACCAAAAACAAGTACATCATAGACAGTACTTTTTTTATGACCATGTCCAGGCCTCTTAGAGCACCCGACTAATCCTAAAGACATGTGCAAGCCTCCCTACCTCCCCCACATGCATAACTCTGCGGGGAGTTGGCCCTTTGGGGTGGGGTGGGGTGGGGTGGGGTGGAGTGGAAATCAAACTCAAGACTCCCGCTTCCTGAGGAAGTAGACACACCGAGTAATTTACAACAATTAATCTAAGTTTCACAAATTCTAATTTATTCATGTAGAAAAAAAGAAAAAGATTCTTAACCAGTTGATTAAGATTTTGCTCAATCAAACGACAGTGCAGGTATCGTTCCAAATCTCACTGTGCAGGGTTGCCACAACCTTGCATTTCAGGCATTTGATCTTTCTAGGTAGATGTGTCAATAAAGGTTTCCCCTTCTTTTCAAGGATGAATATAACAGTTTTCTGGTACTCAGTAGCAAGAAGTTTGTACGAGTAAAAAACATTTTCAAAATTTACAAGGATGAATATAGTTTGTATCTCCAAAATATATGAAAGGGTAATTACAACAGACAAATAAAGGTATGGCAAGAGAAAATACCTCCATCAGCTTGCCAAGATCAAACTTAGGAGCCTTCAGGATCTTGACCTTCCTAATAAAGACATTCTGCAGAGGATAAATACTGGATGTTGCTTTCTCAATCTCCTTCCCAATCACCTCAGGGATGAATTTCTGCACCAACTCCTTTAGATCACAAGTTGTTGCCTGGTTAACCATAATTTCCCTCATCTTCCTGCGAATCTAAAACCACAAAATATCCTCCAAAAAAATGAAGGTAATAAGCAAGTACACAAGTTATTGATAAAAAAAATGACAACAAACACCATTCAAAAAAAAAAAAAATGACAACAAACTCTGTGTACTCTCAAATTAGATGAGAATTTTCAATGAAGGTCAGATGATATGCAAATCACGTGGCATACTATACAATCTCACAAAGAATATTTTAAGACATTCACAATCACAATAAATTTGTGAAAAATACAAGACAATAATGAGTATAACATAATCCCCCTCGTCGTTGGCATGACTAAGGTAGTCCAATCGCTCAATCAATAACTTCAGATCATAATACACTGTCATCACTCCCAAATAACTAAAGATCATAGTTTAAGTAAAATCATCATAAATAAATAAAATTAGAATGTGCAACTGGCAAACCAAAACTTCAGCATCATCAATATTATTGTTTCCTCATTTGCTAAAGTTAGTCAAAAGCATTTGACTGCTGTAAATTTCTCAATCATTACCCAACACTGCTGAGAAAGAATGGAGAGAGATTAGTGTCCTGGACATTGCCTTATTTCTTGAACTCCTGTGGTCCCTTTCAATAAAATTCACAAATTCATAAAAAACAGAGACATCTTTTTTTGCTTTTGGATCTCAGAATTACGAGAAAGGGGTATGATCCAATGTTAAGATTAAATGTGTAGACACAAGGGAACACTAAGCTAAATGTGAGATGACCTCAGATGGTCTCCGCACTTGGAAAGCATAAGGCGTTATTTGTCATTTTCTACCTGACAGAAAATGAAAAACGTAGAAAATGAGACCCTACTCACTTCTTTCACGCAACAAGGTCTTTTTGTCAAGAACACAAAAAGAGATATTCTCCTCTCCAAAGGGACCCATTTCCGACAAAGAGATCAGAAGATTTAATGAAGAAAAGATAGAGATTTTCCTCACTTGGCATTTTCAATGGAAATAAATATTTTGATGAAAACAACAACAAAAATTGAATTTCCACAATCTGACAGGAGGCCAGATTTCACATCACTTGTCAGATGATGTCAATTGAACCCAAGCATAATGTGCGAAATTGATTTCCTCGAGGAAATAGAGAAACAATCTCTAAATGTAAGATTAGACTAAATAGAGTTCAATAAGTCAATTATAAGATTACTTTGAAAGTTTCAAATATTCAAATGGATCTCCCTGTCAAACAACATGATATTAAGCATAATATTCAAAGTGCAAATGGCAGCAGCAGCCAAAGGCAGGAAACAATGAACATGGTGAACAATCACCTGTCTTATTTGGCTTGATTGTGCGTAACAAGTCCTCTTGACTTGGTTTGGGCGCCTCTTCGTAAACCCAATGCAGAACAATCTGAGAGTATAGTTATCTGTAGTCTTCACATCCACATGCGCCTCAATCAAGGTTTGCCACTTTCGCACAAGTGATCTCAGCTTATCGGTTGTGAAATCCATTCCCTAAGAATCCAATAAAGGTTAGTATTTTTTTGTTTGGAAATAATTTTTTTTTAAATTACAGAAGAGGGATAATATGACATTACCCAAAAATTAGTGAGGACATTTCTTCCCTGCACATCTTCTGATCTCAGTCGGATCTTCCTGTAGGACTGATCCTCATCATTTTGAAGATCAGCTAAGTTGCACTCAAACACTCGATGTTTGAGTCCATCAGAAGCAATCTGCCAGATGAAAGAATAAAATGTCACTTGGTCCAAACTGATATCTTGAAAAAAAAAATACAAAAAGGTTCAAACCAGAAATGCCAAGTATTAGAACACTCCAATTCATTCATATTTATGCATTAGATGATTTAAAACATGATTGATGTTCCGAAACACCGCTATGGATGCAAATTTTGAAGTTCTCAAAGAAGCACATCTCTGGAAGACGAGATGATACTACAATCAAGTCCTAATTCTACAGCTTAAACTAAAGGCTGTGTCTCTGAGTCAAAATACCATTCAAAAATTTAAAGAAAAGAAAGTAGTTACAAGAAACACCAGATATGACATCTAACCTGGGTGTGTTCATAGAATACCAAAAATAATTGACTTCGAGAGAGGTCATGATGATGGTGTGCATTAATACAAATCTTGTCAAATTTTGTTCAACGCGTTGCCACTTGCAGAAGTAGTGTCCTTTGTACAGATTGACTATTTAAATTCATCTCCATTTCCTTAGTTTCTAGAATGATTTCAAACTAAGACAAAGACCTAATAAATTACTGAGGCAAGCCAACTACGAGCCTATTGGGTGAACCAGGGGTCAGATCATTTAATTTTTAATATAGTTCTCAATCAAATACTGAATTAAGTCAACTGAGTGACTTAGGAAGTCAACAAGGTGGCAGTGAATCAGTTCAATTTTATATAATTAATGTTTATTGCATCTTTTCACATTTATCTAACAAATATATAAAAACTAATCAAATAAAGAGTGCAATTAATAAATCATCAAAAATAAAACCATTATTCTTAAAGAAATGTGAAGACTCTAACATTACCATTGAAATATTAGTCATATCTCACGCATCATCTAACAATAAAAAATAAACAAAAAAATGTCATACATCATCTGTAAGTACATAATCATCAAACTTATTAACATGAATGCAACCAAGTCTCAAGTTCTAATAAATTAATATCTGTTATTTTCAAGTCAATTGTTACTTGATTCAGTTAGCTTACCTAACCAGGTCATAGTTGACAAGTCTAACTATGACTCAGCTGTATCAGGTCAAGGCTTAGTCTACTTAGTTTGAACCTACCAAATGGCCAATGTTTTAAAAATCAAAATTGTATCCTAAATTGTCCTAGTCGTCAAATCGTATCGAACCACAAATTCAACAGTGAATGAAAATTGCATCCTAAGTCATATATCCTAAACCTTTATTTCTCGGGCAAAAAAATTAATGGGCTCATGCCATCCATTTCTTTATTTTCTTTCTTTGTTGTACAGGTAGGAAGGGGGGAGTAAAAACCCAACAGTTCTTTAACGGTTGTCAGATGGGTGTAAAAATGGGGCATTATACAAGTACACAACTCACGGGTGCTAAGGGCGTCTGATGGATTTGCATTTTCAAGATGATGGGACCAACCATATAAAACTTCAGTTGGGCAAACACAATCCATTGTTAACAGGAGAGGATACAATCCCAGTTATAAAATAATCATACTCTGCAACTAGATGCAGCATGTGCATTTCGTGCAGAAGTCTAACGATTTTAATTTCCTCAACACAAGCAGAGTCCCATTTTAATTCTCCAACATTAAAAAATCTAATGATAGTAAAATCAAACGACCCAAATGCAAAACGTAATAAACAAACACAACGGGGAAAAAGAAAAAAAATTACCTTAGTTCCCTGGGTCCTAGTGACCAGTGTTTTGCCGACGTTTCTAACATTGAAAACAGAGGGAGCTTTGATATCATACCAATCCTTCTTAGCAAATGGATCGACCCTAATAATAATAACAACGCACAACAAAAATAAAAATCAAATATACGGAAACGTATTCATCCCAAACACATATGAGTTAGATATGGGAGGGTTTGACTCACGCCTTCTTCTTTCCTCCCTTCTTCCCCTTGGAAATCCTCTTGTTCTTCCTGAAATCGAAACCAATGAGCAGCTCAGTGGCAGACTAGCAGTGAAAGACAGTAAAGAGAGCGAGACACACACACACACACAGAGAGAGATGAAGTACCCGACGGCCATTGTGGAAGAAAACGGAGGTGATCTGAGAGCTGGAGAGGTGCAGAGTAGAAGAGACGGGAGGAAGAAAGAGAGAGATGAGGCGTTAAACCCTAATATTCAAGAGAGTCCAAGAACACCTTCTCCTCTTACTTATATACTGCTTGTATTCTTCCATGGGCTTAGGCCTTAGGGTTGAATGTCTAATGAATGCCGCTCTTTCGGAATAAAACTACGAAAATGCCATCAAAATTGAGTTCCGAGTTCCTCCTCCACTCTTGTGCCACTCTTCAAGAAGTTTTTTTTAAATCTAATATACAATTTGAGGTCAATTAGTTATATTGAATAAAAATTAATTTTAATTAATTTGGATATAATTTTTATTTCAAAATACCATTTTATTTATTTAATGTTAAATTAAAAAGTAGATAGTTGCGTTTAAAAATAATACTTCTTAAATTAAAATAGACTTTCACATTTACACATTTATCTATTGTGAGATAAATGAGAACATTTAATCCAGGAGTTTAAACATCGGCATCGTATAAGTCGATATTCAAAATATCAGCCAATATCGATTGAGATATTGGCCTCTTTTTCTAAAAAAAAAAAGAGGAGAGAGAAAAATATCGGTCGATATATCATTAATACCGAATTTTGGACCTCTGGTTTAATCAGTACATAGTTATCTAATTCATTCTACATGGGTTGAACTATAAGTTGGTTCCTTTGAATTGTTTAAGATTTGGTTAGTTGATAACCTAAAGTAATTTAGTGTAGTTTGTGAATTAGATCAACCTAATTCATGTTTTTCTATAGTAATACATTTAATTATTTTTTATGTTCTATTTTTAAAATGCTTATATTTATTTCATTGAAGAAAATGCATTTATCAAAAAATAGTTTATCTTTAGAAAGTTTATAACAATGGTCATATTACTGATTTGAAACTTCCTTTACCATTACTTCAAAATGTAAGCTTTAATAAATTCATTTAAAGTTTATAACAATGGTCATATTACTGATTTGAAACTTTCTTTACCGTTACTTCAAAATGTAAGCTTTAATAAATTCATTTAAAGTTTGATACATAATTATCAATGAATTAGATTAGGCCTTTGACTAGTACAATATTAATCAAACTATATTTAACAAAGATAAATAAAATCACTTCATTTAAGTTACTGAATTTAACTACGAAATTAACGAATTAAAAAACTAAAATGAATCTACTCGATTGAATTAGCAAACCGTTACATATGTTTAAAGGTGGACTTCAAATTTGAATATGAATTAGTGATACATAAAAGCAAGACCTGTCTAGTTTTTGTGCACATGGCAACAAGCCACGGGTGAAAGACACTGATTATCAATCAACATTAGTCCTTTTGTTGTGTTGCAAACGAGTCCCATGTTAGTTGGAAAAAGGGAAATAGAGATTTATAAAGGGCTCGACAACTCCACCTATCAACTTAGTCCAACAATTGTATCAGAGTTGGCCTCCAAACCAACGCATGTGGACTCAAGATCCTTTAGTCGAACGAGATGGTTGGCGATGTTTGATTGTCCCACATCGATTGAAAAAGGAGGAAAATAGAGATTTATAAGAGGTTGGACAACTCCACCTATAAGACTAATATTTTAGACTGAAAGCCCAGACCCAACACCTTTTACTTTATTGTGTTCTAAAATAAAATTATAGTCGATAGACATTCCTACAACAAAAAGTTATAAATTTGACAAGACATACACGATCTTGAAGCCATCTTTTTAAAATTACTGTATCTGGACATTCTATTCATTCATTTTAAACTTATAAAAATCAAGAGCTTTTATTCAATTAAAAAAAATTAAGATTATACTATTATAATGATAAATGGATGATGAAACTTTATATATTTAATATCTATGCATCCACTTTTCATTAAAGATCTATAATGTTGATAGAGAATCTTTCTCTCTTTTTATGATCTCCTGGTATAACTAATTTCTGATGATCTTCATTCAATCAAAAAAATAATCCCCTCATTTAAAAAAAAATTCTCAGTTCTAATTGTGAGATCATCCACATCTGACATGTACATCTCGAACAACCAGATAATGGGATATTTTTATCTTTTCACCATTTAATTAATGAGAAGCGAAGAAATGAACAATCTCAATATCCATTGTTATAAAAAACAAAAACATTCTTAAATCATTTTCCCATGTTTAAATCAGATCACTATCATCTTTCGCTCATTTCAATTATAAGGCAGCATATGATGTTATTGCCAAGTGTCCAACTCAACAATCTAAAAAGAGGGTAGTACAATATGTTTAAATAAATTCTAAATTTATGTTAAATAAAAATAGGATATAAAAAAGGTAGCGATCCTCTCACAGGCATTTTGTGTAATCCGACACAAGTTTTATTTATTGTATTGCTCATTTTGACCTTCAAACCGGCTTGTCAAACCCTTCGAATCAACTCGCTGGATCACTTACCGACTCACTGAAATTTATCTAAATGAAACTGTTTTTTCAAACAGAATAGCAAATCAGATCACTGAAATCGAATGACTAACCGGTTCACTGAAATTTATCTAAATAAGACTATTTTTTCATACAGAACAGCAAATCGAATCACTAACCGACTCACTGAAATTTATCTAAATGATACTTTTTTGTCATATAGAACAGCAAATCGGATCACTGACCAGATCACTGATTTTTTCTTTAAAATGTTTTCGTACAACAATGGAAGGGTAAATGGAAAATACCCTAAATCTATGTCTCGTTATACAAAATGCCTGTGGAAGGATTGCTACCCTATAAAAAATTAATGAATAAAACAATGAACTAATTTTACTTGATAAATGAAAAATTAAAGAAAGCAATATTAAAGAAGCACTAGGACAATCCAAGAAGTGGGTCTGCAAATATTCAATACAAATGTATGACACATTTTGACTGGATTGACTGGAATGATATATGATTTCATTAATTCCTCTAATGGATGCTAAAAGAGATGATCCCCTCCCCTCCCCGGCGTAAAAAAAAAAAAAGAAGGAAAAAAGACTACAGTGCACCGTTAGGCTCTACATAAGAAATCAAAACTGACGAACCTGATTTTCAAATATCATACAAGAGAAGCTAAAGGTTGGGCAGGGGGCCTCTATTCCTACTGTTTTACGGCGGTCTCCTTGAAGCTTTTGCTCAGCCAGATGGCGGTTTCTCTGGAAGAGACCTTTTCAGGCCCAAATGGTTTCAACAGGATTCCTAGTTCTTCAAACCTTTCTTGCTGTAGCAGCTGGGCACTAAACTCCAGCAAACCCTCCAGTGCTTGGGCACGTTGCTGGTGTGACGAGGTGTCAAACCGTCTTTGCCGTGAATCTGATGAACCACGATTCAATGCCTCAGCCACGGGATTCCTGCCTGAGAATTCACTCCCTTCGTCGCCATCGGCCCAAAGAATACCATGACAGATTCCATTGTCCACCTCAGAGCTGAAGCTCGGCCTAGCGGAGACTCTATCTCGAATTTGAACAATACACTTGTCCTTCGTGATTGAATGGTCACCACTATTTGGAAAATTGGAAGAGCCACGAAAAGAAGGTGTTGATGGATTTCTTCGAAAGGGGAAGAAAGGATCATCAGATGAGGCTAATGGGAATTCAGCGATTTTATCAATTCGTGGAGCATTAACGGAAACATCTGGAGAGTTTATGCGGTGGAGGAGACTGATGTTGGGTCTTGAAGGGGATTCTGTGCTTGAAGCTCTTGCAGGCAGAGGAAGAGATGCTCTGCGACTTGGCGGAACAGATCTATTAGATGGTGTGCGCGACTCCATTGGAAGCTGAACCAGAGGCACGAGATCAAACATATCTATACATTAGCTGTTTTCTCAAACGAAATATCTGCTAAAAATAAATGTACCAAATACAGTAGAAGCAAATATGAATTAACAATCTACAATTTTTTATTCTTCTTCATTGGAAGATAATAAACAATCATGTAGCATTGCCTATTTGGTTCTATGTCTGTTTCAGGAGCAAAGAACACTCCTGTTTCAGGAATTTGATCATTGACTGAAGCTTTCAATAGAAAGCTCTCCATTTTTCTTTGAAACATAATATTTTGATAAATGACATAAATTGTCATACGGAATTGAATTTTGGAGAGCACGCCTCAGATGCCCGTCATGAGATTATAGAGGAACGAACTGCTAGAAGGGATGAGCAATAAGAAATCCATGTTGGGCCTGGGATTCCAGCCCAAAAGACTAGCCTAATAGGTGGAGTTGCCCAATCCCTTGTAACTCTCTGTTTCCCCCCTTTCCCAACTGATGTGGGACTCATTGCAGCCCTAACAACTCCCCCTCAAATGAGGCTCTCTGACGGATCAAACATCGTTGCCAACCGTCTTGTTCAGCTAAGGGATCATGAGTCCACATACGTTGGCTTGGGGCCTGGCTCTGAACTCCAAGCCCAACAGTCCATGGGTCCCTCCTCCAGAGGATTGGAAAAAGTTCCCATATTAGAGAATGAGGGTTGCAAGCACAAGTGGAAGACCATAAAAAAAATTGGAATTTTGTTAAAAAGATAATGTCAGATTGCTTGCCAACAGAAAATGAACCCTACATGGGTTGTGGAATCAGACCTAGAAAAAAGACCCCAAACTAGAAAGGGTAAGGACCGATGATGATGATGATCAACGAAATAAGGAAATGTTTTATTCGCGTCCCAAATGGCAAGGTGAAAGAAATGCAGCTAAAATAGTTTGGACTGATTGAATCTTTATATCATTATTCCTATTTAATTATTCGTTTTCAGCATACCGATTCACGCTTTCGACCGCCATAGACTGTCTTTGACGGTTCTGTCCGTCTCCTTGGAGTTGCAGAAGCTTTGGATGGAGTCAATCTTGGTGTCCTAGCAACGTTTGAGGTCTTTGAACTTATCACCTTATATACACCTATGTCTTCAACGTGGCCGCTGCCCGCTGATAACTCTGTCACTCTCTGATTCATATAATTTGAGCAATCCGTCCTTCTTTGAGTGGAACACAGGGACTGCCTGATTGTAGGAGTACCTGGTTTTATAATCCGACAGTTGCTGATCTGTCGTCTTTTCTCATGGTCCCCAAACAGAGAAGCATCTTCAGATTCTGGAATTCTGGTATCATTCATATAATTATTTTCAGGGTGGTAAACAGGTAAGGAATGGCGGGCAGGGCTAGATTTTAGGTGGATTTTTAGAACATAAGGCTGAAGGTGCTGATGTCTGAGAAGATCTGCAGCCTGAAAACAGGAAGATGATAGATATACTGGCAGTTAAACAAGAGAATATCAATAAGATGAATCTAAATCTATGGAGGTACACTTATATGATATTGTTTTTTAGACAGTGCATAAACCAAAGACAGAAATGTATAGTTTGCATCAATAATTAAAAAAAAAGGCAAGGCATGCCCAGGTACATGCTCTAGCCCAGGTCAAATGGATGGGGGACAGCCTACAAATCTTTTAGAAAAAAGGGAAAAGCAACTTCAAAATCCTGGACTCTAAAGGGCAGTTATCAGCCCAGTGCATTCCAAATTATACTTGCAGGATCAGCCTAACAAATGAATTAGCCAGATCAATAAGCAATTCAATTTACAGGCTAATTCCACCAGAATGGCAGAGAGCTCAAACATGCCGCATTAAAACAACTGCAGTGAGAGTTGAATGTGAAATTAGAATGGTGTTCCAGGTATTTCAAATATTTTACAAGAGAATGGTACGAGTACATACACTTGGCCGTAGTTCCGGGTTTTTCCGCAGCATGCTTTTAATGAGTCCTCTACTGTATACAAAATTGAAAATGGGTGAGAAATACATGTCCACGCAGAAGGATGAATAATTATCATACAACCAGACAATTACTATAGAATGGATCAGTGACTTACAATGCACCAGAATACATGGTTGGAAGTGGAGCCACTATAGACTTGTTGATTTTGTTGATCAGCGATAGCATGTCCTGAGATAGAAATTGGAACAAGAAAAATTGCAAATAAAGAGTTACTACCATGTGCATTTTCACAAGAATTTGACAAAGGTCGAAACACCATCCCTCATTGCCTGTGGTTGGTTTATCATCAATTCAAGTGAAGATGAGGGCTCAAGGAATGGTGCAAGTTCAAGTCATCATCATTAAGACAACGGTTGGAACAAGGTACACAAATCAGTGTGCTCGGGAGAGCAACACAGCAATTGAGTATTGAGGAAATGAGAAAGCATGTGCTACTAAGCCAATGATGGACCAAAAATGTTAACACGTACGAAGTTTTTCTACCTTCTGAAAAGATGAGTTCAAAGCAAATCTTGAATCAAACAAACGAATCACGCATGTGATATCACAATAAACATTGCATATCAAACCATATGCAAATAAAAGATTACCAAATCAGATCCACATAGCAATTTCTTCTTTTTTATGTCAAGAAAAAAGCATGTCGAGGTTGAAGAATGCTCCAGCCTAGGGTCAGGCCTATAAATAAGCCCAAACCTAGTCAGCAATACTATAGTAGGTCCATAGCAAGACCACAATTTAAGGTTCAAGGACCAACGTTGACCCAACATCTATAGGAACCTATTTTCTTTTCTTTTCATTTCTTTGACTGGTTATATGAACCTATTCTATTGAGAAAGGATACTTCAATAGGAAAGTTGATCTAGTTGGACTTGTGTTTTATTAACCTTCTAATAAAATTAGGAAACAATAGAATGATAGGCTTTAAAAGGGATTGGATATCTCCTTTCCTATTAAGCAAAACTAAAAAAGAAGTTGCAGTGGTGATATTACTTTGCTTGGTTAGGGAGTCTAGACCTGTGCTAGATACGACTTCATACTTGTTTTCCTTAAGATCAGTCTCTCTAGTGAACTTATAGGAGAGGTCAGAGCTTCAGAGACAAAGGTAGCTAGAAAGCGAGATCGATAACTAGCAGTTAGAAAGTAAAAGCCTGGAACCAATTACGGATATGGATCTGATCAAAGAAGAAGCACCTGTAGCAGTCAACTCCCACCACCTTCAGCGAGGACATGGGCTAAAAGACCACTTATGGTGGTGACAGAAGCCTTTGCTATGGACCACACGCATAAGAGCAAAGTGGCCGACGAAGAGCGACAAAACAAAGCTGCTATCTTCTGAAATTGAAAGTAATAAAACAGAGTTCAGACTTGTACTTTTTACATGAAACCCACATCGTTTGTGGGTTGTGGGCTTGATGAGATGGGGATCCAAATCTTGTTTTAGAGATCAAAGACCTTGGATTGATTAACGATGTACCCAGACTGTCCCAAATAGCAGCCACTCCAAACTGTGGAAAAAGCACCCAGATCTCTACCTACACACCTAGGAGTTTGCTTGTATGAATGCACGAGGATCTTATTACCAAAAGTGCATACCTCAAAAAGAAACATGTTCATGTAAGTTATTGGAGTCAACTTGCAGATGCTCAAATTTTTTTTCTTCTATTGTCTGGCGCTTTGTTACAAGCATACAACAGGTTCAGTCTTGTTATAAATAATACAGTATGATCCTTTCATTAAGTAAGATTTATTCAGTATACTTGCACAGAAATTAACCAATATAACAACTGACAAGGCTCTGATAGAAACAGTCACATGATTAGAAAAAACACCATAACAAACCAACCCAAGCAGATCTGTATAAAGCACTAAGTGAGTTTCATCTTGCAATAGACCATGGAAAGGCTGATGTGTCAGGTTAGACACCCAATTTTAAGAAACAAGATCATTTAATGTTCCCCAGCCCAAATGAAGTCGCATGGAAATATGGATCTGAAATGTCTACCTATAATTCTGTGTTAAACATCTTTTAGTCAACACTGTAAGTCACCTTCTACCATCAAGCATGGAGTTTCATATTGGTTTTATATTTTTTCCCAGCAAGCATGGAATTTTCATATTTTTTTCATAGACAATAATTCTCATCCACCCACCAGCAAAATTCTATATGCTTCTCTTTTGATATCTAAATTTAGTATTAAATTGTTTATCATTTTGAATGTCAGGAGTGAGATTGGTACACTGCTTATTCATGTTATTCCAATATCGTTCTCTATGCAAAAATTAAGTACTTGAAGTTATTTACACACCATACCAAATCCACAATATCTTGTGTTTTCGATTTTGACCTACCTGGGCATCTCAATACCCATATCAGAATCTGACACACAGCCCATGCAAATCAAGTCAGAAGCAATAACAATGTTGAATTCATTATGGAACATCAAAGATTCCCACATTATTCTATTTATTATCCCCATGCAAAGGTGCCTTTGATCAAAGCCTGAAATTCAGTCACTTCATTTAACTCCAACCACCAATGGAACCATATACAAAATTGAAAATTGTAAGTTTGCAATTACATCCCAGCATTGTTACTAAATTCTTACGATACACGATTATTGTATTTTATGCTTTGTACGATACGATAAGATGAATAATTCAAATCTATTAAAAAATCTTACAATTTCTATACATAATAAAATTGTAGGGTTATTTCCTATGGCATGGAACTTTTTCTTTTGATGGTTTTTAAGGCTTGAGTCATTGGGCATTTGAGACATTTGGATTTTTTTAAGGGCTTTTTAGTTTGTTGTTGAACTTTTCACAATATACTTGGATTATGTAGTAGTATTGTACTATTGGAAATTGGAACATTGAAATTTGAGCTCTAATGAAATATTTATATAATATTCACTTAACATAGAAAGAAAGTTGGAGAAATGCTCACATCATTAACCTTTAGATATCATTTAATCATTTATGTTATTCCATATATTAAATATTTTTGCAGGAAAACACTTACAAAATCTTACAATTTTACGGCTTACAATACACAATTTTTGGTTCAAGATATATAACGATTTTATGAAACAATTCAACTTTCATACCGTCGCATGCCTGTAAAGGAACCAATGTTCTATGGAGTGATCACAAAATTGCTTGAAGCCTCAACCTTTTATTAGATTACTGAGGTACCAACCACAGTTACTGAAGTATCAAGCACAAAGCAAGAGAAATGGTGAAGGAACCAGTCTTGTCAACATAGATACATTAGTAACTGAAGTCAGTTTAAGAAATCAATTTCAGCTGAGGCTTGGCAACTTACAAATGCTTTAAATGCAGGCCTATGTGCAGTCATCTCATATATACAGCATCCTGTACAAGTGCAAGCAAAGAGAAATGAATTAAATATACTGCCCCAGAAAGAAGCAGTATGCCATGCTTTCTAGGTTACATGTGTTACAGGCATAAAATGCAGTTTACCTAGAGACCAAATATCAGACTTGGAGCCATAAGGTATATCGGCAAGAAGTTCAGGGCACATATAACTAGGAGTCCCCACAACCTGCATAAAACCCAGAAACACACAATAATGAAACCATACAAGAAGAATTTGGAGAAGATTCAATTTGAAAGCTAAAGCACTCACAGAGGAGGCAAGATCATCTGAAGTCAATATCTTGGCAAGCCCAAAATCACCTGCAAACCATCAAGATTTAACCAAAAATACCTTGAACTATGGGAATTGTTGGCAACAATAGTTTAACAAGCTTATAAGTCATCCTTAGAAAACATAACATACCTAGACGTATGTCTTGATATTTCGTCAGGAATATATTTGAACACTGAGGCAATGGTGAAACACTATCAGTACAGAACATCAGAGATCTGACACACAGAACACCTAACTCCTACATTAATTACTATGAGAGATGTCATGGACCTTCACATCACGATGAAGAATATGATTTGTATGCAAGTAGTCAAGAGCCATCAGGAGCTGTACAAGCCACTTACAAAGCTTCTGTATACATGTCAAATTTCAAATGAAGTGAACGGGAATGTCTTCCAAGATAGCAATTATTTGAGAGAGGACACACTAAAACACAGCAGAATAGAAACAAGCAGATAATATGGAATTGTTGCTAAACTAAAACCACCTCTTCAGGAAAGTGAACTCCATTTGCCTTCTTTATTGCCTCTGCCCTGTACAACCCAAAGAAAGCAGCACAAAAGGGGAGCTTACAAAAATAGCACAATGATGACTTCAAGAAAATATACCATATACTATCAAGCACTAGTAATCACCAACAAAAGCTTACATGTCTCCTCCCTCACAATAACCAATGATAATACATACATAGCATCCCTGAAATCATTTCCATAGTCAATGTCAATCGCAACTAATGATTGCTATCGCCATAACAAGCATTTAAATTATGCCAGTGACCTTTCATTATTTAAATATGCCATAATGCCATGGAATAGATAAATGTGCAGTAGCCTACTCACATAAAATTATACCATAAGAACATAAAAAAGAATAAATTAAATCATGTGCTTGTTTGGGATAAATCTCTATGATATATGGATTTTGCTCCTGAAATCATGGTTCTTATATTGATCCTACGAAGATTGGAAAATATGGCAAGTCAATTTGAGACATGAAGATTCAAAGCATTTTTGGGGCACTGGGTCAAATAAAAGGTGACTTGCCCCATAACTTTCGAGATTTAAATGTGACTAGCACTGTATTAGAAAAATAGCATTACTTAGAGTGCATCTTGCCAAGGTTTTGTCAGAACTCACTGAACTGTTCAGCTCCAAAAAATGTTTTGACTCATGTCAAGTTCAAAATCAAAATTAAGAGGGAGAGTTTGAGTCACAAGTATATCACTGTGCTTGCCTGAGTCAAACCAAGTTTATTCAACCTAGGATGAGTTTTGCTGTATCGAGGAAATGAATTATGTACATGGGAAAACTGTGCTTGGAATTGCGGCCTCTGCCTGCCACAACCTAGAGGAATTCAACTTCAAGCCAACATATCCTATAGAGCTGTCGTTTGGGGAAGGGGGCGAGAGAGAGAGAGAGAGAGAGAGAGAGAGAGATGTCTCGCTTTACCAAGGATGAGAAAGAGGCATGATTAGCATGTAATCTGTAATTTTCATGAAATATTTGACCAGGGGAGCCTCTTGTTGAGAAGAAGGCTAATCTGGTCTACTTTGGATGGGCTGCATGTGACATTATCTCAAATGGATGCTCCAGAAGTAGAAGAAAAAGAAGTGCTGAGATGATGATGACAATGACTAGACCGAGCTACTTTGGATGGGCTGCATGACATAGTCTCAAATGGATGCCCCTAAAAAGAAGGAAAGGAAAAGACTTTATTTAAACCTGTAGATTAACCAACAAACATATTGTTTCAAATGGATGCTCCTGAAAAAGAAGAAAAAGAAGGGAAGAAGAAGGCTGGTCCAGTCAACTTTTGATGGACTGTACGCATACCATTCAAGCTCTATGATTTTGTATTCCAAAATAAATATTTTTTATTCAAGTTTGAGAATGGTGTTCCAACCAAAAAAGCCCTTAGCCTTTTGCTAATTCATGAATTTTGGCATTCCAAAAAAGAAGGAAGAAGAAAACACCTTATGGTATGTCAAATCCTATATCTTTAGTAGAAAAGATTACAATACTTAAACATGAAACTATCAAGACTTAGCTTTGGACCTCAAGATATATTCGATGAGTTTGACGATCAAATTATGAAACTAGTAAACATTAAAAAATGAGCTCATTGTGTCATTACTCTACCTTCTCTACCCATGAATCTTTATACTCCACAATGTACGGATTTCGCACTTTGGAAATAAGCTCCATCTATACAATCAGGGAGAAAATGTCAGCATCAAACATGGCATGACAAATTCTCAAATAGGGTATTACAACCTTTAGATTTCCTATTACAACATTTAGGACAGTGCATACAACAAATATCCTGCAGGAACCATCCCAAGTTATATTCATCCAAAAAAATACAAAGATTTCATTTCGACATCCAACAAAATAAGCTTTCATGTGTCACCTCATTTATACTGAAATTACCAAATTGCAAGAACGGATTTCAAGCTTCATTAAATGGTTCAGTAAATCACAATCACCAAGGAACCCAATTTCCCTTAAACACATCTCCATTTCTTATTTCCCATTTCCCAAATTTGCCTTTGAACACTTGGACAACTTCATGTGTAATGGTTGAGAAAATGTGGCATTTTTTTACTTTAAATCTCGCATTTACCTCTTATTTAGAAATAGCCTTAAGTCATAGTAATGATGCATTTCATCACCATATGATTTCTTAGGGAAGTCTTTTCAACATGCCCAAAGGTCAGTATTTATATAGTTATATATAAGGGAGACAATTCTCAAAAGAAAATTTTACAAAACAAGTGTAGCTCAAGTATATCAGATCTTCCATCCAGAATCTCCAAAATACAATCCTCTTATATTGTCCTAAGAAATTTTTGCAACTCGAGCATGGCCTAAGGATATTATATTTTTATGATATAGAACTACTTTTTGAAATGCCAACAAGAGAGTTCACCAAGACATTCAATGAAATGGACTTTTTCTTTCTTCTCAATGGTACCTAAAGATTAAAACACAAATTAGAACTCAAAAACAGAGAAATCTCATTGATTTGGCCTCTATGTTTTGACACAGCTCAAACTGTTAAGAATGCATAATGAGAGATATCATCAGAAAAAATCCAAAAACATGCTAAAAGAGAAACTACCTCCTGATGTGCAGATCTCCGACACCTATCAGTCTGGCGAGCAAGCCGAATCTTCTTCAATACATACCTTATAAAAAGAAACGAGAAATTAGTGAAATGGCAAATCAACAATTTTGAACAATTTTCTCCTAATTACAATATATTTAGCATTTGTAGAATAAGGGAGATAAACATGAGAAATTTTCTCTACTCTCAAAATGGTAAGGACCAAACATAGCATTAAACTAAATAACTCCCAGACTTCAAAGAACACAGAAACAGAAATCAGCTGGCAGCATTCTCACTTCTTCTTTTCATGCTTATGCCTCACAAGAAGAGCAGATCCAAAAGCCCCCTTCCCAATCTGCTCCAGTACCTCATAATGCTCCATTTGTCCAATTATTTCCCTCTCCCAATCTTACACGATCGTCAATTCTACAAAACACATCCAAGAAACCACCAGGTCAACATAAGGTTCCAAAGATGAGAATAAAATGTAGAAAGTTCCAACATCAGAACGCTTGTATTGTAAATCAAGTCTACTAAAATGCATCAAAGAACCTTAAAAGTAACAAGAAGAGAGAAAAAGTGGAAAAAAAGTTTCCAAAACATCAAAACATTAAACAGTTCTTTCTACATTGCACGAATTTTGATTCAAGACTTTCAAAAAAAAAAAATACTCATCAAATGCACAAATACTCATCAAGTGTCACAGAAAAAATAAAACTTATACGCTCCAAAAGAAAAATAAATAAATAAATTAAAAAAAAAAAAAAGATAAGAATGCAGACATGAAATGAAATGAAATGAAGACAAGTAAACAACAGGAAATCTTGTCCAAAGTCGTTCAATCTCAAGATAGATTGAAACAAAATAAATTCCCGAGAAATGCACAAGTTTCTCCAGAAAATAAGAAATTTTAGAGGGAAAATACGCGAAAAAAAAAAGAGAAATTAGTAACGTAAAACGCTTGCACTGACTTGAAAGTAAAATAGATCCAACATTAACAAAATGCACTTAAAAAACGGCCATTTTTCTGAAAGAGTTAGAGGACACTAATTTTGGTTCTACGAATCCAAACGCTCCAAGCTCCAAAAAGTGGGAGAAAGTGTGTTCATAGTAAAATGGAAGCTCTGAGCATAATATATCCAGAATGCTCGACAGTTTCACGACGCAAAAATCGGATTTCGAAACTCCTAATATCCAGAATGCTCTACAGTTTCACAACGCAAAAATCGGATTTCGAAACTCCAAATGCCAAGGCAACAAAATGCAGATAAGATTAACTGCAGAATGAGAAAATGAGGCCGAAATGAAAGGGAATAAATCCGAGAAACAGTTCAAACGTAGAAAATAGAAGTGAAGAGTAGAAAAATCTGGACGGTAGATAATGATATACCTTGATCAGCGAGATCTACGAGTCCGGTGAAGAATGAGAAGGCGAAGGCAGTGAGATGGAAATGGAAATGGGAGTACGAAACCAAACCTCTCCTCCATTCCAAGAGTGAGAAAGAAAAATAGAAGCAAGCGAGCGAAAATGTAGAGACTGGAGAGAGAGAGAGAGAGAGAGAGAGAATTCGAGTTGAGGAGGATTTCAAAGTTCAAAGACCGTATAAAAAGGAAAAAGAAATGGTACAGAAACGCGAAAGTCAAATCAAATGGCTCCAGAGCGTTTGCTTTTCTGAGTTTTTAACTTTCTCGATCGAGTAAAATAAATTCCATGAAAAAAGGTGAGGATCTCGAGAGAGAGAGAAGGAGATTTGGGGAGTCCAGTGTTTTTGTCAGCTTTCGTTTGTGTCAGTAGGAAGTAAGTGGTGGAAACGGGCCTTCCGTCGCAATTCACAAGCAGCTGGGTCACGGGCTGCGTGCCGCTGCAGACGACGGTCACCCCACTCCACCACATCTTATACTAAATAAAAACTATATTTTCATCCGAGGGACAAAAGTTCTGAATTAAGAGTTTTTCATACATATTAACTAAAATGCTCTTCAAGTTCTAATATATTAAAATTTTGAGTAGTGATTCTCTTTCAGAAGTTTGTATAATTAGATATAGTTTAAGTGTATTGTCAATTTTATATTTTATATAATAGTAAAATTTGTTCATCAACTCTTCACATGAATAATAAAATCGGTTTGCTAAAATTTTATCTTTACTTATTCGTCAAATTTACGCTTTATATAAACAGTAAAATCGACTATTTAAAATTCACATAAACAGTAAATTGGCTCACCAAAATTTACATTAACAGTAAAATCGACTCACCGAAATTCACATGAACTGTTCATTTGAAATGTTACAATTGACAATATATTAAAATCTGTGTCGCATTACACAAAATACGTGTGGGAGAAATCGCTACCTTAAAATTTTATATCATGTTTTAAAATGAGATCTTTATTTTATAATGATATTTTAATTAAGATGAAATAAAAATAAATAAATAAGTAATTTTTTAGAAGGGCATCGTCTTTAAAAACTTTTTCTTTAAATTCTAAAACCCATTTTCAGATGTTTTGAGGACCTGCCAACAAAAAAAAAAAAAAAAAAACCCTCAGGCTGAGTTCTCAAGGGGACATGTGGTCCCCACTCCCCATTCCACCACCCCTGTTGAATGTCGGAGGGAGGGAGGGAGGGACGTGGGTAGCGTTTCAGTGTATTCGCGCGTTGAAGCAGATCAGTGTTGTTTTAGAGGGGACCCACACCACTACCAGGATCCTTTTCAATCCTGGTCCCGCAAAACACGTCGTCCACTTATTTCTGTGGGGTTCGTCTCCTTCCATTAATTATTAATTAATTAAGTTTCCCATTTCGAATTATTTCCCATAACGTTCCAAAATAAATAAAAAGTTTCCATCCCCTTTATTGTTATTACAACTTGTACCCCTTTATTGTTATTACAACTTGTAGCGTTGTTAGGTAGGTAAACGAATAAACTATGCTGTGCCTGTTATGACGTCCATGTCATTGTATTAATATTTATAATATTTAGCTTTTATTAAAATTAGTTTTTACAAAACAAAAACACACACCACTTATTAGATTTTAAAACCGACTAATGAGTTAGGCTTGATAGGGTTCAACCATGGTCAACCTCAGTCAAATATGTCACATCAGTATAATTTTTATAATAGTATTAATTAATAAATTATTATTTTTTAACGATCAATTAATATATAAATTAATTAACAATGATAACTACAAATACAATAATATGCTAATAAGTATGAAATATAAATACAAAATACAGAGAACAAAAATATATAGAAATTTAGTATTTACATTTTAATAAAATGTCTTATTTACACTTGATTGTAATTATAGATAATAGATGGTCCAACAATCCAACATAATAAATACAAAATCTTTTAAGAATTATTAAGGGTCAACTGTACCAATTTTTTTGAATGGTGGATCGTTAATATTTTTTTAAGATTTGAACTTTGAAAAGGTTTTTGAAGATAACCAAAGTAAAAATTAAAAGTAAATGGGTTTCAACTTATTAGAAGAATTAAGTTTTAAAACATTGTTTGATGGCCTAGTTCCAAAATTGATAAATCCATATATGAAATTTTAGTCGTTGTAGAATGTGTTTCTAAAAATGATTTCAAAAGTCAAATTAAGATGTTTAGATTTATTGATGGTTTTTTAATAGTTAGTTTTAAGGATATATATATATATATATATATATATATATATATTGGGTATATAAAAGAAAATTATATTAGTCTCTATCTGTATGCATTGGGATCTTTATTCAAGGATCTCTGAGCTCAAGAAGTAAAGGAGGCGGTCTATTTCTTCAAACACTTTTTTAATTTGATAAATGTCGGTTGGTCATATATTTTATTATAGTTAAATGAATCAGAGTATCACTCTATATTAGATCTCTTCAAAATCTATATTTAAAGTTATGATCGAATCTATTTATTAAAAAGAATTGATTTGATACATTTCTTATATACCGATGGTATTGTATTGGATTTGAATAAGATTTCGAATCAACGTATATTGATTGAAACCTTTCGTTGTGTTATTCTTAATAAATACTATTATTTTTGTTTTTGATATTCCAAATCATTCCCATACAGATTTTCTTTATACCCATATTGAACAATTATTAAAAGTGTACCACACCCTCATCATTATTTCAATATACTAAAAGAATTTCCTCTCTCTTATGGTCTCTAGATGAGATCACATGGATTTTTTTTTTTTTTAATTTATATGTAGAAAACTGTAGGATATCCAACGTAAAATTATCTGAATGACTACAGTAATCTTTAAGACATATCAAAGTTTTTCTAATTATTTGAAATCATCATAGGTGGGAGCTACATACCTTCAGGTCAAACTCAATTAATAGTTGATATTAGAGAGTGAAAAAATTGAAATATATGGTATCAGGTAATTGTTATTATACTATTCAACTTGAGTAAATAATTAGATAGGATTAATTATTCTAATCACTAGATCAGGTGTGGCGTATTTGAATATCAATTAAAGAGTCTTCTCAATTTGATAAAAGAATTAGGGAAAATAAATAATTTTTGACATTTAAAATACCAACAACTCAAACTCATTGGCTGGCATTTTCTGGATGGATACTAGTACGACTGAATCAGTGGACATTGGAAAGGGAATTAAACTGGTGTACATAAATAAAGTATCAGAATTAATATTGTGAAATTCGAATTGTATTAAAAATTGATTTAAAATTGTAAATCGTGAATCGTGAATCGAAATTGTAGAATTGTAATGTTCATAATATTTTTTTAAAATTATTTTATACTATAATTACATATAACATGACATAAAATAAGAAAATTTGTTTTAAGTACTTCATAATATATAAGTAAATATGCAAATATATGAGTATAAATATAAATATAAATATAGACATTTAAATAAATTTTATTAGCATTCGTCAAATAGTTTAAAACAAGTAGAGTTTTTTTTTATTTTTAAATTAAATATAAAAAATAAAAAGAGATATTTTATAATTCGAATATAAAAACAATGGTGAAAATTTAAAAATATAAAAATAGTATTTTAAAAAAGTTCTCACTCTCGAAACAAAAGTGGGCCCTCTCACAAATACTTGAAACGAACTAAAGAAGATTGTCGAAAGAAATCTAAAGAGTAAAGCATACTTGCGAAACAACGAAAGGGATACTGAAAAAAAAAATCAGAAGAAAGTTGAAGAACTGGCGGAGACAAAATGAAGAAGAAATGAAGAAAAACCAGGTAATCGAGGAGTTGTAATCTACTAATAGGATGTAAAATGATCTCATTTCAAAACCATGCACATGTTTCCCTCTCCCACTTAACGATACATGATTTGCTGAGTTGACTCGCAAATACCAATTCATCATGCAAGTTGAATCGTTGAACCTTTCGAGTCAAGTCGAATTGTATGAGTCGACTCGCGACTTGTACGATTTTGACAATATTGATATGAATAATGTCTCGTTTCACTCAGTGACTTTTAACTCTAATTTAACATAATTGAGTATTACGGCTAAGTTTAATATAATAAAATGTGTTAATCTATTAGACATATAAGATTTTATGAAATTAAATTAGAGATTGTCCATAGGTCAATATAAAAAATATATGTCACTAAAGCAATTTCAGGAGTCCAATTATCGGCTAATACATATTATATCGGGTGATATTCGGCCGATATGATGATATCTCGACTGTATTATATCGGCCATTTTTGTTAAAAAGAGAGAGAGAGAGAAAAATATTGGTCGATACTAAATTTTAAACCCCTTACTATAACTTTTACAATGTGGAGTGAAAATATCCATGTTATATTAAAAAAAAAAATTATCTAGGTTCTAGACTATTTGAGAAATTAAAGTGCTTTTTAAAAATAGAAGTAAATTTTTTTGTTGCTATTAATCAATTCAATAATTATTCAAATTTGTATAACCCATGAGAAGAATCCAAATAAGCAAATTCATTGACCGGGTCTGGCCAGACTTTGCGCAAAAAAGTCGAGCCCGTTGTTTATTCTGTAACACAATTTTTTCAAAATGAAAAAAAAAAAAAAAAACTCCATAATTCAAACCATTTATATGGTGAGCTTAAATGAAATGGGGGTACATACATGAAAACTCAAGCTTGACCATTGAACAAAAATATTTATTCAAATTCATTTATTCAAGTTAAGTTTGGATGAATGAACACTTCTAAGTTCAAATTATTGTTCGAATGGCTTGTTGGTGCCAGCAAATCACACTTGAATATATTTTTCTGGTGTTAAATGAATGTGGAGGGACCAAAGATACAAATTTCGATCCATGGGGAACTATTTTTTTTTTTTTTGGGTCACCAAAATCTTCAATATTTTTTTGAAATTTGACCAAATTTCTAAAAATTACAATCAAAATATCTAAAATTTGATCAAAATATGATATCAGCCAGTACAATATTCCAAAAAATCACTAATATTTTTATATTTGTATTTTCGCCATACAAAATCTGAAAAAAAATCGAACAATTTCAGCGGAAATTAGTTATCAGGGAGGGATGGATGGGTTGATGTTGTAATTCAAACTTTTTTTTTTTTAATATTTGTAATTATTTTTTTTGTTAAAAGAAATATCTGTATTCTGTAAGTCACCTATTCACTCTAACCATATGATTGCATGCTGTTGGCAAATGAGGTTGAAGGGAAAAGGATTAAAAAAACAGAAAAAGCCAGCTGTAGAGACGGGTTTTAATAAAACCTATTAAAACAGGCCATATAATTGAGAATTTAATGAGGCCATATAATTGATTCTTATTCCCACCTTAAAAGACTATTCTTCGCAAAATTACTTCGTATGCATGAAATTATTCGGTGTGTATAAATAGAAAGACTTAGATATATCTTGAAAATTAGTTGGGTGTTCTAAAAGGCCAAGACACTTAATCATAAAAAAAAATTATAAACAAATGGTGAATTATAGAAAGTAAAAAATTTAGGAGAAACTCGTTCAACTTACTATTATGGTTTTATAACAAATTATAACATGAGCGTAGTTCAACTGGTTAATCTCTCACCTCAGGAAGTGGAAGTGGGAGGTGACAAGTTTAAGTTCGAGCCTTCATGGCCTAACTTGGTATACCTAAGGGCAAGTGGGTATCACCTGGAGTTTTACGCTGAGTTTTCCACACATAAATTAAAAAAAAATAAAAAAATCAATGATTGTAATCTGTAATAGAAAAATTAAAAATCTAAATCACATATTATAATGATTTTTATAGATTAGATTGTACTCACACTCATTAATTTTATATATGTTAATGAATAATGATCACCTAAATTTGTTTTTAAACTAAGAGGTTTTCTAAAATTATTTTGTTTCAAATGCCATTCAGGGTATCTTTAATATATACCTCCTTTGATTCACGTGACACTGTCTGCATTTCCACTATACAAAGCTCGAATGGCATAAGATGGTTGATAAGATAAGAATAAGATATCTCGGATCTCCATTTTGCATGGGTCATTAGGAGTTAGGTCCATACCTAATATTGGGCCCGCCGTATCAAACTCTTGGCTCATAAAAAATACTGTTGATAATGTAGGTCCAATAAATAATTTGATAGTAGAGTCGAATTTTACTTAGCGAACACATTTATTTAGTCATTGGATAGTGTAAAAATGGATATAATTGAATTTTAATTTGTTCGAGTTAAAGTTTTCATTGATTTACCAAGTCACTGATTGAGAAAATTTGAGTTTTAATCTGACAATTTGTATGCTACAAGTTGACTTAAATCCTTACACCATTATGAAGCTAGTCAAGCCAAGGTAAGTGAATTAAGCAATAAACAAATCATTTATTGAGTATATTATATTTTAATGAAAATAACTCATTTAAATTTATTAAAATTGGAGACTTGGATGATAACTTTTAATGGTCACCATACTTATTTTAGTAATTTTAGTAATCTTGTTAAGAGTTGTACAGTTCTATGCAATAATGATTTTATTTGGTTTGGGTAGTGATCGTTTTACAGGTATTTTGTGTTGTTCGACACGAATTTTACTATATTGTTCATTTTGTTATTCGAATCGACTCGTCGAAACCTTCAAATCACTTATAGCAAAGGTTTAACGACTAAATACGAAAAGATAAAATAAACAATGCAATAAAATTCGTGTTGAATTATATAAAATATTATGAAAAATCGTTGCCTATTTGACTTTCCTTTCCAAGGGAAAGTGGAGCTCTGATCGAAGCTCTCCACCCCCTTGCTGGAGAACACTGTGCAATCCGCTGCTTTGTTTCACCTGATTAATTTTTTTTTGAAGTTTAACAAAAAAAAAATTATTTGATGAGATTGAAAGCTTAGTTAGAATTTGACAATTATGCTAAATTATAGTCAGAAAATTAAGTCTTAACAACTTGATTTTAGTGTCAAACAACATCAGTTGTTGTAATTTCTTTTTCTACACTCACTAAGTGATTTTCACCTCTAAATCAAGTGATTAAGATTTGTTTTTTAAACTGAAATTTGATTCATATGCCGGGTTTGAAATGATTTTTCAATCTCACTAAATATTTTTTCTTTAAAAGAATAAAATAATCTCACCAATTATTTTTCTAATCACTCTTGTTTTAAGAGATGTGAGAAGAGTCTCTCACTCTCTTCAAATCAAGTGGCAGGTGAACACTGCAAAGCACAATTGCAAGACTGGGAAGTGTCAGCGCCTGTTTCCTGAATCTTAGACCTTTACTTTCCTTCTTGGTCGCCTGGAGAAGGAAGATATACTCCAAATCCACTCAAGAAATTACTTCGAGGTTAATACTTTTAACTTTAAAGTGACATTCCACTGCAGACTCATACCAACAACTGGCTTCTAAAGTAATACAAACATCAAATTTTAGTATGGAGGAAAGACAATTTCATCGTTGAAATGTTTGGGGTGTTTGAAACTATACAATAACAGAGAGAGAGAGAGAGAAGCATTGGATAGATTGAGGGGAGCTAAGGAGAGAAGTTACAATAGGAGAAAAATAAAGAGGCATTGGAAACAACAGAAAAAAGAGATGCATAACGAAGATACAATAAAAGAGGTAAAAAGGAGATACTAGATAGATTGAGAGGAGATGGATGGAGTAACTCGGAGTAATGATAATAAAATCGGCTGATACGTATTGTGTTGCTTGAATAATGACTTTGTCAACTATACGGGTTGATGAAGCAGTATATATTTTTCAATTAAAAAAACTCATTTCGACTGTTTTTGAGTTAAATCTTATATTGAGTATGATTTTGAAAAGATTCAGAAGTAAGTTTTTCATGTGTGAAAGATGATTATCAATTCCAAATGTTTTTCCCTCAAACTTTCTCCTATGCAAGCAAATCTTATTACCCTATTCGGAATTGATTTATTGTACCTCTTAAGTCTTTAACTCTTAACCAAATAGGCAAATATGAGCATGGCCTTATGGTACAATCTGGGCCCTGACTCTAATTCCTCAGGAGCTGACTCGGTTTGCCACATGGGTAGTGTTATAAGCCTAAAAATGAGCCCACCTCCAGTATAGATCATCAGATTGGGACTATTTTCTTTCATTTTCTCACAGAGGCCCAAGATGAGGCCCAAGTTGTACTTCTCCAGTATTAAACTTTTCTCACTGTTAGGGCCGAATTGACATATATGGCCCTAAGTAGAAATCATGGGTTTCGATTTTGCACACCCGAGAATGGTTCGAACCGAATTTATGTTTTTAGCCTTTTAGGGCAGTTGCCCATGCATCCTTATAAATGCCAAGGGGACATGTTTCTCTCCAAATAAGCCGAGGCAAATAAATTAGAGTAACTTTCTTGGAAATGAATTTGAAAAGACAAATAAAATTCATTTTCAAATTTTATCAATGTGATATTCTACACATTTCATCTGATAAGTCGATTTTCTAATTATTTTTAAGATCATTCTTCATATATTTTCTTAATAAACAGAACAAACTAAATTGATTTAAATCTAATTCAAGAAAAACCGTCATAAAAAAGTTTTGATTATTTGATAATTAACTTGAAATTGATTGTCTATTAGAGTGTGTAGGTCCACCATTTGATAAAAAAGACTTTGATTTATTTTACTAGAATTTAATTTAATTAAACTAATTTAGTTATATTTTTAAAAAATTAAAAATTGATCAATTAAATTGTTAATTATTTAATTTTTAAAATATAATCGATAAGATATTTTAATGAATAAAAACTTATTTAATGAATTTATCACCATCCCGCCGCTTGGATAGCTGGGTATTGTTACATTATAACTCTCGATAGTCGATTGATTAAAGGACTAATAAATCTTTGTTACAAACCGTTGATTTAAAGCCCAAATTTGAAGGGTTGTGATGGTTTTCCGAACCGTTCATTCTTTATAGAACCGAATGTGTGTCGCCTAGCCTCTGGTTTTCGTTTCTTTCACTTGAACTGTGCCGCTTGCAATCTTCCACAGTTGCCACTCTCGACAGGCATTCAGGAAAAGAGAGAGAGAGAGAGAGAGAGAGAGAGACGAAAGCCCTTTCTAGTTCTAGTTTCTAGTAAGAAAATGGCAGAGGCAGCTCCCACTACTTCGGTAGAAGAAGGTGGGGCTTCCCTAAAAGATCAGGGCAACGAATTCTTCAAATCGGGAAACTACCTCAAAGCGGCAGCTTTATATACGCAGGCGATAAAGAAAGATCCCTCCAACGCTGCCCTCTACAGGTACCTTTTCTTTGTCATCCATTTCCTTCCCTCCCCTCTTTCTTTCACCCTATTTCTTATTTCACTTTATCTGTTTTCTACTTATAGTGAGTGAGTGAGTCATTGGTTGATTCTTCTTTCCTTACTGTAACAATACCCACCTATTTGGCAGCGTGGAACTCCTTGACTGGAATAGCAATTCTCTACATTTCCAGGCCATACACATTCTTATAAATCCACAGTGGATAAGTTCTGATTTTGAGAAGGAATTCTGGGCTATAGGCACTTCCTAAAGGATTACTGATTTTATTTTTTAAATTTCAATTGCAGACAGTAAACCCAAGTTTTGATTGGATTCACAAACCTGGAACAGTTGTAGGGTTGAAAGGCTTTTAGCAAGTTTGTGCAATTTGAGTTGTTAGGTCGTTATCATATTAGATGCTTATACTGTGATCTAATGTGCCCCCACAACTAGAATGAATCGGGATGACACCCGAATTCTAGTAGTATATCTTTTCTCTTTTTGCATTGAAAAATTGTAACTCTTTCATTACTTGGTCCAAGTAATAAAATGTGTATAGGAAAGGCTAAGAAAATGGACAATGTATTGTCTTTTTCTCAGAGGCGTTCTGGTTTCACCATATAAATGGAACGAAATGGTAAACTGGTTACCTCCCGCCTCAGGAAGCGGGAGATTGCGGTTCGAGACCCCATGGCCTAACATTGGTGTGCCCTAGGGATAGTGGGTTCATCCGTGGGGGTTTTACGCTGGGCATCTCGTAGTTTCCCACGCGTAAATTAAAAAAAAATGGTAAATTGTAATTCTAGGTTCCGTTCCAGGCCATTCTCTGAGGTTCAGCTAGAATGGGTTTGTTTTGGGTGGATTGGGCGAAAATTGGTTGTACTGTTTTTTTTTTTTTCGGGTTCTTTCTATCGATTTCATTTTTTCTAATTTTCGTCTGTCCATAAAAATCCAAAAATCCAATCAAAGTTATTGAAAACATATGGGCCAAATTTCAACCTAAAATTTAATTAGCAGGCGCTTAATCATAGTGGTTGAAATCACTAGGTGTCCTTGATTTTTTTTAAGGATGTTTGGTGATTTTGACCATTAAGACAAGTGGTCGGAAATTGAATTTTGGTATCAAATTTGATAAACTTGTAGTTCTTCAAGTTTACTTTCTATCAATATGTGTGGTTTCTTGATGGATTTGATGGAAAAAAAAATGTGAAATGGACCAAGTGCAACCATGTGTTCTGAGTTTTGACTTTCGATTTTGAAAAAAAAAATGTGAATTCAAGATTATTTCTTAGATTTTTTTGTCTGATTGGATTTTTATTTGATTATTATGAGAATAAAATTCAAGCCCCCTTGAAATTAGTATTTGATGGTCATGCTATTATTACTCGAGATTACAACCATGACATAGATATTTAATGGTAATTTATGTTTTTATTTTTGTAGAGTAGTGTTAAATGATGAAATAATTAATTGATTTTTTTTTTTAAATTTTATTGTTTTTCATAGTTTATTATATTTTTAAAATTTATTTATTTTTATACTTTCTTTTCCAAAACGGAACATTGAAACAGTCAAAATTTCAGCACATTTCATTATAGAGACAAAATTAGGAAAAGTTCTGAAGTGGATTTGACAACTAAGCATTAGCTACATGCATTTTTCTACAATACTTATAATCAGAAATTGTGAAGGGTTCTGGCAAGGACACGCGCCTTTGGGAGATCGATGCCCATGGTTTATTCTCAGTCAAGTCTTTTTGTAAGAACCTGGTAATGGGTAACGAGATTCCTACAGTTCACCCAAAAATTTGGGACGGTCCTTCTCCTTTTAAGGTTAAGATTTTTGGATGGCTTGCTGGTTTGAGAAAAATCTTGATGATTGACAATCTGCGTAAGCACAAGATGATCATAGTGAATGCTTGCCTTATATGCCTATTGGATGCGGAGTCGGTTAATCATCTTCTTCTCCACTGTCATTTCTCTTATTAGATTTGGATGCATTTCTTCCAGAGTTTAGACATCAGCCTTTGCCTTCCTCTTTCGTGAGCCGATCTTTTTAATGAAGAGATGTTGGTGTCAGGTAGTTCATTTCGGCGCAGGCTGTGGAAGGTGACTATGTTGAGTATTGTGTGGTCTATTTGGTTGGCGTGCAACAATAGGGTGTTTCATGGTAAGGTTTTCTCGGCTTTGTCTCTTCTGGACTTAATTAAGTTTCGGGCAGCTTGGTGGTTAGTTGGGCCAATCCGGCATCAGGATGTTTCTATTTCTAATATTTGCAGAGATTGGGCATCTGTCGACTCCTATTCTTGTGATCTGGGGACTTATCATCAAGTTGGTTGGAGTACTCCTTCCGATGGGCTTCTCAAACTGAATTTTGATGGTAGTTGTATGTGAGAGATCTTGGTCTGGCTGGTTATGGAGGGATTATCCGTACCGATTTTGGGTCTTCTGTGTTTTCTTATGCGGGGCTCATTCCTCACGGGTCAATTATCGAAGCAGAATTAATGGCTTTATGGAGCGGTATTTTGGAATTGGAGGAGAAAGGGATACATGGGTGTTTAATAGAGGGTGATTCACAAGTTATTGTGAGTTGGGCTTTGGGTTCTAAGTGCTCGTGGAGATATTTGGACAAAATCAAAAGAATTCGGTTTCTCATTGATTCCTTTGGTTTCAAGATCGCTTGGGTTCACCGGTCAGCTAATTCGGTTGCAGATGAATTGGCTTGTCAGGGGTTAAGTTTAGATTCTAAAGTTGTTTCTCATTTCTTGTAATGTGTTTTCGGAAGATCTTTCTTAGTCTTTCTTTCTGTTTTGTAATTCTCTTTGGAATTAATGAAGTTATCTTTCAAAAAAAGAAAAAAAAGAAATTGTGATTGGCTAGGCATATGCTCTTGTACTTGATCCATTTTTGTTTAAAAGGTTAAAGAAGATTTTGTTAGGATAGGAAAATAATCTATACAAACCATTAATAAGCATCCTAAGTAGTACATAGGGTACAACTTTACACATAGAATTAAGCCCCATAATGCTTATATATAGAAAGTTAAAAAAAAAAAAAAAAAAACGAGGAGGAAAAAACAACATATTCCTCTGAAACATGCCTTCATCATAGGACTTCTGTATCCTAGGTCAAAATGGATTCCTAAAGAGGCCTCCCAGTTGCTGCAAAGATATCAATTGTTACACCTAGGGATTTTTGCCACCTGACCTGCTCCTTTAATAGACTTGTTGAAGTTTCCATTGTTTCTTTCATTCCAAGTGGATCGCAACACTGCAACTAGATCCAAGTTATTTACCTTCAAAAAGAAGAAGAAGAAGGAAAGACACTAGAATCAAGTTATGTTTCTACATTACTATGCATTTAGAAGCTCCTCATTTGTTGCAATATCATGTTGAGTCTATCCTCCTGTTCTTATACACATACTCATCTCCACCATTAAATTCATGTATGTGATAAAGAATAAATAAAACATACACACCCAAAAAAAAAAATCTCATTGACCATGCACTCACTATGTTGATTCATGGGAGGTTTGTTTCTTGAAATATCACATGCAATCACACCTCATGTTTCAAGAACTCTTATAGCCCAAGTATGAGAGAGAAGTTAGATGACGGAGAGAGAAAACATATGGTGGTATATAGAGAAGAAAAATCAGCCATGCCTTTGGTGTTTTGGACAATGAGTATGACATGGCTTCAAGCAATTGGAATTTATTTGATTATTACTAGAATACATATATATTTCTAGATGTACAATGACTTGATTTGAAAGTCTAAGCCCTAAGATTTCTCTCCAAGAATTTCTAAAAATAATAAGCTTGTTCTATTTAGGAATTCCTAAACCCTAAACTATCCCAAACCTAGCCTTAAAGATTATATGATCCAAAATTAGCAACTCTAAATTTAGGCAAATCCACACATAATTATTTATAATTTAGGATCCACCTAATCAGGTGGCTCCTGCCAGCTTGGCCACTTTGATGTGTGGGGCTAAGTCATTGATGAATTCAAACACTCCTCCTAAGCGTTGAATCTCTATTTATGACACCAAGCTTCCGTCGAACAATTGTCATCCAAACATGAATTGGTTTTGTACCAATCAAAGCTCTCATTTGGCTTGGCGGTCAAGAACCTGCCTGAGATGCTGGACGTCTTGTGTTCAAGTCACTCTCAACACAAAAGTGCCACTCTCCATAGTGTTACCCTGGTGTTTGTGGATAGGGAGGTTTGCACATGTCCCAAGGATTAGTCAGGTGCTCTAAGAGGCCAGGATATCTTGGTCTTCACAAAAAAAAAACACTCCCATTATGTCTCTTAGACCCATTGATATTATCCTTTGCATCTTTTCATTATTAATATAATTTTTCTATTTGTTATCGCTCAAAAAAAAAAAAAAAAAAAAAACCTAAAAAAACCAGCCAAGATAGCCCAAGATGAAAAGAGTAAAAGTACAAATAATGTCCTCTAACAAAAACAAAAAATCCATCTCCAAAAAAGATCTCATAGATAAAATATGCCAATAGTGCTAGACTCCACCCCGTTTTTGCAGGTCTTGTTGCTCCCATTTGGCTGTTGCTTTGGCCTTATCACACATGAAGATCTTAGCAGATCTTGTTGTGTTTCCGCCTCTGTATTTTCAAGTTGAAATAACTGTTTGTTCCCAACCTTCTGCTTCTTCAGTAAGTTAACACCAGCCTTCTATAGGCTCTTGCACAAACTTGGTGAACCCGCATGTGATTTTGCTTCATCATCTTTGGTTCCTTGGAAACCCAGTGGAGCTACCAAGTAATCTACATATTTTTGCTTTGATTCTTTCTGTTGTAGATGGTTTTGCATCTCATCTTCAAAAACCGACGAATCTAAAGGTGGAATTTGTCCTGAATCTGACCACAATGATGACATGCTATCAAGTATCACATCATTTGTCACACAGTTGGAACAACAAGCATTCCATATCCATTCATTTTCACAATGAGTCCTAGCTCTCCCGTTGGACAACTCCTTGAAACCATGTTATCTTCATCATGGAAAACTTGTAACTTTGCATATTTACTGGATTCTTTTGTCTCCACAGGATCAACAAGCCTTGGACCTAGCCTTTCTCATCGTAGACCTTCCCTTTCTAGCAAGCTTTGATGGCTTCATTACCCTTTATAGGCATAGGTTACACATTGCAATTGTTTGCAAAGTGACCTAATCTCTCCACAATGATAACAGGTCTTAACCTGCTTATCCTATATCTTCTTGATACCTATTTAATTGCCACCATTTGTATCCACTCTCGGTCTTAGTTTGGGTGCCAATCCTTCTAGAGAGATGCTACCATGTTATGTGCAACCTATGGACAACTTCAATTTTTTTTATAGGTGATAATGCTACAACTTTAATGAATACTCAATAACATTAATACAATGGAAATTGTTTCATTTTCCATTCAAAAGCCTTATCACAAATAGTAAGTGCTCAATGTTGGATGTGTGTTTGTGTCCCATGGGTATAAACTAAATAGTCAACTCATGGTTAGGGAAGTGCATGGTGGTGGGGTGGAGAGTTTGAGTGGAGGTATTAGCAAGTTGGAAAAAGAATTACATTTTTTTTGGGGGAAACTGGAACAGATTATGATGATTAAGGTGGCATTGGAGATAGGAAGAAAATTCATCTAGTGAAGTGGGAAGAGGTTGGGAAATCTAAAGAAGGGGGGTCTTGGTCTAGTTAGTTTTCAAACCAGAAATCATGCTCTGTTGTGTAAGTGGGTATGGAGATTTGGCTAGGATAGACTCTTTGTGGTAAAAGGTGGTGTTAGCTAGATATGGCTTGGAGGGATTGGGGGGTCGTTTTTTTGTAGCAGGGTGAGGAAGGAAGTTTTTGGGTGTTCGTATGCTATTATTAGAATAAAGATAGTCAAGGTATGTCCTGAAGGATGTTTAAGAGTAAGCTCATGTTCATAGTGGGGAAAAGCAATAGGGTATCTATTTTGGCAAGATTTATTGGTGGGTGATAAGAATATTGCTTTGCATTCTGATTCTGTTTAGGATTTACAATAATAGGATGGTCTATGTGGAAGTGTTTTGAGGTGTTTGGAGTTAAAGAGTAGTTTGGAGGGTCCATGAAATTGAGGGGTTTGGGAGTCCGTTACAGGATGCAAAGAAGGAGGATTGTAGAGTTCGGGTGGGAGACGTATTGTGGGAATTTAAAGTCAAGGCTTGTGAGAGGAGTGGTGAACAACTCACATGTTTCTTTGTAAGAAATGGCTCCCTTTAGGTTTCAAGTGTTTTGTTGGTGCGTGATTAGAGGCAAAATTCTTACTAGGTGCAATCTTAGAGATAAAAGAATTTTACCAGGAGGAGGAGACCTGTCTAGTGTGTTGTGTGGGTTGAAGGAGGAGACTGTGGATCATTTGTTGTGTGAATTTGAGTTTGTCAAGGACTTTTGGTATCAAATGATGTCTTTGATGGGTTGTACGTCACGACAAATTAGTGGATTAGTTGGGAAGGAGGGTATTTTAGGGACAAGGAAAGGATAGCATGGCTTTCTCTTTTGGTGGCTCTATTGTGGTTAGTTTGGAGGGAGAGGAATGCAAGGATATTTGGGGGAAATAGTGTATAGTGGAGGAGGCCTTTGAAGTCATGAGAGTGAGGATTACATGATGGTTGATTGTGTAAAGAGTTTGAGGGTTGTTCATTTGTGGATCTTTGGAGGGATTGGCTGCATTTCAAGGGGAGGTAGGAAAGAGAGTTAATGAGAGATGGTTTCCATTGCCAGTTGGAGTGTATAAGTTTAATGTGGATGGTGTAACGAGGGGGAAACTAGGGCGTATCTTGGGAGTGTTCCATGATGGGTAAGGTGGAGGCGGCCTTTGAAGTCATGAGAGTGAGGATTACATGGTGGTTGATTATGTAGAGAGTTTGAGGGTTATTAATTTGTGGATCTTGGAGGGGTTGGATGTATTTCGAGGGCAGGTAGGAAATAGAAAGTTAATGAGAGATGGTTTCCATTGCATTTTGGAGTGTATAAGTTTAATGTGGATGGTGTAACAAGGGGAAAACTAGGGAGGGCTAGTGTGTAACTTGGCAATGCTACATGATGGGTAAGGTGTGATTAAATTGTTCTTTTCCCGATACATTGTTGTGATGGATTATAAATGAGGCAAAGCGACTAGGCATTATGAAAGCATTAAAAGTAAGGAGTGTGCATGGGAGGAGTAAGTTAATTGTTGAGGGCAGGGTGGTTCCACCCTGACCTTTATCAAATGTAGTTTGGATATCTTTAGAACCTTTTTGAAGTTCAAACTCGTAAAAATTCTCAACGACCCGCGATTTGAAAGGGTGGGGGTGGCTGTTCCTCAATAATCCACAAAAGGTTTGGAACTTTTTTGTTGGATTGTTGGACTATTTTGTTATTTATAATTGTAATTTGTGTGAACAAGTTATTTTTCATGAAAGTGTTAATATTAATTTTTATGTTTTGTGTTTTTGTATTTGGCATTGACATTTTATGGTTATTTACATATTATTATATTTTGACGTATTTATTTATTATTAATTAATTACTACTATTTATGACATCATGTTGATGGCTTGGATTTGACCAAGTTTGACGATGGTTGAACTTCGGTTGAATCCCATCCGACCCAACCTTCTCCAAAGATGGTTTAATGCACGGGTTGATTTTTAGCCTTAGCCAATGCTCTTGCATGGAACTTGATATTAGTCATCAGGGAGATACAAAGATTCTGTCATGTGAAAGACACTGAGTTTAAGCATGTTAGGAGCACTGCTGCTGGGGTGGTGGATTTTCTTGCAAAGGTTAGATTTGAGAGATGTGAGGAGCTTGTTGGTTCCATGCAAATTTGTATATCTTTATGTTTTGAGGTGTTTGTGCTTTCTAGATTAACGTTTTTTCAGTACAGCCCTCTTGTACTGAGCTATGTACCTTAATGAAATTTTGTTGTGATTGTTAAAAAAAAGGTTCAAGGAAAACAATTAGCTAATCTAAATATGTATGCCAACCCTTGATCAATTGGATAATTGGCTATGATGAGGATGATGTAGTCAAGCTTTTAGACTAAATTGTATCTAGATTTGGTCTAACCAAATTCCCTTTGCATGTCTTAAGATGAGCATCCATTGCTTGTTTTAGCTCATCAAGAGTGTTAAGTGTCAACTATCTTTCCTTTGAGTTGCTACTTTTTACCAGTCGTTGGATATGCATATTGCTCAAGTTTATTTTATTATGCTGGAAGAAATAGGAGAACAAAATTGGCCACACCTGAACTTTTGGGTAAAGTTGCTGCATTTGTTTTTAAAATTTTATTTTCTTAATGGTTTTTCTTTCTATTTGATCTTATTTGACAGCAACCGCTCTGCAGCATTTCTAAATCTGTTTAAGCTCAACAAAGCACTCGGTGATGCTGAGACAACTATAACACTGAACCCCCATTGGGAAAAGGTATTTTCGATGGTTATTGTAATGATTACATATCACAGCCACTTGTGTCAGCTGGTTTTGACTTTCACTACACAAGGTGATAAAGCATGAAAATTGACTGATTTGATGCATTTCTAGGGTTATTTCAGGAAAGGATGTGTTTTAGAAGCAATGGAGCAATATGAGGATGTAGGTTTGAAATTTCACTTAATTCTTCGCATTCTTAGCAAGTTAGAATTGTTTTTTGTTGCTGAGTTTTGTTATCATTGAATGCAGGCTGTGGCTGCATTTCAATTAGCATTGCAGTATAATCCACAGAATGCAGAGGTATCCAGGAAAATCAAGAGGCTCACACAATTAGCAAGAGACAAAAAACGAGCTCAAGAAGTGGAGACACTGCGCTCCAACATTGACATCCAAAAATGTTTGGATCCTATGAAATCTGAACTAGTGAGTGCACTGCATAATAAATTAATAATTGCACTTAATGGTACAATGCCATGTTTTGCGTACCCTTACATTACATTATGTACAATTGGTTAAATTTGTAAAAGAACAACAGCATCATTATGATCATAACCATTTAAAGTTGTAAAATATTTTGGGGCATAACATGAATATAAAATGCTACATTAGTAATGGGACAAATATACTTTGAGTAGCTTTTACACTTGGGTAGCAAAAAAAATGTTGAATATTATCTGCTGTAAGATACAATTGTATTTTTTGCACATGTTACACATCTTTGTGTAGGAGAGTTGACCTATTGATTGTATTTTTTTCCGTTTTTTTAGCCATAATTGGCTCCCTATACTCTATATATTCCTGCAACTTCTTCTACAGAATTCATATCACAATTCATTTTTTTCCCATTTCTTTTCCTTTTCTCTTTATCTTCATGGTGTGCAGAACTTTGTGATCTCCTGGGTTTGTTACAGTAATCACGATTGTGTTGCTACGGTAATTGTGTCTGTGCCAAAGTAATCTCGTCCTTTTCCCCCCCTTAAAAGGAGAGATCGCATACCTGTACTAATGCATCATGCCTAACAACCTTCTCATTAAAATCACATGTTAATTTTCTTTATGGCGTGGTCTTTTGGAGTTGGAGAAGAAAGGGGTCCATGGTGCTTGGTTGAAGGTGACTCTCAAGTTATAGTGAGTTGGGCTTTGGGTTCTATTTGCCCGTGGAGGTTTTTGGATAAAATCGAAAGGATTCGGAATATTATTGATTATTTTCATTTCAAATTCGCTTGGATTGATCGTTCAGCTAATTCGGCTGCCGATAAGTTGGCTCGTCAGGGGTTATCTTTAGAATCTGAAGTAGTTTCTCCTTCTCTTGTAATTGTGTTTTGGGTGGCCCTTCTTGGCCTTCCTTTTCGTTTCTGTAATTCTTTTAAGGAATTAATGAAGTTATCTTAAAAAAAAGAAAAATCACATGTTATTTTTTTTTTCTTTACATTTTCCATAAGTTATCTTTATAAACAAACGATTTCTATTTTACTGAAATATTTGATTTGTTTTTAATGTTGCCCTGGTAATGACAAGTTTGATACCCCAATGGTCCTTGTGATTTAGATATGTTGTATGTTGAAAGTATGTATTGCTCTCTCTCTCTGCCTCTCTGTCTCTCTCTCTCTGCCTCCACCTCCTCTTCTCCTCCTCCATACAGTACAAGCACAAATTCACATACTCATTTGCACTGATATTTAAAGTGACTGTCTTTTCTTTTGGATATTCTGTTTGCCATCCTTGTGATCTACTTCACTGACATATGCCACCTATAAAAAGGCTATTATTTAGTAGTTAAATATTTTAAAATATTGTGAGGAAATTGTTTTTTCCCCATAATGCAGAGTGGAAAATCAGAATTATGAATATATTTTTGTTTGCATTTATAGTGATTGATTATTTTTACCTCTACTATTGAAGTTCAGGGTTAAAAGAGTTGTACATGTATTATTAGAAGATAATAATTGCTATCGTTTTACCTTCAACCAAGTTATTTTGTGGGAATTGGATAAAAAAAATTAAAGCATATTCAAGATTTGTGTGAAAACAATACTAACTTTGTTTTATGCATATAGTCTAAAACCTATGAAAAAGAAGAATGTTGGCGAGATATCTTCTCTTTCATTGTTGATACCATGGAGGCAGCTATAAAAGTGTGGCATGAAACTGGAAAAGTGGATCCAAGGATGAATTTCCTCCTTCAAAAACGAAAGACAGACACTGAGAAGTATGCACCCGTTGTCAACATTGATAAGGTATCAGAGATGATGTCCAAATTGCTTTATCTTTTTAGCATTGTTTCTGCTTCATTTACTTAATGTGAAATATCACCTTTCTGGTTTCATATCTTAAATGCCCTGATTGTGTGCTAAGCTTTCGAAAGTTGCATTTTTTTAAGTAACTTCAATTATGGCCTCATGGGGTAATTGCCCCAGTGATTCTACCAAGTTGACGGATTGGCTAATATGGGAACTCTTGGACTTGGTCTATTCCGTTCAATTTTTCAACTGTGTCATGTGGTTTAAGTTTGATGTAGGAAAAAGGGTCTAAAACTTAAGTTCTGGTTTAGAATCTTTCTTAGAACATCAGACTCTTCTATTATGCCTAGAAGTGTATCCATTTCTTTATCATCAACTATTTCATGCATATTGATATTTATATTTTTATTCAAATAGTGGTATATGTGAATTATTGAATATGGATACTATTAATCTTTTCCTCTTTTTTTTTTCATTGCTCTATGTTAAATAAGTTTATTAATAGAATGAAACATTATTGTTGTGCTGGAATGAGAGGAATTTAAAATGAGTAGTTCTTACGGAACTTGAAAATAAGGATTCTTTATTGGTAGGAGATGCCTTTTATAAATCTTAGTGTTTCTCAGACACTGTTTTGTATTATTAGGATGTAAATTTCATGTTCTCTATGGAAGTCAAAATAATTTTAAATCACAAAAGCGGGCAAGGGAAAGGTACCTTGTTGGCAAATGCAGTCTAATCAAATTCAATTAAACACAATTTTGATGCAAGTGCAATCCAAGTAGTGTATTTTCAAGAACTCGCTAATGACCTAGGGTGCACTTTAGAGCAATCCATTCAAAATTAGGATAAGAACAATTGGTGGAGAGACTAGCAGGAACTAGATGAGGAGGAACTCCATCTTTGATCCGCTGGAGTCCTTTTCCAAATTTTATATTTTGCTCTCTTTAATAGATCTATGAGAATCGTTGTATTTTTGTACTTCTGGACAAGGCATTGGGCAAGCATCAATGGTTCACACTCATCCAGTTTGGAATGGAAATTGAAATGCTGCAAGCAATTGATGTCAACTGTTGGACTTTTAAAGGAGTCATAGTTGAAGTCCTTGAGGCCAATTTTGCTGAAGGCGATCTCAACAAAGCTTCACCTTAATGCACCAGGCTTATCAGGCTCCATCATCTACTTTTTCCATCTTTGATCCATTGGAGTCCCTTTCCAAATTTGATATTTTGCTCTCTTCATAGATGTATGAGAATTGTTGTATCTTTGTAATTCTGGACAAGGCATTGGGTCCAGTTCGCAATGGAAATTGAAGTGCTGCAAGCAATTGATGCCAATGGTTGCGCTTTTAAAGGAGCCATAGTTGAGGTCCTTGAGGCCAATTTTACTGAAGACAATCTCAACAAAGCTTCATTCTTAATGCACCAGGCTTATCAGGCTCCATCATCTCCCTGACAATTGGAAAACCCAGGGACTAATCTCATCTGGACCATAATCTCAAAATGAGGAAAAACTATCATTTTGAGCATATCTCTTGTTGATAAAAGGAGCTCTGAGCTTGGGAATCCCTTTTGGCATGGTTTTCTTCATGTTCAGTGGGGATTCCAGCTAATGAAGACTGGATTTGCCAAGAATGGAAATTTTTGGGCGATTTCTTGGTTTAGCTGAATTAGCCTTCTCTGACTTCTTTTGACCTTCTCGATTTAGGATGAATCTTTAAATCTAATTGATGAATTTCCCTTTTGAAAGGGACTCTCTTTTCTCTTGCCTAGCTTTCTAGACCCTTGAGCTGAATGCTAGCCTAATCTGTATTAGAGTTTATGGGCTTCCCCTTTGAGACTGGATACTCGAGATGCTCTATGAAATTGGCTGACATAGTTAAGGTGGATTTTTTCACCTCCTGTGGCAGATATTTTTTTTTTTGGCTCATTTTAAAGGGCCTGGTTATAGCATTTACAGACCTTACATTCTATTCCAGTGAAGATAGGTGAGTGGTAACCCTGGGTCTCAAAAAAAAAAAAAGAGAGGTGAGTGGTAATAGAGAAAGACAAGCACTGTAGCTGGCTTACTCAAGCTTCTGGTTTTCCCTATGAAAGTCTTGATTTGATCATGGAGGATTATGAGTGCTGTGGTGTTGGAACCTCACTTGGTCTTCTTTAAAATAGAGGCATGTCTGGCCCTTCATGTGCGTTGATTTAGAATTTTGAACTTAAAAGAGATGAGATGGAAGCTGGGTGTGCAGATAATTCTGCAACTCACCTTGCCAATGTATTGGTGCTGTTGGCAAAATTGGATATCAGAAGCAGGTGTCCCAATGTCGCCCATTTCCCTTTTATCATATCTCCCTTGCTGCACTTGAGCAAAACCCTTTTATGGGGTGTGAAGATAGCCATATAGTCATGTTTAAGGGCTGAAGAGCATTAGCGGTATTTCACTAAGATTTTTTTTTTTCCATGAATAGTTATGGACCAATTGCAGCGATCCAACTATTTTTGAATTTTTGGACTTTGTCATCTTAGAAACCCCTTTCCAAGTTTAGGCTCTATTCCTTGCGGTTTCAATGAATCATTCACATAAGGTTGTGGGCAGGGCTGGTGAAATTGATGACAAGACTGCTTTTGGCATTCTGCTATTTAGAGTGTTGTGCAAATTTTAAATTTATAATTACTCGCAAGCGCACGATCGAATTGGAGTATAAAGATATACAAATGCCAGGTCGAACTCATAGGGACTTGATTTAGAATGAACGGGAAATGAAATTAAAAAGCTTAAAAATTTAACCTTAACCTAGTTAACACTTTTTATGGAGGATGGTTGAATTAAACATGCAAAATTAAAATAAAACAACTAAAATAGAGATTGAATTAAGTGAGAAATTACTAAGGTATCAGATTCCACCACCATTAAATCTGTAATCTTCTAATTATTTATTTATTAATTCCCAATTTTAAGATATTTAAACATTTGAGTTCTTTAATATGATGTTCAAAATTCAGATTTTCCATCGCTTTTAAAGATTTAATTTCTAAGCATTCAATGTATCATATCTTAATTCAAAAGACAATGGATTAAAGTATTAATCTAAGCATCCAATGTATTTAAATTAAAATAAAAGAAAACAATGAATCAAAGGGTTTACTTTTATTCAATTAAAAACCAAGCATTAATTAATTAGATATTAATATTAATAACAAAAAATACATGGCATTGATGGTAAAAATAATTAACATCTATTAATTTGATGAAGCCAAAATCATAAATAATCAAACACACATAATTTGGAATTAAATAAATAAAAGAAGAATTATTTCATTAATGGGGTTTCATCTCAACCTCAGTATAAGAAATTAGCCGGACATTATGAAAGAATTAAAACAAAAGAGATAGAAAAATAAAACCCAAGCCATGTCGGAGATCCCGAGCCAATGCCACGATTTCTCTGCTTCAGCCGAGCCTCTCCACTGTCTGTCCTGGTTCTCTTTCTGTAGCCAATTGTATCAATTTATAAGAGTTGGAGAGACAAAATAATGCAAGGCCAGGTGGACCCACTTCAACTTCTATCTCTATGCACGACAACATGACTACTATTCTTATTTCCATCGTCCTTTCACTTTTTATCCTCCTCTTTTTTTTCTTCTTCTATTCTTCATCAGCATTTCTATCCTTGTATTCCTACTGTCCCTCTTGTATTTCTATTTTCAATCCTTCTATTTTCATCATCTTTCTGGCTTGGGACGGTTCCTACGTGTAAGACAGCAGCACCTCTCTCTTTATTTATTTTATCACCGCTATGACTGGATTTGAGCAGCCATCTATTCATCTCTCTAGATGACAACAAATAGGCATATTTTATTCCTAATTAGGCGGCTTTAGGTTTAGAAAGTTCTCCACCTGAAAACACATAAAACATATTAATTAGATAAAATTAATTAATATAATATATTAACAAATATAATTCTAGAATATATAATATATTACAACAATAATATAAAATAAACAAAATTTAAGAACTAACTAATCCAATATTAAAAGATAAAATTATCATTTTTCAGTGCTTATCATAGAGAAATCTGGTAAAACTCCGGTGACAGTAGATATGTTTGTCTTTATCTAGTTGTGTTCGGTTGAATTTGTGTCACCTTCCATTGCTCAAATTGAAGACCAACCCTCTTTTCCTGCAACCGTTGTCAACAGTTGGATGGATAAGATTGAAGTTGATTTGGAACAAAGACATCAAAGGTAACTGAAACATCTGGTGGTTTTGAAGCTAGGGGTGTTGATCAACGTTGGGCTAGCTCAATTATTTGGCCCCTAAGTGGGTAGGACTAAAAGAAGATGGAGTTGGGTCATTAGATGGGGCTGGTGGTGATTGGACAAGGAACCTCTACATGGCCATCTTCTTCTAGTTTTGCCATCTTGCAGCAGGTCCATTGAGAAAAATAAAATTAAGGACAAAATATCACAAGAACTATCAAGTTTCAGCTTGTTGGTAAACTATGATTGCTGCAAAGATGAAGAGGATGGTGAAGTTTCACATAGTGACGATTGTGATTAGGACCAACTTGGTTGCCCATGAAAATTCTGTCTTGGAATGTGAAAGGATGGGTGATCGATCCAAGAGAGCTAGCATAAAAATTCCTTTAATTACTTTTGCCTTGAGATGAGAAACCTTTAGAGTATCCTCAATAGATGAGAAAATGAGGGAAAGTCACTTAAGGTAGTTTGGACACATACATGGGAGACCAGATATGGTCCCTGTTAGAAAAATTGAAAGGATGCAAATAGAAGGAATAAGAAAGTGAGGAAGACCTTTAAAAACTTTGTTGGAAGGTATAAAGAAGGATATGATAGACTATAGGGTAATAGTGGGAATGGTTTTTGAAATGATAGAATGGTAGAGAAGAACTCAAAAAGTCGACCCGAGATAGATGGATAAGTGGCTTTAGTCATTCCAAAGCTATGGTGATGTTTTGTGATAATTAAGCAGCTACATATGGCATCTAATCCCATTTTTCATGAGCGAACCAAGCAAACTAAAGTGGATTGTCTATTCAGTTGGGATCTCGTTGCTTTCACCAATATCATCACTGCCTACCTCAACTTGAAAGATCAGCTAGCTGGCATTCTCATGAAAGTTGTCTTGTTTGCAACTACAGCATTTGTTAAAACAAATTGTGCTCGATCAAGATCTAGGCTCCATCTTGAAGGATAATGTTGTGAGTACATATTTCGTATAGAATATAGGATTATCATAATCATGATTTTGTGTAGTCCTATAGGAACTTTATATTATTTTTAGTTGACTTTGTCTTTCCTTCTGTAAGTTTTCTTCATTCGTTGTTATAATTGAGATGCACTATATAGGAATCAAATCCATTTCCCCATGTTATTCTTTTTCATTCTTCTTTATATGCATTAATCTTCATATGATTGAGATGAAAATTAATATTGAGATGCACTATACAGAAATCAAATCCATTTCCTCATGTTCTTCTTCATATGCATTATCTTTATATGATGCACTATGACACCTCATCTTGTATATCTTATGTTAAGTAGTCCATTACGCACAAATTACTATAGACTCAGAGTTGATCCTTAGTGAAGTTCAACTTCTATTAGGAGCTTCATTCTCTCTCCTTTTGCCATTCTTATAGTTGTTGTTGTTCATTGATACATCTTGTATAACGTCAACATACTCATGAGGTATTCCTTTTTTTTTTTTTTTTCAATGTTTGCTAAATTAATTCCCTTGGCACCCTATCACAAGCCTTCTTTTTTTTTTTTCCTAAGTTGATAAAAGCCATATGTAAAATTTTTCAATTGTCTCTAAATTTTTCCACGAGTTGTCCAACACAGAATCAATTTTGTTGTTGACTATTTGGCATAAACCTGAATTCTAGATAGTCAGTATTTATTTAAAATTGTAGAAAGATGCCCCTTCAACAAGTGGAATATGGTGGGCCTTTGTGCTCCAATTTTAAGGAAGAGGCAAAGTTGTGGATCTCCCAATCATAAAAAATTACACATGAAATGATTACTAACCTTTTCTTGATCAAGTGTATTGGAATCGCTGATAAAACCTTGTTTATTTTGACCATTAATTTCTGTCTTATATCCAACCGTGAGAAACAACATTTAACCCCAATTTTTGTCGACTGAGAAACCTTGCCTTGAATATGGCTGGATCCATCTGTGAAGAAAAGAGCTTGCTACTATCTTAAATTAAAAAAACAAAGATTTGTTATTTTTATGTGGTCCATGTACATGAAAGAGTTTAGTCTGAATAATAAATTTTCTGAGAGATGAATCTTTTTATTATTAGTAATGATTAAAAAGATTAAAAATTTCAGGAAGCAAGTTTTGCTGTTTGTTTTAAACATTTAAATTGTATGATTTTCGTAGTCTATTAATTGGCGTATTTACTTTATTGAAACTTCAGCACGCATTACCATCTGAATGGGTTTGACATTACCATCTGAATGGGTTTGCGTTGATTACTACTATCCCCACTTTTGTCATCGTTACCTTTAAGTAGCCTTGTAAATTAGTCTTGAAATAATTTCGTTCATCTTATCTTGATACCAGGCATTTGAATCGCCACATACACACAGTAGCTGTTTCTCTTTTCTAAGGCAGTACGCGGAGGATTCCTACTCCAGAGCTGCTTGCTTGGTGGTGCAGAAGAGTATTATATCATATCCACAGGTATCCAATTTCATTTTATAACCTTTTGAGCTTAGCATTTCAAGTCTCTTTCCCCCCTCCTCCTCCTCCTCCTCACTCCCTCTCTCTTGATTTTCATTTTTTTAATATTTCATAGCTGTTTATTGGAAAACCTAATACCAAAATTCCATGATTCATATCTTCTTTGGTGGTCTTGGGATGTTTAGAAATTTGGGCCTTTGCTTGTATGCAAGACCCATTTAGGTACAATTTTTGTCAGGCTTACCTGATGTCAATGTCTTGCAGGTTTGGAAAGGACAGGGATTAAGAAAGTGGAAGCACGGTCAGAGTGATGGTTTCTTTGTTCAATTAGAGTCACCTGCCCTGCGCAAACTATGGTTTGTTCCTAGTTCTTCTGAAAAGGGACGGACCTTGTGTAGGTCGGTTGCTCTCTCTCTCTCTCTCTCTCTCTCTCTCTTTCTTGTGGGCACGTGTTTTCGTGTGATGGGTGTGAAGTTTGTGTTTTCTATTGCCTTTGTTTGGTTATACTGTGATAGGTTTGCATTTGGGGTTTCAAGTTCCTTTCAACTCTTAACTAAATGCCTTGGTAACATTGCATCTTCTCAGGAATCCAGAGGTTCTGGATGTGGATGTTCATGAAGTGCTACCACGTGTCTTCAAAGAATCCACCATTCTCACCTAGCTGCATCCGTCTTTATATAGAGAAATAGCAGTAGCAAAGACGCACATTTCTTGTTGAAGATTGGGACTCTCATGCCTAGTAAGCTTGGCATCTGGTTTCCTGCTTGGACTTGAGGAAACATGTGCGAGTGTGCCAGAGTCCTTTTGTCATTCAGAGAAAGTATTTCATTTTTGGATTTTGTTAAGAATGATTTAACAAATATCTATTGATTGTGTACTAGAGGCTTCTTGGATGTATGATTATGTGCTAAACATATTTGAAGTGAATTTCATCAGTTTTCAAGGTGAAAGGTTTTCCAAATTTTGTAAGATTTGCTGGCTTCCAAGGATTTGCCTTTAGTAGGCTTGTTGAAATAGTGTTTAGAAGATGGAAAGTTTACCTCTTATGTGAATCACTAGAATCATTTAGCCATTTCAAAAACACAAGGGCCAACATTATTTTGTATTTGCCAATAGACCACAACCACAACCAAGGTCACCCAGATTTTTTTATCATGGATTACAGTTCCCAATTTGCAGGATGTCAACAATCATGATTTGTGGGTGTAGATTATTTTTATAAGTATTGAATATTTACTATACTTACAAAAAAAAATAGTATTTAATTGAAAGAATAATTTTTTAAGTTAAAGTACTAAATTGGCATGTTATATGTTTTTATAAAAATATTAGAAAGTATTACACTATTATTATTAAAATGGGTTCCAGATAAGATTGTTTGGATTGCAATCCACCTATGATCGAGCTTGTTTTACATCTGGGGTAATCCCAACCATATTCTGTCCCATCCCAAGCATGATATCCAAACACTCTAGGTCTGAATTTGATGCGTCCAAACAATGAAATTGTATTGATTTCATCAATCACAACCCTCCACACACACTTAAAATCATGTACTATCACACCACATGAATATCCTAAGCTTTTGACAGAAAAAGAGGAACGAAAATTTAACTTCTATTATACTCAATTCATCAAAATCGTGATAAGAGTATAATTATATTAACTATGTAGATGATGATGAGTAGCCTACTGAAAAGCTTCCATCCTTATCCCTAAGAATTGGATATGCTATGCTTGAACCACAAGCAACCCTACCAATGGAAACTTGGATACTAAGATACGCTTAGAGTTTTAAGTTTCCTATACATAAATGCCAAAAGACAGAGAAACTCAAAAATTACACATTGATTTCGTTAAAAGATCCGTCTTGTATACATACTCAAAAATTACAAAGATTAGAAGCTGCATCTACTTCAACAACTTATTTTTGCATTTCTATTAGAGAAGTGACGCGTCGCGGCCACCCATTGCTTGGAGAAGAAGATGGTCCACTGTCTTCACTTGTCGATAGGTGCATTGTTGATGCTCAATTCAATTTACATCACCAGTTGCAGACTGTTATGATTCCTCATACAATGTTGTGAGCCTCTGTGTTGTCTGTGGTAGCCTCTGGTTTGCAGGTGTGGAGCATGAAGTTACATGCCTCAACAGCCTTTCCGACAGTTAGAAAGATCCATTCGTGGCCGATAAGTTCGACAAACTTGGCCCTGTCAAGTTTCTTCATCACTTCACTTCCAGGGTTGGCTAGTATGAGCTGGTTGTTCAATGGGAAAGCAAATTGTGAAATAAGTACCTTCCATCAGAGCCTTTTAGGTGAGAACAGTGACAGACTGAGTTAATTAAGAAATCCAATAGTTAATGTACCTTAATCCCTCTTCGTTCGATGATTTTCTTCACTTCCTCAAGCATGCTTATCCCACTTGTATCAATGGTACCAACAGCTGTTGCCAAGCATTTTAAGCATGTTAAGAGGTTAGATAGAACCATAACAGAGAGCAGCAAGGGAGTTCTCTCATGTATCCTCTTTTATGGCCCAAGATATTGATTCCTGGATCTAGCTTATGGATCTCCTTGATCCATTCTTAGCCAATCTACCAAGTACTGAACCTGTCTGTGTTTGAATTTTGAAAGGACAAAAAGGCTCCGCTCAAGTAGTCCCTTAGATGTTTAAACGTGCAAAAATGCAAATCTTCCTCAATTAAAAATAGGGTTTGAAACCAGGTTCAGGCCCATTTTATATGACCAATGAACCAATCTAGTTAACCCAGAAGCCTGCTGCACTTGAGCTGGCCAGACCCAGTTGGTTTCGGCACAGTTTAGCTTTAAGTGTGTATTGTTATCGTTGTCAAAGGCGCTTACCACTCATATCTATGATCACGTATTGTAAGCTGCTCTCTCCAGATGATTTTAGCTTATCTTCTTCATCATCAATCCACCTTGATATCCTGCAAGTCCACAACAGATTGAATGGACCAATGAGTCGGAATCAGTGCATGAGGGCCCATATAAAAGTGCACCAGGGCAGCTCTTATCTTCGTGTACCACTGTAATTACTTTCACTTACCTCTCTCGCAAATAGTTTGAGTTGGCGAAGTAGATGGGAGCATCGATCTGTAGAATGAGAATCCCAGGAATGTGATGGGCTACCGGGTACTGTTCGACACTTCTGTAGATCATGGAATTGGGGATGTTGCCAAGAACAGAAGTCCTTGGCCTTGCAACGAACAAAATCAATCTAAGCATGCTTATTGCAACCTGTGCCCACATAACAAATGCAAAAGAATTGAGCTCAGTGATTTGCTGTTTTTAGGTTCTTAGAATTGAGTCTCCAATGAGTCCAATTGATTCAGGAGATTTTGACTCATGGACTGATATTTCAGACACTGAAAATTGTGGGATCAGTAGACACCACAATCAGCATATACCTAATTAAATGTCAACATAAACAAACATTCTAACTTGTGTCTTGGATGACACATACCGCAATGACCAAGCCAATCTCAACACTGCCGAACACGACACCGAGATAAGCGCCAATGCATACACAAAAATCGATCTTATCAACCTTCCACAGATGGATGGCAGCTTCATAGTCGATGAGGCTGAGCATTGCAGCAATGATGATCGAGGAGAGCACAACCAGAGGAGTGTAATGGAACAGAGGGGTCAAGAACAATAAGGTTATCATGACCGCGGTCGCCATCACTATGTTTGACACTGCAGTCTTGCATCCGGCATTGAAGTTCACTGCCGATCTGGAGAATGGCCCTGGAATTTCAATTCCATACTCAATAATTAAGTAAATGCACATAACATGCTACAGAGACATAATCTCATACAGAGACTGAGTTTTAGCTTTTAAACCAACGGGCTGGAACTGGTTGTAGCTGAATGGGCTGGGCTCTGATCTATACATCATTAATTCCCACATATAAAGTCCATTCGATGGACTAAATAATTTTCTATTTTCTTGTGTTTTGAGTATAGATTTCAAGCCCACACACCAGGGCTTTGATGTTCAGTTCAATTAGTAAACGGGATGTTCCGCGTCGATCGTCAGACCAGCCCATGTACAGATGGTGGGTCATTTAGAACATTTTTTTACCTGTGGTCAAATAGCAAGAAGTGAATGAACCCACAATGTTCATCATGCCAAATGCAATCATCTCTTTGTTACCATCAATGTGGTAGTTCTTAAACATAGCAAAGCTTCTACCAACTGCAATTCCTTCCTGTAAAAAGACCATATCAATACCTCTTTTCTTGATAGAAACTGCAGAAAAAAAAATAAAAAACAAAGTTGCTAATTCATCTAAAAAAAATCCACTAGATATGGGTCAGTTTGATTGAGATTGAGCCCAATCCAGCACATCAGTGCAGATATCTGTAGGAGAAGTGGGCCTTATGGGCCTAGAAAAGACGAGTCAAGATTCAAGAGGTTGGAGTATACTAGTTTGGAAGAAGGGGAAGGGAAGTTGACTTACAGCAAGGGCGATGATACCCGTGACAATGCCCGTCTTGAGAGCCACCGTCAAATACGGTGACCCAAAGGTCAAGTCAGTCATCGACAGTGGATTCAGTCCTTTCTTCAGGTACCCTATCTGCATACCACAATCAACCATCATTCATCATTCAATTCAACACGTAAAATATGTGAAAAGTGTACAGAAAATAATTAATTACTCAATTTGCTTAAGTTTCATTGTCATTGTCTCATGCTTCCAACTTCCAATTGTCGTCTAACTCACTCATAAATTAAAAATAAAGGAAAAGGGTTGGCCATGAATGGATCATACTGTGTCTGTCTGTCCATGTGGAGTCGAGTGTTACAGGGATTTACACCGAGCATGAGGTGTATATATGTAGCAGAAGACAGAGATGGATGGATTTTTCTTACCACTTGGACGCCATGCCTCTCTGCATGGGTGAGATACACCAAAAGGCTTCCCAATACCACCGACGTCAGCGGCGCCGCTGCTGATATCCAGAAAAACTTGGGCCGTCTCTTGCTCTGTAAAATTTATATAAAATTCATCACTATCAGGTCACAATATTAAACTTTTGTACTCTCAAACAGTAATAAGTTGTCTACTTTTACTTGACATAAGGATTTCTATTGGAGTTACATCATATCATCTTAGACTAGTATTTTAGGCTGGATATCTACTTCTAATAGTGGTATCCGAGCCAAGTCCCAGACTACCACATGTGGACACAAGAGATTTTCAGTCGGATGGGATGGGATGGCTGGTGATGTCGGAGATCTGAAAATTTATATTGGACTTGGATCACTCTACCTAATAGATAAATAAGATGTTTCATATTTTCTTTCCTTTTTAAGTATTCCTTTTGGCCCATGAAAATAGCATACTCTAGAAAGCAAAGTTTGGATGCTAAGATTAATCAATGAACTTATTTTTTAGAGTCTAATCAAGCCTAACTCTATCTATAGGGGGAATAGGCCGCTGAATAAGGTCTCCAAATAGATAGCGACTCCAAATCTATAAACTCTTTTTTTTTTTATATAGATTCAAAAAATTAGAAATTAAATCTAATAAAATATGCCCAAAATAATAAAGCCCAATCGACCAATCATTCACCTATTCAATTATGATATTTTTTATCAGTGTATAAAAGATCTATCTGAGTTCGCATAAAATTTATGGCCGACCCTGAGTCTAATTTCATGTTTTCTATCTACTCCTAATATTTAAAAAATATTGTCAAATTGAACTCAGAAAATACAATGTAATTTATGCCCTGAAGACGCCAAAAGGAAAGTTATTCAATTATGGGGTGTGAAAAAATAGGCAACCACGTGTTCACTTTTGTTGGGGAGTGACTGGTCTGAACTCACAGAGCCATTCACAATAATGTGTTTTGGATCTTCTCTGCACTCATATTATTTATTTATTAATTTATTTGTTGAGTACAATATTATTTTTATTAGATTAAAGAACTCGAAAGAGAATGGAAGGCATTTCAGCTACTTACAAGAAAGCGAGTAAGGAGCAGGAAGAAGATGAAACAACAGCCTAAGACAACAGTTTCCCATTTCCACTGAAACAACAACACAAAACCACAATTATCAGTACGGTGTTAAAATAATTAAATTAAAAAGTTGAGTCAGAATGCATAACATTCAGAAACAAATAGGAATGAGAAAAAAAAAAAGACGAAAATATCCATAGATTTTCTTATTCAAACCGTGATTATTCATGTTTTCATTCTGGAAGACTTGCTCTTATTTTATTTCAACTTTTTCTCTGAGTAAAGATCTTTAGAAGAAAAAAAAAAACGTGAAGTTTTATGGTATTGTACTATTGTTTATTGCAGTACTTTTAAGTGGGATGTTTGCAAAAGGAGACCTGATGAGTTTGGCTGAAGATGGAGCGCATGACAGAAACTAGATCCGTCGCTGTAGTGAAGTGCTGTAATCCCAGGATTCCTTTCAATTGTTGCAGACAAACAACTGTTGCTGCTCCGGCCATGAAACCCACTATGGTTGCATGTGATAGAAAATCAACAATAAATCCAAGCCTGTTGTAAACCAGAATACAGTAAGATTTTGAAAGAAAAAAAAAACTCAAATAGCCTCTCTGTGTTTCTCTCTCTCTGCTCCTCCTCTGTTTTAATTTGATGTCATTAAACTAACCTTAAGAAACCCAAAGCTGCCTGGAAAACACCAGCGAAGAAAGCGGCAGTGAAGGCGAGGTGCAGATAAAGTCTGGGATTTTCAGCGGCGGAAACTTCTTTCCCCAGCATTGAAGCCGTGAGAAGAGAAGCAACGGCCACAGTCCCTACAGCTAAATCTCTAGAACTTCCCATCATAGCATAAACCAAAGGCGGGACAAAGCTGGAATCTGCATTGGCCAAGTTACAAACAGAAGAAATCAAGTTCTGGGTCAGCTGAATTTCAAACAAAAAAATCATCATTTCCGAGAACGAAAGCCACACTCACATAGGCCGAGGATGGGTGGGAGATTGGCAAGCTTGGCGTAGCTGATCCCCTGAGGGATTGCAAGGCTTGCAATCGTGATCCCGGCAACAAGGTCGGCCTTGAAGAATTCAAATGTATACCGAGGCGCCCATTCGAGGATGGGCAAGAGATACTGCAGGCCCAACACCAGCTTCCTCGACGCCGTCTGGTTCTTAAATTGCCGGAGCGGGTCGTCGGGGAAGAAGGTCTCTTTGAGTGAGGACTTCAGTGACTTGAAGAAGGGCTGAGATGGAGGCACCGCAACGCAGTGTGTGGACTCGACACTCGCCGTCGCCGGGAAAACGAGGTCGGCGTTACCCATGTTTAGAGTGTGGTGAACTGAAAGTACGTATGCACTCGGGAACCGAATTAATTATCTGGTGATGACTTGTGCTTTAGAGGAATCCTGTTGCAGTCACTTTGATGCTTAAATGGTAGCAAACTAGCAACTCAATGACTTCAAATGTCTGTGGAAACAGAAATTCTAAGCTGTGGTGACGCGGAAAAGAGCGGGAGAGAATGGAAATATTGCAGTGTAGACTCACAGTGTAGGAGATTGCAGGGAGGAGGAGTGAGGGGAAGGAGCTATAAAGAGGTCTCTAAGTGGAGAGAGGGACCCACAGAGGGCCTACAAGGTTGACTGTGAAGTGGAAATTACACGTGGCAAAGACTGCATGCACCTGTGTAACCTACCCATTTCTGGCAGCCCGAATTCGCTTTTTCCGCTCTACCGCGAGTAGGCAAAGTTGTGGTGACTGGTGTCTAACGTATATTCAGGTGGGTCCTGTCCGTGCCAGATTGGCAGTCTGCTTCAGGCAGAGTACTTACGTGGTCTGCCGTGATTGGCTACAGTCGATGGGCGACGTGGGTGAGCGTCTAATCTAATTGGATGTATTGTTCTTCGGGCGTAGGTGCGCGATGATGTTTGGTTTAATTGCTGACGGAGAGTCGGCTTCACCCGGAGAATCGGCAGAGAAGACTTTCCGCACTAACTATGATTGATGGAGTAGGGAAAGTGGATTCCTCATTCCCAAACGGGTGAAAGTTTGCCACACCTAACTGCATTGATATTTATTATAACTGATTAGGGAGGGAATGTTTGTGCCACTCGATATTCCTCAATTGATCTAAAATTCTTTTTCCTCCATTCGAGCAAATCACTGAATTAATTTTTTTCACTGGTATTTGAGAGAAATGGAACAAGATTAAAGTAATTTGCACAAGTAGGTAAGAAATTCATTACAAGTGTAGTGAAAATAAATAAATTATTTTAATTAGGATTAAATTAAAATTCTTGATTTGAACTTTTTCCGATCTTACATTGATAAATAGAGTTCACGGGTGACTGTCTGCATCGGTAGAGTGGAGGGTGAAGATACTTATAATGGATAATAAAACAATTTTAAAATAAAGTTTTAATTGCCTTATTGCTCGGGTACTGAGGACCTACCCACATGGCACGAGGTAGTATTTTGTACGTGGATGGTTCTGCTTCTCTACCATAATGCACGAATATTTTGTTTTATGGAAGAAAATGATAAATTGGCAAAGAGAATTGACCTAACTCTCTCTGTATTACATGGAAGGAAACGATCCATTATGGAGTCTGTCTCTACCTAAACAATATGATCTTTCCCGCTTTCCCTTCTTTTAATTGGTCCAACACATAATAGGCTAGGTCCAATTCTAGTTATCAAAATAGAAGGGCTAAGTTGTGACACGTGTAAGAATCTTTTGATTCATCGAATCTGAACCATTTAAAGTAGAGCAAGAGAAACATAGACACGGAATATCCTTCACACCTTTTCCAATTTTTGCTTGTTTTAGCTCTACTCAGGGATATAAATTTCGACAGATAAGTTGAGATATCTCGACCGATAAATATTGTCGAAATTCGATTCTATCAGGTTTTAAAAAAAAAAGAAAATGAAATATCGACAGTGGACCCATGTCGATATCTCGACTAATATTCGGCCATATCTTCTATTACTCTTGTTTGATAATTAAGAGATAAAAAGTAAAAAATTAATTTTTTACCTTTTCTGTCTTACTTTTAAAAACTCTTTCTAAATAAGTAATATTCATAATATTCAAAATAACCTCTAATCAAAATTAATTTCGGAAAAACTCTTTCTAAACTCTTTCGTATGTTGAAGAATATCCGTTCTGATAGGAAAACTTGCACTTCGTATGCCTGCTGCCGTTGCTGCTATGAATTGTCTCTATTGTGATATAGGCTTGTATTATTCCTGTGCCAACAAGTATTTTCAACTGTTACTCTAGAGAGTTATCTATTCTAAGTGAAATTCCCATCTGAGGCTACCTCTCGTCACTTTGTGTCTTGTTCCTTTGCTTTCTGGCTGGGTTTATCACTTTGGAGCTTCTTTTCTTCTGTACTTTACCATGCTCTGGCTTGTTACTATGTTGTATTTTTGGGGGCCCTTTTCTTTCTTTTCTTCTCCGATTGAATAATATTCTTATCCTTCATTTTAAAAAAAAAAATTAACTTCGGGTAAATCCAGCAAATTTACCTTCATCCAAACACAGCTCAGAACACATTGTAGAGTGAGGTGGGTTAGTAGCTTTTGGTCAAAAAAGATGCTTTAAATGGGGGAATTTTTAAGCTCGATGCTCAAAAGAGATAAGTTAGGATTCAAAAGTAGACGAGGTCGGTCTGGATTATATGGAGGTAATGATAAATTTTCTTTTCAAATTTGATCTGATTCGATTCTTATGTTTTAATTAATTTGATTTAAATTTTATTTCATTTAATGTGATTCGACTCAATATAAATTTATTAAAAATTAGAGAAACTGAAAAATAAAATATTTTTTCTTTCATATAATACATTGAAATATGAAAAATCAAAGTAAGAGACTATTTTAATTCGATTCAAATTTAGAACCCTCTATCCAACTTCATTTAAATTTATTTAAGATGGGTCAAATGAGATCGAGTCATGTCAATTTAAGATGTGATTTAATCTCCATTTCTTTTTAAGGTCGCAAAAGTTTACAGCTCGAGTAAAGAATTACCATCCACACTCAGGAGGGCATAGAAGTGGGCAGCATGATTGACGCACACGTGTGTTGAAAGATCAAAATAAGTTACGTCATTGGTGAAGGCAAATCTCTAGACAGAAGCGACGACCGACGACTGACGAATTGACAGGTGCCCCACTGGCAGGTAGTGGCTTGACCCATCGATAGATGCCAAAGTTGGTGTTGGGAACAAAGATTTAAATCTTGGATATGCGCCCATATTTTGGGTGAGACCTTCGTTGCCGATATGAATATTATATACCGGCTGATATCTCAAATATCGATTCATATGTATCATACCGGTCGATAAAATTATGATGAAATTTTGCCTTCAAAATTGTGTTGCAAGCACAAATATCAACCTTACTATAAAGTCTATTTAAGTATATCATTCTTTTATTAAAAGTACTTTTTACATTATCTCATTGATTATTCGATCGAAATTCGATGCCTTCAGGCGATTAGCTCTATCCTAAACAAGCAACAAAACTCTAAAGATGTGTTTGAATATAGAGAACTTAAAGTAAAAGACTTCTCCTAATATCTCTTGAAGTAAAAGAATCGTGTCTTCAAATGGAAGAACTTGGGAGAAAGTTAATTTCTGATTCTAAAGGCCGAGACATCAACCTTCTCTTGGAGAAGAAGCGAAGAAAAATATGAGTCTCACTTTCTTCTTCTCTTCTCATTTAAATATGAGAACTTATAAGAGCGGAGAAGAAGTCTTTGAAATTCACTTCATCTGAATATTATTCAAATAAATGATTTAAGTGATAAATTATCCAAATATATCATCCATTTTTTTCTTTTATGATCTAATGGGAGACTATTTTTTTCCACCGGCATGAGCTATGTCCCCCAAAGTTGGATCAAGTATCCAATTTTTACACTTTAAAAGCAATTTCTTTCTTACTTAATGATGACAGTATCTTTACAATGATGGTAAAAGAACTCAATTACTAATATGCAAATCTGTCTTTTATGTGGAATATGGCTAAGAACTTTCTAGGAAATTAACTTGGAAATATTGTTAGCGTTACGCGCGGAAACAAGAAAAATCGAACGGAAATAAAAATACAGCACAACACAATATTTTAACGTGGTTCGGCCCACCTGGCCTACGTCCACGGAACGACAGAATATTCACTATATGAGAAAGAATATACATGTACAATAATAATGACTCCCTTGAGTCAAGAGCCCAAACTCGAAGTCCCGAGCCCCTTTGTACAACACATCGACGTCACCTCTCAGTTGATGTGAATCTCTCTCATACCCAGAATAGTGAACCCAACTTCTGTGTTCCTCCCTTTACGCTTCCTGCGTCCTACGAGCAACTCCCGATAAGCTTCTCAAACGCAAGCGTCTCCGATAATGGTGTGTCCCACACACACAGATCTCCACCTCTGCTCTGGCGAAGGGGCTTCGTCTCTCCAGCCGCACTCCTGCTGGCTGGCACTCACAGATCTGACAACCCAGATCTGCAGCGGTATTACACTGTTGCTTCTACCCCTCTCCGGCTATCGAGCTGTCCTCCAGACATCGTCAGATCTGCGTACTGTTGAGATTCCACGCCGTCTTGCATGTGGCCACATATGGCCCTCTTCACATGCGGCTTAGAGGCCCACGGCCAAAAGGCCTTCCTCAAGGGCGTCCCTTTCTCAATGCCTTCTTGGGATTCCACACCCCTCCAGCCGTCTGTATGCTATGCATATATATAGATTATAGACCGTGTCTTGTTGTGCATAAACAGTTGTCCCATATTAATAAATAGAAGATCCTCCTTTATCTCCTCCAAGTTATTAGCAGGCATATCTTTTGTTAGAGAAAATCCAGCCACGCCGGTTGCTAACCCAAAGCTGGCCCACATGCCTTGCTGCAACTCAACCTCTATGTAAGCAACTGCTATTACACACCACCTTGATTTTCTGAGAGAGAAAATCTCTCTATTCATGTTGGAATTGAGCCATACTTCCCAACAAATATTTCTATTAGATAAGTGGGTGAGTTGGACAAACATTTCATATGTCCTGTTTCTAAAATATCTCAAAAAAGTTCTTGGCACATGCTATAAGATTCTGAACCCATAATGTTTTTAATTTAATTAGAGTTGGGTTAAAAGTAATGGCCCACCTTAGGTTAGGAGGACATTTCTTTTTACATCAATTAATAAAATTATTATAGTGAATCTAAAACCATTAAAAAAATGGAGAATGAGATTTAAAAAGGTAAGAACAGGTGGTGCAAAGGATGAGAAACTGTTTGCTCACCAAATGGTTTGTCCACCCAGGGGTTCAAATATCGGTCGATACGATATGTATCGGTTTTGAGCTAATGAATATCGGCCGATATATATCGTTATCGGCCGATATTCACAATATCGGCTGAAATATCGGCTGGAGAAAGAAAAATATCGGTCGAAAACGCTTTTTAAATCCCTGTGTCCACCATTAGTCATTGTATCAATTTTAATTTTCACTTTTATAGTCTTATATTTTGTTTTTAAAATAAAATTATATGTAAATATATCTAATAAATATAATATAACAATTCAAGTGATATATTCTGTTTAAGTCTATAAAATAATAATATAGGTCAATATAGAGCGAGTCAAAGTGACGCGGCGAGGACCGCACTGAAAATATTCTCCCTTCCATAAACAGAATGACCTAAAGTCTTATCATCACGTGGGATACAATGATAAATTAAAATAGGGAATTGGAGACACTTCATTTACACGAGAATATCTTTTTGTGTTTTTAAATGCAAATAAATATATTATGGGTGGCTATTTTAACACATAAAAATTCTTTTAGTAAATACGAGTTTTAATGAACTTTTCATTTTACTCCATCCGTCTGTACAGAAAAATTATAAAAAAAGAAAAAAATCAAACATTCAGAAATTAGTTCGTCTTCCAATGAATTGGTACACTGGATCGGTGCACCGACCGGATCACTGGAAAATGGAAATTTGAGGAAAGTGATCCGGTTAGTGCACCGATTTCTTGAGACGTGAAAGTATCCAAATTGCTGCACCAATTTACTGGAAAGTGATTCGATCAGTGCACCGATTTCTGAATGTCTGATTTTTTTAATTTATCGTACAGACGGATGGAGCAAAGTGGGAAGTCCCAAAAAATCGTGTCTCCTAAAAGACTGATCCCGTGTTAGGATGGACACCCTATATATATATATATATATATATATATATATATATATATATATATATATATATGACACGTCAGTGAGGTCATAGGAGTTCAACTTGGCACCTCCCATTTTTTAGGTGGAATATTACCGGTTAAACTACACCTGTGTAGGCCAAAAAAAAAATATTGTTCAAAGCATATTATTTTGAATAAACTGATTTATTTTTGAAGTTTACTCAGTTTAATCCGAGATAAACCTTAGTTATTTAGTTTCTTTTTTTTTTTTAAAAGAAAATATATAAATCTCAGTTTTTCTTGGAAGTTGAATGGAAAAATATTTGTTATGAATGTATTATTTCTAAACTTTGGAGAATTGGATTTAGTGGCCGGTGGTTTGAACTGTGGATTTAGTGGGCGGTGGTTCAAAGTTGAAACTAAGGTGAATCTGATGTGTGATCCACTATTAGAAAGAGAAGAGTATTTTACGTATGTTTGACGTTGACCAACTAGTGCTTTGCTTTACAACATGAATCACGATTTGGATTTTTCCTCTTGTGAAATTTCCACTAAAGTCTCGTTCTATTATAATAATTTAAGAGTGATCATCTTAACACGTGCATGAGTTTTTTAGATTTCTCTTTTTATCAATCGGTTTACTTGTCCGGTTCACTGATGAGTAGAACCGATTCACTTGAAAATGAAAATAGTTCAATTCACAGTGAACCGATTCACTGAAAAGTAAATCAATTTCGCTGGGGAATAAAATAGGAAATTCACTAAAATCTATATCTCTTAAAAAATAATGTTCGTATTAGAATGGACACCCTAATTTAAATCATATTTACTTAAATTCTATCATTTGACTAAAGTTCATTCTATTATAAAAGTGATATGAATCACACTGAAGTATAAACTTTTTTAATTGTTCCATATCATAATCAAAGATGCCTGGAAATAGATATGCACACCATAAAGAGTGCATTGATAGCAGCTGATTGACAGAAACTAATGTTTTTAAGTTTGTTAAATATTAATCAGAATGTAAACAATAAAAAAAATAGTTAAAATGATTAAATTCGAGAGGTATAAAAATACAATTTCATTGATATAATGAAATTGATATTTTTATTAGTCCGAGATTCAAGTACAAACATTGCCAATAAACCAATTTTTGTAATGGAATATTTTGAAAGAAACCGAATTTTTTTTCATTAATATGGAAAAACTCCACTCCTGTTTCATATTTAAATAAAAAAAAATGTTATTTGAAAAAAGTTCTTTCTTTGGTCTCAATTAGCAAATGCTAGATGGATTTTTATCTTTCATTTTTAAAATTGAAATTGAGACTTAATTGTTCCCAGGGAAGAAAATCTATCTATCGGCCAAATTGAAACTTGATTGTTTTTTAAGGAGCAATGAGCAATCATCTATTTTTTTTTTTTATTAATGTGTGAGAAATTCAGACAAAGTCTTAAGAAAACTCTCATGGATGAGCTCACCACCCTTAAGGCACACCAAGGTTAGATCATAAGGACTCAAACCCATAATCTCCCACTTTCTAAAACGGGAGATAACTAATTGAGCGGTCAAGGTTGATTTTGATGGAAGAGCTTTTTTTAATCACTTATGGAGACGACTTACTTTTTCTGTATTTGATAATTGATATAATATTTGAGGTGGGAGACTTAAAAAAAAAAAAGACATTTCTCTTTAGCCCATCTCAATCATTTAAATTAGAAATAGTGATCACTTTACAATTGAATCCTTATCTCACTTAACTTTTACCTTTTCACTACTATTTCTAGTAGAATTCAGTGTAACTCGTGATTTAGAAATAGTGATGAAGGTTTTTTTTTTTTTTTTCCTACTTTTCATATCACTCATGAAATTTATTATATACGAAGCTTTTGAATGGTTCGTGTGTCTACAGGATCACTCTCACTTTTAATATGAGATGACAGATATCCATAAATTCTAAATAGATTATTTTATAATTAAAATAATAAGTTAATTAACAACGTTTTCTTTAAAAATTAAAACTTAAATTATATTCAAAATTTCAGAGTTTTTTATATCAACATCAATGCATTGTATATCAAATAGGCCGTGTATTTCTCAATAGATAAATTAAGAAAAACATAGCAATTTATAAGATAAAAAGAGTGATCAACATATTCCTAAAGTTCAATATTAAAGTATGATAGAAATAGTTTTTGTGAACTTAAAGGTATCATAATTTGCAAACTTGTTTTTTTTATCGTTTCTTCGAAGGGATGGAGAGGACGATGGATTATTGAACCATTTGAATTAATCACCTATATAAGAATGTCAATATCGAACCATCTGAATCAAATCTATAAATCAAATTTACTGCAATTGAGTCATTGTATAATAATAATTGTGAATAATTTGAGTTTCGGTCAATTATAGAGTAAAACATGCATCTATTTGATCGTTTGAAGTAGTCTAAGGAAGCCAAAGATGTAACATGATATTTAAATTGAGTGATATCTTTTGGACCTCCAAATGATACTTCAGATGAAATCGAAAATAATTGGACGGAAGACTACAAAGGGTTGGTGTGTTGGGTAGAAACCCGTTTTAAGAAATGGAAGTCTTGCATTCGAATCCCATTCCACTTCAAAAAATTACTCTCCACAATTTTATCTGATATGCATAGCTAGAGAGGTTTACACACACTCTGAAATATAATTTAAAGATGAAAATGTGAAATTTAGAGGAACCCTTAATAAAGGGGTTGGAGTGGTAGTCAAAAGCCCGTCTGAGAAGCGGAAAGATTGAGTTCGATTCTCACTCTACTTGAAAAGATCACTTTCTGTAAAGTTATTCAAAAGATTAGTTGAATACTCTAAGATATATGGACACCATAATCTTAAAAAAGAAAAAAGAGAATCTTGATTTTAGAAGATACACCAATGAGCAATGAAAGAAGTCATGAATGTATCCATTCATTTAGTGTAGCAATAAGTTGACTTGCATGGGCTACAGGAACATACATGGTAGACAATATAAGTGAGTTCTCCATTATTGTTACCCAGACAATGGGAAGGCCAGAATCATCTTTTTTTCACTTTCATTAACGCCAGAAGCCATGATATTGGCCTTCTATTTTGCCAATACAAATTTCTTTATGGTAGGAAGAAAAGGACTGGTTTCCATTGAATTCAATGGACCAATGCTCTACCTGAGCAAAAGGCTTTTCTTCAATGGGTGTCAACGTCTATAATGATCCAATAACCTATGCTTGCTTAGTGAACTTGAATGCATGTGAACCCTGCCCCCCTCCCTATTCCATTTCACATCACTTGGGAATCCTACTTTGAATACTTGGGGCCCACCAAAGATCAGATGCACATCAAACAGATCCATCTTTCATTCTTTTTAATTTTTATCCTCCTTTTATAGCTCACATTTGTGTTTTTTCATAGGGTCTAGGGTTTTGAAATAGAAGAGCTTATGAAGAGTTGAAATCATAGGTTCTAAGATTTGAATGTTCTGTTTCACTTTCTAAATTCTCAATCTTGAGGTGGCATTGGGACTTTTACAATAAATTCATATCCAACATTCAAAATCATCTTAATTGTATAAGAGTCCACAGTAATATTTTACTGATTAGTCTCATCATGTGTGTTTCGTGAGCTGTTTTTCTTCATGAGTTTCAGAATATCTCTATATCTGATATCTTGCGTGCATGAAAAGAATACGTAGATTTATCCTGATCTTTTTCTCTTTTGTTGTTATTGTGGTGGGAGGTTTCCTTTCACATTCTGTTTGTTTTTTAATTTTATTGTTTGTATTTACACCTCTGTTACTTTTATCTATATAAACCATTTCAAAAGAAAAATATTTTACACACTGGTCCATAAGAACCATTCTTTTTAACTAATTTAAAATAATGTTTGAAGACATAATGAGATAACAATAAGATCCAGTTGGAGTCTTAATAAAATTAAAGACCAGTATTCGAGTGGGGCCACTCTCTAGTGATTTCTTAGAACCACTTACAATGTCCAAAGGGACCAGGACTCGATTATTGAGTGACTGACCATGTGAAAATGGGGCCATTCCTAAAGATGGGGAAAACTGTTGCAGTTTTATTGTGGAAGACAAGGGGCCTACACTTCCAAGGAAATATGAAAATAATACATTGACCCAAATATTGATTGATGATTAAATCATTGAAACCAGAGGAGCATGAGTGGGTGAACCACACTCGTTGACCACATAGCTAGAATAATTTTCGAAAAGAGTAATTGTAATGTCTATAAAATTTTATAGGTAGTCATTTAGACACCTAACTTTTTCTGTTAGAAGACATACTTTTTCGAGATTTAGAATGAAATTATCATTTTTTCCTTTCGATTTTGAAAAATCTTTCATCGTCCGAACCACATTGGAAGGGTAGAATTGTAATTTCATTTTAAATTTTGAAAAAAAAAAGTGTCTCCTAACAAAAAAAAGTCAGGTGTCTAAACGACTACTCAAATTTTATTTGGAGAATTTTCGCATACTCTTAGACTCATTTGAGGTTTACTAATCTGATTTTGCACTTCTTTTGATATTCATCTATTTTTCGTAAATTGCATTTATACTCAATTTAAACTTATTTCAAATTGAACTCACTATTAGCTTAAAATTCTATCCAAAACTAATTCTATTTTGATCATTAAATTTTGAGCTCAAAAACATCATCTTCAAAATACCATTCAAACCAACACATTTCAATGTATTAGACCTATCTCTGTGGATTCTAAAGAGCTCCACAAATATTTTAAAAATTAAAAGCAAAAGTATCATTAGAAAGACGTTACATAGTTAGATTTAATTGATAAGACTGAATATGTGTAATTATAAGTTGAGGGAAAACAATTAGTAGATAGAGACAAGTAAATTTGTCAAAAAACAAATAATGACGACGGCGACAACAGGTGTTGGAGGGAGGCGAGACAAGAACAGTACAAAAGTGAGAATAAGAGGTTACACTTCAGTCTCGTAATCCTGTTGAGGGGACCACAAAAGAAGGGCAAAGAGGGATGGGATTTATAAAAGAAGACAACAGTAAACGGATGATGAAGAATAATATGTCTTTAGGAATTAAGACAGCAGAGAGGAAAGAGGTAAAAAAGATGCATGCCAACCTCTCCTTTCACACGTCCAAATCTATCAGCCGTCCATCCATTTTCCTTCTCACGTTCCTTCTAAGCCCCTTTTTCTACATTATTTCTTCTTGACCACTTTTTTTTCATTTATGATAATAAAGAATATTTGTGTATATTCAATTCCGTTGTAATTTTTCATCACTTGTTAGGATTCATCAAGCCTTCATCTGTTATGTGAGCATGTGAATTGGCACTACGGTGGGTAATCGGTTTGAGCACGGTGATGGAATCGAGCAAAGTATTTTGTCCGATGGGTCAGACTTAGGCTTTAATTTGAAGCCCGTTGGTTACTAACGGGCTTTTCTTAAGTCTGTTTCTGACAACGAGTGGTGCAACCAGAAAGAGCGTGCTGAGAGGAGAGAACGAAGCCTGAGAACAATGCGATTACGAGAGTGGGTGTCATTTTTCTCCACTTCTCTCTCTGTCCTATCCTCCAGGTACTCCTCCAAGTACTCTCTCTCTCTCGGTCTCTCTCGCTCTCTGCCACTGCCACTGCCACTGTTGCTCTCGCCAATTTTTTTTCTAGAAAATTACTGAATTAATTTTTTTTTTATAAATTTGACTTTAAAATAATCGAGTGAGCTTGGGCTTCTCCAGAAATGGTCGGGTTCACCTTTCTTCTAGTAAAGCCCGACCCGAGCCCGCCCAATAACCACCTCTAATTTGGACCTATCCAATTTTTGGGTCGATCAATAATGGGAGAACTGCCCGAAAATCACACAGATCAGATTATCTCAACCATTAGATTCCATCATTGACATAATTAATGTGATTTTAGTAGGACCATTTTCCTTTCACTTTTTGGTGGATGAGTTGCCACAAGTTCCACCATCAGAATTTGCTTTTTCTATATTTTGTCTGCATGTCCGGCCCTCCATCAATAATGGGTTGCAGGTGTGGGCCTGTGGTCCAAACCGGCCGAAATCTTTCTTCTATTGGAATCTATCGGAGATATGGACTTCCAATATCGGTAATGGCCCAAAAAGGAGCCTTCGATTTAGGTCATATGTTTACAAATAAGTGGACTCAAACCATTCTAAAATCTTAATTGTCAACTCTACCCTTTACAACTTAACCAAGGCACCATGATTACAGTGGATCATGTTTACAGATTTTATAAAGGAAAATTACTAAAGTTTTTTTTTTTTTGGTATAAGAGATTTTTTTAGGGCTTTTTCCATTTAAAAGTGGTTAAGTGTCTTTTTGTCAATTTTATTTTACAAGATAAAACATTAAAAATCATGTCATCACTTTTTTATTTTATTTTCACTGTTTCCTTTTTGTTTGTTGTTCAACTCCAATAGAGGAAAATAGACTTAAAAAAAGGTATTTTAGGAAAAAAATATTCCCAAAAATGTGTTTTTATAATTATATAAACCTCTTCCATGGAACGTATTTAAAAAAAAATGTGGAACAACTTTATTATTTTTCAGACACTTGTAAAGTCTATGAAGTACGCAGAGATTTATCATTTAGATGTGTTCCACCAAACCAAAGCCATACTTTCAATGACCCAACCGATTTCTTTGCGTACTTGGGCCTTCTATGACCCAAATCATTTTCTATACATTGTGGGCCTTCTCCAACCCAACTACATTCACGTTCATCCATGGGCCGTCACAATCTCGTCTCTTTAGCATATGGGCCTCTTAAGTGGATAAAAATAAGCCCAAATTAAAGTAGTAAGGTTCATGGGTCTTTCATTTTAACATTTTGGGCCCAAAAGGACTCTTTAAAGGCCTCTCATTGTACCTTTAAATTGCTCATGAATCTTAAAACTCAATTGGACAATTTTTCCTCCAAGGCTTCCATGTTATCTTCAACTTGGTCTTATCAAAAAACACTTTCTATTAAGTCAAAACAATCTCAACTAAGATGGGTCCTATTCAAACCACATTGACATATCGCATTCAGGGGTCTGAAATTCGGTGGGGCTGAGATCTCGGCATCTCGGTCGATATCTTAATTCCACAATATTGGCCGATATTATTATTTTCTCTCTCTTTTTTGAGCCAAATCTCGGCCGAGATGGCTAGATCTCAGTCATATTGGCCAAGATTTGCACCCCTGATTCATATAAAGAGCCCATTTTTTTCTTTCCTGATTTTCATTAATTTTTACATAAAAAAAGACCAAAATATAATCATTTGAAATAATCAAGACATGATACACTTCTCATGGTTGGTCATGCATAACTATTGCTTTAGGCCCTTAATCTCGTTAGATCATAAACATTTACTCCTTAAGAGTAAGACTATTAAAGGCATTGATTACTTGCAACAATACATTAAGATATTCCTAATATCATTAGAAAAACACTTTCTTCTAAGTCAAGCTTAATTTTTTTTGATCTGTTATGTTTAATGCAATTATAAAAATGTTTGAATTAAAAATTATAATCAGTCAATTTTAAATTAAAAAAAAAAATTAATACATGAACTTAAAAGTGGATCCGACCGATAGCGCCAAAAGACGGCCCCGCGTCGCCCTCTAAGTCTAAACCCCTGCAACTTCGTAAAACCCTTTCAATGGAGGGAACGAAGGAGAAGCTGACGGAGGGAGACGCAGAGATTCTACAACCTTTTGAACTCCTGTTTTCAGATCTCCTTCTCCTTTCTTCTTCTTCTTCTTCTTCTTCTTCTTCTGCTGAGATGGAAAGGCTGGATTCTATATCGAGGAGAGTGATGGAAGCCCTGGGGCCGTCAGGGCCTGGCCTCTTAGCGATCACGGGGGTCCCTAAAGCCTCCCATCTCCGTCAAATTCTCCTTCCCTTGGCTCGTGATCTCGCCTTACTCAACAACGAAGACCGCCGCAGGATTCTCAAGGTAACCCCACCTTATCTCAAGGTTCCCCTTTGCATAAATAGATGCAGAAGTCAGAAGCTATTTCCAGATTCGATTCTCATCTCTCGTGTTTTGAAATACAATGCAATGAAATGCACTTGGACTCTTCGATGATTTTAGCATGAACAATTACCACTGCCAATGATTTGATGACATCAATACTAGATCCACTCCATGAATTTATAGGGTTTTTAAATCTTACTGGAAAATTGAAGGGTTAAACATGTTGATATTTGGCTCGATTTAACTCAGCCCATCACTGAGTTGGTATTTATCGCTCTATTTAACTTAACCCATAACTGAGTTGGTATGCCATTGGGCAGTAGCATAATTGTAGGAGCCTTTCCTTTTATATATGTGATTACTGCTTGTATGAAATGTGGAGAGAAAAGGAAGAGAGTATAGACTGCACACTGTAACCTCTCATTTTGATTTAGTGAAAACTCTTCCCTGTGTTGCCCGTGGACGTAGGCATTTAGCCGAACTGCGTAAATCTGCGTATTGTTGATTGTGTGATTGATTTTATTGATTGTTTTTCCGCTGTAAATCTCAACAAAACATTGGTTGAGTGTCGACCATTCTTATGCCCAATGGAAGTAGCAGTACATGGCTGTTAGTGGAAACCACCATAATCAATTTAATGGGAACTCTTAACCTATGGCCATCGGAGATTACTTTCTGACTAGCCGAACCATGTTTCATCTCTTTACTGACCAGTAGTGTTTTTGAAATTCAGCATAAATCTTTTGATCTTCCTGCATTGTGCTTGATGCTTTTTTCATCCTTCTGACTCGTGCAAAAAAAAAAAATTCTTTTAACATTTTGTTTTACATGGAATAAATGTTCGGCTGATCATGAGTTCCCTAAAAAATTTCAGGTTGCATTTGGTCCTATGGGATGGTATTTTCTGAAGTTCACAAATTTCATATTGAGTTAAAAATTGTATGTTGGTTTTGAATGTAGAATGTGGGCATAATGCATTGAATCAATGCCTCTTCCTTGGGAGATTAGTTCAAAACCCCTTTTACAAGTGATGAAATTTGAGCACAAATTACAACTTGAAAGATTTGCACACGTTTTAGAAGAAACTTCAACACTATATGAATTTACATATTAGAATTCAAGCTTCAGGTTCATGTTGGTGGGGCTTAACACATGAATCTTCTACTGGGGGTCCAAAGATGGGTTTTGATTTGGGCACAGGTGTTTTTTATAACATTGGTCACCGTCTTGCGAGGAAATGAAATTACTGTTATTTCGATTTAGCCCTCCCCAATAACTTTGCCATGTATTACGAAACTGCCATTCCACATTATTTTGGAAGGTTAAAATTGAGGTAGCACCAATTTATAATTTTCTCATAAGTCAAGGCCTAGTGCTGTAAAAAAACTGAATCAAAACACTTCATAGACTTCTCCTCTACTTTGTGAAATTATACTTGTTTCACTTATTCCTTCCATGGGGTCCAATGAGTTCACTTATTGGAGGCTTATAGATAAAAGGATGTAGATTAGTCCTCTTGGTGGGTTCCAAAGGTTTACCCCTATTTGTTAGATGAGTTCCAAAGGCTTACCCCCATTTGTTAGATGTACCACTTCGCCCACTTGATCCTTTAGTGTGGTTCTAAAAAGCTCATTATACTTGTAGAGATACAAGTGAAGGGCTTACAAATTTCAATTTCAAATCATAAGTTTCATAGGATCCCAATCGATGAACTTGTTTACCTTGGATGTAAATGAATCATTGAATAGGGTCATATGATTTACCTTGTTTGTAAGCTACAATTCCTGTTTGTGGATGCTGATGTTTCCTCTTTATGGAAGACTAATTTATTCATAAGCTGCGTATTTTGAAGATTTGCATAATGCTCTATAATCAGAGATTGATACTTAATGACTCTAAGGTGGCATTTCATGGTATTTTGATGATTATAGATACCAAATTTTTTTTTGGGGTATTGTTTTTCATGTTCATTGCTTATGGAAATACGCAGGACAATAACTTGGGCAGTGATGTTTCTTTGAAGAACCCAGATAGGAGCGTCTCGTCTTTTGCCTTACAACTGAAATATGTGCAGGATCCAGGTTTAGATCGTACTTCGAGTGGGTCTAACCATGAAGATGAATATAGTCCCTTTGCAAACAAAGAGCACTCTGACTGGGATGGTTTGAATGACTTTCAGCAATATGGATTTAGAAAGCTCAGGGACACATTTAAAGAGTTAGGCATTTGCATGATGGAACTGGGTGTTCTACTAGCACAAGTATGTGATAAGGCCATTGGAGGCCATGAGCTAGAGCAAAGCATATTGGATTCATGCACAGCAAAAGGACGGTTAATACACTATCATTCAGCCACTGATAACCTTATTCTGAAAGAGATTGGAAGAACAAAACAATGCACCAAAGGACCTGTAAAATCTTGTTTCTCACTTCCTCATGTGATGCCAGAACAAAGAGTGCAACCTCCTGTGGGTTCAGGAAACAACAATGGAGAAGGGCAAGTGTTGATGGAAGGTTCAAACTCTGAAACATGCACAAAGAAAATTAGCTATTGTAGAACTACTGTTTCCAACTTGTGGCAGCAGTGGCACTATGACTATGGAATATTTACTGTTTTGACAGCTCCTATGTTTATGTCCCCTTTCCAATCACAAACAACTAAATTAGAAGAAGGCATTTGCATATCCTATGCACAAGAGTGCCATCCTCCTGATGACCATACTCATCTGCAAATATTTGATTCTAACAAAAATAAGATCCTTGTTGTAAACTCCCCTCCAGAGAGTTTTATTGTTCAGGTAGGGGAGTCTGCTGATATTTTGTCAAAAGGAAAGCTTCGCCCAACTCTTCACTCTGTTTGCAGACCATTGGGACAAGATAACTTGAGCAGAGAGACTTTTGTTGTCTTCCTGCAACCTGCTTGGGACAAAACCTTCTCTTTCTCAGGATACCCTCTGGCAGCTGCTTTGAGTGCTCAGGAAAACTCAAAACTATGTGGGAAGTTCCTGGTGATTGCAGTGTTGGAGTTATGTTGGATTCTGATGCTTCCAGCACTCATCCTTCTGATCGGGAATCTGATAAACTAATTCAGGAAATTCTTAGGATGATTCCACCACTATCCTCTCGCTTGAAGGATGGGATGACATTTGCAGAGTTTTCACGTGAAACTACAAAGCAGTATTATGGTGGCAATGGCATGCAGTCAAAGAGATAATAGATTCTTGTACTTTTTGAACTACATATATTAAAAGTGAGGTATTGATTATGAAAGAGAAAAACCCCTCCGATTGCAATCATGTTTGATAGTTTAATTGGGTTTCTGACTTGAATAAATATATCAGCACCTGCATTGCATAAGTGATTGTTCTCGGATTAGACAAAAACCACTGGTCTGAAATCTGATCAGCTGGGAAAAGAAGAAAAAAGACACACATACAATTTTGAAGCAAGGCTTTATACAGGAAGCTTGAATTCAAGACTTCCATGTTGAAACATTGAATCTTAAATAAAAAGAAATCAGCAACCTTGATCAACATCCTACTGACTTGATGGATCTCTTCTTCAGTTGAGGATTAGCGCCCATCAATAGGCTGTTCTTTTCCAAGCTGTTTCAGGTCACTTTCACTTCCAATCAAAACGGTGTTGACAGATGAATAGTCAGTATCTAGTCCCATGGGCCTGCAGAAAAGGAAAATGAAGTTGCACAATGAGTCCTCTTGAGAAACTTCAGGTATTTGGTTGCCAGAACTAAAAAATGGTTTGCCTTGAAACCGCTATTCCAAAATATGGCTCAGATTTCCATAAACCTTGAAAGTGATTGGTCCCTATGTTACAAGAAAGATATGCATAAAGTTTCATTTGTACAGACCTCATATGTTACCAGGGATCTGCAGTAGGCGTTTGTGAGCACAGTACTAGTTGAACCGCATTCGCTTTCCTTGAGGGATACTGTTGATCTATCAAGCTTGATCGACCACGGGTATTGATACCCATTGGCTGTTGCCCCAACATGTGAAGATGATCGCTGCATTCGAACACCTCGTGGGATATTTCTTCCTTCTAATGATGGTCTCCTCTTGCTTGGTTGCCTCTCATATGAATCAGGCCTCTGCTTTGGTGCGCTCTGTGATCGGGCTTTGGCTCTTGAAGACTCCGTGTTGGCCATGTAATTTGGGAAGAAAGGGTATTCATGAGACAGGGATTCTGCATATTCCGGTTGAGGGAACGTGAAAGGTGCTCGGACTGTTTCTGGTTTGGATACAGCTGAGAAATATTGTGGGCTGCTCTGGGCTGTGGTGAATGAATACTCCTCAAAATGCCCACTGCAGGCCCTCGGGCTCATATCTGTCAGTGCTGATGGAGCAGGGGAAACCTGGAATTGATGGTCTAGTTTTGTATGTGCACGGTTCCCAGCAGAATGTGTTGAGAATCTGTGATCTGATCTCTCAGTATGTGGGGTAGAACAGCTGTTCCTGCTCCTGGAATTGTCTCTAAATTCCCCAAGATCCATTTCCACAATCTTAATGTTTTCCTCCATCCCTCTATCAACCTCCTACATCAATGAAGAACTGATTATGATCTAGTAGTAATTCAAGTTCTCTATACAAATTTCAATAGCAATGCCACAATCACTGATTTAGTAACTGAATTCTCTAATGTGCCCCAATTCCAAATGCTCCTCCATTTTCCATCTTTGAACCATTAAATTGTCAAATTTTTAAGAACATATGTTCTGATTTACAGATTCCATTGATAGAGGCGAACTTAGATCTGCTAAAGAATAAATATTTATTGAACCGTTGAAGGATTAGAAGCTGAACTTACATATGATTGTTTGAAACGGCCTTTCAGTGGTGATTTCTGGTGACTGTCTTGTGGTGATCTTCTGTAAATGGATTGCCTCTGTGAGATGGATTGTTCTTCCTCAGCCATCTGGATCCTCTGTGCACAAGCTCTGGCCTGGACTGTCACCAATGCCTGCATACAGCGGAGTGTTGCAGTGGCTTGTTTCCTCACCAGGTGGCCTCTCACCAGCGCCTGCAGCTTCACTAACCCTTTCAGTGCACAGAGAGCTTTCCTTGCCTGAGACAAACAAAAAGCAGCAATTTGGTTAGATGTATTTCATATCCAACGTTTGCACTAGTCTCTTCGGACTTGCAAATCTCTTAGTAATTTATTCATTTTTGTGCTAATTCTTCTTGGGACTGAACTAGTATACGGATAACATAGTTATGAAATTCAAAACACCTGAAAACTGGTATCCTCGAAATGAAATCTCAGTATTTACGAATTACTGCAGATGCAAAATTACTGTGATAAAGCATATTACTATAAAAACTGATTGCGGTAAGATTTGGATAATTGCAAAACCTTCTATAAAAAATAATGAATATGCTCTCTCTCTCTCTCTCTCTCAATTAAGTTCTTAGAAGGCTGAAGAATTGAAATTGGATCATATTTTTGCTGATCAGATCAAATTTTGAATGAAGTTTGTTTTGAAATCAGATGAGTTCTTAAGCCATGGGTAGCTTGTCCACCCACATTGCGAGTAATTTGCAGGTAGAATTGATATCAAATGACATGACCTGGATTTAGATCTGGCATGGAGAGAATAAAAACATACCAGATGGGAACGAAAGACGGCCTGAATCTTGATGGCTGCTGCTTCTTCAATGGCACTGCTTCTTCCAGAGGCAGTGGCAGTAAATTGGATCATGGCCGCTGCAGCCTGTGCAGCTGCCACAGCTGCATCGGCAGCTGCTGCAGTAGCTGCTGCTACAGCCATGGCATGTTTCTTCTGCTCATTTTCTGATTCCTCAATTGACTGGACAGTAGTGATGGCAACAGGATCTGGGGAATTCACATCTTTGGTACCAGTTGATCGTCGGAAGCTCCATCTGCGCTTCTCTTTTGGAGTAGTTGCAGACGGAGTCGACCGACTCTCAGCAGACACTGGTGAAACTTCACCAACCTTCTCTTTCACCTTTTCCTTGTCTTCATCTTTCTCCTTTTTGCCTTTCAATAAGCGTTTTATCCATTTGCCCGTCTTCCCCATGGATGGATGGATGCTACCTCCTCCTCCTTCTCCTAAGAAGCCATTACAGGGAAACAACAAGAGAGAAGCAGCAAGCAGCTGGAGATGACATTAAGATCATCTGTTTATATCAATTTCCAGTGTCTGTTATCATCTGTTATTACTGTGGTCTCTTTCATGCATAAGGGATTCGATTTGATGCCTTAAATTTTACTGTGAGAGTAGATGAAGACGATAATGATTTGGCCTTTGCTTTCTTTATTTGGCAGGCCAGCTTAGACGTGGGAAGAAATAGAGAATAAAATCCCAAGGAAGCCACTTGCCACCCTCTGCAAGTTTAATGCGAGGATTCCTTGGCTTTTGCGGCAATGTACAAAACTACCCGCGCCCCTTTTCACAATAGACCCAGCTGTCTGCCGTTGGACGGCAATAAGGCTGAGGACATTTTGGTAATTCGAGCGTTGGGAGGAGATGGGTAATATCGAGAGGCGAGAGGAGAGAGACCCCTCCATGTGAAAAAGGGCAGGAACATGGAGAATCCGTGTAAAATACTCATGTCACAGAAGCTCCCTTCCTATATGGGCCCAGCAATCTCAGCTGGACCCCACCCTCAGTCCTCAGGCGGTGGTCCGCACGTGCTTATCCTTCTACTGATGCCTACTGTCACCCCATTTCCAAGAACTCAAGAAAAGGCCGATCGCCTGAGGCTATTAAATTATTTCATATTTAATATTCAATCTAATTATAAAGGAGTAGCGATTCTCATACTGAATTTTTGTGTAATTACATACAGAGATGAGTGGATTTTTCACTTTACCCTTTCAGTGGAGTATAAATTACCTCACTGACCGGATTAATGAAATCGGATTACTGAAATTGATGTAAGAGAGACTATTTTTTTCATATAGAATAACAAATCGGATCATTGAAATTGGCTCACTGATCGGATCACAGATCACTAATTTTTAAATTTTTTTAAATGCTTTCATACGGATGTAGAAGATAAAATGGACAATAGGATTACTACCCATTATAAAGATGTATGAAAGGATTTAAATTTTTATATAAAATATTAATTTTAACAGTTTAAGATTTATCATCAAATGTAGTTTTTACGATACAAGATGGACTGCCCATCTGAATATATTTTAGATTTTGCGGAGTTGCGAGGCTTTATTTGGTAAAATGATTGGCCTCACGTAAACTGTTTGGAGTTAATTTATTTGGGCAATGCGTAATGGAATGGCCTACCTCTCGATGACTTCACCAACATGACCGAGTCAAGTCCACATGATCGCGACTTGAGTTGTTGACTCACGAGTCACTATCTACATGTTTTATACTGGGGCCACCTGTATTTATACTCCGTCGTCGGCTGGTGATGGGTAGGGACGTTTGGGGTTGGACTTTCCAAATATTGATTTTGAAGGTTGTTACTTGATACATTCATTTATTTCATATTGATTATGTTGACTATTAGAATTGATGATAGAGAATTATCTTCATTTAAAAAAAAATTGTAGTAATTATTATAAAAAAAGAAGATACCTTCAATAATTTAAAAATGATGTAAAAATAAAAGAGAATGTTGTCCTAATTAATAGGCTCATTTAGATTATGAATTGAAGGGAGCGTTTTCGTGGAATTAGTATCCTCTCTCAAATAAGGTGAAGATACTTGTGTAAAAGAAAAAAAAATTGTGGGTGCACCCAACCCTTGCTACCCTGGTTGCATTATTACCATCCAATCATAAATGCGTACACGAACCGCGCATTGGGCTTTGGCTTTATGGGTACTGGGAAAGGTCCACCACCATACCCTCAAAATTTTGCATCAACTGGGTAAACCTAATCTGTTCAGTTGGTGGGGAACCAGGAAAATTGGACTGATGGATACCCAAATCACCATTCATTCCATGGCCAGCAAATCAACGGCCGGAAAGTGGATGAGGTTTTCTATTTTGTTTTTTAATTTTCCCACGTATGGTGTCAACGCGTACACTCGACTCCGGATTGCCAACATTGTTTACAGAAATTTGAATGGAGTAAGTTAATGAATTTTTCAAGAAAAAAAAATCATAAGATTTTTTTTTTTAAAACGACTGGGTAAGATTCATTTAAAAAGAACACAAACTACCTCAATGAGGGGACAAAACAAAATGGAAATCCAAAGGGCACTCAAAACAATTTATAATAAGTTAGAAAATACTTCCGAACAAAAAAAAAAAGACAGAATGAGAGTATTTAAATTGTTAGTCCAAGATTACAGTGGAAGTATTTACTGGGTTTTTTAACTCAATGGGATTTGAAATTGAGTAATAGTTTCGAGTTTTGAATGCCAGGGACCAATATTTATGTACCTCATATTTATCAAGTGGAGCCCATATGTATAAATTTGAGCTTGGGGACATTGGTTTTCTACCCAGCCAGGTTGGTTTTAGCTCCATCTTGAGAGAGAGCACCAAAAATGAGCATGAATTTCTGCATTTTTGTCTGAAAGAAAACTGTGATCTACTACTAAATATAGCCATGGCTCATCCATGGTGGAACCCTACTTGACAACTTAACAATGTACGGTTATTCCAGCCATTGAATAGGGAACTACAGTGCAATTGAGTGTGAATGATTCAAATGTTGTCACCAAATGAAAGAGGAGTTGGGCTTTGTTGTAATAGTTTTACCAAATTAAACAGAGAAAAATGAAGGACAAGGTTTTTGTACCATACACCAATCAATTTTAATTTTCATTGTTTTAAATAGGACCATCAACAGTTGCTATTGAGGCTGCTACTTTCAATTAGGGTTACAGAGGCTTTTTTATTTGTTTTTTTCCTAAACTCTACCAACATATTTTGTATGTGTCCTATGATGACTTCTGCTTATTGCAATCATAAATACCTTCAAGTTTATTCAGTCTATTCAATAAACAAATAACAAATCTTATATCTAGATATTTTAAAATGATAAGATTCAATTGTATTAAATTTTTACTAATCTATTTTTGAAAAGTCCTAATGAAGATCACGAACACTCAGACGGTTGTTTGTTATTTTCTTCCAACTATCAAAAACAAAGAGTATGGAAAATGAGACTCCTCTCTTCTTCTTCGAAAGGACAAGGGCTCTTTTCTAATATCACAACAAATGAGACTTTTGATTCCATTTCAGATAGAAATTTAACGAGAAAAATAAAGAGGTTTTTCTCACTCGCTGAATAACACTTTATTTATTTTCAATAAAATAAAACTTTTTATTCAAATAAAAAAAAACGTTGGGTTTCTGACCCTATACAAAGTTGAATTTCATAGCACTTATTGAATAACACGAATCAAATCATTATTATTTTTCTCAAAGAAATAAACAAACAACTTTTTAATGTGAAATAGTTTCCAAATAAAAAGACTTGCCAGTGGTTTTAGGAGTTCACTTTTCTAAAGAGACGGAGAGAGAGGAGTCTACTTAGTGAGACATCATGGGCTTTTTGGGAGTTCGCTTTTCTAGCCATTCTTTTTTTAAAATGCAGGACTATTATACTAAAGTAGTAATTTAATAGAGTTTATAATAACATTTGGGACCAGGCCACATTGACTATAGTTTTGGGGGTTTGGATCCTTCCTCTCTCACTAGTCACAACTGGCTTAAGAAGGGAAGGACCTCTCTCTTTTACCTCTTGGGGTAAGAAAATTATGATTGGGATAGTGGGCCTAAATCTATAAAAACTAAGATTAACATGTATGAATTTACATTAAGATTAAAGTAGGAAGTGAAGATGATAACTTAGCCACTAGAGGGTTTATAAAAGGTATGGGAAACCTATAAATTTACATAACATTGTCATTGTTGTAGCTGAATAAGCAAACAGCCCCCTTCACTTTCATCTCTCTGCCAGTCAGGTCTTATTTTTAAATTTTTTAAGCATGAGATAACTTCTTTTCTTTTAAAAAAAAAAGGCAGAATATTAATATTTAGAATGAAGTTTGCACTATTAAAGATTGAAATAAGCAGATGATTTCAAAAGTCTAAATAATAAAAAGATATATTTTTCCTTTTTAACTCTTTAATATACTGCACTAGTGTTGTTTTTTAATTTACATGCAGAAAACACAGCATAAAACCATCACAATACTCACCATCTTTAGAACACACTAAGTGAGACCATAGGAGCTCAAATCTGACATCAACGAGAGATCACCGATTAAACTACACCGTTCTTCAAATGGTGTTAAAAAATAATCCCTGGTGGAACCCATCTCTGAAACATAGAATGAATTTTCATGAGCTAAAGGTACAGACAGGGTTGGTTTAATTTATTTTCATTTAATTTTAACAGCTTATCCTATGTCGTCATGCCAATGCTTCTTGCACAAAAATTGTTATACAACAATAAATGAGTGAGAACGACTCCTGCAAAGCACAAGAAATAACAGCTACTTTCTGTCTTTTTTTAACAAAAAGGAAGATACTCTCTCAGGTTTCCATCTCTCTACTGAGGGAGATTTTTCATTTTATTTCTGATTTTGTTTTTATAAATTAAAATATGAAAGATTAATCTATTTCTACATTTTTCTTTGCCCCCTTAATAGAAATCCAAGAGTACAACCAATCAAAACCCCTCCTCTCTTCTATCAGGATTTTGGATGTTGATAATTAATGGCAATAAAAAAGAAAATATTTTGTTTACATGTTTTTGGGGGTGAGGCCTTGGAATGGAGAGTGCGTAGCTAAACCTATTTAATAATAAATTTAAAGCACTTAAAGATGTTCTTCTTTAAGTTTACATCTAATCTTAACCACTTCTCATGGAGTTATTGACCATAAAATAAATGGGACTGCACTTGATTCATCTTTCTCCATGAAGGAGAAGTCCCTAAAGATGGGTTTGATCCAAATGTGTCAACTGTCCATCACCCATCAATTTTAAATATGAACAAATTAAGATTAGATTCTCAATCTAAACTATTCATGCATATGGCCCCCTTACTTTCTGTCAATATTATAGTGAAGAAAGAAAATTTGAAAATTTTCAAGCCAGCAAACAGAATGCATGTCTATTAATGTTTAGAGAGACAGTGGTGGATAGAAATGTAATAATTAGAGACAGGATTATCCAGTTTTTGGATTATATGCATGTTGATACTTGAAAGGAATCGGTTTAATGAAGTTGGGAGTAAGATTAGGGAAATATTATTCATGATTCCTTTCCATCTAATGTAATTAGTTTAATCCTCATGTGGGGCTATTTAATAAAGAAAGGATTAGTTGGCAAACACATGGCTTGATTATTTCTCTTCCCATTTGATTTGACCAAGTGTCTGGATTAGGGAGGCAGCATATAGTTAGTAAGGCCCCTCTGCATTTAATATTTTGGTTATCTACTAATTAAGAATAAAAAATACAACCCATTTTTTTTCCCACTCAAGTGAACATTTTTACCTTTTGGATGGTGCCCACAATTTTTGTAATTATGAAATAATAAAATTTGAAGACCTGTGTCACTGATAGGTAAAGACTTTGGTCTGATAAAGAATCCATAATTAAGTTTCAAAATCATGTTTAATGGAACTTAGTTAGAAGTAGATACAATTAAGCATCCATCTTCACCTCATTATCTAAGGGTGCAAATAACACGATCAGTGCATTGAACAACACTGCCTATTACATTTATGCCCACATTGATTTTTGCATAACCTTAATTTCTAGAAATTGTTGATACAATCATGTAAAAAATGCGATAAATGTAATATTCCATAAATTCACTATTAAGAAATCTTTACAATAATCTTAATGAAATTTCTACGAAATTTAAGTATTTCGTCTACAAATTCTATATTAAATTCAAATTTGCGATTTTCTCAATTTGAGTTGAGTTTGGAATTATCTTTAGATCCACTTCTTGATGGGTATTAAAATTTCATAAAACAACTTACGACCTAAAAATTCAATTTATGAAGACATAACCTACATCAGAATAACTTTATCATAGCATTCATCATCATAGGATCTAGTAACAGGGGTCCAAAAAAAAGCTTGGGCCAATATTTCGGCCGATAATTTTCTCTCTCATCCATTTTTTCCATTTCTCTCTCCTCCGATATTCAAAACCGTGAAAAACCCTATAAAATCGTAACAAACTGTATAAAACGATAAAAAACCTGTATCGGTTTTTTTTTTAAAAAAAAAAAATTTAAAAATTTTAAATACCAATTTTCATGCATATCGGCCAATATGGTGACCGATATTCGGTCCGAATATAGGTCATATTGGCCGATAACCTTTTTTACTGGCTGACACATATCGTATAAGCCGATAACCTTTTTTACTGAGCGATACATATCGTATCAGCCGATATCTTTCAGCTATGAAAAACCAATACATATCGGCTGATACGATATGTATCGGCCGATATTTCGACCCTTGTCTAGTAATATACAAAAAAGTGTGATCAAGATGAAAATGAAGGTATATATACATATTTCTCAACCAAAAAATGTGCAATGCTTCAATTGGATTTAGTTGCAATAACCATGATATTTTCCTCAAAAAAGAATTGCTTAACTGCAAAATTTTGTCCTAATGGGTTGGTCCAGGTAGGGTTCAAGTCATCTCTTATTCAATTCAGGTTTATTTTTTATCTTATCAAATAAGTTAAGCCGGTTCATTTTTATTTTGAGTTTAATTTGAATTTATCCATTTATCTGATTAGAGATTTTTTTAGTTAGACACTTATTATCTATTAAATAAGTGTAGATCTATTGAACTTGAATACGCTTGTAAATAAATATAATAATAATTAAATTACTCATTTACTTTATTCAAATGCGTGAGATCGAGTTACTTTCGATGACGAGGTTAGCTTTTTCGTACGGGTGAAAGTAATTTGAAGGGAAAGTATATGGAACAGTGAATTCAAAGTAAATGGAATAGAAACTTGCCTTGCCTTAGCAGCAACCAAGCAACAACGACGTGAGGAGAGGAATGGCGACGGCGATTGGCGAATGAAAAAGAATGCAAATGCTTCGCTTTCCTAAAAAAGAAGAAATCTTTCTTCTTCCTTTGGTGGTCCCTTTCACCTTTCTTCTTCCCCACTCACTGTCTTCTCAGCCCATTCCCACCCACCTCTATCCAATGTCCATCTCTTTTATTACTTTTCTATTTTTAAACTTTTTTTTACCTAAAAATTATAATATGAGTATGTCCACTCTATATTGAAAGTAAAATTAATCGCACAAGCATATATAAATGTCTCAATCAACACACACCTGTTTAATTGATGGAAAGTAATCTCATAGAAAGTGGTCCGAAAGAGTATTATTAAAAAAAAATTAACATCATTTTCCGTTGAATTTTTATATAAATAATTTAGAGTCTACAGTAGATTCAGCCAATGCATTCTTCACATTCACCTGGTTTTCGTGTAAAGCATTCATATTCAATTTAACGTAAATTCAACTTGTACACTCAATTGTTGTTAGATAAAATTAAAAATTTTAAAGTTTTAAAATTCATAATTTACTTATTCAATTAACATGATTTTTTATAGTTATTACATATAAGTCAAGACCTTTCAAATTCACTTATTTGTATCAGATCAAATAAAACCTACAGAGTTGTATACAAGAAAATACATAAAAAAAAAAGTTTTTACCCTATATATACCATGACCTCTCTCTAGGAATGGTAGACTATGGTAAGCCCATGTCCAAAACAATCTAATCTTGAGTATTTTTAACTTCGATTACAATTTATAAAAAAATTAAAAGATGTTTCATTATGAAAATTCTAAATTTTCTCTCGAGTTTTTTTCACAATTAAAGAATGCATGATATAAAGCACTCTAGAATCTGAAAAGCAAAAAAAAAAAAAATCAAAATCAGACATGAAATCAAGTCCTTTAAGTGAAGGTGAAGAAGTGAATATCATGCAAAGTCGACCATAATTGGCATCCATGTACATGGCTCCATTAGAACAGGGATTAGAACACCAAATTTGAAGTAGATGGTAACTGGGTAAAGGAATCATAAGAGTAAGTTTCTTTATTTGTACTATCTTTTATTGAGGAATCATAAGAGTAAGTTTCTTTATCTGTACTATCTTTTATTGAGTTTGACGATGATGATGATAACAATAACGATGAAGTAAGATTCGTAAACTCACCGAGCTTAAATACAAGGACCCAAAGAGACAAATTCATGTCCTATGTTAAGTCCAAGAATTGAAATAGTCCAAGTGGCAAGTGTCAATGACCCAAACAGACAAATTCATGAAAAAGATAAGTGAATAGACAAATAAAAGAAGTTAGATATGTGCACGGGTAATTTTTCTACTGTGCATGAGGATTCATCTCACTAGAGACAATTTAAACGTACTTTTCTGTTTGTCTTGGACAAAATGAGAAAATTCTTATGTTTATTCGATGTCTCCTAAAAAAGGTATTTTCAAATTTTCATGGTTTGTGTTCACTTTAAAAGGTGCAGTTTTTGAATGAATGATGGACAATATTGGCCCAAGATTGGTCGACTCATGACAAGGTTATCTCATTATTTTTTTTTCCATAATAATTTCTCGATGACATTTGTGAGCCTAATGAAGCCAAACCATGAAATCTTGATGGATGACATTAATGTCCTAAGCCACAAGTTGTCCCCAACTCTTGACCAAGAATGACTAAGTTGAAGATCCAATCCTTTGTACCAACAAAAGTAAAAATGAAGCCGCAAATGGTTGTACTGGCACCTACAAAGGTGACAACAAAGGATGAGTGGGCTTTGGGAAAAGAATGAGTGAGAAGATCAGATGGGCCAACCAAGAACCAAGGGCAAGAAAAAAGCAAGTAGGTCCATCCATGTTATCATGTCCCAGTGCTCCTTTGAGGTTAAAGAAGGAGAAAGACTCCCCCTTTGGATGTGTTTTTGAAAGGAAATTCTGAAAATAAGGGTGCTGACTCGGGTCGCGGCCTAACTCACTGTGGTCTGGCCCAACCTGAAAGAAATTGCACTTTGTTTAACCTTTGGGCCTGGACCCAGCCCATATTCAGGCTGATAACAAAGCCCAATTTCTTTCTTAATCCCAATTCCCACATTTTAAGTGTCCAACTAGGTGTGAAGCCCAATTTAGACCCAAGGGCCTGAATTCATCATATGAAATATAATTTTATTGTATTATAATACGTAACGTACCATTACTTACCATTATTATATCAACTAACATATTTGTTATTAGAATTGGATTGATAGCAAACCTTTTTAAAATAGTTAATTCGGCATTCAGTGGTCTAAAAATGGGGCATTGGGATTATAGGAGTAATAGTTGAAAAAACAAGAGAGGAAGAGGTAAGTTGAGTTTAAACCCATTGACCCAAAGGCTAATTCAATTTATTATTTTATTTTTAGAACTCGAGCCCAAATTCAGATAATTTGCCAACTTGGGTCTAGTCTTTGTTTGAATACGATACCCACCAAAAATTACTTTGATAATTGGTTCATGATTTTGAAGGCCGGTAAGTTTAAAAATTAAACATTAATTTAAATTGATTAACTTTTGAAGAGTTAAAAATATGAATTAATTGATTTAATTAAGGTAATTTTTCATAAGCTATATTAAAGGAAAGATCTCTCCAATAAATCCAGTACCACCACCCTATTTAATCTAAGCAGGGGCAACACACTGCTTAGATCTCGCCATTGACACTCTCAACTGCCACAAATCTTAACGGAGAATTAAGAGAGATGGAAATGGTATGGATGCAATTAGAAAGGAAAAAAAAGAAGGAAGTAAATATACAATTAAAAGATGAGAACAGCTAAACATATGTAAAGGAATGCATTTTCTCCTTTGTGATGTTGGATAGTTTCCACATCACACTATCAATGTAAAGATTCAAGGCCAACGAACTGAAGACATTTATCTTTCATCTATGTAAAACGAAATTGAATCAAAAGCCAAAAAAAGAAAAGAAAAGAGAACTACAAAAATGATATAAATGAGATGAGCAATAACTCCACTGTAAGGTTACAACTTAAGAGCAGCAATTATTTCGGGTTTAAAATCAACTCTAAGACCCAATACCCTCCTCACTTCAGCAGGAGTTAGTCGCCACGTCATGGGGCCGGCGTTCTCACCCCAGAAATCCAGTATCTCAGAAACCTTCTCCAAGTTAAGAATTGTTGCCATTTGAGTGAGGCGAGCAAATTTATCTCTCACAGTCCTCTGAGTCATGCCAGAGAAATGACTGACCAATGCCCGAGCATCCCGGTCGAGTTGCAATCCTCCAAGCTGGCTGAACCGCTTCTGCATCATAATGGCTTCAAGCCTCTTAACTATGAAATCAATAACCAGATGAACAAACAAATCGTAGTTGTTGGTTGTCATTGCTGATTGAAGCCAAGCCGCATTTGTCTCAACAGCAAGGAGAAGATTCTGAACCCATGGATCATTCACCTCATTTTCTGCATACTCAGCTTCAGAAAGTTCATAGCTGATGGTTGCTACACTGTCAAGTACTGGACGGATCCTAGGCGTCACAGTTGCAACCAGCTGTTCCATGCCAGCATTGAGGGCTTTCTTGAAACCATTGCTCATCTCTCCCAACTCAGATAAACAGGATTTAACCTTTTCCCTATCTGCCGGTGCTGGGAACACCTGTTGCACAACAAGAGATGAATATACATTCTTGTACTAACATTCTAAATAATGGGTAACTGGTTTGTACACACAAGGATGACAAAAACATGTGCAATGGTATGTATACAGAGATAACATTGAACAACTAAGATTCTACAACAATTTTCTTTCTTAAAAATAATAAAAAAAATCATTAGAAAACATAGATAAGAGGCAAAAGAATTGTAGGCAATCCAAATGTAAACAACAGAAACTGGTAATTCATTTTTTATTTGTTTACTGTTGGTGACGGTGACAGCAAACCATCTCACACAACAACCAGGGGCATCAGAGTTAAGCACACACTGTCCAAATAACATGCAGTCAACAACACAGCATTAATGAAACTGGCCTCGTTGTTAATATATAGAATAGAACTCCTTAATTTATGAACGGACCCATATGACCACAATAGTCACAAATATTTTGAGGGACAACCACAAATATCACAATATGAGTGCCAGTTCATGGATGTGATCATATTCGGAATCCAATTAAAAAAATTAGCTCTAAATATGTGAAATCTCATGATTTACGACTATGTCATAGTGAACATCATAGATGCAACAATGTGGGCTGCCAATTAGATTCAAATGCTCGGGCAGTTTACGGCCTTGTGGCAAGTTGGTTACAGCATATTTGAACTTAAAGAAATATTTAATTATGGGTTTATCTCAGCCTAACCTATTTATTGAAATAACATTGAAGAAGGATGGAATAAACCAGTACTTGACAGATTAGAAGCTTGTCTTTCTACTTGGCAAGGGAAATTTCCCTCGATTGGAGGAAGGGTTACCCTTATCAAATCAGTTTTATCAAATCCTCCTATCTACTTTCTCTCTCTTTTCATGTGTCATATTTAAGTTTCAAATCATATCGAAAAACTAGAAGGTATTTCCTCCGGCAGAATTCGAATAAGCATCGAAGATTGCACCTGGTTAAATGGGAGAATGTCTGCAAACCTTAGCACAAAGGAGGTCTTAGTATTCGACCCAATAAAGAAAATCAACTTAGCTCTCCTTGGCAAGTGGCCGTGGAGGATCGGAGAAGGGCCAAGTGGTCTTTGGAAGCAGGTCTTAGTTCAAAAATATATAATCTCCAGAGATGGCTGGCAGGTCAAGCATCCCAGCGGCAGGGTTTCAGCTTCTTGGAAGGTGATCTTAAGAATCAAGGACTCATTCTATGCTAATATCAGATTTTGGGTTGGTTCGGGGCACAAATCAGATTGGTTAGGTTCCGAAGCCTTGAAAGATGTTTTTCCCTCCCTTTGGCAGTTAGCAGTTAATAGGGATGCTTTAGTGAAAGATGCTTGGGAAAGAATGAACAGATCAATCATCTGGACTCTTATTTTCTGAAGGGATCTGCAAGATGAGGAGATTTCCCAGTTGTTTGATTTACTCGTCCTACTCAGCTCTTGTTATATTCCAGTGGAAGCAGCAGACAGGAGAGTGAATGCCTAACTCCCATGGTATTTTCTTTGTCAAATACTTCATTGCTTTATTCTCACAGGGCCAGTCTTCTTAGCTTTTTCCTATTTGGTCTATAAAGGGCCCATCCAAATGCCCCATTTCTGCTAGGTCGCCCTCCAAAACAAAATTGACTGTAGACTTGCTGAAGAGGAATCTGAGGAGGGCAGGGAATAATGTTTGCCTTTCATGTTTAAGAAGCGGTGAAGCGGTGAATCAGTGGATCACCCCTTTCATGTTTAAGAAGCGGTGAATCAGTGGATCACCCCTTTCATGTTTAAGAAGCGGTGAATCAGTGGATCACGTACTCCTGATTTGCTCTGTGTCAAAGAACCTCTGGGCGGAGGTTATTAAGTTGTTTGAGATGGATTGGGTTTCAGCGATTCATTGAAGAATCATTTTCTCTTGGAGGTTTGGGGCTCACAACAGGAAAGGATCTCTCCTTTGGCACATCTCTTTCGTTGCCACCATCTAGTCGCTTTCGCTAGAAAGAAATGCTAGAATTTTCAAGAATAGAAATAGCCCCCTTTCTGAGTTTCGAGATTGAATGTGTAGCCACTTTCCTGAGTTGGTTTCCTTGGTTCAAAGGCGCATGGCCATGTGAGCTTCGGCTTCAAACTTGTTCAGAGGTATCACCATAGATCACCTTTGCAGAAACTGGAAGATCTGCTTGCAATATCTGTCCATGCAACAAGGATTCACTGTTCCTGGTCTCCGCCTCTTCCTAGTTCCACCAAGCTGAACTTCGATGGCAGGCTCTCGGGTCTCTTGGGCCAGCAGGCATAGGTGGGCTGATCCATGACTCCTCAGCTTAGTATTAGATATTGTTTAGCAGGCCTGCAGGAATTTGTTTTGCACTGGACAGAGGTCCAAGCCTCTTGATGTGTCTAAGGGAAGCTAGTTTTGCCAATTTATTCCCCTAATCATGGAAGGGTACTTGTCGTGTGCTGTCAAATGAAGAGGCTGATGGCCTGGCAAAAAGGGAGGGTAGGCAGTTCCAGTTTCACTATATCGCATGGTTAATTAATTATTTTTCTTCCTGGCCCTTGGGGTCCTGTTGTACTTTATTTTTCTCTTTCTTAATAAAATTCCCAATCATCATTAAAAAAGGGGATGGAATAAACCAGCACTGATAATTACCAACAAGTGGCACTATCCAACAATAAATTCCAAATTTTCCAAATTTGAAGTCCCACTACCTTTAATTGGAAGAAAAAACAAAAAGAATTTATGGTCCTTTTATGGCGGACAAAAAATTATGAAATTTTAAGTCCTACTGTATGACCACCACACAGTGTGCTTAATTCTCCCAATAACATGTAAGTGCGTGCACAAGAGAAACTTTCATGCTTTGGCTAACCTTCCTTTGCCAAGAACAGTATCTGAGAAGAGCAGCTTCATGCCAACATAGACAAGTAAGGATGGTTTAATACCAATAAAACTCAGGCTTCACATCTGAGGAGGGGTTTTCTTCTAGAACTCTAATATTCAATTAACAAACCAAGCAAAGGGGCAAGAGACCTACAAGCACCCATTATATAGGAAACCTATTAACAATGAAAATCTAGAACTGAATTTCAAAAAAAAGCTAGAACTGATCTTATCAATTCATAAGTACCTTCAATCCTAGCTCTTACAGTACAATTAAATTAAAATAAAAAACCCTTAAGTAATTCAAGAAATTAAATAGAACTCCTATTGTAGGAAGCACTATAGCACTACTGTCCCACTAGGTACAAAATCTGGACCCATGTGGGTGACTTTGATACATCAGCATTTCTTTTTCACAATGCCAAAATTTTAACATCATTTCATAAGCTTCTCAACAAATCTGGAATTTGTGTTTTACATGAACTAGTGATAGCTGAAAAAAGACAAATGTACAAATTATAGACAAAATTGATGTGTGACTTTTCTTTTGATGTTACCTTCTTTTCTTTTGTTCTTTTTTTTTTTTTTTCCTTCTGATAAGTAACCATAGATAGTGTGCAGTTACTAGGAAAGGAAGTTAACAAGGTCACCACATGACAAGGCCAACATGCTCAAAACCACTTCGTAGAGTTTAATTTCAAAATTAGAAACAAAATGAAAACAAAGTCCACTTCCTATGACTCCTACACCAACAAGTTGCCTACAAGTTGCCAAAGAGCTTTGCAGTAAATTTGTGGGGTTGGTCAGTTGATCTTGGGTGTTGAACAATTCGGTTTTGAATTTGGTGGCTAGTTGGTTTTTTTGCCCTTTTAGAGGTAGGGGAGGGTGGCATGGGCTACATGTCCGGCGGCCATTCTAATGGTCCCTTTGGAAAGAAAGGAATGCTAGGGTTTTGAAAACAAGACTTGCAGTCTGAAGAGAGTTGTGTGTGTACCCAGTGGAGGCTCTTTACTTGGCTGTCAGCAAGGTCTTTCGAGGTGTTTCGTTGAAGAACTTTTATTTGTCACGAGAAGGTTGTTTGAGATTCAGTGAATGCCATCAAATAGGCTGGTGCAAGGAAAAAACCTCCTTCGAGACTAATCCCAGTGGTGAAGGAGATTCAGGACTTACACTCCTCGTTAGATGTGGTCTTCTGGTAGTTGTTTTCTTGGTGAAGACAGGAGTAGAAGGGAGTAATGCTTTTGTAGACTTCTTTTGATCTATACAGTCTTTATTTCTGGGTCATGCTTCTTGGGGTTGGTCTTGTATTTAGTTCTTTGTGATTGTTGGTATAAACCTCTTATACCTTTTTACTTTTTTTTTGTACTTTTTCTATTTTTATTAATAAATTCTGTTACCTTCTAATAATTTTTTAAAAAAATTGCCTACAGCATCAGTCTCTTTGTGCAGTCTGTATTCTTGTGGTGACAGCATATCTATGGGCTTTTTCTTGGCATAAGCTACCCAAGTAAAAGCTATTCGTGTTTCTGAAATCACCTCAACAATGAGTTCCTGTATATTATTTTTTTTGAAAAGTAACTTCATTAATCAATAAGTAAAAAAAAAGGAGAGCAAGCACAGACCGCGAGCAACCCAAAAGAAAGATCACAAGAACATTCTTAGGCAGTCACTCAAAACTCACATTTCTACCTCACATTTTTACATAGTGAATAGAGTTCCAAGTTTTTTCATGAGAAAACTTAGCTGCAACAAAAGTAGTTTACTAAAAATGATGCTAGAATACAAAGTCACAACAAAGCACTCGTGACTGGCAACAGGGATAGGTACAAAAAATAGTAAAAATTTGAGGGCAGTAGATGTCTTTCTCCTGCTGGTTTGTAGTCTTTCAAACTTAAACCAGTTACAGATGAACTGAAAAAAGAACCTTGTTTGAGAATTGAACTTCAAAGACTCATAAAAAGGATAAGCAGAATTATAACATGGCCCAGCTGACAAACCAACAACCCAAAATAAAATAAATAAGAGAAAACAGTAATAATACAAATTTAAAAGTCTAATAAAAATAAAGAAAATTAATAATGCTGAAAACAATAGATTTCAGATGTTCAAGTGCAACTGTCAAATCAAATGGAAGAACACATTAGATATAGCCAGTAGGATAGGAGAAAGCTAGGCAAATTATAGGAAAGGTAAGAGGAATTTTATGCGATAAGAGAGCTCCATGCAAATTAAAGGGGTGATTCTATAAACCATCAGGCAGGAGAGAGGTAATTGTTGGATAATAGGGAAAAGACCAAGTATTTACAAGGAAATGATAATAGAGATGCATATTTTAAGATGGATGAGTTAAATAGCATTTAAAGTTAAAAAATGCACATGTGGAAGACCTTGAAAGTAGCACCAATAAACAAGAAAATGATAGGAAAATGTTTTAAGGTCATTTGGGCATGTACATAGATAGATGACTGGAAACAGCTCGCACACAGTTTTGTGTTGATCCAATCGGCTGCAAAGTGGGAACTTTTCCATCTATGAGCCTCTTCATTTCCGCAATTCGATCAACTATTACCACAAATAATTTCATGTTTGCTAGTCTTAGCCCATTAAGGGCACATAAAAGATTCCTTTCAATAAGTGCTTCCTGAGCACCCAATTTATTAAGCAATCCATACCATGTAAAGAGAGACAAAACCTAGCAATTTGAATGATCTCCTCTCATAAGACCTAAAAGAGAGTGAATCATATCCCTATTACAAGCTCTAATAACACATCCGATACCAGTATCATTAGTCTCCAACTAAACTACAACCAAAGTCAATTTCAATTTCCTCGAGGGGCTGTGGTTTACTACTGGCTTAACACTATTTAACTCATTCCCTTGCAAACAATCTAGAAAAGCATAATTAAGATCATTTGTCAAGACATGGAAAAGATCACTTCCAAGATATTTGACCAAATGGCTACAGGAAAGAATAAAAGTCAACAATTTTGTTTCTAAATCACTGAAGTCCAATATCATCAAGTGGACATGAAACATGAAATAGATTCAGGGATTAAACACTGCACTCCAAAAAGTTGAAACACCAAATGCCAAACTGGCAAAACAAAATCCAATTTTATGAACAAATATACACTTTCAACACCATTCAAACACAAAATTGCAAGCATTTGGAATGACTTGCTGACATCTTTTGCAACTGTCAATCATATAGAATTTATCCATCCCTACTAGCAACCAAAAAGCTCCATCCTCAATGGAGCACACAATCTCCATATATTTGAAAAGACGATGGGAAAATAACCTTTGCCATCTCTGGAGACAGATTTTATTGAAAAGCTTCCACCACTCTCAATAAGCTAGCTTCTGTAAACAACCCTCTCCAAAGTTATTTAAAGAAAAAAAAATATTCCTTGGTATAGAAAGGCAATGCCTCATATTCCTCATCCACCAAATCTCTTCTAAAAATAAAGTCACACCTTAATATATAATTTACCATCTCCAAATAATCACTCACCTTCAAATTTCCACCAGAGACATCAAAAGTCAAAGGAAATCTCAATTGCAGAGGACCATCTCTTCACCAAACATCCTTCCAAAACAAGTCACTAACTTTTTGAGGTTCATAACAAATGTCACTTCCAAAATATTCAAAAAGGGATCTAACTCTTTTCCAATTACTATATTGGAAGCACAGTTTAACACCAACTTAAAGCATGTAGAAGGGCCCAACATAAAAGCTTTCTCCTGTACTTTTTTTCATAAGAGTGCTAATTTAACATCCAGCTAGGCTCAGGTTCTCACAGAAACACGAGTTCTCGAGGAATCAGAGGGATTTCAGGCTCAGATTTAAGGGCATTAATTGCTATTACACTCTTAGAAAAGAATATTCAGCCGAAGTGACTCGGGATCCTCCTCCTTTGACAGGATTTTCTGCCTCCCGTTGTGAACAGGTTGCATAAAAGGAATTACTCAAGTTCCCCATGGAAGCACTCCTATTTGGTACCTTCCCATGACAACCATGTCATCAAACAGAGGTCTACCCTTAGTGCATAGATTGCAAAAAACGTTGGTAAAAGTAGTTGAAAAGATGATACAATCAAATAAGACTTCCTAAGTGATTCACGGGGAGGTGTGACACATCTATGGAAACTTTTGGATCAGATAGAAGAGATCATATGTATTATAATAGAATCTGTCCATTCATCAGCCAACTTCCAGGATCTGCCCGGATTGGAGAAAAGTAGGAGAGGAAACAGTACAGTTTCCCCTCATGTCAACAAAGTAGCACTGCAACATAGACAACTACTAATCTTAACTACTTCTAGCCTGCACGTCCTGGAACAATTAAAATTGAAAATTCAACCTAAAAAAAATTGCACACAAACAACATGTATAAATATTGTCCAAAATCCAATGCCTAGAAAGGAAGTCTTTATTTTTCTTTACTGATGGAAAGGAACTCAAGTATTAACATTAGATAATCATTCTACTGTCAGAACCACAATAAAGAAGAACCAGATAACTTACCTCTGCACACTGTTCCTCGATCTCATGCCTTAGTTTCAAGACATATTCACTACTCACATCCATGTTATTTAGAGCAGTAGCAATTTCAGTCCCCGTCTTCTGGACACCAACACCACCAAGGAACAACTTTGCACCCAAATTTGGCTCTCTCATTTTCTGCTGTAAATCCTCTTGATACTCGTTGCTCAGGAGATTCATAGCACCACTCAAAACTGCAAGCACTGAATTGATATTTGAAGTAGATATTGCCCTCCTGCAGCAACTCTGCAGAACATAAAACACATCATCGACCATTGAAGTCGTTAGGCTGTCAGGGACATGCTCGTCAATCTTAATTGCCTTCCTCACATTCTCCACCATGAAAAACTCCTCCAAAATCACATAAAAACCGGTAAGATCTTGCACGACATGATTAAAGCTCCCACTCCTAAATGCCTTGGTTGCCTGCGGTCCCAGCTCTGCACTAACTGAAATCAATCCCCTGATTTTTGACACCATAAATTCCGTGTAGTCCTCACCCAATTGTGTCAATGTCAAGATCTCCTCCAAATACAACTCGATCTCCCTTGGATCTGGCCCCTCTGCAACTCCGACTGAAATCAAGTTCTTGCTATAGGAATTTATTTCCGATGCCAATCTGGCCAGTTTCCGATAATCCATGTACTTCTTCAAGATTGTGGAACCCCGGGTATCACACTCTTCCTGAAGTTCACAGATCGCATAGACAATTCCATCCTCCCCACAAAGGCTACGGAGGATCTCGTCATTTTCTTCAACTGCCAAGACAATGTCCTTGAACAGATTGGTCAAGCACCCAATGAAGTTCACCTGATTCTGATCCGAATTCTGCTCGATAAGCTCCATCAGTTGCTCAAATTCTAGCCTAGATCTCAAACCAATCACTTTCTTCAAATACCCAACATATACTTGCAGTCCTTCTTGTTGTAGACAAAGTGGTGAGAAGAGGCGTACAAAGCGGAGGATGGTGGGGTGGTCCCGCTGATCGATGGCCGCAGAGAGGCGCCTTCGCACAATGGTTTCAAGCTGGCGTTTACATTCAAGGAGCTGGTCTCGCTGCTCGGAGGCAAAATTCTTGTACTTGTCGTCAATCTGGAGGAAGGTTTGGATGAAAGAGGCTGCAGATTCAAAGTCCTCGGATTCCAGTGACTTCTTGGCGCCATCAAGGCAATTGGCGCGCTCCACAATGGCATCAATGCGGGATAGGGTGGATTGGACACGGGATTGGGCGAGGTCAAGCTCACGGACCTTACCACTGACCTGATCACCAAGATCACAGGTGGATCGGACAGAGGAAAGCATGTGATCAGCATCAGCTTTAACAATATCGAGGACTTCGGCAGATTTTTGGAGGGAGAGAAGCTGCTTGTCGAGATCAGTGCGCTGAGAGAGAAGGGATTCAAGCTCCAAGTCAAGGCCTCGCTGGTAAGCTATGCACTCATGAAGGAGCCGAGTCATGGCGCCGACGTCAGTTAGGTTTCGGACCTGATCTAGGGTTTCGGGGCTCCCGAAATTCATGGACGATACGCCCGTTTCAGGGTCTTCTTCCGATACGGAAACCGTTCCATTGGCCGACGCCATTTCTTCTTCTTGGATGTGCGTGTGCGTGTGCGTGTGCGTGTGCGTGAGGGAGAGAGAGAGATCTGATGCTACGCTCTCTTCTCTCTCTTAGGTCTGGAAGAAGCGTCTTCAGTAACTTTCTTGGAATGTTGGGGACAAATGCAGAAAAGTGGCAAACAGAAGGAGGAAAGGAAGGGAAAAGAGTGAAGTTAAAACAACGAAAGCCCAGCAGCGAACTGATCGTCCGTCCGATACTGGATGTCACTATATTTGTCGTAAACTGCGTTCTTGAGTTTGACGAAGGGAGGATATAATTTGAGGAAAATATTTTTATTTAATTATTATAAAATTATTTTAACAAAAAATTAAAATTTCAAATTATATGACTAAGATAACTAAATAAATTTAAATTTGTATGTTCATTTTTCTTTTTTATAGGTATCTCAATTAAATTTTTATAAGAAATCATTTATAACAAATAGAGAATTGAAGTCATATTTTTAAGCTTTCTGTATTTTAACTAGCTTTCCCTGAATCTATCTTTTTTTAGTGATAACAAAAAAATTATTAATTAGAAAAATGAGAAAAATACATCACTTTTACACAGGGCAAGAATTAGGTTAGAAAAGAGAAAACAAGATAAAGAAAAATAGCTATTATAAAAAGAACAATAATAAAAATAAAAACACCAAAAATTCTAAGCAAAATAGCTAGTCTTTAGAAAGAAGTTTGCCATTCCATTACCTAATCTACTAAAGTGTACAAAGGAAATCTCCAAGTCCAAGATAAATTCCCTCATCTCACTCACTATGGTGATTAAGCTCTATGTGAGGCATTTCAAACCCATGACTCACCTAATAACATTTGTCGAATCGAATTTGACCATTAGTTTTCCTCTCTATATATCCACCTCTAAGGTCAAGACTTTTTTTATACTAACAATTTTCTCTCATTAGAGTCTTTAACTCCCACTGATTCAAAAAAGACAATACAAGAAAAGTCCAGAAGGTCTCTAAGGATATCTCCGATCTCAACTGGTCCTAGTTTGACCCTTACGCTCCATCCACATTAAATTTTTAAATTCCACTGGGAGGAAGAGAGGGTCCAATCTACTGGCATTCATGCAACCCTCAAAGAACATCTAGAGATCGAGAGCTAAGCATTGAAAACCTTGTGGAATAAAAGCCGTACGCTCCATTTCATTTTTTCATAGAGCTCATTAGGTTCTACCGTTTTATCTTTGAAAAATCTGAAGTTGCTTTCATTCCAGATAGCCCTTTCTTCATTTATCTGATTATATATAATAAATCTATGTGAATAATTTAATTTTATTATACTATCAAGAATACAAAAATTGGAGATTCAAGTTCAAGAACCATCCATGAATTCATAGTCGATAGTTAATGGTTCCAATTTGCCTCTGGATTTTATGGTTAGAATTCTATTTTTCTCTTTAATACAAAGGGAAGTTTTCAGGTGTTTATTGTATATTTCGAAATACTAATACTATATAAAACAACGAGTTTGAATTAAAAAAAGAAAAAAAAAACTTCCAAGATATTTCCATATATTTATATATTGTATTATTTTGACAGCATAGGTGTGGTTTATTAACTTAAATTAGATGAATAATTTAAAGTGATATCTGTAACTTTCTTGTCTTTGCCCTTATCATTTTTTCAATTGAATCGTATCCCATTTAGAATTATTTTCAAGGAACTTGAAGTTAGACTAACTCTTTGAATGAGCCAAAATTTTCAATTTGAGCTTCTTTGGACATAGACAAATCAGTGTGTTCTAATGGAAACAAGTTCTCTAAGTTGAGAATGACATTACTTTTTCTCTAAAAGACTTATTTTTAATATTTTAAAATGTATTTTTTGCGACTTGTTATATAGATTGGGAGCACTTACACACACCAGGTTTTTGTGCCTCTACACACCCGTTTTTGAAATTTCGGGTGAAATTACGATTTTACCCCTGCGTTTCCAATCATTCGAATGAATGCCCGGTTCATTTTGGCATTCATTCGAATGAACATGTGTAATTTCAATTCATTCGAATGAATAGGCTGAGCAGAAACATGGAATACTGCTCAGTCCATTTATTCGAATGAATGAGTCTCGAATGAATGAGTCTCATTCATTCGAATGATTTAAATAATAAAATTTATTTTAAAACTTTACACTTATTTTTTAAGCACTATGTATTTCTAAAATTTCTCAAATTGAATATCTAGACTAATTAAATTAACCTGATAAAAATACCTTAAGACTTCAAGGTCTTTTGACACTTCCAAATATATTTTTGACACACCCTAGGGATACCCTTATTTGTAAAATACTGTGTTTTAAATATTTAGGAGTGTCAAAATACCTTGAAGTCTTAAGGTATTTTTATCAAGTTATTTTAATTAGTCTAGATATTCAATTTGAGAAATTTTGAAAATACACAGTGCTTAAAAATAACTGTCTATATTTTAAAACATAGACCGTTATTTTTTAAGCACGGTGTATTTTCAAAATTTCTCAAATTGAATATCTAGACTAATTAAAATAACCTGATAAAAATACCTTAAGACTTCAAGGTCTTTTGACACCTGCAAATGTATTTTTGACACACTCTAGGGATACCCTTATTTGTAAAATACTGTGTTTTAAATATTTAGGAGTGTCAAAATACCTTGAAGTCTTAAAGTATTTTTATCAGATTATTTTAATTAGTCTAGATATTAAATTTGAGAAATTTTGAAAATACACAGTGATTAAAAAATAAGTGTAAAGTTTTAAAAAAATTTAAATAAATGTATATACTGTATACTGTAATTTCACATTCATTGCATTCATTCGAATGATTGGAAACGCGGGAGTAAAATCATAATTTCACCTGAAATTTCAAAAATGGGTGTGTAGAGGCACAAAAATCTGGTGTGTGTAAGTGCTCCCTATAGATTCTCATACTATATACTCTTTCCGTTTTATTTTAATTGTATCATTTCAAATATTTATATTTTTTAAGAAACTCGCTAACACTCTATGTAATCTTATCAAATTTCAACACACTTTATACTACTCCAATACAAATGAGACAACTATTTTAGGACAATTCTAAAAATTCATAAAGGACAACTAATTTGGGACAGAGGGAGTATAAAACTAGTGATATGATAAAGTGTCAGATCTCACATTAATCAAATTATCTTTTAAATTATGGTCACTAAGCTTGAGTTTAATTTTAGAGTATTTTTCATCAACCAATTAGCTATTTTATATTATTAAACTAGTGTGATTTTTAAGACCTTCCTTAAACTATAAAAATAAATTTGTCAAAAATTAAGTAATTAATTATATTTAAATATAGAGTTTACCAATAAGCCTTATAAATAGATTACTTTAAAAATAATTTTAAAGACTACAATGACTATTGCTTTACAAAATTTTATTTTATTCTAACATTATGATCACAATGTATATTTTTTCTAAAAGGTATTAAATAAAAAATTTAAAAAGAGAAATTGAAGAGAAGTCTGAGAAAATATCTATTATGATTTAGTTTATAAAAATTAATATAATTTTTCAATCATAAACTCTTAATTAAAAAAAGAAGCCGTTAGATTTTATTTTTTAAATTTAATCATTAATTGAGTTAACTGCTGTAATTGAAAATTAACACGTGTGAAGCGGTTCACAACGGACAATTTCCCGAGTGGTCTCGCCGTCTTGCCTCGGAAATCTCCATCGAGTGTTTACTTCGCCTTCGGACCTTTCATTAGCAATTTCTCTCCATCTCTCTTCCATGGCAGCAGCTGCGCCCTTTCGTCCTCCTACACGACCATGCAACACACCAGTCCAATCCCGTCATTGCTTTAGCCCTTGTTCCTTTCTCTTCTTCCCTTCTCCTCCCGCCTCTTCACTTTTCTCCGCCCTCTCTATCTCTCGTTCTCACGCGTCTCCGCGTCTCTTTTTCCGCCACAGCTCTCCAAAAAGGCTCCTGTCCAGAACTCAAGCACTCGTCGAAGAAGAGCCCATTGCTTCTGTGGAGCCCACCGAAGCAGAATCCCCTGAAGTGGCCAATGGCGTCTTCGCCCAAGAGCCTAAGCCTGAGGTCCGAGCTTGCGAACTCTACGTCTGCAACATCCCCAGGAGCTGCGACATCTCTGAGCTTTCGGAAATTTTCAATCCTTACGGAACGGTGCAGTCTGTTGAGGTAAATCCCATATGTCTTTATTATTATTTTGGATAGTTGTTCAGAATTCAGATCTTAGCTCTCTGCTTTTTATTGTCACTTTATAGGAATATCATCAAACACTCCCAGTATGCAGATTCTTATTTCTCTTTTATTCATCTTTTGGGCTTTGTTATGTAAGTCGGTTGCTCTAGTAGTTGTTTTCCGTCTATAATTCACATGAGTGTATGGTTCAAGTGTTGAAGCTCTCGATTTTGATGTCTGATCGTATGCTGCTTGTTTAGTTCACATCAATGGTATTTCATTTGGGTACGAGGAACTGTAGGACTACCTAAAAGCTGCGTTGAATTAGTATAAATTTTGTAATTTGTCCACGGTGGTGGATGCTGTCTGCCAAAGAAATAGAGGCTTCTTGATGTATTTAGACAATGCATGCAAATGGGATAACAGAGTCATCTAGATGTTGAACAAGCAATGTTCACCTTTACAAGTGTTTGGTATAATGCCGATCCAACCTGTTGGTGTGAATGTATGATACTCATGTGTTCCTAAAGAAACCCTTCTAGGAAATTATTCGTCACTGCAATATTGCAAGAAAAGAGAATAAAGTAAACTCAAAAGAACTCAAGAAACCCTAAAAAAAGATCAAATCATCATGCAATTCCAGAGATCCTCCTCCATGTGCCTTTCTGAATCTTTCTTATCTTGAAATATGTATGGGCATTGGTTCTTTAGATCTACCACTTGTATGAGTGATGGGCAATTGTACTTTGTATGGCAATGAGCATGATGGACTGATGCAACAGATGGTGGGTTCCCTAACCGCAAACAAGAACAAGAGTTTTTTTTTTTTTTCTTTTTCTTTTTTTGCGAGGGAGGCGGGTGGGTGGGTGCTGGGGGGACCAATCCATCCTCTCGATCTTTAAGAAAACTCAAGCAAATATGAGTTGGACCCCAAATTTCTAGTGTTGCTGTGTTTGTCATCAAGGTGGCAATGTAAGCCATCTCTATTTCATCGATTAGTTCCATGACATGAACTTTATGGTCGATTGTATTATTCTCCTTACAATGGAGAGAACTTGATATTGAATTGCAAGTTAACCTCAATCTTATTGCGTTATGCTTTCACCTTAGTTGTTCATGCAAATTGATCGCTAAAGGCCCAACCTAATTGTGTGCCCTAGACTGGCGGCACTTAAACCACCATGATCTAGTGGGTCATCTTCAGTTGATGCGAGTAATCAGTGACCTTGACCAATGAAGCCTCTTGAGTCCAACATGCTAGAAAAGGATCAATGTACTCATGTACAATGGACATATTATGAGAAAATAATTTGTCATCATGAGTAATATAGCTTGTCCCTTGGTGACATCACTGATCCATTTTCTCCACCCGCATCTACTACAATCATTGATTCGTTTTTGCTAAAATCAAATATAGATCCTTCATCCCTTGCAAATGCAAACATGCCTAATGTTATGGGTCGGTTTCACACTCAAAAGGGCTAGCCGCTCCCAAAATTCCCCGCTCCTGCTTATAAATTCAAGACCTTCTCAGGCCATATCCGATGTGGGATTGCCCTCATGACAGGCTCCCCAGTCCAATCCCTGGTGCCCTCACCAGGGAGACCCACACCTCGTCTTCGTGTAAAGTCCACACACTCAGGGGGAGCCCCATGCCTACAGGATCCCCAACCCAATCCCTGGTGCCCTTTGCCTAGGGGGACCCACACCTCTTTTGTGTAGGACCACGCGCCAGGGGGAGTATGAATCCCACACGATAGTGCCTTGGTTTGTTCTGATACCAAATTGTCACAAGTCGGTTTCACACTCAAAAGCGCTAGCCGCTCACAAGGTTCCCTGTCCCCACTTATAAACCCAAGACCTTCCTAGGGCATATCCGATGTGGGATTGCCCTCGTGACACTAAACTGTGTATTTTACAACCCATATTTATGTAACTCAAAATCAAAATGATCCAAGCACTTCAAAAAGGCTCCTTTACAGTCATTGAAGTTCTCATATGAAGAATCCTTGTCATGCTTGTCATAAATGAGCAAGTCATTGAGGTTCTCATATGAAGAATCCTTTACAGTTAGAATATTCTCTTAGCCCATCTTCTTTCATTGGACTCAAAATGAGTATTTCCATCCTTTTTGAAATTATGTGTATTGTCAAACCCACCAAGCATTGTCCATCTCTCAAACTGCTTAGCTCTACCGATAATAGGTGGCATGTTTCCAATCGTCACTATAGAACACTATTCATCACATTTCATTGTTACCCTTCTTAAACCATTGCAACTTATGGTTTAGGGGTCAACCTAACTTCAGTTTTAGTTTTTCTATGGCCTCGTGAGAAATTACATTGTCATTGCTTCCTCAATCCACAATCAAAGGTCATACTTTACCTTAATGGTACACTTAAAGCAAAGCAATCTATGTCTCCTGCAATCATTATCTTCATCATCATTTTACCCTAATAATACTTTCCTAAGGATAAGTGATTCCCTTTTATCACACTTGTATTGGAATTCCAAGCCCTAGATTCTCTATCTGTGTCATAACACAACTTGTCTTCCCCATTCACCAAAATCATCTTCTAGTTTATGCTAGATTTATTTGCCATATGGAGATTCCTTTTGGGAATTTCAAGGAATAATACTTGAAACAATGGATGGCATCTTCTCGACCTTTACTTCATTGTTAATTTCCTTAACGGTTAACATACAAAATTGGAGATTTTCCTTTAGATTTATCTCTAGATTTTTTTTGAAAGGTAACATCATTGATTTCAGAAAAGTGTACAAAACAAATCAGCTACAAAAACCCGCCAATAGAGAGCCAAACAAAAAACCCCCTAATTACATAAAATTGTTGACAATTTCCGTATGTGAAGACAACCCCTGCCTAGCCAAAGCATCCACAGTTAAGTTAGTTGACCGAGGAATCCAAGCAATCTTAAAATCAAAGGAAGCAATAGAATGACGGATCCTCTCAACTTTATCTAGTAGATCCAAGGAGATAGAGATCCCACCACCCAACCCACCACAACCTTAGAATCTCCTTCCACCTATCTCTAGTTTTTTATTTATGCCCTACAACGCGACCTTTCATCTTTTTATATTATAATTTTTATTTTATTTCTAAGAATCTCAATTAAGACAACCCTTTAATATGTGTCGTATGCTGTCCAGATTGAATGGCGCAAAGCTCAAAATAGATTTATTGTCTCACGTATATATTTTGCTATGATTTGTTTCTCCATTTCAAGCAAATTATTATGTGAGACCGAATAATGTTATTCCTTCTTATAATCATCAACTATCATATCATTTTAATGGAGAGATTGCACTTTTTGGTACATGGAGTTTGCATAATTAAATGGAAATAAATAGTTTGTCATCTTTTGTTTCATATTTTTTCTACGTTTTTATTTGGGATTTGCCATTCTCAAATCATTTTCCATTATATCCACCATGTCGATGCCCTTCTCATCAATTTAATGGTGACATATCTCACCTTTTTTTTTTTTTTAAATTGTCAAGAACATCTTTTAAAATAAAAGATACGTTATTCTATGTTATCTCAATCTATAAAATTCCTATCTTTCATGGTCCTCATGAGTTTTTGGCAACTATGCTTTGATCCTAAGATCACAACCACCTCTTTGACCTTGTTAATGCGAATCACATGACTCTTGCAAGCTATGTCAATGATGTTATCCGGTCATTGTTAATGTCTTCAGCGAAATGGGTTAATGTTGTAATTTTGAGTCCAACACTAAATCCTCATCCATAGGAAAAAGTAATCCGAGTTTTGCCCAATATGTGCTAATTGTTCTATTAACTCTATCATACCTCTCCAGGGATTCCACTTTGTTGTCTTCTACATCCTCTTGATCATTAGTATCTTTCCAACCATTCCTCCAATTTCCATGCCCTTAAAGGGATATTTGTGTTTTTCATTGAAAATAGGATTTTGAATGAAAATTAGTTTCTGTATGAAAATTGAGGTACTTTTTACAAAAAAACAAGGTGGTTTTCCAACCCACTTTAGTTTTTCTATGATTGCTAAAGATGGGATTTTTAATGGAGACGTGCATTGATAATTGTGCAAAAAGTAGATTTCCCACTTAAAGGGTCATTCTCAAGGAAAACACTTTTCTATGGGGGGCGAGGAAAGTTGGTTTTCCTCTCCACTTGCTAATGTGTGGAAACACACAAGCATGCCCTTAGGGATCTTTCTTGGTGTCATCGCACAAAGAAATCATAGTAGACACTTCCCATAGATGAATCTTAGATTCAGAATATCAATTTATATAATGTTAGTTGGATCCATATACGACAACTAAGTATGTGGATTTTTGTTTTGTTTTTGGGAAAATCTCTCCTTTTGATCTCTATGAAATCTCCAATCAAAAGTTGAAAATTACTTGTAACATAGCGTAGCCGCTTGAATTTGGGTGTCCCAAGTCCTTCTCTATCCCATCTAGAGCAAGCATTGTGGAGGAGAAGGCCTTCAGCAAAGCCCTATGGTCTCCTCCCTTAATTACTAGTTTCTAATTACTAAATAAAGAAACTTCTTAAATGCTCCTAAACTCAATAAAAATAACCAAATAATGAATTTTTAAGAGGTTTTAAAAAAATATGATCTTGCACACCAAAATTCTACTTTTGCCACATTTGTGATGAAAGTGGTTCAATGATCTAATTTCCATCTTGTCAATCAGGTAGGACCCAATCTTCACCATCAATTGCATCATAGATGTGTACTACAAGCCCTAGAACGTTACAAGAACATCTTGGGCATTGGTCTGAGTGGTACTTGGTCATTTTATCCCTAGTCTTTTTCTTCCGTTCCTCTTTAAGTTATGAGACAACTACCTTCTTTGGATATTCTGCGACCTTAGGCTTGGTAATAGTATTGCTATTCAAGGGCAAAAAACTAAGAAGAGATTTTTCCCCCATTTTCTATGCAGGTCGTGTGGTGCGTTTGGTGCTAGAAAGCTATATGCCATAGGAGTGCTACACTCTAAAAATGAAAAAAGGAAAAAGAAAAAGAAGAAGAAACTGTCTTATTATGGTTTTTCGTGTTATTTTGAAAAAAAAAAAAAAAATTATCTTGCAATGTTGTAGTGAGGAATCAGTATATATACATATATATACATACATATATATACATACATATATATACATACATATATATATATATATATATATATACATACATATATATATATATATATATATATATATATACATACATATATATATATATATATATATATATATATACATACATATATATATATATATATATATATATATATATATGTGAGCCAAGGCCTTTCAAACTCACCAATCCATATGGGTGCAAGTGCAGCCATTGGGCCATTTGCAGCAAACTTTGTTGTAGACTCGTTTGAAGGTGATCCTTGTTATATGCACACACACATATACATTATCTAGTGGTGGTAGTGGTGGTGGTGGTGATGATGATGGCAGAAATAGTAATAGTGGTAGTAGTAGTAGCAACAATAGCAGCAGCAGTATTATACCAACATTTATGTTCTCCCTTTTCCAAATTCTCACTTAGTAGAGTTAAAAGCCATTGCTAGTTTGCTACTATTGTGGATTATGACGAAAATGATGCTATAGTCTCACAAAACCATAATGCATATTATAAAAAGGAAAAAAGAAGAAAAGATATACCTCAATCCTTAGAATTGACCTTTCAGGGGCCACTATTTCTCAAAGTTCATGGTGTTTATTGTCATATTTAAAAAATCCTATTTACTCCAGATTTAGCCAAAGAATTTGCTTATGAATTAGCACTTTTTCTAATTTTCTCAAGGCATTGATTTTTGACACTGAGCGTTCTTACCTTTGATGATAATGGAATCTCCAAGGCTCTCCACTTACCTTGAATACCCAACCTATATCATAAATTGAATCTTCTTCATTACATGCCTATTAAACGACTCCAAGAATAACTATAATTTCATTTTTTGCCAAGAACGATTCGTCATTGAATTCCATAATACATGTTGGACTTCAAAAGACTTTCAACATTATCCCTTTGTTATTATAGAAGGCACCAAATATTAGGGATGTTGATTATCCTGACCTCAGTTTAAAAATCATACATTAAGATTTAAGAGGCCCTGCATGGAGCCCACCTAGGCATATAAATGAGTACCTTTTGTAGCACTTACCAATTGTGCTACAATTTTGTTGGCTTTTTCTTTCCTTTTTTTTAACAATGATGAAAGTTATTCAAGCCCTCAACATTGTAGCACTTACCAATTGTGCTACAAGTTTTTGTTGCAGTATCATATTGCAACTGTTGACATGTTAGAATATACTAGAAGATATTTAGGAGACCCATTGGTGCAGTGGAAGGCGCACAATTAGAACCTAGACTTTGTGGGTTCAAGTCATAACTCACAATCCAAGATGTATAGATTGTATATATATATCTATTAGAAAGATATTTAAATACGGTAAAAAAATGTATTTATATTCTATAGGAATAGATTTTTTTTTTAAAAGTTATAGATAATATGCAAATGTTATTATGAGGAAAATAACTTCAAGGTTACAGTGGAAACGTCATGTAACGCTTGCATCTCAGATTTGGCAGGGAACATTAGACACTACAGTTAAAATAATAAGGTATTCTTGTTGCAAGATTTGGGAATTAAAAGTAAAATCTGATTTTACAATAGTAGATAAAATTTAGAATCATGGCCATATGAATTATGCAAGTTTAAACTCAGTATTTAATAGCACTTTGGATTCTAGAGAGAGTGGAATATATTTAATGAAAAGGAGTGTGCATAGGAAATGGACAGCCTAATGAACAGGAAATCTGAAAATAAGCAAGATTTACAAGATTCTGTGAAAAGAGTAAATTTATGAAATTTCAATATAAAGTTTTCCTTTCATTTTATTCATATGCAGAATAGCCTCCTGAGCACTCACATTTCCATTGGCTCATGCCGTTGCATTTTTTGAGTCTTGCTCTACCAAGTACCAACATTGGCCTTGCAACTTCTCTTTTATGTTTTACCTTTCAGAAAAAAGAAAAAAAGAACCTTTTATGTTTTTTAGGCCCCCCTACAGGTATCACTCATTCCAACAGCCAACAGACTCCATTTTTGCAGCTGCTCCTTATGCAAGTCAGATGCAGATATTCCTTCAAACTTAGCCAACATATTACATTTGATCACTGAAGGCTTTATATTTGCAAAACCGATGCCTAAATAGTATACTTTCTTCAAAGAATCTTCTTTTCCTTCCATACACCCGAGGAGGTGGCAATAGGTAGCATTTTCCACAAATTTTGATCCCATGTCTCCATTTATTAAAATGCTTCACACCTGATTCATTCATGAGTGATCTAGAGGATTTTGGTCGAGCCAAAGAGATGGAGAAATGGTTTAAGACAAACAAATCAAAATGGTTTGCATGAAGGGAGCATGTAAAAGGGAGTGCTTGACCGATTCTTCCTCTCCACAACATAAGAAACAAATATTGAGGATGAAAAAGCTACTAGACCTACTTTTCAAAAAAAAAAAAGGTACTAGACTTGAGATGATGTTGAATAAGACTGAATTATTCTACCAGTTTCCACGCTGGAAGAATGAATAGTAGGTATCCTGCATGAATTTATGACTGGGCCATGACATGTATGAACTTGTGCACAATGGGAAAAAGAATGAGAGGGACTATGGAAGTGCTGTTGCATCATTTATTCATTGATGCCAATTAGTATTGACCCTTGTGTTACTTAAGTTTTTGCTATGGTAGAACTATTCTTTCCTTTTAGCACTTGGCATCTGTCTAAATCCTGGGAAACATACAATGCTTGGCTGAATAGAATCTGTTTTTGCAAAGCATATAAGTAGGTTCCATCCTTTACTGATCATTTTCATCTTTTGAGATACATAGTGGACGACAGAGCTACTCTTCTGGACCATTTATCCAGCTTTTAAAGTACTAATCAGCTTGTATGGACTATGGGGGCAGTTGGCTAATGGTCCATGTTCAACTGCAAAGGAATGCATCAGCAAGAAGATTGGGTTCATTTGATGGAATACCTTCTTCCTATTTTTTTCTTGTGTTGTCCCAGGAGATGAACCATCTGGACCTCACGCCTATCTGTACAGAATGTTTGACTTGAATAAACTCTGTAGATTCTCTTAGGCTGCATGATGTTTTTCCCATCAACTTTTCCAATTGCTTCATTCGTTCTCTAAGTTCTCCACTGGCATGAATAAATGTTAGCTTCGATTATAGAGCTTCATTCTTATCCCCAAGAAACTGGAAGCATGGGAGGAAGAGAAGCTGGCGACATGGGAAAGAGATATCATTCTTTATACCCCCAGAGGGGCAAGTACTCGTCTGATGGTCTGGCAAACTCTGGAATACCATGTGCATTGATTTTCATTGTCTGATTGAGGATTTTCCTATTCTTGTTTGTTTATGCAAGTTTACAGCTGATATTGGTCCACCGTTCAGTAAGATAATGCTAGCCATTGAAAACAGGCATGGGCTAGACAGAAACCTCATTCTTCATACCAGCCATTGAAAAGGGGGCATGAGAAGCATTCTTTTCTGATTGAGCGAGTGTTATCTTTGTCATCATCATCATCATCATCAATTCATGGTGCTGATGTTGTGATGTTGTCCAAAGTTATGTTCATGTGTGCTTGTGAGTGATGTTGTCCTAGTTGTCTAAAGCTAATCGTTAGGCAGAAAGAACTTTCAGTGAAATGACATGTATTCTTGGCTATGGTTTTATGTGCTTTGGATTTCTCTTTTCTTCTTGTACTGTCATTGCCACTAATCTTCCAATTATGTCCGAGGCATCCAAATGCTTATACTAGTTACATGTATTTTGGTTTTGAATGTTGGCTGGTGGTAGGTTTCACGGAATAGCGAGACAGGCTTAAGTCGAGGCTGTGGTTATGTTATGATGAGTTCAATTCCTGAAGCTAAGGCAGGCAGTTGCAGCTTTGGACGGATCTGTAAGTTGAAATTGGCAAGTGTAGATGAACCTTTGTTTGCATCTTTTCCTGTTCTGTTTTACAATGCATCTCTCTCATCCATTTTATGTTCTGTAGGATTTAGGAGGCCGTGAAATGCGTGTTAGGCTTTCAGCTGATATATTTTCTAAAAGAAAGATTGTTAATGCTCTGAATTTAGCACCTAAGAATATAGTTTTTGAAAGCCCTTATAAAGCCTACATTGGAAATATTGCTTGGTCTGTGAAACCTGAAGATCTGAGGGGTCACTTCTGCCAATTTGGAACTGTAGTCAGTGCTAGAGTACTATATGATCGCAAGGGAGGGAAAAATCGTGCTTATGGATTTGTTTCCTTCTCTTCAGCTGATGAACTTGTGGCTGCGATATCGTCAAGTGGAATGGTAGACATTTTCTATTTTGTAGTCAAACACCTGTATTCTTAATGATCGTTCATTTCTGCATCTTTTTACACTGTTCATATACGTTTCGTTTTTTAGAGTTCTTCATGATGTCTTTTGCAGCTTGAATTGGTTAAAGCTGTATAATTAGTTCTCACACTTGTTTTTTTTTTTTTTTCTATTTATGTATGATGCAGGAATTTTGTGGCCGTGAAATGTTGGTGAGAGAAGTTGTTAAAAAGGAGTGAACTACACCATTCTGATTAACTTTCACGACAAATTTTGCTATTCAGAGCAAAATTTCTTCTAAAATCTCAAAAAGATGGGAGTAAATTGTTGGTTCCTTAGACATGCATTGGTAAACAGTCTCTGAGGTGCCCTATTCTTATAGCCCGAGGAAGGTCTACAGAAAATTTTGTAAGTTGCTATTCTCAAATCCACAAACTGACAGGAAATTGACCTTTTTGAACTTGTTTACCCTTTAGGAGTTCATGATGTAGCTTTGAGTACCTTAATACTTTTTCAAATACCTCCATTTATAGTATAAAGGTGATTATTTGAATGTCTGATAGCTTACTGCTGTATCATTATTTTTTCCTAATCTTGAGCACATGAAGCTACCATATCATTGTTTACTATGATGGGTTGGCATGGTTATGGACAACAGAGGTTCTTCAATATGTTGGCACGACGGAACTCGTTCTTCTATGATTTTGATATATTCTCTTACAAAAAACTATATGACTAAAATGTAATTTGATTTGTACTTGAGCCTATAAACTTTCACACATCAATCAGTGATGATGGTCCATTTTTTAATGGTTAGAGAGAACTCTATGCTCTCATGTTCTTTATCTTGTAGTTTATTTTTCAGATCCAATTGTGTGGTGTGCCCATACTGATTACATTACATCAAATCATCTTGGTTTGTTTTTGCACTTGTCTTAGGGTTGGAATTTGACCTGTTCGACTTGTAGCCTGCAGAGTCGGGCCTCAAAATCTGAGCTTTAGTAGTTAAACTGTGAAAGCCACAAACTCAGCTTGATTGCTGGCTTACACACATTTCCAATTTTTCTCCTCCTTTCCTGTACATATTCAATATAGCAACCCTTCATTTCTTCCACTCCCTTCCAACACAAGACTTTGTGAAAGCCCAAAACATCCAAAATGGCAAAACCCCAACCCAAAACCCTTCACATTCCAATCACTTCATCACCATCTTCTCCTTCTCTTGATCAGGAATGACAGAGCTAGGGGTGTTCACAGGCTGGCTTGGGCCAGGCAAAGCTCTATGGCATCTTGAGCCTGTTTCTATATATAGAAATAAGAGCCCATCCAAAGCCCAGTTGGAAAAATACCAAGCCTAAGTCTACCTGTTTGACATCATTAAAAATCCAACCACTGAGATGCAGGTAGACATGAAGAGTTGCAAGTTGAGCAAATTTAGGCTAAAACCTCAATTTATAGTTACTCAAATTCATCAGGCATCTTTGTCTTGGCATTTCTAAAGACGTCTGTTGACTTTGACTATTAAGATCAAATTGTTAGAATTTGACATTTGAGCTTAAATTTAGTATATTTCTAGTTTATCATGTCTATTTTCAATCCAAGCAGCCAGTCTTCTAATTAATTCTAAATAATATTTAAAAAAAGAAAAATGAACCAAATCTAGACACATATAATGGCTAAACGGGCCAAAAGCCCGAGTCCAGCCATTATATGAATAGGCTCAAAATTTAGCATGAGCTCAGCTGACGGACTGGTATTTGTGTTCAAACCTGTTTGCATAAGATGGATTTGGTGCTAAGCTCAGTGGGCTTGTGCTCAGTTATATACATCAAGCCGGCATCAGGCTCAGGGTCAGGCTTTAGATTTCCCTTGAGTTATCGGCCTTAGGTTCAGGTTTGGGATTTCCGTTGATCAAGTCTTGGCAACATGAAAATTGTCTCTAAATGCAGGCCCATTGCTAAGAAGTGATAGCCAATTTGCTGAGATAGAGTTAACTAGCATCATATTAGTGCTAGGGGTCGGGATATCGGCCGATACTAATATACTTTTTTTTAAAAAAAAGGAAAAAATTAAGAGAGACAAATATCGGCAGATACCGAATTTTAAACCCCTGATCCGTGCAATGAACAGGGTTAAAAAATAAATAAAACTATGAGTAAAAGTATAAATATTATAAGAAATATAATAAAATAAGATTTGATTACATATTTAAGAAAAATGGAAGATGAGAATTAGAATGATCTTTATTATCAATTAACAAAACTAATAAGAAGAAGAGATGGTTAGTATAATGACTATTGATTGACAAATAATTTAATAAAATGTAAAAATAAGATAAAAACTTTAATACAAGAAATAAAATGATTAATATAAGAATAAATTTAAAAATTAAAACACCAAATTTTATATTGGAGGTTCAAAATCTAATTAAATTTAGAACAAGGTACTTTTTTACAAGTTCATATTGTAATAAAGTCATCTGGAAAGTAAAAATGATATAATTTAAGTTAGAAGTTAATTGAAAAATTATAAATTAAAATATGAAAAGTCCATGAGAAAGGTGGAGTTAAATTTGACAAAAGGAGATGAAAAAGATAAAAGTTAAAATATTGAAATTCAAATCATTAGTTTTTATTAGCAATAATAGTTAAGAAAGATAATGATGAGATAAAATTTAAATAAAATGAATCAAGTCGTTTTTTTCAAAAAAAAAAATGTGCTACTCTCCAATGTTTTATACTCGATGTATGTAGATTGGGAGGTCTGCATATGCTCCAAAAATTAATCAGGTTAAATGTCTAAATACTTTTATTTAAAAAAAAAACTGTGAAATAACACAAAAATATATAAAGTGAAAAAAATGACTTGAGAAGCTTTTGTGGGAAGGGGGGAATTACTTTATAAGAAATTAGTTAAGATTGAAGGGTGCCAATATAGACACCGCAAAATTCTGTTACTAGACACCGATTTTGTGATTTTCAGTGGAAATTACCATGCTGCCCTTCCGTGTATAATCGATCGATCGAATGTGCAGTGCACTTTTCACGTCGATCGATCGATTACACGAACGGAAAAAAATGATCAGAAAAATGTGAAATGATTATGTCGATCGATTGATAGCATGCTATCGATCGATCGATTGATAGCATGCTATCGATCGATCGGCAGAATACAGTAATTAAATAAAAAAAAATTTAAAACTTTAAAGTTATTTTTTAACCACTGTATATTTTCAAAACTTCTCAAATTGAATATCCGGACTAATTACGATAACCTGAACAAAATACTTTCAGACTTCAAGGTCTTTTGACACTCCCAAATATTTAAAACAGAGTGTTTTACAAATAAGGGTATCCCTAGGGTGTACCAAAAACACATTTAGAAGTGTCAAAAGACCTTGAAGTCTTAAAGTATTTTTATCAGATTATCGTAATTAGTCCGGATATTTAATTTGAAAATTTTTGAAAATACACAGTGGTTAAAAAATAACGTTAAAGTCTTATCTTTCCTTTAAAACTTTAACATTATTTTTTAAGCACTGTGTATTTTCAAAATTTCTCAAATTGAATATCCGGACTAATTACGATAACCTGATAAAAATACTTTAAGACTTCAAGGTCTTTTGACACTCCTAAATGTGTTTTCGGCATACCCTAGGGATACCCTTATTTGTAAAACACTCTTTTTTAAACATTTGGGAGTGTCAAAAGACCTTGAAGTCTTAAAGTATTTTGTTCAGGTTATCGTAATTAGTCCGGATATTCAATTTGAGAAATTTTGAAAATACACAGTGCTTAAAAAATAATGTTAAAGTTTTAAAGGAAAGATAAGAATTTAACATTATTTTTTAACCACTGTGTATTTTCAAAATTTTTCAAATTAAATATCCGGACTAATTACGATAACCTGATAAAAATACTTTAAGGCTTCAAGGTCTTTTGACACTTCTAAATGTGTTTTTGATACACCCTAGGGATACCTTTATTTGTAAAACACTCTATTTTAAATATTTGGGAGTGTCAAAAGACCTTGAAGTCTTAAAGTATTTTGTTCAGGTTATTGTAATTAGTCCGGATATTCAATTTGAGAAATTTTGAAAATATACAGTGGTTATATACAGTGGTTAAAAAACAACTTTAAAGTTTAAATTTTTTTTTTTATTTAATTACTGTATTCTGTCGATCGATCGATAGCATGCTATCAATCGATCGATAGAATCATTTCACATCGTTTTCTTCCGTTCATGTAATCGATCGATCGACGCGAAAAGTGCACTGCACATTCGATCGATTGATTATACACGAGAGGGCAGCATGGTAATTTCCACTGAAAATCACAAAATCGGTGTCCGGTGACAGGATTTTGCGGTGTCTATATTGGCACCCAGATTGAAAGGTCTAAGTGAAGAATTATAAAAATATATATGAGATAAAAGTGAAAGGTAAGAATAACAAAATAAAATTTAAAGTAAATTATTAAAATCATGTGACTTAATAATTGTCTGATTAAAAATTAAGACTAAAATGTTATTAAAATCAAAGTGATCCATCACGTTATGGCCTAACGTGTACAAAACTACAAAGACAAGGCTAAAACTATGAGTCCATATTAATCTTCTACCAAAAATAAACAGGCCTGGCAATAATATATCTATTTTTCCTTAGCTTGGGTGGAGATACTTATAATTAATTCCATCCCATGCCACCCATCACAAATTCTCAATTATTTGAATTTAAAAAATGGTAATATCATAACTTCGTCTCTCAAATAAAAACTTGTAACACAAAACTCATTTTTTAATTGCAATTTGGAATACAAATGAGAAAGTTCTTGATGTTTTCATAATGTGATGTTTATTGTGAGTGTATTTCAACTAGTAATTTTTCGTCTCAGAAAATAAGAGATGTCAGATTCAGAGCTTTCATATAAATTTTCCCATACATAAATTTTTAAAAAATAAAAAAATTCTTTCATATAAAAAATATATAGCATCATGATGAAAACTATCATGTTAAAGGTAATTTATTAACAATAAAAAATAAAATAATTAATAAGGAGAATTAATTTATTAATGTGACAGTTGGGGGGAGAAACCATTGGACACCCGACTGACGGCTGTCATTAAATATAAAAAAATGGAGGAGGCAATGATACGGCATCTCACTTCTTTCTTATGCTCTTAAGATATCTCAGTTTCAAGCCTTGTATATATTTTTTTAATTATTTTTAAAGTTTCTTTTCAGAAAAGGTTATAGAAATAATTGTTTTTTTTTTTTTTTTTAATGTTGGGAGTGGTAGTGGGTGGGGCCTGCCTTTGGATTCATGTGAATGTGCGAGGCGACTGAGTATCCATGTAAGAGTCTTACCAGCTTTGACCTCAGTCTTATGACTCTTGAAAGTAGACGAAGGAAGGTTCCTACGGCTTTCATCTATTTTATTTTTTTCACTTCTAAACTAACCTTCGTCTCTCTCCCTAACCACGATTCTGCCATCAATGTAATGTATGTTAAGCTTCTCTTCTTGCCGGCTTCTACTATTGATTTATAAAATTATTTGAAAACTAAAAGAAAAGAGGTGAACGCTGTCGTAAGGCTTTGGTTTGCTACTATTTCTCTTTTATAAATAATTAACTTCTCACACGAGAGTTTTATGTAAACACAGGTTTTAATTTATTATCAATTTTATTGTTCGTGAACAATTTGGTAACTGAGTCGATTTATTATTTATAAGTGAACTAATTTACTATACATAAATGATTCTGACACTGTTTTTTCATATAAAATAGTAAAGCGACTTATTTATTGAATCACTTGTAAACAGTAAATCGATTCACTTACCGATTTCCTGATAAATGATAAAATTGACAATATATTAAAATTTATATTTAATTACACAAAACTTTCATAGGAGAATTGCTATGGTTAAATATGGGCAAATGATTTGTCTCTTAGGCTAGAGTTGATCTCTCTCATCGTATGAGTAGAACGTGGTTCAGCAGTCTCTCTCTTATTATTTGTCTCTCTTCCCTCTGCAGAGTCTCTCTCTTCCATGTGCATGGTAGGACGTGTCCAGCAAATTATATTTCGTGTATAATTTGCTTTGTCAGGTGGACAATGGCTTTTTCTTTTCGTAAAATATGAAATCCAAATAAGAGTTACTTATAATTATAGCGGGTATAATTTTTTATATAACATAATAGCAAAAAAAACAACTTAAAAAGCTGATTGATAGATAATTTTGATGATAAAATAGTAGATAAAAGTTGCGAACGAGAGTTCTATATCAAATGTAAAAAATTAACGATTTATAAAAAATTGAGACACTTCATTTATTAAACTAGTCTTTTAGACAGGAAGGTTTGTCCTGTCAATGATATCAAAACTAAGTTCTCAAACCACAATATGTGGACTAAAAGATCCTCTAGCTAACTCTTTCCAAAGAAGATTACTGAGTGCTAATGGGAGTACCATATGGTTGTGAGAGGGAAAAACTAAAGACTTATATGGAACCGAGTCCTAATAGATATTATATTGTTAAGGAAAAAATAACTTTATTTTGAAAATTTAACATTTAATATGTTTCAATGATTCATATTAAAAGATACATTTTTTGAAAAAAAATACATGAGTAGATACAAAATTCCTTTTTATTGAAATATGCATTCCAAAATTTTAATCCTCTACAGAAATTAGTAGGTGTTTTATAAATCAAACTTCCAACTGTGGATTACAAAACAAAAGCAAGAATCTTACTTAATGGGAGGGATTTTTAGTTCAAAATTCGTTATATTGCTACATTATGAATTTGAATATTTAGAATTATAAAAAAGAATTACTCCCTCTGTCTCAAATTAGTTATCCTATATAGATTTTGGAATTGTCCCAAAATAATTATCTCATTTGTATTTGAATAGTATAAAATGTGTTGAAAATGGATGAGATCACATGAGTGCTAGCATTATATAGAGAGTTTATTAAAAAATATAAATATTTCAAATGAGACACCTAAAATGAGAGAGATGGATTCTAATACATTGATATCATCAAAATTGACTAAAATAGGCCGGAGTTTATTAAACACCTTCCCTTAGTTTGAAAAACAATCCCTCCCAAGTCCCAATCCAATTTGAATCTATAATTAGAATTAAAAAGCATAAGGAACATTGTGTCCATGATATAATAATAAACTTGAGAATTGTTTTTTAGAGAAAAAATGAATAAGAAATAAATAAAATTAATAACAATTGCAATAGATTTTCTAGAAATTGAACTGTCATTGAGATTAGTATATGCTGATGGTTTGATTTATTTTTTTACACCAAAAAATGACTAACACTTACGGCTAGAAGATATTTCTAATTTTCTACTATTATGTGTTTATTTAAATATTTTTGTTTATGCCTTTCAGGTAAGAATACAAACTTGTGCTGCATGTTTTGTGTCACTGAAAAAAGGATTCTTAAAATATTTTTTTTTGTGAAAATACGATTCTTATTTTTCCTATATTTGTTAAAATAAATTATAATCATTCTTACTAAAATAATAGGATTAACAATGAATGACTGGTGATGTTAGGCTTAAAAGCCTCAGTGTTTTGACATGATATGTGAGAGGATGAATTTCATTTTATTATAAAAATATTTAATAGATAAATATATTTATCATATAGTTCAATAAAATTTATTGAGTTATATTAGTCTTTTATTTTTTAAAATAATAGAGTGTTGTAGATTTATTCCAGGGGTCCAAATAAAATTAAAAAATAGGAAAACAACCAATTGAAAAATGTAAATATCGACCGATACGAGGCCCATGATCGATATCAAATTTTTTTTAAAAAAGAAAACAAATTAATGAGATATCGGCCGATATTTGACCGTATTATGTGGGTAAGATATCGGCTGATGTAGCTTCAGTTCGACCGATGCGTATTGACCGAGATTTGGAACACTTGGATTTATCAAATGAAGACATAAAGAAGATTAAATTTAATTAAATATATAATAATTTCAGTTCATGCAATTTATCAGTGCAATATATACGTCCACATGGGTGTGCTAACAGTTGCCCGTTATGAAAAAGTTAAATGGAAAAGGACAAACAGCGATGAATGTAAATGAGGTGGAATGAAGACAGAATTGAGGTGGGCTCCGCTGTCCGCGCACTAGGAAGTATCACCCTACCGGTGAAAATGGCATTCTCGTAATATGATGAATAAGCTGGGGTATATGAGCTGTTCGTTCTTATTTTAGGTGAGATTCAGGTGGAGAGGAGGAGGTAAGCAGCGGCAGCATGGCTGGAATGCTACCGGGGGTGGAGCTGGCTCGAAGGCGGCGGACACACCACCATGATAATTATCGGGAGCCTTGGTTTCTTCGCTCACGTCTGGATCCTACGTCGTCTCCCTTAGACGAGGCGGCCCACAGAGCCCGCACCCGCCTCGAAAACCGCCTCCGTGGCCACTCCTCCACCTCCAGGTTCGTACTACCATACAACCTGCTACTAACAAACACACACACACTGACACACTCTCTCTGATCACGATCTAACGGTGCTGGTGAGTTTGGCCCACATGAACGATCGGTTGTGAGGGCAAGGGGCAGTAGGCATACTGGTTACATAAGGACAACAGGTGTGTACTTCAAATTCACACAGAAAATGGGTTTTCCCTGGCAATTCAGGCATAGAACCTAACTCAAAATCTAATTAAGTAGTTTCAACAATTTTTTTACTCTTTTTTATAAATTAATCAAAATTAGAGGCTTAATCAATTCAAAACCCAATCAAACTATACTGGCATGACTAAATGAAGCTATATTTATTGTTATTGTTATTGAGTATGTTGAGACTTGATGTAAACTAGTCAAGCTGGGTTCTAAAATAAAGGAAAATCCCCAGTAACTCTGCAACCCAGCCTGGCCAATGCATGTAAGCTCCAACTCTAATGGTGATTCTCTGATTTGATGTAGTCCACCCAAATTCCCAATCATTCACATTTCACATCCAACATGGAGTTGGTTTCAGTCCCATGGGTTCCAAGTGAGGGGCTACTCTCCGTAGTTTTATCGGATGTGTGTGAATAAGAAGGTTTGAACATGCTCCAAAGATTACTCTAAGAGACCTGGATACCTTCGTCCTAAAAAAGTAGTGGGCATTAATTCAAAATGAAGCTAGAAGTATTAGTATTTTTTATTTTTGTTCTTAGTTACACAATCTACTTAAAACAGTAAAAAACCACTCAAACTAGACTCTGTAAAGAGGCAAATTTGTACTCACTTTTTACCATTTTAAGCAGGGAGTGTACGTGATTTAAAAATTACCTCAAAATAAATAAGTTTAGAAATTTCTAATGCATTTAAATTTCAATTCGAATCCAAATCTAAGTTCATATCTGTTGCAGAAGTGAGTATGAGTCTGTAAGATACACACGTTATATCACTGCATCTGATTAGTTTCCAAATTTTCCATATCCTCAGTTGTAAACACATAAGCTTGACCAAGATCCAGCCAAAAGGGATTCATGATTCAGTTGCTAGAATTGGATCTGGGCAGCTGGTTGGTCCATCTTAGCCTTGTTCAGCTGTAGAACTATCTTCATCTAGGACTAAAAAGCATTAGCAGCTTCATTAATTATAGAGTATTTTTTCAAAATTTCAATTCCATCTATTTTTAAGGTGTGATGTGTAAAAAAAGTGAATAATGGGATAGGTAAAATTTCATCTTATTCAATGATTCTGCCTTTAAAATTTTAATTGTTATAATTGGTTGATTCTTCACCATAAATCTTACAGAAGTACTATAATTTGATGGAAAAGTTTTTCCAGATCTACATATCCTTACAGTCCTCTGTGTATTTCATCCAATCTATCATATGGAATTCAATAAAAATAACTCTTACTATATCAGCCCCACTGGAGCTACTCTTCACCTAACCCCAACCCAAACAAGCCCACCCTTTCCCACTCCCATTATCTGAATTCTCCTAAGACCCAACTTCTTCACCTAAACCCAACCCAACTTCCAGCCTTCCACAAAATTTCCCTTCTTTCTCCTGATTCTGTAGACTCAAGTTCATTGGAATTTTAATAAATCGTATGCTGAATTCAACTCCCAACAAGGTGGAATTCATCATCGCCACATCGAATCCAATCGAGCTTGCTCTGTTTCTTTCTCATATCAGTAGGAAACTATTTTAACATGCATGAAAAAATTAAGAAAAAGCCCAACAATGTATGGTGAGAGCTGAACTCAATCTACTGGAAATGCTCATTCTGGTTTTTTCTTAAATTACCACGTGTACTAGCATTCAAATTTTCAAATGTTTTACCAATGGCAGATGGAATAAACATCAGGATACTAAAGAGAGTAGCCATGACAGTGAGGCTCGAGAGACTGAGGTGAAAAAAGAGAGAGGTTTCCTCGGGCTGACTAGAAGGAATTCAGAGAAGGATGTTTGTGCTGTTTGCTTGGATGAGTTTCTGGTGCAGCAACAGATCATGAATCTGCCCTGTTCCCACAGATACCATTCAGATTGTGTTCTCCCATGGCTGAATATTCATTCACATTGTCCTTGCTGTAGAACCCATGTTCCATCTTGACAATTCTTTTTACTACCGTAAGACTTGTCAATCCCTTGTTTTTGTTGTATGCAATGTACTGTTCTCTGTTTTCTGTTCTCTGTTCTCGTTCATGTAATCACCAAATATATTTTCATGATGCTCGGTTTGATCTTAAAATATGTAATAAACAATTTGATACAATTGTACACGAAAGTTTCAGATCTACCCTTACAAGCAGCTTGATCCTATGACTGTACGCCGAACCTATTCTGATATCAAGTTAGAAAATCAAGACATGATAACATTCTTGAGATAAAATCCACTTTCAAAAATTAGCCATTGAAAGAAGGGTGTCTTAAGTGTTATATGGAGTCGTTGGTTTCTCAAATTAATCGATACGAGACTTTTGTCAATTTAACACTTACATTGCCACGGGAATCGTTTCATCGTGGGCCTACATGGGGCCTAGTAGGGTCTCACCGTCATATGAGAGACTGTAGACTTAATTGGTTGATTCCATTTGAATGGACATTTGAGAATGATTAGGAGGTGTTACTTATGTCATTTGATGGGATTTAATTTACTATTTATTGTAGATAAAGTCAATTAAGCACAAGAAAACGCTCTTAATTTTATGTACGTGGCATTTTTTTTTATTGGTGGGAGGTATAGAATCCAGATTTTGATTTGCTGCTGAAAGGTTTAGGATAAGCATTCAATAAAGTTTGAAAAGTGTGAAGCACCCAACATTAAACTGGTCCACATCAATCAATTAAATGAAAAGGAGTCATCAGCCACCAATGAAAATAGAAAGGAGAATGATCCAACCACTCGTTCCTACCAACTTCATCAATGATCAATCCCACTTGAGTTGTAGGGCCTAAACTGGGCCCAAAATGCTGGTTAACGTTTTCACCAGTCATTGTTCTTTGATATGACTCACATGTGATGTGATAGGTGGCGATCCACGTAATCAGAAACTTTCAGCTTTATAGATCAAAATATTTTAGTTGAAGTTTTTAATAATAAATGCAGATATATAGAAAATTAAGTTTTAATCAAACTGTAAAGAAATTGACTTATTTTTAATTTATTTTCAAACCAAAGACTTAAATATTGCTGTCTAGTCAGAGGAAAAACTCAAGTTATAGACTGTATTTGGTAACTTAAAGATTCTAAATTTAAAGAAGTTGATATTGAAAATAATGATAGATTAGTCAGAGAAGACGATCCATTATTGCTTTGTGACCAAATTATTGGAGGAAAAGCTTAGTCATGACTCAAGAAAATTCTTTCTTTCTTTTTTTCAATTTACGTGTGAGAAATCATGGGATACTCAATGTAAAACCTCCACCGATGAACCCACTACCTTTAGAGCACACCAAAGTTAGGTCATGGGGACTCGAACCCGCAACCTCTTGCTTCCTGAGGCGGAAGGCAACTCTGTAAACTCAGAATTTTCAGTTTTTAGCACATTTGATCTAGGTTTATTGTCTTAATCTACTGTCTTTCTTAACTCAAGAAGTTATCTATTGTGGTTGAACTTTCAAAAATAATCCCTAAATTGAATCTTTAGCTGAAATTTTAAAAAGTAAAATCTGATATCCCCATCTTCAATCAGATGTTCTAATTGAAAGTTCATGACTTCTTTGACCTGTTCTAAGTCGGACTAAATTTTTTTGACTTCTAAAAATTAGGAATTTCAACTTTCAAAAATTCAAAATATTATATATGACTTGTGTGTATAATATTATTTTTACAATATATAATTTAAAAAGTATTTAGTTATCTTAGTTTCATCCTCTATTTTTGCTCAATTTAATAAATTTTAAGTTTCAGATATGAAAGAGAGAAAAAAATCAAATCATGAATTAATGTGGAGGTTATAATAATTAATATGAAAGAGTGAAAATAGAGAATACACTTGATATATGCAAGAGTGCACTTTTAAAAATAACATATACTTTTTACCACGATTCACAATTAAGTTCGTTCAAAAGTTATAAGATCCAACAGTTTCCATTTATTTGTGAATGTCAATCAGGGTGGACGCAGTTCCACTCTCACATGTGATACTCACTGCCCTTAGGGCACAGAGCAGGTGAGGCTATAGGATTCGAACTTGGCACCTCCCACTTTTTGATACTGAAAATTACCGGTACATTTTACTTGAGCTATAAAAGATGACTCATTTTTTTTTTTTTACAACATGAGTAACCCCACCACAAACGACGTGGAGTGAAATTAATTTTGATTAATTTCAATAGATTTTGATTGAATAGCTAATAATCACTTTTAATTTGATGTACTTGGTGTTTCTAAATTTGATATAATGAAACCCAGTAACGCATGACATGCCACATTTCATAGTCATATCATGTAGATTAACATTCTCCTTGTGACTTTCTAGGTTCCATCTCAATCATTCTATGTTGGTTTGTAATTACATACATTACCTTTAATATTTTAATCATTGTCACCATCGTCATCATCTCCATCTTATTTAATTTCACTTAACCCAAATACTGTGGAATTGCAGAATTTCTGAAACCATCCCATATTTATGACTCGGATTGTAGAATGAGAATTCCGAAAAGCTATTAGTGTTAATTCTCAGAATTACAGTGCCTGAAATCACTTGATTAGGGACTTTTTCTTAAACAAGAAATTTGACTCCAGTTTTTAATCTTCTGAAAATGTCTCCAGTTAATCCATGTTGTTTAGAGTAGCAAGCACCCTTTCACACAGAACTGAATTCCTGGATCCGTCCATTTTTGTATGAAATGATTCTCCAAAATGAGGCCTGGGAAGTCATCTGTTTATATCACCTGTCAAGTCATTTCCGTGGAAAGAGTGACACCCACATCAGCCAACGTGCTGTAAATCATAGTGTAAAAATTGAGATGTGTGAAGGAATGATCTTCACTTGTTTGTTGCCATATATGAAAAGGAAAACCAGTAAACAATATAGCATAGAAAATGACTCAGTTTCTTCACTATCTTTTGCAATCCTCATCTAAAATTGATTTCCATGGTAAATAGGGTGTCAGCATGTCCCACATTGCCTGTGGGCTTTGGGATCTTAGGATTTATAAATGCATAGACACTCTCTCCTTATAAGCCGATTTTGAAGGATGAAAGCAAAATAAACACACTGAAGACAACCCATTGCGAGAGTAAGCTCACTACCTGCTAGATGAAGTGTGTAGAGAAACATGGATGTGCAGCAGATTCATTTCTCTCTGCTGTTTAGAGAACTACACAGAAGAAGCTTTTTAGGACAAAAGCAACTTTTCAAAGGACAGATGCAAAATATTCACAAGTATGTGATCTACCAACCCCTTTGAAGAAACCCATTTCTCCTACTTTAGAGAAACAACACATTAAAGAGAAGCCTTTTAAAATAGGTATTTTGTTATTCCATTACTTAAACCTATTCCACCCCATTAAATACAGATCTGGAGATATAGATGCATCAATTTCTCTTCCCAGGCTAACCACTTTCCCTTTTACAATACCCATCATCCGCATGCAAAATGTACAAGCCGAAAACTCAACTCAAATGACCATCAGAATTCATTTCCTTTTATGTTTCTTGCCAAGTTCAATCAAAACTCTATTAGAGACCAATATGAGGATAAGCCAAACTAGAACTGCAAAAATAAATTTGCACTTCCTAATTACAAGAATAGTTAAATCACAAACTCAAATCCCTAGGCTATGAGATGGATTCCTCTCTCCTGCACCCACAATCAGGCAGTGTACCTCATCTATTTCCCAATTAATAGGCCAAACAAGAAAAAAGAAGCCAACCAACAGATTAGAGAACTGATGTACCAGGGAGATGTTTGGTTCACAGTACAAGCTTCAGCCTGAGTCCAAGACAGGTCAAATTTTAACAAACTCAACTTGAACAAATAATTAAGCAATAAGCAGTCAAGCCGAACCTGTCATATGCTCATGTATTTATCATACATACGAAAGAGATTATTGCAGACAATTACTTCATGTTTAACAATCACAGCCCAAAGATAGTGTGGTCCAATCCCATTTGTCAAACAAATGGTGCATAACAATTCTAACCAGCTAGACAATAGGCCTGAACCATTAGAAGCCCCCGGTCCCCCTTCTTTCAACAGCTTGACAGGCTTGGCAGGCCTAAACCAGAGACATTCATCAATAATGGCCAGGCAGGATAACACAGCAGGGGAGCTTTCAGAGCCAACTCAAACGGTCAAACCTAATAGACTACAACTCTAGGCCCCTAAGATCCAGACCCAACAGCCAAGGTGCCAGCTCACCACATGGAAATGCTTGCGAAAATAACAGGTATAAAGCTCTATGATACCATCTTGAACCAAGCTGCTAGACTAAAACATGCTTTCTCCAATCTTCGCTTTTACACAGGAGATAAGAAAGCCTCCCAAGCCATACCATTGCACTTCTCTTAAAAGAAATGCAGAGGTTAGTATGAATACCCTTTTTTGCATGCTTACCAACATTTATTGATTTCACGCAGCCTTCACAAGGGATCTTGATCTGAGGAAGTTCCATTATTTTCCATAGGCAACCTTAATAGCTGTGACAGCCTTCATGGAAGAATCTCATTTGAAGAAATGTTTGACACACTCCTGTTCTCCAAGTCCCTTTCATTTATCACAGGCACCCCAACTAAAAATTGTCTCCAACACTGTAAATTCTAGACAAGGAATGAAAATGTGATAACCTTCCAATAAAGCCAAACACTATGTTACCTATTGAATCCTAACTGTAAGATCACTATCTCCTGATGAACAGCACTTGCCTAAGGAACCTTCAGTTTAAATACTTATTGGATGTTGGCTACTGGAATCTTCTTTATATATATAAGGGATGGTTACTCAAACCTCTTCCATTTTATCTTCATATGCTAACTCGACCTTCAGCTACTCATTTTGATTGGAAAGTACATGCAGCTAAGGATATCTATCACAAGGCATGCTTAATTGGCATGGATGGCTGCTCAAGACATAGAAGAAAATAACTGATTTGTTAATTCAAATTGGTTGCAGAACTGATCCCAAATATATTGCCTGCAAAGTTGAATCTGAAACTGATAGCCTTTCTTTAAGTTCTGCTATGCTTGTTGAATTGGAATTTCAATTTGGGACAAATTTAAACTCAGAAACTCGAGGCATGGGGCTCCACCCAACAGGTCTATGGACTGGATCTGTTAAATCACTTTCTGTAAATGCTGGTATTATAGTTGGATCTTGGTGTCTATTCTGTTGAAATTAAACTCAGGTGTCATGGGGCAAGCTCAAGCAGTATTTGACAGAATCGAAGTGGCAGAGCTTTGCTTCCTTTACACAGCTGCCATCAGGTTCATGTGGTGTAGAATAATAGGTGCACTTTCAGAATGCAAAGATGCATAATAGGCCTCTGCTGTGTGCTATCATTTATAATGCTCAAAGCAGCATTATCATGAGACAGAATGCCACCTCCATAATGGCATGATGGACCTTTAGAGCCTCATGGACCTGAGTGATCCTCATTTGTCCATGGCCAATCACCAATCGGTTCTTTTTTATTCTTGGAAAGCATCAGAGTAGCAGTTCTGCATTTGCAGTACATTGATAGTGTTTACTTGAACATCCCCAGGCGTAGCTGCCTGTGTTTGGAATTATATAAGGTTAGCAATCAATGGAATACTATCTCAAGCGATACTTCTTTGAGGAAGTGCAGCTCTTATCTCTGCATTATTATTCTTCTATATGTTTTATCCTTCAGATGATTGGTGCAATACCAGATATCCTGCTTATTTCCTATTCCAAGCTATAACGCATCCCCTTGCCACAGCTTGGAGGTTAGAGTAAGTAGCATATCACTGTCAACACATTGGTGGTCAATTCAGTTTGCTGAAGATTGTTTCTTCACATCCATCCGATGTGAGAGGATCCCAACTTTTAAGCTATCTTTTTTATGAAGAGTAATAACAATAAAATTTGTTGATGATAAAAGAATTTAGAAAGCTATGATCTACACCCAAGAAGATTTGGGCAGATGTCACAAGCCTTGAAAACAATAAATACAAGTAGAACTATGTTGCACATGCTCTTCAAAATGTATGAAGCATCCATGTCGGACATTTCTCCATGTCGAACTCTTCACAGATTCTTCTCAGACTCTTCATGGATTCTTCTGTGTTTTAACATTGTTTTCCAAAAAAATATTATCACACCTCTCTCCTTTTGGAACCTACTTAAAAGATTGATTGTTTGTAACACTAATATTTAGCGTAAAACGAGTACATTATTTGCTATTGGTGTTATTTTCACACCTTATTTTCATTTAACAATAAATGAAAACAAAAAATTATGTAAATATCTTGCCAAGTCCATGAGCCCTTTTGGCATTGGCCCAGTCCATGACCTTGTACTGGTATCAAATTCCCACACACATACAATTACAGTGCAACATAGAAATAGAAGTCAAGTAACCAAGAAATGGTAACCTGTTCTAGGATATGGATGCTCAACTTCTACTGAATTCATTTTCTGAGCAACCTACAAATGAATCCATTGCCATGTCCTAATGCATGATGCTGAGTTTAATCCTTTGAATCAATGATGTCGTTAATCTGTCAAGGATGTTGAACCAATACTTGCTAGTTTTGTTCAAGCCAGACAAACAAAGCATACTACCTTCCAAAGAATTTGAACTTTCTTTGAGAAGGACTCAGAAGCCACCTTAATATGAGAGTCCAGAAGGAAGAAGACAGAACTTAAATGAATGGAGGACAGGGAGAAAAATAAAGACCAAATGGAGACCACAAAAGAATGATAAACCAACAAACTCCTCACTCCAGCAAAAAGAACACATGTTAGGGATAGTGAAATTCCTTAATATTATCAATGGTCAGGATTTTCCTAAAGAAGGCTGCTGAACAAAAGACTCTGACCTTTAATGGTCCAACAGATTTCCAAATTGATTTCAGAGGAAAAGGCAATGAGATCTGAATATGGTCCAATTCAGCATCTAGACCAATATCTTATTTCAAACCCACAACAATTGCCGCAATAACAAATAGCTGAGATGAAGAAGAGAATTGCATATGCACAAAGTCCCTAAACATAAAAATAATTCCGGCAAGGCCACTTTTTTGCATGAAAATAAGTAATATTCCAACTGTTAGAAATGCTGACAATAACCCTATAAGCAAACTATATCTCAATATTTGAATTGCACAGCTACATATATCGAACATGAAAACCATGTATTAAATCAATTAGTATGAGATGCCAAGCAGTAAGTAAGAATAGAGGCAGCTAATTTATAACCACAATAATGAATATACATTTATGCAGTGCATGTATCTGTGCGTTTAGAGAAAGAGAGAGAGAGAGCTGAAAGTTGCTGAAGGAGCTGCTAAAGACAGAAGGCATTGCCTACACATTACAGAGCTTCAACTAGAAGCAGCTGCCCAAAGAAAAGGCAGGTAAATTTCATTAAAAATAGAGAAAAATCTCCTTATCAATTATTTCCCAATGTGAAGGGTCAAACATGATAAAATACAGTTCCATCCTCCAGAAGAGTGACCGCAGACATACAAAATTTCTACTAAAAACCAAGATGTTCATAGCATCCACATTAATCACCCAATCGGAAGAGCAATTAAAAGAAAGGAATAAGAGGAAGAAGTTCAATTTACTCATTAGCCATTTCTGCAAAACTCACCTTCACTTAGTCTTGACACTGACACCATCCTTGGCAGCTATAATAACAGCAGTGGCCATGTCCAGGAAGAGGCCATGCTCCACAACGCCTTCAAGAGCTGAGATTTCTTTGCCAGCAGCACCAGCATCCTTGATTGGGGTCTTGTAGTAGAGGTCGATAATGTAATTGGAATTGTCGGTAACATAGGGCTTTCCGTCGGCATCCAATCGGAGCTTCGCGTCGCAACCCTCCTCCTTGAACATCTCCTGGAGTCTGATAAGGTTGTATTTCCAGCAGAATTGGACAACCTCGACAGGCATGGCGAGGCCACTGCCGCCAAGGCCAGAGACAAGCTTGGTGTCATCCACCACAACAACAAATTTGTCAGAGGCAGCCTCAACCATCTTCTCCCGGAGGAGAGCACCTCCACGGCCTTTGACAAGGTCGAGGGCGGGATCAACCTCGTCGGCACCATCAATGGCAAGGTCAAGGTGGGGGTGTTCGTCAAGGACAGAAAGGGGGATGCCAAGGGAAGCAGCCTGCTCGGCAGTGCGCTTGGAGGTAGGGACACCCACAATATCGCGAAGTTGGCCAGAGGCAAGGAGGGAGCCGATCTTGGAGACGACAAAAGCAGCAGTGGAACCAGTGCCCAGGCCGAGGACCATGCCACTTTGGACGTAATCGACGGCCTTGTCGGCAGCCAGCTTCTTGAGGTCGTCTTGGGTGAGGACAGGGACAGAGAGCGCCCGTACGGTCAATGGGGTGTGCAAGACACGCGGTGAGGGGGTGCGCATAATGAGGCGGTCGGCATTGCGGGAGATGGTAAGAGGAGGATTTGAGAGAAGGAACGGAAAGGAGGGATAAGGAAGATGCTGCCATTAATCAAGGGATCAGAGATCAGATGCTGCTGCTGCTTCTTCTTTGGTTGGAGTAACTTGGGAGAATAAAGAGCAATTTGCAGATGATGATGATGATGGGAAATGGGAGGTGGATCTTCTCCGATGTTGACGAGGAGGAGAAAATGGGGAGTGGATCCTCTCTAGCTCGAGGCCAGGACAACACCTATTGCTCCGTTTTGTATCTTTCTTTTACGTTTTTGTACTTTCCTTCAATAAAGGATGAAAATTCAGCTGAATTGAGATGGAAAAAAATATTTGAACACCCATATTTTTAAGATTGTGAGAACTTTAATTAAGATATTATTATTTTCATTTTATCTTTCTTTTTCTTCATTTTTAGAATTATAAATATATCATTTTAAAAAAAAATCATTGATGATTTTTTACAAAGCAATAGAGGAGTCTTATTTGAATATATTTAATAAGATAAATATAGATTAGGCTTAGAGTTATTAACCATTATATTTTTTGAAAGACTAAGGTATTTTTATATCTTTTAAAATATTTGACTAATTTTTAGAGTATATGTAAACCTTCTTATACTCATATTGGGTATATAATGAAGAGTGATTTGAATCCAACGTCTCTCGTATCTCACATGAATTTTAAACATCTTCAATAAATGTTAGATTCACTAAATAAACAATAAGTATGATTGATTCTACTTAAAAGTGAGTCTAAAATGATGTATTGAGTCGTATGAAAAGAGGAAAGGAGTTGGATCATGCTCACCTATTAATGTTTTGAACTTTTGATAATGATAATTAAGAGATTAAATTTCCCAACTATATAAATTGGAGAACCTTTATACTTTTATAGTGTAATGTACTGTAGAATATACATGTTACATGTACGAAGACAACACGACATATTATTCATGGATGAACAAGACATAGGATGAAATTCACTTTGCAATTTTGTTCTGCCTAATTATTTATAATCTAAAACTAATAGTTCTGTGCTTTACAATTACAAGAGAGTAGAGCCAAGGCAATGCATCAGTTTTGGAGAATTTATCAAATAAATTTTAAAGAGCTGTGTATGTGAATATAATATGTAGTATATTCAAAAATTAAATGGTTGCTTTGGTAAAGGAAAATATGAGGAGGGAATGTTATTTAAATGATTAATATGATTAATAGAATCTATAATAACTTGAAATCTAATATTAAAAAAAAATCTAAAAAACCCATAAATATTAAAGATCTTCAAAAATAAAAATGACATCAAGTATATGTTTTTCTCTTTAATAGAGCCCTGAGTTCGATTCTCATTACAAATAATAAAAGTTTATTCTCCGTAGATTTACTTGATTTGTGTGGATATAGAGGCTTGTGCATTTTCTGAAAATTAATCAGATACTCTAAGAGACTTAATACATTATTATAAAAAATATATTTTAATCTTCAACCATCCAGCATTAAAATCAAATACATATGGAGAAAGATGCTGATGATTAGGTTAAATGATTTTAAACCATTTTAAGTTGTGGTGTTAGCATAATATCATAATAACATAATGTAATATTATATTTGAAAACAAATTATTAAAAAAATCATCACCGCCATCATAGTCCAGCACAGGGGTTTAAAAATCGGTATCGGCCGATATATCGGCTGATACGATATGTCGACCGATATATCGTTATCGGCCGATATATCGGCCGATATTTTTCTCTTTCTTCCTTGTTTTTTTAAATATCGGCCGATATTTTGATATCGGGCCGATATAATACGGCCGATATCAAGGCCGATATTGTGAATATCGGCCGATACGATACATATCGGCCGATATTCACATATCCAAAATTACTACTACAATACTGAAATAACAACGACCAGCTAAAAATGAAGTTTATAATAAAAAAAGGACGAGAAAATAAAATAATTAAAATTAGAATAACATTTGATAAATTAGATCATTTCAAAGTTCAAATCAACCTTAAAAGTAGTTAAAGCTCGACAAGTTTAATTTTTTAAAACAGTGATTTTCACTAGATTAGATAAATTTGATTAGTTGGAAACATGGTTAGAGTCAATTTAAAACAAGGCAGTCTACGGTCTCACCCATGGATTTGAATGGAAGGTTGGAAGGTAAGGCCGTGAGGGATGATGCTTTCCTCTTTGGGTCAAGTGGCAGGTGAGACCTGAGACTGTTCACAGATACAGGGAGTCTTCACTGTTGAGGGACTGAGACTCGGCAGCGACTAGCCACCATTTCTTAAATCTCTACCTATCTTGGTTGATAATTTTACATGATTTATGGGTTTATGGTTTCTTCTCCATTAATTTAGAATGTTAGTTGTGGACCCGATGGTGTTCTCTTTACCATTCAATCTCCCATACAATTCCTGTGAAAATGCCCACTGTTCAGTCAAACCAATAAACCATGGATGGCTTGCTTGTTGGCAGGACAACTAGATGGATTTAAAAGTCTAAGATCTCATTGAGATGGAGAGACATTTTATTTATAGAGAAAAGAAAATACAAATAAATAAAAGAGAAAACCAGAAATACGATAAAAATAACTACCAATTAAAGAAAAATGAACGAAGGCTTACTCGATAGAATCGAGTTTAGACTGATGCCATGTAAAACAACAACGACATCTGTTATATCTTCCTCAATTAAAGAGAGACATTTTATTTTATAGCGAAAAGAAGGTCTCTCTAAGAAAACTTTGAACGAGTTGAACCCAAAATGTAAACTTGAATGAATCCACATTTCCTTTTGCTACATTGGCTTTGCAATGCCAAATTCTCTATTGTCATATTTGGGCCTTTGCCTCAATCAATCTTCAGTCAACCACCAGCCAGGGGCTGAAAATTTGGATCTTGGTCAAGATTTTCCTCTCATTTTTATTTTTTTAAATCTTCATGGTTTTTTTTTTAAATAAAAAAGGCTGTTTTTAAAAAAAAAATTAAAAAATCTAAATATTGGCAGAGATATCGACTGGGGCCATGCCAATATTTGTTTTTTTTTTTAAAATAAAAAAAAAATCGACCGATATTCAGCCGAACTTTTCTGTCTCTAACTGATACTGTACATATCGACAGAGATATCTCAGCTGATACGCACCATATTGACGAAATTTCAACTCGTGCATACTCCAGGCCCATCAACCTATGCCTACTCCCTAGTGAAGTTTCATATCCAAGTCAACCACAGCCCAGCCTAAAACCTGCCAAGACATCAATCCAGGCCAGCCCATTCCAGCTTACATCCAATTCAGCCCAACCCACTCACCTGTCTTTTATATCAATGAGTAAAATTAGCTTCTTCCCAAGTTATCTTCTAAATGTTCATATTTATCATGGATGTGATCTAGTTTTGGTCCTTGGTCTGTTAAATCTAATTATTATAGCAACGATTAAATTTTTTTTTTTCGATTACAGATCCAGATCCAGCTATCGCAATCATCTGGACTTATCCATTTCATGTGTTAGAATGTCAATTCTATACTACAAACACGGCACATTGATCAATTTCACTGTTGCATCGCCACTCTTGATCTTCTTTCATTGCATCACGGTAACACCCCACTTACATGGAAGTGTGGGAAAAAATCCAACATCGCCCATGAGATGAGTAGTGGGAGTGACTATGAGAGGGGGCAACCCCCTCAACCAACACGAGGCCTTTTGGGTCTAGTCTGGTGGGTTGGGTTCAAAGCAAAACCGTATAGATATAGATGAGGTCCAAAATAGACAATATCGTATTGGGAGTCGGGTCATCACAATCAGATGGCTTTATTTGACTATTCGATTATCCTAATTAATAATTCCAAACTACACCAGTGAAATCACTTGAGTTTGAGGGAATATTAAGATATATTTGAGTTTTTATTAAATTAAACTTATAGTTTACGGTAGTTTCTAATTAAGAGATAAATTCTTTAAAGTGTGTGTCCACCTAATGTTTTTAATAAATTTATGATGAGAAGTTTATTAAATCTTTCAATTTTCACATAATGAAGGTTAAAACATTTTACAATATTCAACCTATACTAATTTCGTTGGGAAATTTCCACATTTTCATTCGGAATAATTCATACCCAACCAATATTTGATTGATATTTTATTGAATTTTGGCGACAAAACAATTTTGAAATTGGATCAAACCAATTGGGCCCCAATCCAACAGTGCTATGCAGGCTAGCATAGGGACAGACATCCAAGGAAGGCGACGATACACGGTTGCGTACTTCAGAGTTCAGAAAAGCAGGCGTTCATGTCTTCGTCGTCATCTCATACATGTCCGTCTCTGATCCTTCAAAGGAACAAAATCACCGGCTTTTTTCTTCTTCTTCTTCCTTTCTTTTCTTTCCTTTTCTTTTCTTTTCTTTTCTTTCCTGCGTCTCCTCGTCGGTTTTACACTTCGTCCTTGCTTGCTTTATTTCCTTCTTCTGTTATTCTCCTGCTTAGCTGCCATTAACCCTTTTCTCTTTCGCTTTCTATATTGTTTTTTTCTCTTGGTTTGAACTTTGAACAGGTGCTTTCTTCTTCGGCGTTGTATTTTGTTGAAAAAGTGAAAACCCTCCCCCCCTCCGTCGATGGATGTCTCCTGCAATTCTCTACAACAATCCAGTCGGTCGCGCCGACTCGATACATGTGTCAGGACCTTTTAATATTTTAAAGTAATTTACTACTTTTCATTTTTATAATTGAATAAAAAAATTAAAGTTCTTAGAATTTAATGGAGGTATAATTAATTATTTTGCTCTTTTTTTTTTTTTTATCATAGTTGATGTTTTCACCGTTTGTGAAACACACAGTCAACATTTATTCAAGTATTTTCATAGATTTTTGCCATGTTATAAGCATATAAAAAAATTTAACTTGTTAACAATCAAATACTTCTTGTCCTCTCAAATGCCTATTGTCCTTTTTTTAAAAGTTCATTTTGTATTTATATATAAATATTATTCAAAAATTTTAAAATCTAAATATATTTTATGTCTGTAATTGAGATGTCAATATTTTCTCTCATGCCATATCATGTTTCTCTTATAGACAAAAAAAGTCTTTTATCAAATTGATTAAACTATTTTTTTTATTTATTAAAATTTAGAAATTTTAAAAATATGATTTATTAATATAATCAAGATATTTTCAACAACGTGTTATTAGGTGATTAAAGTTTATTGTGTTGATATAGGCGTCCATTATAGGTTTCAAGTGACGAATCCAAGAACAAACAAGTGGAGAAGAGAGATGGTTTAAGATTCATCTCTTAATAAGAGATTAACATAAATTAGAATTTTAATTTAATAACAACTCTAATATATCTTAATACATTACAAATTTGCAGTTTAATCAAATTGAGAAAAAAAGATAAAAGACAATTCAGTAATTAAATGCAACACTGAGAGTTTTGTTCAACTTTTATTATAAGGTCATCCATTCTAACACGGTTTTTTTTTTTTTTTTTCAAGAGACACAGATTAAAAAAAAATGTGAAAATTCTACTTTACCCTTTATCCTTTCTTACCTTTTAAAAAACAAAATTATAGGTGCATCTCTCAGAATTATAGGTACACCACTCAGAATTATAGGTGCACCACTGTAGATAGATTTTGCACACTAAAGTTATAGTTAATTTCGAAATTATAGGTGCATTGCTCAGAATTATAGGTACATCGCTATGGATGAGTTCTGCACGCCAAAGTTATAGTTAATTTCGAAATTATAGGTGCACCGTTAAGAATTATAAGTACACCACTAATAATTATAGGTACACCGTTGTGTATGAGTTCTGCACGTCAAAGTTATAGTTAATTTCGAAATAATCAGTACACCGTTCATAATTATAGGTACACTACTCATAATTATAAGTGCATTGTTGTGTTCTACTTAACATTTGCATATGGAAGAACATGGGTAGAGTGAGAATTTCATTTTATCTCATGTTTCTTAACAAGAAAACACCTGTGTTAGGATGGGCGTCCTTATTATAATTATTTAATTTTTCCTCTATTTCATTTAAATTAGTATTGTTTTCTTATTGTAATATATTTCCAAATTTATATTTTTTTAATATCACATTTATAATATTGTTATACTATATGCTGATACGTAAAAATTACTGTTGAAAATGATTAAAAGCGATTTGACCCGATAATTAAACTTAATTAAATTAAATTAAATTATCATACAAAATAATTTTACTGATAATTTAATATTTAAAATATCGATTAAATGCTTCTTAAAAATGGTGTCGGAAGAGCTGAGAAAAGAATGCACGGTTGTTGGGACTTGGGACGTGGTTCCTCGGTGTGGCGGAAAATCTGCAGTTGGCGTATGGGTGGTGCCGCCGGACGAGCGGCTCCGGTTACGTAGAGTGAGCCTGCATCACTGCCGCAATAGAGTACGGCCGGATGACATGCCATGGCCGTAGCGTCAGCAAGATCAACTCTTAACTGAAGTAAAAGAAAAGAAGTTCGTCAGAGACAGAGAGGACGCCTCCAGCCAATCACACACTTACATTTCTTATATATTTCAACAAATATTAAATTAAATATAAAATTTATATTATAAAATACTTTTAATAATAATTATTATAAATCTCAAATTTATTTTTTGACCTTTTACCTTTTTAAACAAAATAATAATGTGCTATCAATATGACTTATGTAATCTTATATTATTAAGTAACCAAGTATGGTTGTTTCCAATGTAATATTATATTATAAATGTCTTCTTCGTAGGGCCACCAAAGAAGTGGCGGTGGCCTGCACAAAATCAGATCAGGCATTTCAGTATCCACGTTTATTAATTCATTTTCATGGGCAAAACTCCAATAACCGCCACCACCCAACAGTAGCGGTCAAATCGAATATAAATTTCAGTCAAATCAGTTCTTTAATTTATGGAGATATTAAAAGTTTTTGATAGATTAATCAGATCAACTATTTTTATTTAATTTTTTTTAATTTATATGTAAAAAATTATAAAAAATTCAGCCTAAAATTTTCACCTGAGTCCATTGTCCGAGCCTCGAACATATGACCTCTCATTTCTTACATCGAAAGGCAATTAGTTAAATAAAATTAAAATAAAATATTCAAAATATAAATTTTGTACTTTTTGCATATTAAATCATAATATCTCTTAATAAAAAATTTAGATGAGTATGGTTTGTATTCTTGTGCCAACACACTAAATGTAGTTGCTATCCAATTGATGTGAGAGTTGCAATAGATGGCCCAAGATTTGGACGGCGTAGATTTGAAATGTTGCCCAGTACTTGTCTGCGTTTCTGCGTTCACATCTATCGACCGATCTCAGCCCTAAATTCAGGTGATGTAATTATTCACTTAGTAGGCCCTTCTAGGTGTTACACGGTCTCACAATGTCCTAAATGGGTTTCGGGTCTGGCCCATTACTGTCGATAAATTTCTTATCATCAATGATCAATCAAATGAAGCGATTACAGCCTGACCGAACAGACAAGGTGGGAAAAGGATTTGTGGAGCCCTGAATCATAATTATAAGATCGTGAATGATAGGCTCATTTGAGAATTTCAGGCCGAAATTTGAAATTTTGGTCAATCTTTTTTATTTAAACGGGTGTTAAAATATAAATTTAAAATTATCAGTATTTTTTTTTTTTTTTAATTGTATGACCAATTTTTCAATGTGGAAGTTGTTTTTTATTTCTAAAAAGTAAACAAATATATCTATTGAATTTTATATTTTTATTTATTCAATTCAAAACTATATGTATCAATCTATATTCTATAGTTTTTATCTACACTCTTAATTCGAATCTTAAAAGGTTCTTAAATGTCTGTATATGTGCACATGTATGTATAAAATTTTCTATGACTTGAATAAAAGGTTAGCACTTGTCGTTAAGGTTAGAGAGAACATTTTCTAGGCTAAGGTTGGTCAGGGTTGATACTTTAAAAAATAAACAAGTAAGGGGTTCTTACATGGGACTGACTCACTTGGATCTTACTTTAAAAAATTATCTTTATTAAATCAATGAAATCATATTTTTTTAAAAAATTATATCTAAAATTTGAGATTATTTATAGGTGGATATGATAAGCTGGTTAAAAAAACTTATGAATAAATATATGGCTGAAAATAACTGGAACGCGAAGTTGTGCTTTTTAAAATTATTCAAATTTTGGTAATACTAAATTGGTCTTAGTCTAAACTTTTGGACTCAATTTTGAGCTCAATTCAGTTCTACATAATGAGTAGATTGGAAAGGTTAACGCAAGAATGTGAGGTATTAAATTTTATCTTGTTTTGATCGATAAAATAATATTTTATTAGTTCCAAGTCACTAAATTATATTGTTATACAGCACTAAAATGTGTTGCAAATAAGGTGTAAAAGTTTAATCTTTTTTCAAATACCTACTAATTTTGATTATTAAGATGAAATAGCAATAATTAAAATATTTTTTTTAAAGTCCATAAATCTTTCAAATGGAAACATTTGGTGGCCAAAGTGAGCATAATATAAAGTGCATAAGGTTCAAAAGTTGAAAAATAACTAAGAAATATCGAAATTTAAGTTACTTAAAATTATGCCTTTATTTGTGTGATTAAAGGAATTCAGTTTAGGTCCATGCCTTACTAATATATAGAGGGGCAGCTTTGCCAATTCGCCGAGTGGTCTGGTCTCTCACCTCTGTCCTCGCCCTTCTCTTGACTAGGGAGAGAGTGCCGTATTCCCCTCCCACTCTCTCCTCACCTTCAACTCGTCTCTGCAATGGAGGGGCACGGAAAGCACATATGGCGGCCGGAGGCAGTTACTGTTGCTGGATTCAGGCCTCCAGAGACGCTGCTGGAGCCTATGGAGTTTCTGTCCCGCTCATGGAGCATGTCGGCTCACGAAGTCTCCAAAGTGCTCGGTCCTCCACTGAAGATGGCCAACGGCGGAGGAGGAACGATACTTGAAGATATGGTTGGCGAGGCGGAAGAGATGGCAGCGTTGGCTGTTGGGAACCGGTTTTCTTATGCTTCTTCTGTCACGTCCCAGCTCGTCTTGGAAAGAATAATGTCGCAGTCGGTAAGTGAGGATACGATTCAAGGAGAATGCGTTGCTCGGCGACTGAAGAACATTCTCTTACCCTTCTTTTATTATTTTAGTATTTATCGGATGTGGGTTCTGGTTATTTTCTCTGCCTGATTTTTGTTTTCTAGAAAACAGAGTACCTTTTCTTCAAACGAGTTCTTCGTTCTTTCTGAAAAAACAGGGAATCGGATCATCTGGGTCTTCTCTGCATTGTTTTCATTGAAGAACTGCTAAAAAATCTGCTGCAACATTTTGGGCATTGCATCACTCCCATTTTTTTCTTCTCAATTTCGTCATTGTACTGTTGTTATTTTTAATTAAATAAACAAATAAATATGTTCTGTATTGCAGCAGGAAGTATCGCCACTGACATCAGGAAGACTATCTCACAGCAGCGGGCCTTTGACTGGTGGCGGGTCTTTGACCGACAGCCCGCCAGTTTCTCCCTCCGAAATGGACGACATGAAGGTCCCCCTCGCCTCCTTTATCTTTCTTTCTTTCTTCTTCTTCTTCTTTGGCTTTTCTCTCTCGTCACTCTCAGGGCATCTGACGCTCCCTCATTTAAGAATGCGTGGCATGGAAAAGTGCTGGCTTTTGTGTTTCTCGAGAGAGCAAAGAACTTCTCTTTCAAGATACGATCAAAAGAGAATTTGGATTCTTCCTGTTTTCAGACGCAAGAGAGACTTTAATCTTTTGAATCGAGTGTTTCGCTTCTTCCCACAGAAGCCAAACTCAACAAGAATAAAATAAATTTTCCTTTCTGCAGACCAAATCGATCTTAATTACAAACACTAGTACCACTTTTTACTAGTTTTATACTAAATAGAGAATAATCATTATAGTTTTTTTCAGCTATAATTGGTTCTAAAGCTGGAAATTATTAGTGGTCAGGATGTATAAAAATGGCCTTCTTTTAAATAGTTTAGTGCTTACTTTGCGTCTTCAATTTGCAAGCTTTAAACTAGGAACTATGTATTAAGAATAAGCATTTGTGTATACATTTATGAATTGTGCCTACAATTATACGTGTACAGATTTGTTACTATTTTAAATGGAGGAGATTAATGGTTTTGACTATTACGATGTTTGGATCCAACCTATTTTAAGTACAGAAGTACGAGCACTCGTGTTTGGGCGTAACCTATTTTTGGCTTTGTGAAATTACCAAATTAACATTGTTACCGTTAAATGAGGAAGCAGTGCCGATGGTTTTTCTTTTGACTGTGGAACCTGCGTACCCTTTTGATGATAAATGAATACTGGTGGTCTTTACGTGAAGGGTAGTTTCGTCTTTTGAGGCAATGGCTATCGTCAGAGTCCGCTTAAGACCAACGCAGCCGGCGCATGTTAGAAGGCCCACGTTGAATTCTCGTAACCTACGCATCCGCACAAGTCTTGACGTTTTGGTCTGTTTTGCCCTGCAGCTCTGCCGTATGAGCAACACGGCGAGACCCCAGCACTGGGACGGCGGAGGCGGTGTTGCTCCCGCCGGCGGAGGAAAGACGGTGGGAAGATGGCTGAAGGATAGGAAGGAGAAGAAGAAGGAGGAGTCCAGGGCCCACAATGCTCAGCTGCACGCTGCGGTGTCGGTGGCAGGTGTTGCTGCTGCGGTAGCAGCCATTGCCGCGGCAACTGCCGCATCGTCAGAGTCAGGCGGGGATGAGCGTATGTCAAAGACTGACATGGCGGTGGCCTCGGCGGCAACCCTGGTTGCGGCTCAGTGCGTGGAATCAGCCGAGGCTTTGGGGGCCGAGCGAGAGCTTCTCGCTTCCGTCGTCAGTTCTGCCGTCAACGTTCGGACACCGGGAGACATCATGACTCTAACTGCAGGAGCTGCAACAGGTAAAATCAATCCATTTTGAATCCTATCCTTTCTTGATCACGCCAGAAAAGTTCCAATAATTGATCCAATTTTAGACTTTCTGAACTGGGGTCTGATATTTTAGTGATCTGAATAAAATTATTTTCATTTTAGAGTATATAGCATTACATGGATTTTATTCCCTTTATTAGAAGTTTTTGATATTCTCCATAGTATGCAGAGAATCTTCATCTAAAATTTTTGTGGTTCTGTATGCATTTGTGACCATTGATTGACAACGTTAATTTCAAACTGTCAAACTTATGATGGCACAGTACAATCAATCCCTTTATCACTTCATGTCTCATTTGCACAAGGACCCACATCTGAGAAACTGTTCTACGAAAGGGCTGCATCGAAGGGTTGCCCATTCATTCTTTGAATTAATTTGACACACACATATATATATATATATAGTTTTTATTAGTAAAAATTGTCACATTTTTTACTAACTCATCTATTCAACTGTGAATTCAATAATTTTACAAAATTATAAATAATACTCCCTCTATCTCAATTTAGTTGTCTTATATGGATTTTGGAATTGTCCCAAAATAGTTGTCTCATTTATATTAAAGTGGTATAAATTGTGTTGAAAATGGATGAGATTGTTCTAGTATTATATAGAGAATTCTTTAAAAAATACAAAATTTTCAAATAAGATAACTAAAATGAAACGGTAGGAGTATAATATAATAAATCTGCCTATTTTAATGGTGAATTATTTTATTTTTTAATAATAGACTAACATGTCCTAAATAACAGTAATTTTTTTGTCATGCTTACCTCTCAATCCTCTTATTTCCTACTGAACTCAACTTTTACATGTGTAAATTGCAAGTTTACATCTTGTAGTTAAAGGAACAGACAACACAGGGTGGTTCGTCTGAGGGTCCTTGTGTGAGCCCTAGCGTTGCATTATACGATATGCTCATCAATTGGGTTCCAGGCTTAATATAATATAATATAATACTTACAAAAAAAAAGTTGGATTCCAGACATGATGAGACCATAGTTGAAAATTTCATAATTTTCATACTGGAAAATTAACCAAGTTGAGTAATTTGATTAGTTTTCTATATATATTTTTGTGAAAACTCACTAAGCTTCATCAACTTGGTTGACTCTATATCCAATTGAGCTCAGTCAAGTCCTTTTATCTTTAGATTATGATTGACAACATGGGTATCTCCACTCTATATTAAAGGTGAGACTGTTCTCACGAATACACAAAATCACACTCAAACCTCATGTATCAAGCATCTCTTATATTTATACCAGATGCTGAAATCAATTTATTCTTTTTCAGCTCTAAGAGGAGCAGCGACTCTGAAGGCGAGGGCACTTAAAGATGTATGGACCATAGCAGCAGTGATTCCAGTTGAGAAGGGAACTGTGAACCAAAACCATGGTAGTTTCAGTGGGGAGTTCGCACCTGAAGAGAGCTTCCTTGGCGTATGCAGCCAAGACAAGCTCCTTGCTAGGGGAACTGAACTTCTCAAGCGCACTAGGAAAGGTATATCTAGATGGTTAATTGGATTGATTGTTTAATTTGTTTTTGGTTTCGATGATAGGATCGGGAAAAATCCCAACATCTGGTTTTGTGGGGTTGATCTGCAGGTGCTCTTCACTGGAAGATTGTCTCTGTCTACATCAATCGATTGGGACAGGTAGGCCAATTAACTGAGCGTTGGTTTCCTACCCTTTCGACTGGGTTGTAATGCTCTAAGTAGACGCAGTTGCGAACCGGCCACTGATTTTCTTCTGCTCTTCCATCCATGCAGGTGATGCTGAAGATGAAAAGCAGATATGTTGCCGGAACAATTACCAAAAAGAAAAAAAGTGAGTGAGCTTCCTTCCCTGGGTGAGAATTCTCTGTTTTGGTGTTTTCTGAAATTAATAGAAGGGGAATGCTTGTTGCAGGTGTGGTATTGGAGGTATGCAAGAATGTTCCAGCATGGCCCGGCCGGCATTTGCTTGAAGGAGGTGAGCATCGACGGTATTTTGGGCTGAAAACGGCTGCACGTGGAGTTATAGAATTCGAGTGCAGAAATCAAAGAGAATACGATATGTGGACTCGAGGAGTATCGAGGCTGCTACTCAGTGTTGCTGAGAGAAGAAGATGAAAAAGTTTTCTACCAAAGGGAGATTTTATCCAATCATCGTTAGAACTGGACAGAACCCATCTGGGACTGGAAAAGCATGTTTTTGTTTCCACTACTAAATCTGTGACGTCTTGGTTTCATTTCCTCTGTAAAAAGTATAATATTATAAGATGTTTTAGTCTTAATCGAATTTTACTTTGCAAGCATATATGAGGTAAACTGATGAAATCTCGTCGAATTAAATTCTTTATAAATCTCTAAATCTCGTTCTACGTTGAATTTATTCATAACTTTAATAATCTCCTCTTGAATGAGTCTCTAACCGGCATTCCATCAGTCTAAGAGATTTTCTCAGTCCAAATGAAATAACTTAAGATTTGACTCTATATTATTTGTTAAAACTAGTTTATTTTAGATATTTTTTTTTTCACTTTCAATGTTGAGTCATAAAATAAAAAAACCATTCTTCCTTCATTACTTTTCTTATTCGAATCGAACATTAATCCCATCTCAAACTATCTTTGAATATTTTCCTATTTTTCATTTTTTTCTCATATTTGTCCTGTCATCCCATTTCATAGGAAAAGAACAAATAAACCCTATCTTCATCCTTTCATTTTCTAACTATTAATTGCATTACACCATCCAATTCAAATTTAAACTGTATTGCCGTTGATACTCACCTTTCAACTATCCTTTTTCTTTACAGTGGAGGTAGGATGCTTCCTTTTTTTTTTATCAGCAAAATAAAGCACCTTACATCTGCTACTACACTAATCCTTACTTCCTGTCCCTTTTATTTCATATTTATGTTGGGACAACTTTTATATTTATGTTTCTATTATTTGAGTAAAGAAAAAATCAATTAGAAAGCTCCTGTTAATGTAATTGTGTTTTGCAATTCTTCCATTGCAATGTTAATGTTCTCAAGTTTATTGAATTCAATTGGAAAAGGCATATCAAAGAAAATTTAGTGTCATTCGAACTCCTAACTTTAGTGTACTTAAAGAGTAATGAGTTCATCCGTAGAGATTTTAATAAGACTGTGTTTCCACAGGCAAATTCAAAAAGGCAGCCCATTCGGACACCCCCTTTCCCTGCCAGGGGACACCCCTTTTCAAAATTTAGGTATAAATTACCATTTTACCCTCCCGCTCAAAATCCTTCGAACGGTTGTACAGGCCAAATTCCACATCCTTCGAACCATAGTATCATTCCCTTCGAATGATCCTACAGTAAAAAAAATTCAACAGTAATTTTTTAAAAAAAAAAATTTAAAGTTATTTTTTAAGCACTGTGTATTTTCAAAATTTCTCAAATTAAATATCCGGACTAATTTCGATAGCCTGATAAAAATACTTTAAGAATTCAAAGCCTTTTGACACTCCCAAATGCTTAAAACACAGTGTTTTACAAATAAGGGTATCCCTAGGGTGTGTCGAAAACATATTTAGGAGTGTCAAAAGACCTTGAAGTCTTAAAGTATTTTTATCAGGTTATCGTAATTAGTCCGAATATTCAATTTGAGAAATTTTGGAAATACACAGTGCTTAAAAAATAATTTTAAAGTTTTAAAGGAGATATCGACAATATAGACAGTTATTTTTTAATCACTGTGTATTTCCAAAATTTCTCAAATTGAATATCCGGACTAATTACGATAGCCTGATAAAAATACTTAAGAATTTAAGGTCTTTTGATACTCTCAAATGCTTAAAACCCAGTGTTTTACAAATAAGGGTATCCCTTGACTGTGTGGAAAATATATTTGGGAGTGTAAAAAGACCTTGAATTGTTAAAGTATTTTTATCAGACTATCGTAATTAGTCCGGATATTCAATTTGAGAAATTTTGAAAATACACAGTGATTAAAAAATAACTGTCTATATTGTCGATATCTCCTTTAAAATTTTAAAATTATTTTTTAAGCACTGTGTATTTCCAAAATTTCTCAAATTGAATATCCAGACTAATTACGATAACCTGATAAAAATACTTTAAGACTTCGAGGTCTTTTGACACTCCTAAATATGTTTTCGACATACCCTAGGGATACCTTTATTTGTAAAATACTGTGTTTTAAGCATTTGGGAGTGTCAAAAGACTTTGAATTCTTAAAGTATTTTTATCAGGCTATCGAAATTAGTTTGGATATTTAATTTGAGAAATTTTGAAAATATATAGTGCTTAAAAAATAACTTTAAAATTTTTTAAAAAAAAAAATTACTGTTATGTACATCCATTCCTTCGAAGGATGTTGATGATCCTTCGAAGGATCATGATTTACTGTTATGTACATCCATTACTTCGAAGGATGTTGATGATCCTTCGAAGGATCCTAATCATGATCCTTCGAAGGATCTTCAACATCCTTCGAAGGATCCTACCATTCGAAGGATGTGGAATTTGGTCTGTACAACCGTTCGAAGGATTTTGAGTGGGAGGGCAAAACAGGTAATTTGCACCTAAATTTTGAAAAGGGGTGTCTTCTGGCAGAAAAAGAGGGTGTCCGAATAGGGCTGCCATTCAAAAAACAAATATTTAGATCGATTTGAATCTAACACAACCTCTAACTACCTACCTCTAAATAAAAGGCATGATACTTCCCTCTTGAATTAAAACGATAGACTTGATTTAGAGAGAATGATTTTTTCCAGGGATGGAAACCCGAATAAGTTCATATGGAGATGTTTTGTGGATTTGAAACATAAAATCTCCATTCATCATTTTTTTTTGTTAATGGTAATTATCCAAGCTTGTGGATATCGTTTCACGCTCCCAAGTGGTGCCACGTGGACCCATTTATTTCAACATTAAATAGTGATTGAATTTCTTAATCCATTTGATATGACTTCATTCTGTATTTTGACCATCTTCATCATCACTATCATTCTAAAATGGAAATCATTATATTATCGGATCTTAATATTCTATCATGATTTATCACAGAGAGGTTAAAATTTAAAGATTTTTTAATTAAAAGTGAATTTATAGAAAAAAAAACAACTCAACACAATCTAAATTTCTGAAATTAGACTAGAGACTTTAGGTTCAACTTCTTTAAAATTTATTTCATACACGAGACTTAAAAATGATTTAAAAATTTTCAGCGTAATTTCCTAAATTTAAGATATATTAATCATCAAAGACACATATTCCTCTATAAAATTCCTCTCCACCATTCATTGGGCATAGGTGTTCCGGTGTTGTGAATTTGAGTACTAGAGCTGCAACTTGGATGGGCCAGTTTAGGTTTCGGGTATTCGGGTCTGTCTAGCTTGGGTCCAAATGGGAATTAAAGGGCTCAAATCTAAGCCTGGGCTTGGGTCAACCCGAATGAGTTAAACCCGAGTCCTGTTTGATTGGTATTTGCAAGACCATGTTTAATTTCAAACTCAAAATGTATATCCATGTTTATTTGGATTCGAATCTATTTGAGCTTAAAAAGAAAGTTCTTTATATTATTTTATTAAAATATACCAACAGGGCTGGTCTAACCAAGACAAGTTAGGCCGGCGCTTTAGGCCTCATTTTAAAAAAAGCCCCACTTAAGATTTTTGCTTGTTTATATCCGCTTTTTTTTATTCATGAACTTAATTTTTTTTTAAAAAAGTGTAAATAGGTTAACTCTTAAGCCATTCCCCAAATTGGTTTCACGTTGGGGATGGGTTTCAGTTTTGTGCATCACCATTTTGAGCCCAGATTTATTTGTGAGATAAATTTAAAGAACTCTTCTCTAATTTAATTAAATTGGAGATTTTAGATTGTTGTTTCAGCTCCTTTAAACAACATCAGTTTTTTCCCTTTTCTCACCTAATCTGATCCAATGCCAATCATTATTTGTGTTAGCCGAACTTAGTGTGCAGATTTTTTTTATTCCTTTGTCTTTTGATTACTTTATTTATTCTTTTAATTCTTTTATCTTTTTATTACTTTTTTAATTCAATTATTTATTCTTTTATTTGGTGAATGGTGATTGATAGTAGATTGGTAATGCCGTAATGGAAATATTGAAATAATAGAGGTTTGAGGTTTGGATATTTGAATATTGGTAGCAGGGGTATAAAATTCGGCTGATACAACAAGTATCGGACAAGTAAAAAAAAATTCGCTGATACAGCCGAGATCTCAGTCGAATATCGGCCGATTTATTTATTTATTTATTAAAAAAAACAAATATCGGTTGTGCGCGGTCGATATCTCAGCCGATATTTATATTTTTTAATACTTTTTATTAAAAACAACATTTTTAAAAAACAAAAAGCCACTGAGATTTTCACAAAAAAATTGAGGAGAGAGAAAAAATCTCGGCCAATGCAAAAATTAGGCTGAAATCTCGGTTCGGCTCAATTTTCTACCCTTGATTGGTAGAATAATAATTGCTTACGAGTTTGAAATGGTGTTGAAATGCTGAAAATGTTTGGATATGCTAGAATTGCTAGAATACAATGCAATTGAATGGATGAAGAATTGAAAATGATATTTTTGCAACACTTGACTACAAAAATTTACTTAGTAATTTTGTATCTCAAAAAGCAAGAAAAGAAATTTTAGATAAATTCTTTTTATTATATAATTAAAATTTTAAATATTACTTATAACAATATGTTAATACTAATAAGGCCCCATTTAGATTTTTTGTCTTAGACCTCAATTTGTGTCTAACCAGCCCTATATACAAATACATTATATAAATTTTATATTTATACATATTCAAAATTAAATTTTATGAATTATGACTCAAATTCAGACACTTACGTATTGGACTTGGTATGATATTTTAAGTCCAATAATGATCTCAAACCAACCTGGATAATTTTTTCTTTCAGATTTTTTTTTTTACATGATCTCAGGTTAGATCTGGCCTAAATTGAGCCCTAAACCCACGAGTTGCTGTCATGTCCACCGTAGTTCACTACTGTAAGAATTTTTTATTTTAAAATATTTTTCAGTTCCATCAATTAAAAATTGAGAGAGAGAGAGAGAGAGAGAGAGAGAGAGAGAGAGAGAGAATGGAACCATGGAACGTCGGTGACTGGTAGCCTTTGCATGATGACATGATCGTAATAGAGTGGAAGAAACGATTCTATTTTCCTGCCGTGGAGAAAAATGGGACTTTGGAGCGCCTGATACTCTACTCCATCTTCAGGGCCGGCCATGAGATCGTCCTGTGTCGAGTGAGATTTTATTCGTTGGTATTGTGAAATCTATTTATCCATAAGTTGAAGTTGGCACCCTACTAACTGTCCATTTATTCTATGCTGAAGAACGTATAATCCTTATCAAATTATTTTATATATCTCTACTGTATGTATTTGCTTATATAATTGAAACTAAACCTTTATATTTTTTCATGATTGACGTGTTCAGGACCTCTTATAGCACCCGATTATATTAGCGTTACGTGCGGAAACAAGAAAAATCGAACGGAAATAAAAACACATATCACAACACAATATTTTAACGTGGTTCGGCCCACCTGGCCTACGTCTATAGAGCGACAGAATATTCATTATAAAAGAGAAAGAATACATGTACAATAATGATGACTCCCTTGAGTCATGAGCCCAAACCCAAAGTCCCGAGCCTCTTGTACACTCCCTGTATAAGACATATCGATGTCACCTCTCAGTTGATGTGAATCTCTCTTATACCCAAAATAGTGAACCCAACTTCTGTGTTCCTCCCTCTACGCTTCTTGAGTCCTACGAGCACATCCCGACGTGCTTCTCAAACTGCAAGCGTATCCGATGATGGTGTGTCCCACACACATAGATCTCCATCTTTTGCTCTGGCGAAGGGGCTTCGTCTTTCCAGCCGCACTCCTGCTGGCTGTCACTTACAGATCTAAAAACTCAAATCTGCATCTGTATTACACTGTTGCTTACACCCCTCTCCGACCGTCGAGCTGTCCTCCTCTGCCATTGACGGTGTGATCCCACATACACCCTTTTCCTGCATGCGGCCATGTCAGGCCCTCATCACATGCAGCACTTGGCCGAAAGGCTTGAGACCAAAAGGCATAGAAGCCCACGGCCAAAAGGCCGTTCCCTTCTTTGGTTCTTCTAGTGCCGTGTGTTGCTCCTGAGATTCCACACAACTGTAGATGGACAGCGTGTATCACTTAAATACACATGTAGCCCCACCTTCTTTGGCAAGTCCTAAAGATATATATAGCTAGAGAATTCCATCTATATCCTCTCCTTGATTTTCTGAACGAAAATCTCGATTGTGAATCGAGTCACTGCCCCAATAGATTAGTCATCGTGGCATGTGCAAGCCTCTTTACTCGGGTATAACTTTGAAGAGTGACACTTTCAAGTGGAATGAAATTCAAACTCAGAACTTTCACTTCTTAAGACGGATTCATGGCTAACACACCAACTTTATGCTTGTTCCATACGTGACATACTATTTAGTATTTGTTTCCGATCAAGGAATTAAGTAAAGGCTGGGTCATTCGAATTTAGAAAAATGTTGTACCTCTTAGATCAAAGATCAATGAACATGTTCCCAAAACCTACATATTTTGGAAATATCGATCAACAGTTTTTTAGAAATAGATAGTCTTCTATTCAGAAATTTTCAATCCAGGCAGGACCAAAAAACAGAACATTAACAAAAAGAAATAGATATCAACCTATCCAAGTGATAATAAGTGCTAACACAAAATCTAATGTAATTCTGTATTACATTCAGAAGAGCAATATCTTAATCGAATTACACTAGGGAATCAATTCTTCTTTGCCATGATACTAATTGCAATTCAGCAGAATCTTCTTATCATGCGCTGCTTTCTTGAATCTTTAAATAAAGAGATTGAGAAGGATCAAGCATGCAAATGTTGACAATGTGGAATAACTCGGAGGAATAGATGTTTGTGGGTAATATAATGGCCAAAGTTAGGATTAAATTTTTCTAACTCCTGGAGTTTTTTTTTTTTTTTAATAGTTTTTTAACTAAAAGCTTGGGAGGGATAGACGAAAATGGAGAAGTTGCAGAGCTGATGAGATGGCAAAATTGAGGCATATTTTGATAACCATTAAGGCAGATGAACCATATTTTGATTTCTTTTGTAAGTAATAAAAATTGGGCTAAAAATGCACTTTTATTTACAAGTTATGGAAGAAAAAGCTCACCAAACCATTAAGCCAGATGTTGGGCCTGTTCATGGGCAGATGAGCCGGATTTTGATATATTTTTTTTAATTAATGAAAATTGGGATAAAAACGAGATGGGTTGGGTCAGGTGGGGTTAGAATCTGAGTTGAGTTGGGTCGGGTTGAGAAATCTGGGTTAGCAAGTCGGGTCAAGTTGGGTTAATATATTTTTGGAATGGGTTGGATTTGGTTTGTTAAAATCCGGTCTGACCCGCCCGAGTATCACCCCTAGTCTGTTCCATAAATAATTACAATATATAATAATATAACAAACATGTAAACTTCTATTTATTAAACTTAAAAATTATCATTATTTTCAACATTTTCTTATTTGTAATGATTCCATTTTTTTTAAATGTCTTTATTTATTTACTTGATAATGCTAGATTGATAAAATAAACTATTTATTTAAAATTTAATTGACCTATCTTTCAATAATACTTTCAAAATCAAAACATTAAAAAAAAAAACTAAAGGCTAATATAATCATTGAAAATTTTATTTTCAAACGATCAGAATTTTTCTTACTTCACAATTGAAATAAAACAATTATATCATTAAAAAATTAGATAATGAAAATTAAAATCTCTATAGGCCTTTTAAATAAATAAAATCAATTATTATAATTTAAAATATGAAATATTACGGTTAAATGAGCATATAAGACAACAGCTTGCAATATAAAATAATAGATTTAAATACAAACTTTATCATAAAATGAATACTTCTTTAAATGTATCTTAGAAAAATAGTAATATTTTTACTTAATATGAGAGAGACCTGATATTCTTTTAATATTAAAAAAGAAAACCACTATAAGAATATTGTTGTTTCGAAAAAATCACATTTTCACCTACAGTAAATGCTACAATTTTTCACTCAATATTTTGAAAATTAATTGCCACAAGGGGTTGAGAATTATGTTTTGCTTAGCTTTTCGTGTTTTTAGTTTCATGTATTATTATTATTATTTGTATAATTTTTTAATACTGATCATAGACTTATTTGTACATTCGTATTTTAATCAAGTAAAAAAAAATCTCATCTCATTTTGATATATATAAATTTATTTTTAAATTTGTTAGAAATATATTATCAATGATGAGGAAAATAAATAAAAAAAGAAAAAGTAAGATGGTGAAAGAGACTTATACCATACAGTGCATCTTTATATATAAATATGTCTCTATATTAATTAATCATATTTAATCTTTTTTAACAATTTGTCATTTTAATTACAATCAACCGTTTTAAAGGCTTTAAAATGTCACGTGTAGCCAACTTTTATTACAAATAAATGCTTTTCAAAAAATAATTATATTTTAAAAATATCTAAAAATAATCAGGATACAAGCACTACTACCGATTAAAAACTTATCTAAGCACTCAAATCAAAGCAAGAGTGAAATTTTACTCCTTTTTAACTAAAACTAGTTAAAATAGAAAACCCATATACTGTCATTAAATATTATAGACTTATAGTTATAAAACTTCAAAAATATTAGGTTATTAGGAAAAATATAATATTGAAAGAAAATACGACGAAACTAACATCGTCCAATCTTATTATAAAAGCCTTCCGCTAAAGGACACCGTGCATTTCATTACCGACGAAAGAAACCCAGGCAGAAAAGCGCGTTTCCCTTCTTTCTTCCTGCCTCCGTCGCTCGTTTGCCTTTCCTCTGTTTCCTTACCGGCGAGGCTTGCAGTCTCTCGGAATGTCTGCCGCACCAAGCAATTCACGTCCTAATCACACCGCCGACGCGTTGAGGAAGATTCTTCGTCTCCCTTTCTGTTGCGCGCTGCACTCAGACGAGACTTTTAGACCCAATCTCGTCCGCTCGACCTTCAGATCAAGTCCCGTTTAAAATGCAACCCGAAGAGACGAAGGTGAGTCTCCTTCTTCCCCTTTCTTTCTATCTCTCTCTCTCTCTTTACTCCGACTTCCAATTTTTTCTGTTTTCTTCTCTTTTTTTTTCTTGGAGAGATGAGAAATAAGAACCAATCCGAATCCAAATCCGAATTTGAATGGGCGGATTGGATTATGGTTTTACCCGATTTCTTTTTTTGTCCAGCGAGTGGGATCGCCAAAAGATGAGATGGAGATTGGAGTAAAGAAAATGAGCGGAGTTTCTGTATAGAGAGAGAGAATTATAGTTTTTGGATGTCTTTTTTCTTGAGAGATGAGAATGAAGAATCGATTCAAATCCAAATCCGAATCCAAATCCGAATTCGAATGGGGCGGAGTGGGTTAGGGTTTTGTCGATTTCTTTTCTTGTCTAGAGAGTGGGATCGCTAAAAGATGAGATGGAGTAAAGAAAATGAGGGGAATTTCTGCATAGAGAGAAGAAGAGAATTAGGGGTTTTGGATGTCTTTTTCTTTTGAGAGATGAGAATTAAGAATCGATCCGAATCCGAATTCGAATGGGCGGAGTGGGTTAGGGTTTTACGGATTTCTTTTCTTGTCCAGAGAGTGGGATCGCCGAAAGATGAGATGGAGTAAAGACAATGAGGGAAATTTCTGCATAGCGAGAGGAAGAGAATTAGGGTTTTGGATGTCTTTTTTTTTTTTGAGAGATGAGAATGAAGAATCGATCCGAATCCAAATCCGAATTCGAATGGGCGGAGTGGGCTAGGGTTTTGCCAATTTCTCTTCTTTTCCAGAGAGTGGGATCGCGAAAAGATGAGATGGAGTAAAGAAAATGAGGGGAATTTCTGCATAGAGAGAGGAAGAGAATTAGGGTTTTTGGATCTCTTTTTCTTTTGAGAGATGAGAATGAAGAATCGATCCGAATCCAAATCCGAATTCGAATGGGCGGAGTGGGTTAGGGTTTTACCGATTTCTTTTCTTGTCCAGAGAAGGGGATCGCCAAAAGATGAGATGGAGTAAAGAAAACTGAGGGAAATTTCTGCATAGAGAGAGGAAGAGAATTAGGGCTTTGTATGTCTTTTTCTTTTGAGAGATGAGAATGAAGAATCGATCCAAATCCAAATCCGAATTCGAATGGGCGGAGTGGGCTTAGGGTTTTACCGATTTCTCTTCTTTTCCAGAGAGTGGGATCGCCAAAAGATGAGATGGAGATTTGAGGATTGGAGTAAAGAAAATGAAGGGAATTTCTGTATAGAGAGAGGAAGAGAATTAGGGTTTTTGGATGCGTTTGGGTGATCCGATTGAAAGGAGTGGGAGGAAGAGAGAGAGAAAGAAATGGGAGAAAATTATTGACGAAAAGTGTAAAAGGAAAAGAATTCCTTCCTTCGTATTATTTGAATTTTATCTTTTAAAACTTTCTAATATCAACGTCATCCTAAGTTATTTATACGTATATTTGAAGATGAATTTTCAAGCTCAATAATTTTTATTTTATTTTAATAATTAAAATAAATTATAGATTTGACAAAATATAAGTTAAATAAAAATAATCTGGGTCTATTTTTCGTTAAATAATAATGTATTTAAAATATCATTTTTAATTTTAGTTTAAATCTAATTTTAATTAATATTATATAACACCTTTTCGCTATTAGATTGATTCATATAAGTAAAGACTTATCTTTTATCTTTGAAAACTGAAAGCTAAAAGAAAAAGACTTGTTATTTTATTTTGAACCCTGAGATCTCCAACTCTCTTCTGGTACTAGGTGTTGGGTAAAACTCTGGATCCATATAGTCCCTGTAAGCCATGGTCATTGGGCCCATGGCTGACCTATTATTGTTGTTATTGCATTTGTTGTGTGTAAAATTATTTTCCTTCTTTCCAGTTTCGATTGAGTGGTTTGAGTAGTGTGTGTGTGTGTCTGAACACTTTTTTTTGAATGGGTGCGTGAATACTTGTTGTTAATAGAGCTAATCCCAAAGTTTTCCATTTCAATTATATCTTTCAATTTCAGCTGGTAGGCTTTGTTGTTCTCTCTTTATTTTTAATCTTGTTTTGCTGTTAGGGGGAAAGTTTTTGGGTCTTTTGGGCTTGCTTTCTTTTTTCCTGCTTTGTTTGATCCCTCCTTTTGGTGCACTCCTTTGTGCTCTTTAATGAAAAGTTACCACTTCCGTTAAATTTTCGTCATTTCTATTGTAAAGGTTTTTTTTTCTAATTTAATTACATATGAGGGGAACTTGGGGCAACTCAGGATGGGTTGATGTGGCATTTTACCTTTCAACGAAATTGATGATATATTGACAAAAGGAAAAAGAGAACACGAAACAAACCAGTTTCATCATTTTCACTTATTTGCTACTCTGAATGATGAAAACTCCAATGAAGCAATACCCTTTATCTTTTTCTTGTCCACTACTGAACGTTGTCTTTCTTGATGTATAGGACTGAGTTGATGTTGACTTTGGAGTGTCTGAGAGGGTGGATTTATTGCTCTATTCTTTGCGAGAGGTGCTGATGATTCTAAACATATGGAGTATTTGTCTACAAGATCATTGGGGTAAGAAACTCGTTCTCGATTGCACCATGTGTATCAATCAATTTGTAAATAGGTCTTTCACTTGCTTTTGCTTGCCAAATGACAGTTCCTCATTTGTATCTCATATGATATTTCAATTCTAGCTTTAAGACTTTGGTTTTGATGTTTCTAAATTAATGAAAATATGGATGCTTTTGTAATTTAGTTACTTTCTCTCACAAACAACAAAAAAATATGTCATTTTTGTCAATCATCATGTGAATAGTAGATATCTTGTTTGATATGTCATCACAATTGGAAGTATGCCATTATAGGCTTGTTCAGTTTAGTTTTCTTAATGTTTCTACACAGGAAATTTTTAGAGTCAAAATAGATCTCAAATGGATGAGAAAATCGCATTATGATGATGATATGATAATCTTATGTTACATGGAAGAATGCAAAATAGGTCCTCAACATGATTGGAGATAGGTCTCGGCATTACCCTTTGCAGTACATTTCCCACTTAATTTCAACCCTTCCTTATGTTGAACTCTATCCAATTGATCCTTACAATTGGACTATTTTTTCCCATCTTGACTTGAGTTGTACATGATATCAGATTTGATGGTCATGTTTCAGCATCTTTATGTATGTAGAAAGGCAAATGATTTTTTTTTTGGAAAAAGTTCAAATCCGTATAAAACATTGGGTAAAAGTGGTGCTAATATTGAAATTTGATTAGTATCATTGGTAGGGGAAAGACATTTCAAATAATGGTGACATGTATGTGATGGAGAGTCAAAATAATTATGAATTGGACATTTCAATTGGATACTGGTTTATTTCGATCCATTCCTTGGGGAGGCCCATTTTATATTCAGGTCCATTGATTGGGGAAGGGCATACAAGCAAGAACATCTTGTGTGTTGTGAATATTGTATATCAATATTTGAAAAATGATTGATATATATATATATATATATATATATATATATATTTTTTTATTGGATATTGAGTTGAATGCGGTATTGATGCCCAATTTTGGTTAAATTCCTGTGTTGGGATGGACATCCAAACAACAATTTGATGCCCAATTTTGGTTTGATTTCTTGGTTGGGATGGGCATCCTAAAAACAACATTGCCTACGTGGGGTTAGGCCAGACGTAAGAGTTTCATATAGGTTGGCAAATTTATTCTTCGTATGTTGATATGACAGAAGTGCCGATTCCCAAATTTATTTCGATTTATTGCTTGCGGAAGCCCATTTTTTATTAGGTCCATCGATTGGGGAAGGGCATACAGGCATGAACATCGTGTATGTTTTGAAGATCGTATTTTAATCTCTCTAATATGTTTGAAATATATTTTCATTGGATATTGAGTGGAAAGCCGTGTTGATGCCCAATTTTGGTTAGATTCCTTGGTTGGGATGGGCATCCAAATAACAACGTTGTCTACCCCTTCACTTTGGTTTCCAAATTTATTAATCAGATGTCGAATTGAAAGAAGTGCCGATTCTCTATTTTATTTCGATCCATTCCTTGGGGAAGCCCATTTGTTTTTGTTCCCTTTATTGGGGAAGGGTATACAAGCAACAATATCATTTATGTTGTGAAGATAAAATTGAGTGGAAAGCCATACGGATGCCAATTTTGGTTAGGTTCCTTGGTTAAGATGGGCATCCATTCAACAACGTTGTCTTCGTGGTTTCAGGCCAGGATTGAGAGTTTAAGATAGGTTTGGAAATTTAATCATCGGATGTTGATTTGAATGAAGTGAGGAACCCCATTTTATATTCAGGTCCATTGATTGAGGAAGAGCATATAAGGACCAACATCATGTGTGCTGTGAATATTAGATATCAATATTTGAAAATGATTGATATATATTTTTATTGGATATTGAGTTGAAAGCGGTATTGATGCCCAATTTTGGTTACATTCCTTTGTTGGGATGGGCATCCAAAAAAGAATGTGATGCCCAATTTTGGTCTGTTTCATTGGTTGGGATGGGCATCCAAAAAACATTGTTGCCTACGCGGTGTCATGCCAGACATAAGAGTTTCATATAGGTTTGCAAATTTATTCATCGGATGATGACATGAAAGAAGTGCCAATTCCCAATTTTATTTCGATCTATTACTTGGGGAAGCCCTTTTTTTTTTAGGTCCATTGATTGGGGATGGGCATATAGGCATCAACACCATGTATGTTGTGAAGATCGTATTTTAATATCTCTAATAAGATTGAAATATATGTTCATTGGATATTGAGTGGAAAGCCGTGTTAATGCCCAATTTGGTTAGATTCCTTGGTTGGGATGGGCATCCGAACAACAATGTTGTCTACCCTTTCATATTGGTTTCCAAATTTATCCATCGAATTGTGAATTTAAACAAGTGCTGATTCCCTATTTTATTTCGATCCATTCGTTGGGGAAATCCATTTTTATAAGTCCTGTGATTGGGGAAGGGTATTGGTATTCAAGTAACGACGACATCATGTATGTTGTGAAGATCGTATTTCAATATCTCAAATAAAATTGAAGTGTACTTTCATTGTATATTGAGTGGAAAGCCATATGGATGCCCAATTTTGGTTAGGTTCCTTGGTTGGGATGAGCATCCAAACGACAACGTTATCTACGTGGTTTTAGGCCAGGATTGAGAGTTTATGATAGGTTTGCAAATTCAATCATCTGATGTTGATATGAATGAAGTGCCGATTCTGAATTTTATTTCGATCCATTCCTTGGGGAAGCCCATTTTATATTCAGATCCGATGATTGGAGAAGGGCATACAATCAACACCATCATGTGTCTTGTGAATACTCTATTTCAATATTTGAAAAATGATTGATTATTGGATATTGAGTGGAAAGCGACTGATAACCAATTTTGGTTAGATTCTTTTGTGGGAATGGGCATCCAAACAAGAACGTGATGCCCAATTTTGTTTGATTGCTTAGTTGGGTTGGACATGTAAAAAACAACGTTGTCTACGTGGTGTCAGGCCATACATAAGAGTTTCATATAGGTTTGCAAATTTATTAATCGGATGTTGATATGAAACGAGTGTCGATTCCCAATTTTATTTCGATCTATTGCTTAGGGAAGCCCCTTTTTTTTTGGGTCCATTGATTGGGGAAGGGCTTACAGGCATCGACATCATGTATGTTGTGAAGATCGTATTTTAAAATCTCTAATAAGATTGAGTTATATTTTCATTGGATATTGAGTGGAAAGCCGTGTTCATGCCCAATTTGGTTAGATTCCTTGGTTTGGATGAGGATCCAAACAATGAAGTTGTCTACCCCTTCATTTTGTTTCCATACTTATTCATCAGATGCTGAATTTAAACAAGTGCCAATTCCCTATTTTATATCGATCCATTTGTTGGGGAAGACCATTTTTTTAAGTCCCTTGATTGGGGTAGGGCATTGGTATTCAAGCAACGACATCTTGTATGTTGTGAAGATCCCATATCAATATCTCCAATAAAATATAAATATATTTTCATTGTATATTGATTGGAAAGCAAATATGGATCCCCAATTTTGGTTAGGTTCCTTGGTTGGGATGGGCATCCAAACGACAACGTGTGTACGTGGTTTGCAGGACAGGATTGAGAGTTTATGATGGATTTGCAAATTTAATCATCGGATGTAGATATGAATGAAGTGCCGATTCCCAATTTTATTTCGATTCATTCCTTGGGGAGGCCCATTTTATATTCCCTTCCAATGATTGGGGAAGGACATACAAGCAACAACATCATGTGTATTGTGAATAATAAGCGGCATTGATGCCCAATTTTGGTTAGATTCTTTTGTTGGGATGTGCATCTAAACAACAATGTGATGCCCAATTTTGGTTTGATTCCTTTGTTGGAATGGGCATCCGAAAAACAACCTTGCCTGCGTGGTGTCAGGCCAGACATAAGAGTTTCATATAGGTTGGCAAATTTATTGTTCGGATGTTGATATGAAAGAAGTGCTGATTCCCAAATTTATTTTGATCTATTGCTTGGGGAAGCCAATTTTTTACTTAGGTCCATCGATTGGGGAAGTGCATACTTGCATCAACATCATGTATGTTTTAATATCTTTAATAAGTGTGAAATTTATTTTCATTTGATATTGAGTGGAAAGCCGTGTTGATGTCCAAATTTGGTTAGATTCCTTGGTTGGGATGGGCATTCAAACTACAACGTTGTCTTCCCCTTCATTTTGGTTTCCAAATTTATTAATCGGATGTTGTATTGAAATAAGTTTCGATTCTATATTTTATTTCAATCCATTCCTTGGGGAACCCCTTTTGTTTTTGGTCCCTTGATTGGGGAAGGGTATACAAGAACCTTGGTTGGGATGGGCATCCAAATGACAACGTTGTTTAAGTGGTGTCAGGCCAGAGATGAGAGTTTAATATAGGTTTCCAGATTTGATCATCGGATGTTGATATGAATGAAGTGCCGATTCCCAATTTTATTTCGATCTATTCCTTGGGGAAGCTCATTTTATATTTAGGTCCATTGATTAGGGAAGGGCATACAAGCAACAACTTCATGTGTATTGTGAATATTATATATGAATATTTGAAAAATGATTGATATATATAATATATATATTTTTGTTGGATATTGAGTTGAAAGCGGTATTGATGGCCAATTTTGGTTAGATTCCTTTGTTGGGATGGGCATCCAAAAAAGAATGTGATGCCCAATTTTGGTTTGATTCCTTTGTTGGGATGGGCATCCAAAAAACAACGTTGCCCACGCGCGGTCAGGTCAGACATAAGAGTTTCATATATGTTTGCAAATTTGTTCTTCGGATGTTGATAAGAAAGAAGTGCTGATTCCCAATTTTTTTCCGATCTATTCCTTGGGGAAGCCCATTTTATATTTAGGTGCATTCATTGGGGAAGGGCGCATACAAACAACAGCTTCATGTGTGTTGTGAAGACCGTATTTCGATATCGGAAATATGATTGATAAATATTTTTATTTGATATTAAGTGGGAAGCGGTATTCATGCCCAAGTTTGGTTAGATTTCTTTATTAGGCTGGTAATGCTAACAACAATGTGATGCCCAATTTTAGTTTGATTCCTTGGTTGGGATGGGCATCCTAAAAACATCTTTTCCTACGTGGTGTCATGCTAGACATAAGAGTTTCATATAGGTTCGCAAATTTATTTAACGGATGATGCCATGAAAGGAGTGCCGATTCCCAAATTTTTTTGGATCTATTGCTTGGGGAAGCCCACTTTTTTTTAGGTCCCTTGATTGGGGAAGGTTATTCAAGCAACGGCATATGTATGTTGTGAAGATAGTATTTCAATATCTCAAATAAAATTAAAATATATTTTCATTGGATATTGAGTCGAAAGCCATTCGGATGCCCAATTTTGGTTAGGCTCTTTGGTTGAGATGGGCATCCAAACAACAACGTTGTCTTCGTGGTTTTTGGCCAGGATTGAGTGTTTTTGATAGGTTTGTAAATTAAATCACCGAATGTTGATATGAATGAAGTGCCGATTTCCAATTTTATTTCGATCCATTCCTCTGCTAAACCCATTTTATATTTAGGTCCATTGATTGGGGAAGGGCAGACAAGGAACAACATCGTCTGTGTTTTGAATATTATATATCAATATTTGAAAAATGTTGCCTACGTGGTGTCACGCTAAGCATAGGAGTTTCATATAGGTTTGGAAATTTATTCTTTCGGATGTTGATATGAAAGAAGTGCCGATTCCCAAATTTATTTCGATCTATTGCTTGGGAAGCCCATTTTTTATTTAGGCCCATTGATTGGGGAAGGGCATACATGCATGAACATCATGTATATTTTGAAGATCGTATTTTAATCTCTCTAATAAGTTTGAAATATATTTTCATTGGATATTGAGTGGAAAGCTGTGCTGATGCCCAATTTTGGTTAGATTCCTTGGTTGGGATGGGCATCTAGACAATAACGTTGTCTACCCCTTCATTTTGGTTTACAAATTTATTAATCGGATGTTGAATCGAAAGAAGTTCTGATTCCCTATTTTATTTCGATCCATTCCTTGGGGAACCCCATTTGTTTTTGGTCCCTTGATTGGGTAACGGTATACAATAATCGACACCATTTATGTTGTGGTGATCGTATTTCAATATCTCAAATAAAGTTGAAATATATTTTCAATTGATATTGAGTGGAATGCCATGTAGATGCCCAATTTCGGTTAGGTTCCTTTGTTGGGATGGACATCCAAACGACAACGTTGTCTACGTGGTGTTAGGCTAGAGATGAGAGTTTAATATAGGTTTGCAAATTTAATCATCGGATATTGATATAAATGAAGTGCCGATTCCCAATTTTATTTCGTTCTATACCTTGGGGAAGCCCATTTTATATTCTGGTCCATTGATTGGGGAAGGGTATACAAGCAACAACATCATGTGTATTGTGAATATTATATATCAATATTTGAAAAATGATTGATATATATTTTTATTGGATATTGAGTTGAAAGATGTATTAATGCCCAGTTTTGGTTACATTCCTTTGTTTAGATGGGCATCCAAAAAAGAATGTGATGCCCAATTTTGGTTTGTTTCCTTGGTTGGTATGGGCATCCAAAAAACATCGTTGCCTAGGTGGTGTCATGCCAGACATAAGAGTTTCATATAGGTTTGCAAATTCATTCATCGGATGATGACATGAAAGAAGTGCCGATTCCTAATTTTATTTCGATCTATTGCTTGGGGAAGCTCATTTTATTATTTAGGTCCATTGATTAGGAATGGGCCATATAGGCATAAACACCATGTATGTTGTGAAGATCGTATTTTAATATCTCTAATAAGATTGAAATATATTTTCATTGGATATTGAGTGGAAAGCCGTGTTAATGCTCAATTTGGTTAGATTCCTTGGTTGGGATGGGCATCCAAACAACAACGTTGTCTTCGTGGTTTCAGGCCAAGATTGTGAGTTTAAGACAGGTTTGGAAATTTAATCATCGGATGTTGATTTGAATGAAGTGGGGAACCCCAATTTATATTCAGGTCCATTGCTTAGGGAAGGGCATAGAAGGAACAACATCATGTGTGCTGTGAATATTATATATCAATATTTGAAAAATGATTGATATATATTTTTATTGGATATTGAGTTGAAAGAGGTATTAATGCCCAATTTTAGTTACATTCCTTTGTTGGGATGGGCATCCAAAAAAGAATGTGATGCCCAATTTTGATTTGTTTCCTTGGTTGGGATGGGCATCCAAAAAACATTGTTGCCTACGCGGTGTCATGCCAGACATAAGAGTTTCATATAGGTTTGCAAATTTATTCATCGGATGATGGCATGAAAGAAGTAGCGATTCCCAATTTTATTTCGATCTATTGCTTGGGGAAGCCCATGTTTTATTTAGGTCCATTGATTAGGAATGGGCATATAGGCATAAACACCATGTATGTTGTGAAGATCGTATTTTAATATCTCTAATAAGATTGAAATATATTTTCATTGGATATTGAGTGGAAAGCCGTGTTGATGCCCAATTTGGTTAGATTCCTTAGTTGGGATGTGCATCCAAACAACAACGTTGTCTACCCTTTCATATTGGTTTCCAAATTTATCCATCGAATTGTGAATTTAGACAAGTGCTGATTCCCTATTTTATTTCGATCCATTCGTTGGGGAAACCCATTTTTATAAGTCCCTTGATTAGGGAAGGGTATTGGTATTCAAGCGACGACGACATCATGTATGTTGTGAAGATCGTATTTCAATATCTCAAATAAAATTGAAGTAAACTTTCATTGTATATTGAGTGGAAAGCCATATGGATGCCCAATTTTCATTAGGTTCCTTGGTTGGGATGAGCATCCAAACGACAACGTTGTCTACGTGGTTTCAGGCCAGGGATTGAGAGTTGATGCTAGGTTTTTAAATTTGATCATTGAATGTTGATATGAATGAAGTGCTGATTCCCAATTTTATTTCGATCCATTCCTTGGGGAATCCCATTTTATATTCAGGTCCATTGATTGGGGAAGGGCATACAAAGAACAACATCGTGTGTGTTGTGAATATTATATATCAACATTTGAAAAATGATTAATATATATTTTTATTGGATATTGAGTTGAAAGCGGTATTGATGCCAATTTTGGTTAGATTCCTTTGTTGGGATGGACATCCAGAAAAGAATATGATACCCAATGTTGGTTTGATTCCTCGGTTGGGATAGGCATCCAAAAAACAACGTTGCCAATGTGGTGTCATGCCAGACATAAGAGTTTCATATAGGTTCGGAAATTTATTTTTTGGATGTTGATATGAAAGAAGTTTCGATTCCAAATTTATTTCGATTTATTGCTTGGGGAAGTCCATTTTTTATTTAGGTCCATTGATTGGGGAAGGGCATACATGCATCAACATCATGTATGTTTTGAAGATCGTATTTTAATATCTTTAATAAGTTTGAAATTTATTTTCATTAGATATTGAATGGAAAGCCTTGTTTATGCCCAATTTTGGTTAGATTCCTTGGTTGTGATGGGCATCTAAACAACAACGTTATTTACCCCTTCATTTTGGTTTCCAAATTTATTAATAGGATGTTGAATTGAACGAAGTTTCGATTCCCTATTTTATTCTGATCCATTCCTTGGGGAACCCCATTTGTTTTTGGTCCCTTGATTGGGAAGGGTATACAAGAACCGACATCATGTGCGTTGTGAAGATCGTATTTCAATATCTCAGATAAAATTGAATTATATTTTCATTGGATATTTAGTGGAAAGCCATATGGATGCCCAGTTTTGGTTAGGTTCCTTGGTTGCGATGAACATCCAAATGACAATGTTGTCTACGTGGTATGTTAGAATTATTAGAGAAATAATCACACCAAAATAAACAGAATAAAATCAACACAATAACATACCGACCATTTACGTGGTTCAGCCCACCTGGCTCATGTCCACAGAGCGTGATAATTTTTTTATTAAGAGAACAAATAAGTACACTCTTATTAGAATCTGGATTTGAAAAAACCCCAACTAAACAGCCCAACCCTGACTGTATCCTCCACGTTGACATGCCTTTTACGGATCTGCCTTGTTGCTGATCTCTATGCTTTGGATCTACTACCTTCTCACACACTGCCTTTGAATAACAGTGTTGTCGATCACAGATCTTGGTTGCTGTTTGTACTTGACTCTTGTGTGCTAGTTCCCACCTGAGACAAGCCTGTAAGTCTGAGTGCTTGCTGTAGAACCCAATGTCCAAATATGCACTTTCCTCTCTATGTTCTGACTCTAGGAACCACCCTCTCTCTCGTTGAGCTGATCCCGATCACCTCCACACGTTGCGGTCTTTTTATCTCTGCAAAGACTGTTGTATACACACTGGCTGAACCAAGAACAGCACCGCACCCGAGACAGATCTGCAATCTCTTATGCGCTACAGTTTGATTCACTTAATCACAACACCTCTGTATATTGCTTCCTCATGTAAACAGCCAGTCCACCTATTGTCACGATGCAATGACCTCCGTGTCATCTCTATGCAGTTCGAGTATTGCATATCTTTAGGCAGTCCTAAGCAGTCTCTTTTATACACCTTGCAGTCGATGGCTATAGATGTTTTGCATGCAACAACTTCGATTCCCACAATAGCGATTGTCTAATACCAGTTGTCCGATTTAAAACAAGATAAGAACCCAGCTGTACCACCTTCTTTCTATGTATCCAATTTTATTAGAAAACTACCTAGTACTGTCAAACAAGATTCATGTGCAATAGATTGCCAATATCCTCTAGGATTTCTCTTCCAATCTTTAGCAACTTACCAACACTGCCTATAGCAGTTGCCGCATATGATATGTTGTATCTGTCGTCTATTGCCCAAATAAACCAACTCTAATTTGGACTCCACCGTGGTGAATTAAGCCATAATCCCAACATGGTGTCAAGCCAGAAATGAGAGTTTAATATAGGTTAGCAAATTTAATCATCGGATGTTGATATGAATGAAGTGCCGATTCCCAAATTTTTTTCGGTCTTTTCCTTGGGGAAGCCCATTTTATATTCATGTCCGATTATTGGGCAAGGGCATACAAGCAATAACATCATGTGTGTTGTGAATATTATATATCAATATTTAAAAAATGATTGATATATATTTTTATTTGATATTGAGTTGAAAGAGGTATTGATGCCCAATTTTGGTTTGTTTCCTTGGTTGGGATGGGCATCCAAAAAGCATCATTTCCTACTTGGTGTCATGCCAGACATAAGAGTTTCATATAGGTTTGCAAATTTATTCATCGGATGATGACATGAAAGAAGTGTTGATTCCCAATTTTATTTCGATCTATTGATTGGGAATAGGCATATAGGCATCAACACCATGTATGTTGTGAAGATCGTATTTCATTGGATATTGAGTGGAAAGTCGTGTTGATGCCCAATTTTGGTTATATTCCTTCGTTGTGATGGGCATCCAAATAACAACGTTGTCTACCTCTTCATTTTGGTTTCCAAATTTATTAATTGGATGTGAAATTGAAAGTTGTTCCGATTTCCTATTTTATTCCGATCCATTCCTTGGGGAACCCCTTTTGTTTTTGGTCCCTTGATTGGGGAAGGGTATATAGGAACCGACGTCATATACGTTGTAAAGATTGTATTTCAACAGCTCGAATAAAATTGAAATATATTTTCATTCGATATTGATTGAAAAGACATGGATGCCCAATTTTGGTTAGGTTCCTTGGTTGGGATGGACATCCAAACGAAAACGTTGTCTACGTGGTTTCATGCCTGAGATGAGAGTTTAATATAGGCTTGCAAATTTAATCATCGGATGTAGATATGAATGAAGTGCCGATTCCCAATTTTATTTTTATCCATTCCTTGGGGCTGGCCATTTTATATTCAGGTCCATTGATTGGAGAAGGCCATACAAGCAACAACATCATGTGTGTTGTGATGACTATTTACTTTTATTGGATATTTAGTGGAAAGCGGTATTGATGCCCGAATTTTGTTTTATTCCTTTGTTGGGATGGGCATCCAAACTACAATGTGATGCCCAATTTTGGTTTGATTCATTGGTTGGGATGGGCATCCAAAACATTGTTGCCTACGTGTTGTCAGCCATGACATAAGTGTTTCATATAGGTTCACAAATTTATTCATCGGATGTTGATATGAAAGAACTGCTGATTCCCAATTTTATTTTGATGTATTGCTTGGGGAAGCTCATTTTTTATTTTGGTCCATTGATTGGGGAAGGGCATACAGGCATTAACATCATGTATGTTGTGAAGATCGTATTTTAATATCCCTAATAAGTTTGAATTATATTTTCGTTGGATGTTGAGTGGAAACCACGTTGATCCCTATTTTGGTTAGATTCCTTGGTTGAGTTGAGCATCCAAACAACAATGTTGTCTACCCCTTCATTTGGTTTTCAAATTTATTAATCGGTTGTTGATTTGAAAGAAGTTCGAATTCCCTATTTTATTTCGATCTATTCCTTTTGATGCCCAATGGTTAGGTTCCTTGGTTGGATGGACATCTAAACAACAACGTTGTCTATGTGGTGTCAGGCCAATATCCACTATTAAATGGAAAATAGTGAAATGCCAAATTTTGGTTTAGGTTCATTGGTTGGGACGGGCATTTCCACAATGAAATGATCAATGTGAAAGTAGACATAGTTATTTAGGTCGAAAATCTGAAAACATAAAACGCCTGATTCAAAATTAAATTTGGCTTGACTCTTAATAATAAGTTCAAAGAGATTTTCATAATTAAAATTTTGATTGGTAAGCCGCGTTGATGCCCAGTTTTGCTTAGGTTCCTTGTTTGCGATGGACATCCAAACAACAACGTTGTGTATGTGGTGTGAGGCCAATACCCACTATTAAATGGATATTAATGAAATGTCCAATTGGTTTAGGTTCATTGGTTGGGGACGAACATTCCCACAATGACTAATCAATCTGGTGGAAGTAGACATGGCTATTTAGTTCGAAAATCTGAAAACTTGAAGCGCCCGAGTCGAAATTTCATTTGATTTGGCTATTAATTTTTAGTTCAAATAGATTTTCATGAAATTCAAATTTTGAATGGAAAGCCTTATTGATGATGCCCAATTTTGGTTAGGTTCCTTAGTTGGGATGGGCATTTCCACAAAGTTGTATTGATGCCTAATTTTGGTTTATGTTTCTTAATGTTGTAGATTTATTTTTAAACTTTTTTTTTTTTAAATTCCCCATTTCTTCTTAAAACACTCTATTTCTCTTTAGAACACTTCTTTATTTCTCAAGCACTCACATTTTCATCTTGAGTCTTTCATTTTGATACGATTTTTTTTCCTAGAACTCTGGTATTCTTCCTGAAACTATCCTCTTTTGAGTAACTCTCATTTGCCTTCTAAGTCTCCTTTTTCTTCTCAAAGCTATCACTTTCTTCTAGTAATACTCCTTTTTCTTTGAAGAGAGATCTATTTTTTCTAAAAATTTTCATTTTCGACTAAAAGCAATGATTTTCTTGTTAAACCTTATCTTTTATTTCTAAAAATTTGTTTTTACTTTGTAAAAACTCTCGTTTTCTTTTTTGAGATCTAGTTTTGCTCTAGAAAGCTCTTCTTTTCAGTTTGAATACTATTTTTTTTAATCTAAAACTCTCTCGTTAACCTCCTCTTGAAATCAGTCTTCTTGAAACTTTGAATTTCTTCTTAAAAACTCATATTTTTTTATGAAAGCTCTAATTTTTTTTTCTTAAAAGAATTTCTTCTATATACATCCCATTTTCTAGTTAAACATCTTCTTTTCTTTTTTGGATTTTTCCTTTATCTTCTTGTAAACTTTTATTATCTGATTAATACACTCGTTTGAACTCTTTTTCTTCTTGAGAACTAACTTTCTTGTTAAAACTTCTATTTTCTTTAGAAAAGCTTTGTTATGCTTATTAAGTCTCTAATTTTTTTTTTTCATTTATGTTTTATAATTCCTCATTTCTTCTTAAAATAGTATTTTTTATTAGAAACCCTTCTTTATTTCTTGAACACACACACTTTCATGTTAAGTTTTTGATTTTAACACTCACATATTCTTGTTAAACGTTATCTTTTATATATAATAATTTCTTTTTAACTTCTTAAATTCTCTTGTTTTCTTATTTGGAATCTTGCTTTGTTCTTGAACGCTTTTCTTTTGATTTGAAAGTTCTCATTTTCTTTCTAAAGCTCTTCCTTTTTTTCTCTCTTGAAAATAATCTTCTTAAAACTCTGTCTTTCTTGTTACAAACTCATTTTCTTATAAAAGCACTACTAGTTTTCTTAAAACTCTTTCTCCGAAACCACTTCTCTTCGTTCTTAGAGTTTTCCTTCTTTTCTTAAAAACTCTTCTTGTATGATTAATATACTCTTTTGTTTTTAATTTCTTTTGTCCTTGTAAAACTCTTATTTCTTTTAAAAAATACTTATTTAAAAGAAACTGTTTTTTTTCCTTCTAAAAAACATGTTTTAATCGATGAAAGTCTATATTTTTCTTAATACTCTTCTTTTATTCTTAATTTTTTTTGCATTTTCCTTGTAACTTTTGTCCTTTTTAGAAATTTTATCTATGCTTCTTAAAACTTCTATTTTTTTCTTTGAAACTTTTATTTTCTGCTTTCTAAAACTTTGTTTGTCTTCTTAAAGTCTCTCATTTTCTTCTGAAAAAGTCTTAATCGCATTTTCTTTTTATAAGCTCTCTTATTTCTTCTAAAAGGTATTTTTTCCTTTAAAAACACTATCTGTTGATGTAAGCACATCTATAAAATGCAGGTTCATATATTTTTTAAAAGAAATTGAATGTTTTGAAAAAATTCATTAGCTTAAAATTTTGTTATTTTGACGAGTTTTCAAGATGAAGTTGATGAAATAACATGCAAAGATTCAATATACATAGGTCCATTGGGTTTTCTTCTCAACATCCATATGAATCTAAGATTTTAGGGCCCAAAAGTCTGGTATTCACATGGATTATGGGTGGAAAAACCCATGGACCCTTTGGGCCTTAGCCCACTATTTCATCATTTTAGCTAAAAAACTGATCAAATTAACAATTCTTCGACTTAGTGAATATTTTGAGAAAATTCAAGTTCTTTTATAGAATAACTGGACCTATATGTTGTTAATGAGCCTGCATTATCTTTATTTTTAACACTCTTTGTTTTCTTCTCCCCTTTTTCTTCGTAAAAATTCAACTTATTTATAAGAAATTCTTTCTTTCTTAAAAAGCTCTCAGTTTGTATAAATTCCTCTCATTTTTCTTTTATAAACTCTGACCTTGTTCATAAGGCTCTAATTTTTTTTAGTGGAACTCTCATTTTATTCTTAAAATCCTCAAATTCATCTAAACGCTCATCTTTCCCTTTTAGAACCTTCTTTTTCTTTTGATTAACTCTAAACTCTTTCACAAAGCTCTAATTTCTTACGAAAAGTTATTCTTTCTTTAATAAAACTCTCCTCTTGTTTTTCCTTATATGCTTTCACTTTTTTATTAAGACCCTCAAATTCTTTTTAAAATCTCATTATCTTCTTCTAAATCTCATATCCTTGTGAAAAGCTCTCTCGTTTTTTTGAAAAGCAATTATTTTCTGTTTAGAAAACTCTCATTTTCTTGTAAGAGTTCTAGTTTTTGTTTTTGTTTTTTTTTTAAGTAATTTTTTGTTCCAAGTAACTCATTTTTTTTATAGCTCATTTTTTAGTTAAGCCTCTTCTCTTCTTTTTTGGAGTTTTCCTTCTCTTCTTAATAACTCTCAATTTTTTTTTTATTCATTTTCTTCTAAAAAAAGTTTCTACTATAATTTGTTGTTTTTTCTTAAACTTCTCTGCCTCTAAAATACTCATTTTTTTTTTCTGAATTTTATCTTTTTCTTCTTGACAACTAACTTTTTTCTTGAAAGTCTTTTTTTCTTTAGAAAGGCTCTCTTTTGCTTCTTTAAGGCTATCTATTTTTTTCATTTTTTTTCAAACTCTCCATTTTTTCTAGAACACTCGATTGCTCATTAGAAACACTTCTTTATTTCTTAATCACACATTTTCATCTGAAGAGTCTCATTTTAACAATTTTTTTTCCCTTCTAAAACTCAGGTAATCTTCTTAAAAACTCTCCTCTTTTGTGTAATTCTCAAATTCCTTCTAAGAACTCTCCTTTTTCTTCTCAAAGCTATTTCTTTCTTCTTGTAGCACTTTCTTTCCTTTGAAGAGATTGCCATTTCTTCTAAAATGTTTAATTTTCGATTAAAAACATTGATTTTCTTGTTAAACCTTAGCTTTTATTTCTAAAAATTTCGTTTTACTTGTTTAAAATTCTCATTTTCTTAGAAACTTTCGAAAGCTCTTCTTTTCATTTGAATGCTCTCATTTACTTTCTAAAGTTCTCATTTTTCTTTCTAAAACTCTTCTCTTACCCTTCTCTTGAAATCAGTCTTCGTAAAACTTTTGACTTTCTTCTCACAATCTCTCATTTTCTTATAAAAGCTCTATTTGACTTTATAAGAGATTTTCAGGAAATTCAATTTTTGAGTGGAAATTCGTATTGATGTCCAATTTTGGTTAGGTTCCTTGGTTGAGATGGGCATCTAAACAACAACGTTGTCTATGTGGTGTCCGGCCGATATCCACTATTAAGCGGAAATTAATGGAATGTCCAATTTTGGTTTAGGTTCATTGGTTGGGGAAGGACATTTCCACAATGACATGATCAATCTGGTAGAAGTAGACTTGGCTATTTAGCTTGAAAATCTGAAGCGCCCGATTCGAAATTAAATTTGGTTTGCCTATTAATTTTTAGTTCAAAGGGATTTTCATGAAATTCAAATTTTGAATGGAAAGACTTATTGATGCCCAATTTTGGTTAGGTTCTTTGGTTGGTATGGGCTTGTAAACAATAACGGGACCTATGTGGCGTCACTCTAATATCCACAATTAAATGGAAATTTTTGAAATGCCCAATTTTGGTTTAGATTCATTTGTTTGGGTAGGGCATTTCCACAAAGCCGTATTGATGTCCATTTTATATTTAGGTCCATTGATTGAGGAAGGGCATACGTGCAGCAACTTAATGTGTGTTGTGAAGACCGTATTTCAATATCTGAAAGATGATTGATATATATTTTTGTTGGATATTGAGTGGAAAGCAGTATTTGATGCCCAATTTTGGTTAGATTGCTTTGTTGCGATGGTCATCCTAACAACTATGTGATGCCCAATTTAGTTTGATTCCTTGGTTGGGATGGGCATCCAGAAAACATCGTTGCCTACGTAGTGTCATGCCAGGCACAAGAGATTCATATAGGTTCACAAATTTATTCATCGGATGATGACTTGAAAGAAGTGTTGTTTCCCAATTTTATTTCGATCTATTGCTTGGGGATGCCCATTTTTATTTAGGTCCATTGATTAGGGATGGGCATACAAGCATCAACATTGGGTATGTTGTGAAGATCATATTTTATTATCTCTAATAAGATTGAAATATATTTTCATTGGATATTGTGTGGAAAGCCGTCTTAATGCCCAATATGGTTAGATTCCTTGGTTGGGATGGGCATTCAAACAACAACGTTGTCTTCCCCTTTATATTGGTTTCCAAATTTATTCATCGGATGTTGAATTGAACGAAGTTTTGATTTCCTATTTTATTTCGATCCATTCCTTGGGCTTTGTTTTTGGTCCCTCGATTGTGGATGGGTATACAAGAACCGACATCATGAATGTTGTTAAGATCGTATTTCAATATCTGAAATAAAATTGAAATATATTTTCATTGGATATTGATTGGAAAGCCATATGGATGCCCAATTTTGGCTGGGTTCCTTGGTTGGGATGGGGATCCATTCCATGGGGAAGCCCAATTTATACTTAGGTCGTTGGGGAACGGCATACAAGCAACAACATCATGTGTATTGTGAAGACTATATTGGATATCGAGTTGAAAGCGGTATTGATGCCCAATTTTGGTTAGATTCCTTGGTCGGGATGGGCATCCAAACAACAATATGATACCCAATTTTGGTTTGATTCTTTGGTTGGGATGAGCATCTAAAAACAACATTGCATACGTGGTGTCAGGCCAGACATAAGAGTTTCTTGTGGGTTTGCAAATTTATTTGTTGGATGTTGATATGAAACTAGTGCCAATACCCAATTTTATTTTGATTTATTGTTTGGGGAAGCCCATATTTTATTTAGGTCCAGTGATTGAGGTGGGGCACACAGGCATCAACATCATGTATTGTAAAGATTTTGGTTAGGTTCCTTGGCTGGGATGAGCATCCAAACGACAACGTTGTGTACGTGGTTTCAGGCCTGAGATTAGAGTTTAATATAGGTTTGCAAATTTAATCATCAGATGTTGATATAAATGAAGTGTCGATGGCCAATTTTATTTCGATCCATTCCTTGGGGAAGCCCATTTTATATTCAGGTCCATTCATTGGGGAAAGGTATTCAAACAACGACTGTCATGTATGTTGTGAAGATCGTATTTCAATATCTCAAATAAAATTGAAATATATTTTCATTGTAAATTGAGTGGAAAACCATATGGATGGCCAATTTTTGTCATGTTTCGTGGTTGGGATGAGCATCCAAACGACAACGTTGTATACCGTGGTTGTAGACCAGGATTGGGGGTTTAATATAGGTTTGCAAATTTAAACATCGGATGTTGATATGAATGAAGTGCCGATTCCCAATTTTATTTCGATTTATTCCTTGGGGAAACCCATTTTATATTTAGGTCCATTGATTGGGGAAGGGCATATACGAGGAACAACATCATGTGTGTTGTGAATATTATATATCAATATTTGAAAAATGATTGATATATATTTTTATTCGGATATTGAGTTGAAAGCGGTATTGATGCCCAATTTTGGTTACATTGCTTTGTTGGGATGGGCTTCCAAAAAAGAATGTGATTCCCAATTTTGGTTTGTTTCCTTGGTTGGGATGGGGATCTAAAAAACAACATTGCATACGTGGCATCAGGCCATACATAAGTGTTTCCTATTGGGTTGCAAATTTATTCATCGGATTTTAAATTGAAAGTAGTGCCAATTCGCAATTTTATTTCGATTTATTGCTTCGGGAAGCCCTTTTTTTTTTTAGGTCCATTGATTGGGGAAGGGCATACAAGCATCAACATCATGTATGTTGTAAAGATCATATTTTAATCTCTCTAATAAGATTGAACTTTATTTAATTTGATATTGAGTGGAAAGCCGTGTTGATGCCCAATTTTTGTTAGATTCCTTGTTTGGGATGGGCATCCAAACAACAACGTTGTCTATTCCGTCATATTGGTTTCCAATTTATTCATCAGATGTTTAATTGAAATAAGTGCCGATTCCTTATTTCGATCCATTCCTTTGGGAAGCCCGTTTGTTTTTGGTCCCTTGATTGGGGAAAGGTATACAAGCAATGACATCATTTTTGTTGTGCGGATCGTATTTCAATGTCTCAATTAAAATCTAAATATTGTGTGGAAAGCCGTATGGATGCCCAATTTTGGTTTGGTTCCTTGGTTGGGATGAACATCCAAATGACAACGTTGTCTACATGGTTTTAGGCCAGAGATGAGAGTTTAATATAGGTTTGCAAGTTTAATCATCGGATGTTGATATGAATGAATTGCTGATTCCCAATTTTATTTCGATCCATTCCTTTGGGAAGCCCATTTTATATTCAGGTCTATTGATTGGGGAAGGGTATACGAGCAATATCATCATGTGTGTTGTGAAGACTATATTTCAATACATGAAATATGATTGGTAATTTTTTTTTTTGGATATTGAGTGGATAGCAGTATTGATGCCGAAGGACATACAAGCATAAACATCATGTATGTTGTGAAGATTATATTTAAATATCTGAAATATGATTGATATATATTTTTATTGGATATTGAGTAGATAGAGGTATTGATGCTCAATATTATTTAGATTCCTTTGTTGGGATGGGCATTCAAACGGCTACTTGATGCCCAATTTGGTTTCATTCTTTGGTTGGATGGAAATCCAAAAAACAACGTTGTCTACATGGATGTTGAATTGAAAGAAATGCCGATTCCTTATTTATTTCAATCCATTCCCTGGGGAAGCCCATTTTTTTAGGTTCATTGATTTGGGAAGGGCATACAATAAATGACATCATGTATGTTGTGAAGATCAGTATTTCAATATCTCAAATAAAAGTGAAATATATTTTTCATTGGATATTGAGTGGAAAGCCATATGGATGCCCAATTTTGTTTAGGTTCCTTGATTGGCATGGGCATCCAAACGACAACATTGTCTACATGGTTTCAGGCCTGAGATGAGAGTTTATTATAGGTTTGCAAATTTAATCATTGAATGTTGATATGAATGAAGTTCCGATTCCCAATTTTATTTCGTTCCATTCCTTGCGGAGGCCCATTTTATATTCAGGTCCTATGATTGAGGAAGGGCATACAAACAACAACATGATGTGTGTTTTGAAGACTATATTTCAAAATCTGAAATATGATTGATATATATTTTTATTGGATATTTAGTGGAAAGCGGTTTTGATACCCTATTTTTTGTTAGATTCCTTTGTTGGGATGGGCATCCAAACAACAATGTGATATCCAATTTTGGTTAGGTTCCTTGCTTGGGATGAGTATCCAAACAATCACATTGTGTATGTGGTGTATGGCCAAACTGAAGAATTTCATGTAAGAATGCAAATTTACTCATCGGATGTTGATATAAAAGAAATGTGAATGTCCAATTTTATTTCGATTCATTCGTTGAAGGAGTGCATCTCAATGAAAATATTGTTCACTTGATGTTTGGTCACGTGTGAGAATCCTATATATGATTGAATTTCTTATTTTTTGCATTGGTGTCGGACAGTTGGTGGAGAATACAAATTTTTTTTCCTAGTTCATTGTTTGAGATTGTGCATTATACATTGAAGTTTATGTGTGCGAAATAATTTATGAAAACAACAATCCATATTTACTATAATTAAGTGAAAATTAATGAATGCCCAATTTTTCTTTAAGTTCATTGGTTAAGGATGGACATTTCCACCATGACATCATCAATTTGGTGGAAGTTGGGATAACTATTTAGCTCGAAAATCTGAAAGATGAAGAGGCCAATTTGAAATAGTGACATGTATCTGATGGTGAGTATATGAAAGAATTATGGATTATTGTAATAATTTAATGATAGCTTCAATAAATGACAAGATAAGAACCACTCATCTAAAGTGGTTGTATATATAAGTAGAAGATCATAAACAAACCCAATTAAAAAGTAGGGAGGTTATATACCGCACACATGAGGAGAGGCAAACTCAATGTGATCGATTCTTTGGTCTATAGAGTAGTGGGAGAAAGGATAAAGAAGGGGGTGCAAGTTCGGCAGGCCAGGTCCCAATTTACTAAACTCCCGTCGTGTCCTAACAAAAAACAAAGGGCCCATATGGGCCTTTGGGCTTTCAGGCCCTTACTCAGGGTCGATCAATTATGGTCGATTGAGTATGTAAATCCTGTGTTTTGACCATCGACAATCTTCATTTGGTCTTTGACATGTTGCTGATGGAATGTCCGACTTTGACATCATCCTTGGCATGAATTGGTTGACGGCACACTGGGTCACCGTTGATTGTTTTCAGAAGAGAGTGTCGGGATGTTTGCCAACTGGTATTGGGTTTGTAGGCAAGCTAAGCCCGTCCTTCTACCCATACTTCTTAGACGGGTGGCTATGCGAGCTTGTCCAATCTTGTGGCTAGCATTGGATGGGAGGACGAAGGTATCGCAGGTTTGAAATTATCTTGGGTGGTACGTGAGTCCGCAGACGTTTTTTCTTAGTCACTTATTGAGTTGCCTCCACGCCGAGAGGTTGTGTTCTCCATGGAAATGCATCCCGGTACATCCTCTATTTCCATTGCACTGTATCATATGGCACCGATAGAACTCTGGGAATTGAATAACAATTGGAAGACCTTTTGGAAGTTGGTTTTATCTGTCCTATCACTTCACCTTGGGGTGCTCGCGGTTTATTCGCCAAGAAGGATGGTATCAGAGCTATATGTTAATACCCCGGGACAATTATTTTTTCACGATAAAAATTATCATCATCACAATCACAAACCATCACACTTATCATATAAAAAAGTTTCCAAAGTCCTATTCATAATAAGTTGAACAAAATAATCTTTTTTCTCCCATGATAGAGTTCTTGATTTAATAATAAAACTAAATTCAAGGGCATTTGTTGATTTTGACTGTTAAGGCCTAGTGACTATGCATCAGTCCTAGGATGAAATTTGGAGGGGTGGAACAGATTGGAGGAGGGTAGACATGTAGTTTAAGTAATACATAAAAAGGCTAGGAGAAACTTTCATTTTGAATCCAACTATGGATTGAGTTGGACATGGATGCATATGTGGGTTTGACAGAAGTATTTGGACATGTTTGTGGTAATGGTGTAAACGGACCTGGATCCAGCCCAGCGGACCGTCCGGCCCGACTCGACAAATAAGCATACAGGCCGGATCCTAAGGTCCACGGACTTGGACAGTCCGTTTATTTTTGGACAGTCCACCAGCCCATCGAACTCTTTACTCTTTTACTTTGAAAAATTTTCGGATAAGAGGAATTTCGAACGTTTCGAAATCGAAATGGAAGATCTCGAAAACCCTAAACTCCTCTTTACTCTTCCCTTCTCCTTCGCCCTATCGTCTCTTCCCTTCTCTCGCCGTCACTCTCGATCGCTCTCTCCATGTCTTCCCTTCTCTTGCCATCGTTCTCGATCGCTTTCTCCGTCTCTTCCCTTCTCTCGTTGTCGCTCTGATCGGATTTCACTCTCTTTCTCTTACTCAATCTCTTCCCTTCTCTCTCAGTGCTCTCAATCCTCTCCCTTAGCCCTCTCTTCTCTGTGCGGATTTGTACCAGCCAACGCCTGTCGCCCTATGCCCCTTTGCTGCCACCTGGGTCACTCCTTGTCGCCGCCCTACCCATCTGTCATAGGTAAAACTATATTCTTTTTGACCTAGTGTGCCCCTTAGTAGGGTTGTCATCTGGACCAATAGTGTATAATATTGGTGTTTTTTTGTGGTGGGTGAACTAAGATCCAACCCATCACCACAAAAATTGGGTCACATCCCTTTTCTTCTTCTCTCTTTGATCTCATATAAAAATTGAAACTTTTCAATTTTTTTTTTTTGCCCATTTTCACTTTTGCACTTCGTTTTTTCCTTTTTAGTCTCTTACAGTTTAAATGATACTCTTGTTTAAAGCAACCATTAATCTTCAATGTTATATACTTTCTTTGTATACATGGAGCATGCAATTACTTAGTCTTCCTTATACCGATGTATATACTTTCTTTGTAAGAAAGAAGTGCATATCAGTGCATCTCCATTTGATAATTGATATTTGATTCACATTTTGACCACATGTGTTGAATTTGATAATTGATATTTGATGCCAAAGTCAACTAGCATCTCTAAATGGTTTGTTAGTGGGTTTTCTCATTTAAACTTATTTGATTTTAAGATGGAACTAGGAAAGGGGTACACAGGTCAAATTCAATGGGTATATTCTAATTCATATGAATAGGCTATGGAGTCCATGAGAACTTTGCATTTGATATAAATACAACATACTAAACAACTTCACTTTACCATTTCGAATTGTTAAGCAACAAAAATAAACTTTCACATGTTGCATTGAAAACTTCAGTTATGAAATTTTGTCTGGCTATGAGCTTTGGGAAAATATCTTATTGTTGTTTTTAATAATAAAGTTGCACTGTCACAAATCTGCCTATATTGTGTTGGATTGATTGCTTATTTTTTTTCCTATTGTTGTGTATTTGTTGGACTGAATGGAATCCATTTCAGCATAAGTATTAAAATGGCTGTCCGTTTTCCCGAAAATGACCGATCTGCGTATGCTGCTTCAATGGTTAAGGGAATGTATATATTCAGTGGTACTGAAAATCGAGGGATACCTCGAACTGTGAATGCATCGACAACCACCTTCATAGAAATTGAATTTGGCTGGAACTGTGGAAACAGAGGTTACTTTTAATCGAGTTTCAGGGAGGTCTCCTTTTCACCTCACTTTCCAGCTGTTCTGACCACCTCTTATGTATAAAAACTATGGTCATGAACTTCCCTGCCTGTGCTTTAATGTTTTAAGAGGAATAGGGATGCTCTTAAAACCTGTAATAGAGTTTTTGCTACCCACAGAGCTTGAAGAATTCAAAAATTTGCTCCAAATAAACCAGACCATAATCTGGTGGCATCTGACATTGGCCCTAAATTTGCTGTAGGAGCCTTCAGCATGGCATCTAAATCCTCTTATTGCTATGTTATGATCATGGAGATTGTCACTTGTATTGTGGGACTGAATGCCTAGATAGTTGTCATGATCCTCATTCTCACAGTGATGCATGTATTCCCATAATCTCATCTCATTTTATGCTAATGATCTACTTGTTTTTTTTCCCAAATATGGATGTTGAGTTCCTAATTTCTCTCTTGATGGAGTTCTATTATCGATTTTTTTTTTTTTTTTTGATTATTTTATTTTCAGCTCAACATATTAATAAACTGTGTTGATAAGTGGTATAAACAACTGAAAGCAAAAGGTGAATGGTGTTTGGACTGCGCTTGAACCATGCAAAACTCAATTATCTTCAGTTTGAGCTAGCTCAAATATATTTTATGATTTTTAATATAATTCAATTATTTAACCAAAACTTACAAAGCATGTCAATGCCCAATATTGCACATATAGATCCTTCAAATCATGGGACTTTGGGATACTAGTTTATCAAGTGGTTTGACTTGTTTACATTGATTGTTATCCCTGCATTCTTAAAGTTGTTTTTATTTTACCATGTTTATCCTTCCACAGCCAAGTGATGCTCTTCCCATTCTTTCTATCAAAATTTTCATTCGCTAAACTTATTCAAACTTCAGTTTCTTGATACTAAACTGCAGATTGCTAAACAGAAGCAGGAAAAAGAGGAGACATGCACTTTTGCAAATTGCAAAGATGTAGGATGCCATGATTTTGTTGTTGTTGTTGCATCATTTTTGTTCTTATTAATTAATCAATTGATTCCTATAAATGCAGTAGAGTAGTAGTCATTTCCATAAAAATAGTATTATAGACATGAAATGTTTAGCAATTTTAGTCAAAGGACTACCAAAATTGAAAACATTTTATATTGAAGAGTAATGAGGGATGTCAAAATTGACATGTTTAATGAGTCGAAAAAAATCAATTGAATAGGTTCATATTTAACTTCATTTTTGCTTTAAAAATTATTTTAGGAAGGCACTCTTATGTGCTCAACCTTTTGTTTAACAACTCAAAAAAATAGACTTTAATAAAATTTCAAGTTGAGCAATTCCATTTTTTTTTTCCAGTTTTCTTTTAAAATTTAATTAATTTCTCAACTTGATAGAATTTTAAATGAAATTTGAATTTAAAATTTTCAAACTCCAATTTAAGTTTTGAAAATAAAATTTGATTTATCGGGCTCATTGACTTAACAAATTAAGGAAAGTTTTAATTTTGGCTTTGGTAGCATTGAATTAGCACATGATCATATGATATGCTAAAATAGACAAATGGGCCTTTATCTGGCAGTGGACAGTCCGATAGCTCGATTGGGCCAAGCTGGATCTAAGGCTAATCGGACCCTGAATTATTAGGCCGGGTCGGAGACTGTCTGATTAACCCATCAGGCTAGGCCAGATTCTACCGAGGCAGGGTTGGACCTGAAGTCCGTTTACAGGCTTAGTTTGTGGATATGATCCTTTGGGAAGGTGTCAAGTCAAATTTGGGTATGGATTCCGATCTTGCATTTAGGATGTGGATCCAGATGCAAAATGTCATGTGGGTCCAACTTGAATTTGAACGAAAGGGTCTGGCACCTCCATTCATGTATGTGTGTCAGGTCCAACCTTTGGGCCTGAATGTAGCCATGGACCAAGCTTTGGTTCCCATCACTTTGTCCTGGTTTTGCTTGTATCTGGGTGCAATCCTCTATGAGTGTTGCACAATCATCAAGTTGACAATGCTTATAACCAGTGGTTGATATGGCATGTTTATTATTTTCTTTATAAATCTTTTTGACTTATTTATAGTCCATTAATTGGAGAAACATGATTTTTCTCGTCCACTTGGATTCACAAGATGACTTATTCTCATCATATTGAATTGGAGGCGGCCAATTTTCTTGTGGTGTGTGGCACTTGTTTCTCATTTGGTAAATAGTTGGAGCTATTTTTGTGCTCAATGTCTAACCTTTTCCCAGTGGAATATTACAGCATGAAATTAAGCAGGAAATAGAATTCCTTGCCATGTCAAGTAGTATCAATAGCGAGTTATATTGGAAAGGAACATTATGATCATTAGCCAGAGGGCTTGGACCACCATGGTTCAATGATCCTGACTATTATTCTGACAAAGACTTTAGAATTCTAACTAGGGATTAAAAAAATGGCTTGCTCGATATATTGGACGATATATTTGCCAATATTATTTGTTTTTTTTTTTTCAATTTTGTTTTGATATATTGGCTGATATCTCCCTTGCTATATATACATATCAGTTGATACGATATGTATAGGCTGATATTTTAACCCTCGATTCTAACTTAACTTGATCTAATATGTGTAATTGAGATTCTCAAAATTGTGCTCCAGAATCTCTCTAGAGTCCATACAAAATATGTTGAAAGTTGTTAGATCTGCCTACCCATAAATGGGTATGATTCATGTATGACAAAAAGAAAGGATCAAGGCAAAGACAGTTGTAACTAAAGAGCAAATGTCCAAACTTGTTGAATAGATTCCAGAAGATGAGTATCGTGAAAGAGGTCTTATAGACACTTTGTAAATTGAAATATCGGCGGATACTTGAAAAAACACCATGCTAGAAAACCCCTGATCCAATTCATTTGGTTATGAGGCTGATGATCAAAACCATTGAATTGATGGGTTGAAATTTTACCTCCAATTCCAATATCCATTTACATCCCTAGTTTTTTTGGAAATATATAGTCTTCTATTCAGAAATTTTCAATCCAGGGAAGACCAAAAAATAGAATATTAACAAAAAGTAGATAGTAACTAATCCAGGTGATAATTAGTGCTAATATAAAATCTATTATGTATGAACAAAGTACACTAGGGAATCACTTCTTCTTTACCATGATACTAATTGCAATTTAGCAGAATAGCCTTTTTATGCACTGCTATCTTGAGTCTTTAAATATAGAGATTGACAAAGTGGTATATTTCAGAGGAATAGAAGTTTGTCTATAATATAACGGGCTAAAGTTTGGATTAAATTTTGTGATCCAATTCAAGCTTGAATTTCTCATGCAAAGATGAGAACTCCTGGAGTTTTTTTTAACTAAAAGCTTGGGAGGGATAGATGAAAATGGAGAATTTCTGGAGCTGATGAGATTGCAAAATTATGACAACATGTCTCAGCGAGGTAGAGAGCGGCCACAAAATGGGCATTAAGGTGAGAGTCTTGCAAGGTCAAGAAAATGAATAAGAAATCCCAATACGTTCAAACCTTGGAAAGGAAGAGATGGATAAAAGAAGAAGAAGAAAAGCTCGAGGAGGATAGCACCTGTTTCTTTAGCCCACAAGTAGATTCTTCCATTGAAACAAGGAAGATCGGGAGAAAGAAGAAAACCATTTGTAGTGGCAAAAATCACAGAAGAAACAAAACGAAGCCGTGGAAAGAGAAAAGGCATGAGAGGAATAAAAGACAGAGTCAAGTGGCATGTTGGGTGTGGAATGAGTTGATAGAAAATGGCAAGATGATAAGGTTGATGAAGGGAAGGAGTAAGACTTATATAGAAATGGTATTAGAAATAATGATGACGGCGAGGTGACATTCCAAATGGGTGTTTAGCTCCCTGCTCTGCTCTGGGAAAAAAAGACTGGCGAGATGAAGGAGGGATTTGATATTGTGAAGAAATGGATTTGATGTCATGTGATATGATAGATGCAGAAGTAGAGGGGAAGAACATCTTTTGGCCACCAATTCACGCAATTGAAAGGAGTTTGAATATGGAAGGAGTAGAAGAATGTGATTAGAAGAAGATCCTTTTTAGCTCTTGTCCATGTATGTTGCAGATCTCCTGACATCTGCATTTTGAGCATCTTGACTTCAATGGTACAGACATTTCCTTATTTCTCCACACTTGTATAGTTGCACCTTGCAAGTTTTAATTTGGGCACTTTTAGAGGAGGTTTTTGGATGAGGTGTAAATTTTGTTTGGATGACTGTAAATTTTGTAGGGGTGGGTAATCAATTATGATCATTACCCTTTAGTTACCAAACATGGGTAATGAGGGATAACACCTCATTCCCTTTAGACTCCCCTCATCCAAACGCAGTTAGAGAGACTCTGGGGCTGCATTTGAATGAGGGGTAAATTTTTCAGAGGTTATCCTTCAATCCCTTTCTTAAAAAGAGTTACCAAACAGCCATGTTACCCCATCCAAAACGTACCAATGATTTGATAGATGCAGAAGTAGAGGGGAAGAACATCTTTTGGCCACCAACTCACGCAATTCAAAGGAGTTTGATTACAGAAGGGGTAGTAGAAGAACCCTCTTAGCTCTTGTCCATGTCTATTGTAGGCCTCTTGACATCTGCATTTTGAGCATTTCCTTGTATAGTTGCACCTTGCAAGTTTTAACTTGGGCACTTTAGAGGCTACGTTTCGTTGAGGTTTAAATTTTGGAGGTGGGTAAGAATGGTTGGGAAACCAATTATAAATACCTTTGTTTTAAAAGGTTTTTCAAAAGCCTGAGTGGGGGTAAATATGGGTAAATTGAGATTTTTTACTCTTACCCTTTGGGTTGCATTTGGATGAGGGATAAATTTTTCAGGGATTACTCTGGGTATTACGAAAACCTTTTGCTTGGAAAGAATTTTCAAACAAGGGTAATGAGAGGTAACACCTCATTCCCTCTACCGCCCCCTCCCTTCATCCAAACACAGTCAGAGAGACTGGGTTTCATTTTCAATCAAGAGACTATACTTTTTTTCTCGTGATGGGTCTAACATGGGTGTTTGCTGTAGATATATATATATATGTCTACTTTAATATTGATAAACAATCTTTTTAAATAATTTTTTTTACTGACACTTCAATTAGATGATAAAATAAATTTTATTTTAAATAAGATGAAAAACATATAAATTTGAAGTTGTTTCTCCTTTATTATGTTTAACAATATAGTGATGCATTTATTTTTCAAAAAGTTTTATCAGATCCCACTTCATAAATTGGAGAAGAATGTCCATGAACTGGAATCACTGGACTATCTGAGCCGATGCAAACAAAAATGCCTAGTGTAGTTCTCTAGACTTAGGAGTGGATGCAATCCACTGAAGAGAGGGAGAGACTAAAAGGATATGGTTAAATTATGTATTTTAGTCTAAACTTGAGACTGGAAATTTTAAATTAAAATTAAAATTGAAAATTCTCTTTAGCTAAAATTTTGTTATTAGGCTTTTAAAGAATGTTGGAATTTTTTATGGAACTTGTGGATAGTGAGTTTTTTATGATCAAGGTTTTCAGGTTGGGTTTTTTTATATCGGCCGAGTCGAGTCAGACTCTGTGCTACCATCACCTTTGGATTTCTGTGGACAATGATCTCCAGAGAGTTTCTTACACCGAGCATAGAGATTAGGGAGATATTTTCTGATTGTATATTCCACTTTAATTTAAGAAAGTAAAGTTAAAGAGTCAAGCAACCTAACTAATTTGATTCCGAATTTTATTAACCAATCTAACCATAACATGTTATGTATCTTGATTCATTTCACAAACAAGTTGATCTAGGATTCAAAATAAACGGTAGTTGTGCACACTCAAACCCAAGTATGAACTGGCCCATTCTCACTCTTTTGCAAGTTCAGACATGGAAAACCAAAGATATTGACACCTTTGAGTTTGAGTCGTCTCAGGTAAACTAAACGAAATATTTACCTTTACATTAGGTCGTATATTATCACCACACACACTTCAGAATGGGTCCCGCCAAATAAGGTGGTTGGTGATGGTGCTATTAGAAAGATGTTCTCCAATAATGTGTAGTCTGTCAAAATCACATTAATTGAAATAGTCGAATCATGTTTTTGAACTTCTGAAATCTTTAGTATTTTTAATCTCTTAAATTTATTGTTTTTAAAAATATAATGTGATTATTAATATGATGAATGTGAGTTTTGGTGGACTAACATTAGAAAAATATCATTTCAATTGACTCATCTACATACTGTGAACGATGCAATGAATTTTTTTTTAATCATTTGATTTAAATTTTTTAATTAATTTTTATGTGCTTGTGAGCATACAATGTTTATAATATAGGCTTAAATTATATCTAAAATATTAATTAAAAACCTTTTAAATTATTATTCAAACCAGAATGTTAATGTGAGCCACATGCCCATGCTATTACTTCTTCATTCTCAAGAGGGGAACATTCTTTACATTCTACAATGGTGTACCTGTCATCGTATGGGCATTTCATGCCGACTTGTTTGTCTATCATCAGCCACCAAGACATGACAATCTTTGATAGTTGTTATTTCATAGAATATCTACTCTACTAAATGTCTAATTGATTCTTTTTAATCAAATTATTTCGTAATTTTCTTACTAAAGAAATTGCATTGAGATGATATTACGTGCTTAAAAGAAAAATGGTATTAGTTATCTATATAAAACAAACTGCCAGAATATTATTTATTCTACCTACCACATGAGGTGATGATGTATTTTTATTTAAATATATAATTAAAAAGTATATTGATTTAGTCAATTTAGACATATTTAAAGATTAAGAATTTTTTAGTAATAATCTTGGAAAATGAATAATCAAGGATACATCTGACACATAAAGGTGGCTCAAAAGGAGCAATCATGCCCAGGCTGAAGCAGCCATCGCCCGCAATGTCCTACAATCCAAAGTCTTTTAAGGAAAATGAAAGCTGGCAAGATTTAACAACAGTTTTCACAGACATGCTTTCCACTAGAACCATAACATTGTTCAGTTTCTTACCGAGACAAATATTAACTGAATAACAGGAATTTTACATACTACATATTTCTTCAGACATGGATTCCTCAACTAGTTCAGACTCTAAAAGTAAATCATCATTAATGAATTGACAAGTATAGAAAGGAGAAAGAATTGTTTTAGAAACCAATGTACCTGATGGCATGAGAGTTGCTTGGCAACTTGCTGACAATCACCTTTTGCAAGCCTATAGAGAGGCAGCTCATCAGGACACAAGTTCATCTCCGGATCCTTGTGTCAGCAGTATGCATCCATAGAATCAGATGGATAGGTGTTCCAGACTGGATCTGCGGCGATCAACCTCTCATAGAGAGGGAAGAAGGTCTTGCTTCTCTTTAAATCAATATATAACATCATTTAAACTAAGAAAAGATCAATATATAACTACAGAGAGTGGCTGAGATAATGCATGTGTGAGTTTGATTTTTTCCATTCTTTGTAATTTTGATTTTTCAATTCTTTGTTTTGTAGTTTCAGTTTTATGTTTATTTAAAGAGGTTGCAGGCATTGCAACATTTCAATGAAATATATTTATCCATATGTTGAAGTTGGCACCCTACATGGGATTAACTGTCCATTTATTCCATGCTGAAGAACGTATAATCCTGGCCAAATTATTTTTTATATCTCTCATATAATTGAAACTAAATCTTTATTTTTTTTTCATGATTAACGTGTTCAGGACCTCTTAGAGCACCCGATTAGTCATCGTGGCATGTGCAAGCCTTTTACTCAGGTATAACCTTGGAGAGTGACACTTTCAGGTGGAATGAAATTCGAACTCAGAACTTTCCCACTCAAACTCTGACTTCATTGCCCATTTTAGACAGTCAAAATGATCTTCATTCCTCACCAGAGAAATACAAACCCCTTAAGTTTGTGGATCATTCAAATTAAGCGTCTTATGCTTTCATTGAGTTCAAATATGTACTATGTAGTATTAGTTCTTAGATTGCTTGTGTTTAATTTGATTTTTCTATTTGTTCATGTAATAATAATTTTATGCCTTCACATATGAATGGTCATGTGGGTCTACCATGCTTGATTAATGCCAGACCAAATGGGTTCGATGCCTCTAAACTACGTACTTTCTAGTGTGAATATGAACTGAGGTGAGCAGATTCTATTCTCTAAAACAGGGCCAGACCAATTGGACCAGATAATCTCGTCTCATCATTCCTTCTTATGTAATGGCTGGTCTAATAATTTTGGGCACATTGTAAAAAATAGTTTCTGTAAATTTACCCATATCAAACATTATTTCTGGAAAAAAAAAAAATCTAATTGTTTTTAATGTAGAGTGGCAACAATGGATGGACATAAATTAAAATATACTCCCTCCGTCCCAATTAAAATATACCTCTATCCCCCTGAAGACATAAAACTATTTAATAAATCTAAGGTAACATTTTAGATGAAATGATAAATGAGTATATTATTATATTTCTCTTTGTTGACACCCATTTGGGAATTTCAATGGTTATGGCCAACAACGGGTTCACTCTAGGGGTTAAAAATCTCCGCAGCCAATACATATTTTACCAAAAAAAAAAAAAAAGTAAGAGAAAGATATCGGCCGAGTTACCCCACAAGGTCTCTTGGACTCCACTTTCTGACCCCAATAAAATTTGATCAGCCCAAATTTCTGACATTAACATCTAACTAAAAAACTCAATAAAAAATTAGTAACCTAAAGAAATCGGGTCAGAAAGCTCAATGTCAAGAAGAAAAGTCATTTCATGCTTTGCTTGCTTATAACTGATGACCCCCATCGGATTCTTTGACGACAAGCCAAGTTTCTTAATCAACAAGATGAGAGAGAAGAGTAGGCTAGAAAACAAAAAGAATTTCGTCTTGAAAGAAGATTACAGTAACAATTCAATTTCTACATATGATTTATGTCTAAAACAACAAGTGGGGAATTAATTTCAACTGTCAGCTGCTCTGAATATGGTGAGCAGTGAAAGGAAGAGATTGATGATGTCAAGATACAATGCCACAGCAGCCCACACATATTCATCATATGAATAGCGCTTGATGAGGTTGTCAGTGTCGTAGATGATGTAACCACAGAATATGATCGCTGCCAAACCTCCATAGATCATCACCGAGATCCTACCCAAGGGGAACAACAACTGCAAATCCACAATTTACCCACCATTTAACAACATAATGTGGATTGGAAAGTTGATCCCAACATGAAGAAGAAAGAGCCTTACCTGGATAAGAACAAAGACCATCAGAACTAACATGGCAGCGAATAGGAATGGCCCAAGAAAGTTGAAATCATGGCCTCGCCTTGCCGCCCAGAATGTGTAGAGCGTCAGACTCACCACAACAACAGTGGTTAAAATCACAGATTCTAATATAACCTTCCCTGCTTGCAGTTAAACCAGTGCCAACAATCAATACAAGTCAGAAACACAATAAAATCTTGAGAACGAAGTCATATCCTAAACTCTTTAAAGCCATACTCTCATTACTGTAAACCTTCAAATGATTCTCAAGTTACTGAATAATTCAAAGACACAAGTACAAGTCAATCTAGAGCAACTATGATACCAATCTGGACGTCCACCCAGAGGCTGTGGCATTCCCATGACAGAGTAAAGAACTATAAATTACCAAAACATATGTAAAAGAAGACTGCAAGATTCAAGAGCAAATGGGGTTTGGCACGCTCATTACAGGAATGCTGTCCTTTCTCAATTTCCACCAAGAGCAACCAATTTTCCAGAAGAAATGAATTGTATGGTCTTTGAATTCACCGACCAATTCCCCTTGTATGTTTACAGACCACTTGGATACACTCCAATCTCAACTTTGAATTGATGATCATCAAAATAATTAAATTAAAAAATCTCTCATTTTGTGAACATTAAATGGACCTGTTGCTATTCTGCAGTGAAAACTATGCAGAACCCAAGCTGCTGTCACGCGGACAACAAGTCACTTGTTAGGCAATCAAAGTCATACGCAATCTTGAGTGGAGTTTACCAACACGGCTTCATTTCTCCCTTGTTAACAAAACAAAAAGGTTGCTTCTCCATTTATACATTTCGTCTCCTCGTTCTTCTCCCAAAATCAAGATTTCTACTTAAATAAAATATAATTCAAGCCCCATTAAACAATGAGGAGTTCTATAAAAACCATAAATAATTTCAACACTTAGAAAGAAAAAAAATCCAATCAAAGTACTTGCAACATAAAAAGAAGAATAACTTTCTGAATACTTTAGCATTAATCTTCAACTTCACTGGACTGTCGCACCTACTTTTGGGGCCTATTTACCCTCAAGATGTAAGTGAGATGGGCTGACTTTTTTATTCTGTGTTTTGGGCTTGAAACTATAATTTCTCATTCAGAGATGGTTGGTCTTACCATTATCAACTGGAGAAAGACTGATTCCTGTCTTATCATTACCAACAGAAGAAAGATTGGTAGTTACATAAATAGTTATAACCATTATATCAAAAACATTAAATTAAGAGCAAATGAGTTAAAGGGCTCGATTAAATTTCTAGCCATTTGTTCTGAAAGCTTATAACAAAATAATTGATTTTTTTCTCAATTGTTTGAACCATGTAAAATCCTTGCTATACATTTTGATAATTAAAATGGTTAGGGAATGTAAATTAGGCTAAAAATTATTGACAAACATGTGCTTCTCCTTTTCTTTTTTTAACCAAGATTCACCCAACTAATCCGAAAATATGTAAACCTCCGAATCGGATAAGTTCAATGGGAAGTGACCCTTTGGGGTTAAAAGTAAATCGAACACAAGGCCCTCGCTTCCAATGCATGGACATTTAAAACTAATACCATCAATAGAGAGAAATGGGTTTTCTTTCTCCCATACGTACCGCTCGTAAATGCACAAGTCAATCCAACAGCAAAACTGATACAGACCGTAAAAACCCCAAGAAGAAGCAAATTGATGGGATGCCTCTGATAATAGGAATACAGAGGACAAAGAACTGCAAGAAACCCAAGAAATTAACAATAATTAGATACAAAAAAGGGAAAATTGCATATAAATGACAAGAAAAGGGGAGGCACATACTGATAAAGGGAAGGATGATGACGAGGATGTAGAGCCCTAGCCCAAGGCCAGAAGAGACGAAAAAGTAAGAGATTGGGCGTACAGTCACAACGACAGAAGCAACAGCGATGGTGAGTAGCAATTGGATGGTGAGAATGCAGTAGATCTTCCGGATGAACGCCCACCGGAGCTCCGGGCTCTCCAACATCATTGGATAGAGCGGCCGTGCGCCGGCCTCTACATCCCCTGTCGATTTCCCCCACATCTTCCTCTTCTTCTTACTGAGTCACAAGATAATTACCGTGCGAAGCTCAGCAGAGAAGAAATCTGGGTTTGGATATTTGCAGAGAATCTACTTAGAAAGGAGGGAAAGAAAAGGAGGGAGATTCGACGGTTGCGTTTGGGAGAAGGGAAAATGGAATCGGTGATGGGTGAAGGTAGCAGAGAGATGTAGAAATAGTAGGGAGACGAGAAACGAGGGAACAGCCACGAACGTTCGAGACGACTCGAGTTTGTGTCTAATTAAGTAATTACATTATCTTGATTCCGGTGCGAACACCGAGTTACCGTTTTAGGCGGGCCCAATCGGAGCCACGTGTATTGTCTAGAGGATCCGGCTCAAAGTAGGAGGGCAAGAAAAATGCGACACGTGGCCACTTACAGGGAAGAACCGACCGTGGAGATGAATGAAGGTATATCCGCTTAAAGATAGTCACTTTACGTGTAGAGGTAAATTGGCATCACAACATTTAACCAAGTGTTTTGGAGATTTTTAAAGTTAATACTGATTTTTACTCTTTTTAGTGGTTAGGCAAGGTCTTCAATTTGTAAATATTTTATTTTATTTAATATTAAAAATGTGTTATCATTTTGATATTTATTTACATGATTAACCTAAATTTAATTTTTTTGGCTATTTTTATTTAATAAAATATATTATTTGCCTTTTAAAAGTGATGTTAAATTAAAATCATTCAATAGACTATTTAATTTTTTATCATATATATTATTATTATTATTTTAATTCACATACGGGAAACTATAGTATATCCTGCGTAAAACTCCTATAGGTGAGTCTAATACCCTTACGGCACACCAATATTAGATCATAGAAGCTCGAACTCGCAATCTCCCACTTCCTGAAGCAGGAGACAATCAATTTTTCTTACACTATTTTATTTAGAATTTAACCATATAAAAATACACACAAATATTGAATAAATTAAAATTATTGTCAAACTATAATTCAACTGAATAGTTTAACATAACTTAACTTGATTCTATTCTAACTCTAATCTTCTGTAAAGTGACACTTATGACAAAAGACTAATTAAATCTCTTTTGTAAAAGACACAAGTGGAGCCCAACAATGTAGCAGGTGCCTAAAATGAACATCTTTTTTGTCAAATCCAATCGAACCCAACTATCTCACTCCCTTTCGGCGGGAATTTGGAGCTTTCAAAAAGGCAAAGAAGAAAAGAAAAAAAAAAAGAAAGTTTTCTCCATTGTTACGGGGCACCATCGATTATGCCGTAGTGTTCAAATACATATTTGGTTTTAACTTTTATTGAAAAGTTAGTTAAATTTAAAATATTAAAAAAACAACTGCTCAACCTGAAATTTTGTCGAGTCATGTCAACTTTGATTGATCTACTTAAGATATTTCATTTTTTTTAAATATGAATACTTTTATTGTATATTATAGATGAGAGTGATCTCACTAATGCATTAAAACCACATGTAAACTTAATTTATCAAGTAAATTTAGAAGGAGTCAAATTTAAAATTTATAGTCTAATTTTAAAAGTTTAGACCAACTAACTGATGATGATTGTGAATTACTCTTTGATCTTCACAAAGCCATGAATAACTATATTTTTTTTTATTCTATCTGGAACAGATTGCAACGATTTAGGATGAAATTTGATACTTAAACGTAAGTTATTCCATCTCATTTTTCGTTTGTCATTTGGAGTTAGAACGTTGCATACTAAAAGAAAGTAGAATTAACCATTAAAATTAAAAGATAATGAAAAGGGTTTTTCGATATAAAGACTTAAATAATCTCCAATATTATGTTTTAAGATTTTTTTTTATCTATTTCTTATTTATGAAAGTGGTGACTGTAAAGTACTTTACCCTACTCAGCTTAGACCAATAAGAGCATGGGTTGACTCAACTTGACCCAAACGGCCCAGCCTATTTCAGCCCAGAGCTTCACTTTGACCTACAACTCGGCAATATACACAGCCCGACCAAGTCCAAATCCAAACATGATCCAAATATGACACCAAACTAACCTAGAAAGAAAGCTTTTGGGCTAAACATATTAAGAACTTTGATATATGGGTTGATCCAAACTGAGTTGATTCACTAAAAACAATTGAGGAGTCACAAAATTTGAGTAACCTAACTTAAACTAAATTCGACCGATCTGATAATTTCATGGATGTTTGTAATGCCTTCCAATCCGTAGTTGATGATAGAACTGGATTGAATTACAGTAGATTTTGCTATTTTTTAATACTTTTAAATCGAAAAATTACTTAGTTCAATTTGAACCATTTGCATGGGCTACTTTTTGTGGCCATTGGTAGATCCTATGATCTGAATTTCACGATGAAACATATTGAGTGGATATGATATGTTTCTTTATACTTGGCAATTTTATATGACAATATTTATGTCTGTAGATAATATAAAGAAATAAGATTTAACGATAAAAAGCTTCTCAATATCAATTGCAATTTTTGAAAAAGGTTTTGGCCCATTTTTTTCAAATATAAACCTCTCAAAGATGAAAGTGTTGGTAATTTTTATTAAAAAAATTGCAAGAACATTTTACTAGGCCTAAATTTCAGCCTTTGTCAACTGAAATTCAATGTTCAAATTTGTTTCTTATACTAAATATTAAAAAACTATCATGAGGAAAACTTCAAATTGACTCACAAGCCCTTAAAAATAGTTATCACGTTGAAAACTTCAAAGTTGACTAACAACCCTCTAAAAATAGGCAACACGTGTCTGTTTTAAGTGTGTGACAAATTGGGCCCAATATAAATTATGGGCCTATAATATAAGGCTTACTTTAGATATGTGAACCAATGTTGGGCTTAACTCTTAAAGTCTTAAGGCCCTGAACTAGACGTCTAGACATTTGGACCAATGTTGGTCTAACATGGATTTGGGCCAATTCTGACCCAATATAAATGGATTTGAATCTGTTCTCTACTTGGGATTTCTCCTACCTCAGATAAAAAAAAAAATTAAATTTTCGGAGGGAATCCCCAGAGATGAAGTCCTTGAAGATCCATCAACTGAAAGTGAATCCCATTCATTACTTTCCAAGAAAGTCTGTATTCTTTCTTTCTTTTTCTTTATTCATCAGCATCATCTCCTCTGCATAAAGTGTCCTTACCATCATATCTTACCTCCTTTAAAAATTAAAACTCTTCATGGTTCTCTCTGTTTTTATTTATTCATTTTTTCCTAATTTATTTTTCTTTTAGTGCCCAACACTTGGGCTAAGAAACAGAAACCTGCAGAATTCTTGCTCTGCTCTGCTCTGCAATGTACAAACAAACCTGCAGAATCCTTTGCTAAAGAGAAAAGACTAAAGAAGAGGTATTCAACATCTGTAATGGTGGTATGCAGAGCGAATGACGTACGTGGAGATCTGCAGTGCTCTACACGCGTGCACCGTAGAATGATTGAGCACCTCCTTCTCCAATTATTCTCACTGTGAAGTCAATGTTGGATTATGGACCTGACATGGGCCCATTTTGGATATTATCCATCATTGTTGATCCAGTGAATATGGGTGAAACTTTGACGGTCAGCCGTATTAAAAGTCTAATTTTTTTTTCTGTTCATATTAAATTTAGATTATTATTTTTTGTCAAACTCATATTTTGATTCTCTTTGGATCTATCTATAATTCAACTCACTTTTAAATTCATAATTCAAAAAATTAATTAGGGTTGTGTTAAATTGATTTATAGGTCAACTTGTGCAACTGAGTAAATAATTGGGTTTATAGAATTCAAATACAAATTGAAAAATCAAATACAGGTCTAATGATGGGCATCAAAGACCAAATAATGCATTTATAGTTCAAGCCACCCATCATAGTTCATACATTCGTGGACTCATGAATACTTCCATCATGATTTTAAAGACCAAACGTAGTCCAATACGGGTAAATGGACTATTAGGGCCTAACATGGACCCAATATGACTTTGTGCACCTAACTCAACTCTCATACGTAATATATGTGGGCCAATATAAGTCCAATATGATTTTTTTTTTGGGCTGATATGAGTAAAATAAAGGTGTTTGTATTCAAGCAAGCTCAATAATAGTGTAGTTCCATAATAATCTTGCTTGCTTTTTTTTATTTTTTAATGACCAATTGAAATCCCAAACAACACTTTCGACATAAACCCGTCTAAACCAATGGGAGGGACGTTGCACATCCACACAAGATGCTCTCAGTTTACACCGCTGGAACTCAAACTAGCGATCTCTCACTCCATGTATAATAATCTTGTTTGATGGGACCGGAATTTTAGTATTTGATTGGGCCGGCGTAATGAATTGAATGATCTACGAGAATAAGAATTAAGGTTGAATCCTTCTTCCTTTACACTTGCACTAAAAATAAAAAGGAAATGTTTTATCGATCTAAGTTATTGTCTTTAGCCAATGATCTGCAATTCAAAAGTTTGATTTTTTTACTAACTTCTAGTTCTAATATGTATGGTTGTTAGAAGTATAATCCTTTACCTAACAAATAAGTACTAAGCCTTCAGTCTACTCTAATAGCCTCGATTTGACACCCATTCAATAAATATAAATACTTACCTTTGAATAACTTATGATATTAAATTTTGATTTTTCAAATACCCTACAATTCTATATTCTTTATGACATGGGTGATTAACCTATAATAATATAATTATAAAAATAGTTTCTATTATAATGTTAAGTTAATCAACTTTAGTTACTTCATCAGTTCCCCAACACCTTGATGCCGTAGTCAAATAAACTTGCACAGGCAAGATCTCATATTATATCCGACGACTCATTCCATTCAAAAAATGAGATTGCCAACATGATATTGACAAGAGAATAGATCTTCAAAAGAGAAATTCTTAAGGATAATGGGACATGGAAAATGACATAAAAGATTGATTAGGGACCTAAGCAATCAGATGAAATATACAGGGTTTGTTCTGAGATCCCCTAAAATCTTAGGGGCCCTAGGCAAAGAGAGATTTAAGGGGTCCTTTGTGACTGGTATATTAAAAAGTTTAAGTGTGTGGGTGCCCTTTCTGTCTGGGGGCTCTAGGCGGTAGCCTACGCCGCCTATGCCCAGGGCTGGCCCTAGAAATATGTATGAGTCACATGAATAGGATGTGTAAATTATATTTCTATTTGGTCATTTTAGCCCTGTGATCTTGATCTTTAAAAATTGCAATGTTGTAAGCCATTGATTGTATATGGCTTATTTGTTGAAGTACGATGATTCAATAAGCATGAAATTAAACCACATTCTATCCATGTGTTTATCTTTTTTCGATTATTCTCCTTATTCATTCTCCTTAGACTTGCTCTATTAGAAAGCCCACTCCATTCTCTTATTTAAAAAGTTGTTTGGAAGAATTCACACGGAATAATTATGTGATAAGCATCATCTTTTCACTATTCCAACAATAATAGTTCGAAGGATTAAATGAAAGAATGAGCTTTGGTAAAATGATTATTTTACGATTAGTTATGTTATATTACTAAATCAGCATGGCCTCCTATCAACAAATTCCTTAATTAATTTCTTTTAGAGCTGAAATCAGATCTACCCAAGTCAACAAAATATGGAACTCAATCTGACCCGCTGACCCGACCCGTATAATTTCTTAGATCAGATCATACTGGTCAAATCAAAATCCGACCCGAGTTTCACCCATACTTTCTTTACTTTACTTGTTTGCTGAACAATTTGACTGGATTCATTATACACATTTATTTACGTCGTCAGTCAGTCAATGTTGTCTGCCTCTGGAGTTGGATTGGTCTTTTCTTTCTTTATTTACTTACATAATTTGTGTTCAATTTTATTTTTTCTTGTTACCTACTTACCCACCCTTACCTTGATCAATCAAATCAAAATCCTTTTCTACTCAGTCTTGTCATTTACTAATTATAATCATAATCTCTTTACCACAAATGTCTCCGTCAATTTTAGACCTATTCTTTTAAGATAAAAAATATATTTGCACATTGCACCTCCTCTTCAAAATTTGATAAAATTTTATCAATAATTCTATAGAAATTTGAAAGTCAGGACAGGCAGAACCTATGACATCCTTCCAAAAATGTAAGATACGCTTGAAGACTATTTTACCAGCTCTGCACCCACAGACATGAGAGAAAGAGGAAGAGGAAGATTTACCAAACCACTGGAGTCACTCACTAATTCAAATACTATAAAGTTTCAAGATTACGAGTCCTATAATAAGTTAGAAACTTTTAGCGAAATTGAGATTTTGTGATATATTTCACAATTCTCGTCTACTATTTTTTATGTCTAGAAAAAATAGTGGAAATTACAAAATATAATAAAATTTCAATTTCATAATTTATAAATTCTCAAATTTCAATTATCAATTCACAGTTCCAAAACTCAAACTACTTGGAGAACTAAACATAAGTCTCAACACTAAAAAAAAATCTTAAATTATAGATTCTTAATCTATGGATCTTAACAGAAACAATGGATCCTGACAATCCGATTACATATTTATTCAAAGACCTTTCCAAGAAAACGAAAATACAGAGTCATGTCTAAATAGTGAGATGGGTGATCAATTCCCAAACTAATTTCGCAAAGAGGAACGACTGAGCCGTTGGTTTTAGGAAGGGACCCACTCGATTCAAAGTTCAAACCCATTCATAATTCTATCAGAGGGTGGTCCCTTCCAACTATCCAACAGTACAAAGCTAATCCCGTACAGTACAATTGGTGAACTGGACCCCACCGAATCAGCACCATAAAAAATTCCAGGTGGAGCTGTCAAAGCCATTTGTTAGTTGGGTCCACCACATATGATGTCATGTGGCCCACTTACAGAACACGCCCATTTATGGAACAACAACCGCCAGCGACTATTAAAGTGACGTACCGCCAGCGGCTTTAATATCCAACTCGATCTCTGAGGACTGAGTTTGACTCACGTCTGAGTTTGTAACGATTGAATCAAATTAATCAAAATAAAATATCAACAAAAATGATCTCGACTCACTCACAAGTATCAACCAAGTACGAGATGACTCAAATTCAACTCCATCTTTAAATTCCGAACATGCGGATGTGGGCCATATCAACTCAGATAAGGTGGGCCCTACTAATAGAAGCATGAACCTGGTAGAGCTAACCAGATGACGCCAGGTGGCATCTGATCTGAAGTTAAAGATGATGGGAGCTGATATGTCTAAGCAGGCAAATAGGGAAAAGTCAAAAGGAATGTAAGACTGTTCTGTCGTATATATTTTTTTACTCCTCCTTTCTCCTCAAGAATGCATATCCAAGATTCACCATTGTCCTTGCCACACTTTCCATTACCATTTTCATGTATGGAAAGAGAATTACAATCCACCAAAATAATAATGAAGGAAAGCTACTGCTTCAGATAAAACCAGAACATGGGTCTCACCCAATGACAGAGAAAATAATTTAAAAGAAAAAAAAAAAAAACACAATTCGAGCAGAGAGACCACATAATAGCAAACATTTCTTTATCACTCAGTAATGAGTATCAATACCATCCTCACAAAATTTGTTAAAAAAAGAAAGAAATACACATTGATTATTGGTATCTGTCTCTCTCTCATTCTCTAGCTGAAATAAATTCCCACCATGTTTTGGAAAGAATGGTATGAAAAAAATCATGAATTAAATAAATGAGGCCTACACTGTCGCTTTTGCATTTCTCTGAGTTCCTCCTGCAGATTTGTCATGGATTGGTTTTCATTTAAGCAGGCATGTGTGAGAAAGATACTGAGAATTAAAGAATCCTAAATTGTGGCTGTATTTGGGGTGCCCCCAAACTTTAAATTGTTCTGAATAGTTTGGAAAATGAATGGATATTATCCATTCACTATACAATTCAGGGAAGCTCGAGATTTGGAGAACTAATTACATGGGGTTAGATACACTGTCACCAACATTTCCATTCAAAAACCTCAATAGCAGTGAGTAGTGCTGATGCTGATGCTGATGCTGATGCTGATTCCAAGTAGAAAAGGCAGGAGAAACATCCCCAACCTTATAAATTTCTGATTTCTGAGGAGCCCCAAAAGCATAGCACAACTGAGAACCAATATATTCAAGGCACTCTTGAGATGGGTGACACTCCACAGCATAGCACAACTGAAAATCACAATGTGCATTCAGTAAAATCACCCGATCACATGCAGATACACAGTTGCTTCTTTAGTGCCTCCATGAAAAAAGAAGTCTCGCTGTTTTTACAGAAGAATTTAAGTGGCCCAGTTAGCCAATTCCTGTAGATAGGAAGGTGCTCTTTCATGTACAGATCGCAAATTGCAAATAAGCGGGCTTGACTATTGACAAATTTACATCATTTTTCCTGTTAAAGTATACACAACATTGAAAGACAGGAAAGAAACATACCTTTGGCTTAGTGGTGGCAGATAGACTTCCAAGTTGCTGAGGCAGAGATATCTCCAAATGGCCTCTACCTAAAGAGAATTCAGTCTTAAATTATACAGATTTTTTAAAAGAATACAAATTAACTCAAAGTATAGAGAATAGCCATGCTTTAGACAAGTTCAACTGAGTATGATGTCATTTCTGTTTGAGATGTATTGCACAACCCAATAACCATATTTTTGAACTCAACTAAGAATGTCTGATAAACATTATAGCATAGAAAAAACAAGGAAGAATGGCAACTTCAAATGATTGAACAAAATGGATTTGTGATTGGAATGCAAACATGCGAAAGATTCTCATTTGTATCTGATGGCTTGCTCATCCTTGAAAGAGGAATTTTTTTTCTTTTGAATGGGTGGAAAATCAATCATCATAGAAAAGAAATTGATCAAAAGTTCTTTACCATTATGCATTGGATCAATGTTATAACATGAAAATAACTAAATTCAGGATAGAAATTACGAAGGCTTACCACGATGGAAAGTACAGCCTTTTGTAGCTCTGATTCTTCGATGGCTTTTTGAAGTTGTAAATCAAATCGTCTCAACTCTTAAGGTGAAGATGATTCCAAGTATAGAGAATGTCATGCAGACCTATTGATAAGTTGGAAAAAATAAATAAATAATGAAAGGGGAAAGCATACGACAGCACAATCCAAATCCTGAACATTTCTTGAGTGGAAAGAGAACATTTTAAACTAGGAAAGTGAAAGGAGACCTGATTATGGCCCAATTCAAAAGAAAGTAAGTTCTGTGTATCCATATGAGTTCGGCAACAATTCTTCAACCTCAATTCGAGAGCCAGAACAGCTCATGCTTCTGTTCATTTTGTCATGGTTGATCAATTCAACCTCTGCTGTAAAAATGCTATAAACAGGTCGATGGTCAGAGAACCTAGACTCTCCCCGAACATAAGATAACTGACGAAGGCCTCTTCCACACCACAAAATACGGTCGCACCTGCATCAATAATAAATATGTTAGATCCTTACCATTGAAAAAAAGAAAGAAATCTTACTCAACCATCCAACTATTTTATCAAGAAATCATCTTCTCATTTATTTTTAGTTGTTCAACAACACAAGGGTTTTATCCAATGCCAGCATGATTTTCTTACCATGCTGGTGTTCGTCGCTTCTCTTTTGGATGCAAATCATATCCAACATACCGATCTGAATTATTTGAGTATTTATAGGTGGGTGGGAAGTATATCTTTCCTTCACTCCATCCCTGGAAAACACGGCCACGTCTCTGCTCTATCCTGAGCTGCAACAGAGTTATTGAAGGTTCAGCCCACATTGGATGAAATCCAAAGAAGAAATCTCTCGCAAAACTACAAGAATGCACCCTCCAGGTCCACTCACTGTGACCTGGTTTTGTTAAACTGGTGGTTGCTATGTTAAAGTGTTTGATTAAAAAGAAAAAAAAAAAAACACAAGAGCCCACCTACATTGTCAAAGTTATTCAACACAATGATTGCAACTCAGAAAAATAACTAGAAAATACAAAAATAATAATTGAATAAAGGATACCTTACCTGATCCTTCTCCAAAAGTGCCCTCCAGTTATGCATTTCAACAAGTGCCTTAGCAGAACGATATGAAAGAGCAATCCGGTAATTCAAATCACCAAGCCATATTATTCGACTGAGTAAGAGGAACACAGGAAATTGATCAGAGCCATTGATGAAAACTTAATATAAAAAAGAATTTATATTATATTATCAAATGGCTTTTTGAACTCATTAATAAAAATGCTAGGAAATGATTACATGATGGTTGACACAGATAAGCCAGGAAAAAGTAAATGATTATATAAACAAAGTGCAAATAACACTGCTGAAACAGATGTTTCTAATAAGTTGGATTAGGAGAGCTACAAATGAAAACTTACTCATGCTCAAGGATTGTTTCTGGTGACTTCTCATCACCTAACCCATGGACAAGTGGAAACCTCGTCTTTCTCAGGATCTCCATAACGTCCGAATTCCTCCGCAACTCATCGCCCTCTTTCTGCCCTGAGGTCAAATGACTGCAAATGAAGCAGAAGCTTGTTTGGTGCAAAGACATGCTGATTGAGATTGAGCCCTGATGAATACAATTGTTAGTATATCTGGTTGCAGATATTGAATGAAAGACCGAAAATCACATGCAGAACATCCAATCTTCATGAAGGCAATACAACAAGTCTGATATCTGATACTATGAAAACACAAATTAGAGAGATCATACATCAAAACATTCACAGCTGAGAGGGATACAAAAAACAAGCCCCGGAAGCCATCATATAAACGAAAATCTACACTTAACAGTTAAAGTTTCAGAAAACGACAATGTACCTTGTTTCCAAGATAGCCCATCAATCCCCTGCCCACACAAGAGACTTTCATGTTCCTGACATCATCTCTCAAGTCGCTCTTCACCCACACCATGAGAAAGATCCCAACCATCTGCTTGCTTGAAACCAAACAGTACCTTGAATGCCCCATTGATCTCTCTCTGTCATCCATGGATGAAGATGCACCATAAGACATGGGCGAGACATAACCAGTACTGGGAGAATCCCCCGGCCCATTTTCGTCATCAGAGGAAACCCACTTGAAATTGGGATCAAAATCACTTGGCCTGTGACTGTACATGACCCGATCGCACACACTGAATCGCCGATCAAGTCGAGGTTGTGGGATTGACATATCATTGTCCATCCTCAGGCTGCGACTAAAGGATTGAAATGATCGGCGCTGGAAGAAAGTTGAGGCCTTTTGCCGTGTTGATCCCTCAAAGTCTGCATCCAATTCTACAATGGGATCGGGAACAGGTGAAGGTGTATGGTAATCACCACCTCCGCTGGTGCCTGGGAGATTGTTCAGAGTTCTTCTAATAAGCGCTAGCCATTTTTTTGCGGGACCATTGTCTTCTGCACCTAAAACATTACCTGCATTAAGGGGCACGATTTCCTGAAACCTGACAAGGAAGCAGCCAAGAAAAGTTCCATCTTTTAATCATGGGGAAATTGGGAAATAAAACCCGGTGATTTGCATAACCACGAATAAAAGAATGGGTAAAGGGAAAAACAGAACATACCCCAATACGTAAATATCAGCTGGAGGAGAGGCATGAAGCCAATCCTCAAGATTCAAATGACTGGGTGGTGATTTTCCACCCACATTCCATGTTGCCGCAAAGATCCTAACACCCCATGAGATTGAAAAATAATAATAAAAAGAAAAGAATAATCAATTCCACCATCCCAGAGAGGGGAAAAAAATAGACTTAAGATATGGAAGATGAAGGTACCTGTAATCTTGCACATCAGTAACTTGGGCGACGTCCATGTCAATTGTCCTATGCCGAACCCGATCATAGTTCTTCTTGATTAATCTTTCTGAATACCAATGTGGGAGAAGAAGCGATCAGAGGATTTTAAAATAATAATAATAATGAGGAGGTCTTAGAATTCAGGGGGGGTATAGGGAAGCGTTCGGAATTTGGATGTTGTGGTCCAAAGCTACAGCCATAGTCTGAGAGATGCAGAATAACCTGTTTTGCTTTTCTTGATTGTGCATGCTTCTTCTCTCTCCGAGAAGCTGGTCCTCCATTCACAATCACCACCTGAAAAGAGAAACATAAAGTCGAAAAAAGCAAAGCTTGATTACTGCAATATGTATCAAACGCACGACGCCAAACAGTAAAAAGAAGAAGAAAATGAAACTTCAAAAGACAGAGAAGCAAAGGAAGAGGGGGAAGAATAACAACTGGCAAGTGAAGAAAAAAAAGGTACGACAAATGTATCAAAACCAGAAATTCAGAAAGTTAATAAGATTAAAAAAAAAAGGCTAATCAAATCGAGAACTTGAGCTGAAGACTACGGAAGAAAACTTACATCTCTCACTGTTACAAACCTAAGATTTGGATATCAGACCCACAAATCTTGGCAACAGAAAACCAAATTCGAACCCCAGAAAAGATTAGAAGACGTATTGAAAAATCAAAGAAATTAGAATACACTCACCTCCCATAACAACATCGTCTGCATGAAAGTCGTCAGCTTTGCTCTTGATATTGAACCACTTCCTAACCAGATTCTTAGACCATGAGAGCTTTTGATCAGGGAAAAAAAACAGAGGAAGAAAGAAGTCAGGAAAAAAAGTAATCAGAAACAGGGATTATAAGGAAAGATGAAACAAGGCATTTCCAAAGAATAAAAATTATATCAAAAGACCTTGCTTTTCTTTGGGTTCCCATCTCTCATTGTTTCAGTACTTCTTCATACAGCTGAGCTGCCTAGGTTTCCTTTTTCTTCCTTTTTCAGGTTTTTGGTTTCTGGGTCTTGTCCAGTACCTACTGGATTTTGATTTCCTTTCTTTTTTATTGCTAGTTTTCAGCTGTTGTCTGAAACGAGTAAAGCACTAAAGAGCACGAGCTTAAGTATCTGTATTTCTAGTTTCTGTAGCTGAAAAAGAAGCTCAAAACCTCTTTAGAGAGAAGACGAAAAAAAAATGAAAGAACAAAAGGATTTGCTCATAATAGGTGTAGGTAGGTCACTGCCTACGAAGAACGGGAAGTTGAAGAGAAGACCTCAGAATCTGCGATCTTCTTGTTTCTGTGTTCTGTGGACAGAGAATAGAGGATCCTAAAATATGAGTCTATTCTCTATAAAGGCCAAAGAAGTCGATCAAAAGAAGTTAAGAATTCAAATCCAAGGAGTATAGGAGAATGTACAGAGGAGAGAAAAAGATGTGATCTTGGGTCTAAGAAGAAGAAGAAGAAAGGGAGAGAGAGGCCCCTCCCTTGAAAGACCTCGTTCTGAGTAGACCAAAGTATCGAATTTGAAGAGAATAAAGCGCAGGGGTGGAGAGGGGAGACTTCGTCTCGGGGCTTTCTACCCAAATCCCAGGCCGGCCCAACTTAAGGGGCAAGGGGCATTTTGGTCACCCAACAAAAAACGCCCCTGCCACACACCTGCCCGCGGTCAGCAAATTTGAGCTTCAATTTTCTGAGCTGTATTTGCCATTTGGTCATCCATGGGGCAGGGAGATAAAGCAGTTAAAAGAAAAAGATAAAGGCTATGAGAGAGAGAAGAATGGAGGAACAGTTTTCATCGATTTTAAAATTAGACTCTCACTTGGAAATTTAATTATAATTTCAAGAAATTTGAAAAATTCAAAAAAAAATTATTTGACTCATTCAACTTGAAAATCAAATCAAATTAAGTTGGCTCAGAATGACTCAGCTGAATTTTAACAGTTTATATAAAAAAATAGTTATAGTAGTTTATGAGGCGTAACGCAATTTATTATTTTGAAATTTAGAATTTAAATGTTATATTCATTGTATGGAAGTGATGTAATTGTTTTTTAAATTTTAAAAAATTATAATAAATGATTTAGATTCAACAACTAAGATACTTTAATGATCATCAAACTTGATTTGAATTTGAATCACAACTTTTAACATCCAACTCACTAAAGTAACAAAATTATGAATCCTATTATAGGATAGAAGTAATAGGTAGTAATGTTGTGTCTGACCTAAACCATTCTATTTAAAAAATAGATAGACCCGACTTAAATTCGTCTATAAATAGATAGATTTGCGTGACCTTACTATTATCATATTTTTATACAATACATTACATTTGTAATATCTATACCCATTTAAGAAATATCCTTAGTTGAATCTCACTAAAAAACCTATAAATACAAAATGAATCCAAACTAGTTAATATATTTAAATAAGATTTTTTTAGACTAAAGTGTCCAGACCTTTTAGTTAACTAATTATCGAGACATGTGCAACTCTTCCTACCTACACATATTACATAAATTTGTGAAGAATGATATTTTAGAAAAAAATAAAAATCAAATTCAGAACTCTCAATTGACCATCATTAGTCTCAAATCAAATAAAATTCAACTTGAATCTTATATTGGGTGTTGCTATGCTATGGTGTATGTGAATATTGAATTCTAAAGAATCTGCATTTTCTTTTGATGGATTTTTAATATTTTACTTTGGGGTGCTCAAATGAAAAAGGGGAATGTCTAAGTCTTGAGAAGGAATTTTGGGAATGGAATGGGTGGAATTTCCAATGTGGAATGGTGGGGACAGTGGGGGAGTTTGGAAGTTTAGAATTCCTAGGGTTATTGGACCTAGCTTTAGTGTAGGTGTGTTGCTTTTGTGAGACAATGTGTTAGCTTGTTCCACCCTTGATTAGATTGAGATTTGCACTGATGTGAAAATTTTAGAGGCAGAGTAGGGATGCGTTGGCTCAATCTAGGCTTATGTCTGTGCTAACCATGGCAATTGGCCCTTTTTGGGTCTGTTGCCAATATATATCATGCTTCAAGTAACCTTTCCTAGTGGACCAACTGGCTTCTCACTTCTCATAGCCATAGGGTTCAGTATTTGGTCCAACCAAAGCACCCAACTATACACATGTCTTCTACTCCATGTGGAGCCATGTTGAAGTGACTCAATTGAATCAATCTCACCGAGAGAAAGTTGTAAAGGTGAGTCTTAGTGGCATCACAAATATAATTAATTCATAAAAAATAATTTATTAAATTTAAATTTGAGATAATCGACTCATCAATTGTGTCAATCTCACCCTAAAGAAAATTGTAAAGGTTCATTCTAAGTTGATATATACTTTAAACTAAATTTCACTGGATGCATGATAAATCATCGATGAATCTAAACCGATTTAAGAATCATGTAAAAAATCATATAAATCTCACCACACAAAAATAAATAAATAAAAAATCTATAAATGTGGTGAGATTTAGGCCCTTGAGCTAGAGCCATAGATTAAATACATTGGGTCTGAACAATATAATAAAAATTAGAGAAATGGTGCTTAGTGTTGGTGTGTGTATTGACTCAATCCCACAACCTATGCTCTCCTCTAGGATTATGTGTAACTGGACCTCACAAAGTTAATTCTTGGTTTGGAGCCCATGGCCGTATATGGGAGACCGTGTTTAGGCTTCCTAACTTGGTCTTAATTCAGATATAATATGGATTTAGCAATCAAGTAGTGTACTAGTTTATGATTTTAAGGATTAAATATATGGGTTGACGGCGTACTCTAAATGCGGTCCCCATGACCCTCTCTATTCTTCTTTCTCCATCTTCCCCGGATTGGAATCTGATTATTTTCTTGCAATTCAAATTAAACTAGTGAAGCTTCCAATAGCAACTTTATAATTTGGATAGGGCCCCAATTGAGAGATTAATATCTTAAATTCACCTACCTAAACCAACAAGTTGTCAATTTAAAAGAGAATTTATTTAATGGCACGACAGTGAACCGATCACGGCAGGCCACCGAGACATGTGAGTGGTGGCGACCCCTGCTCTCTCCATCGGATTGATTAGAGGTTTGATGGTGTTGTTAGTCTAAATTTTAGAATTGGATAGCAATTCTCTCATATGAGTTTTATGTAATTAAACACGGGTTTTTGCGTATTATCAATTTTACCCTCATCGGCTCACTTACCAACTCTGGAAAATAGAGTAAATCGGCTCTTTAAGTGGCTAATAAGTGATCCGATAAGTGAGCCGATTTGTTGTTCATTCTTTTTTTTTTTTTTTTTCATTTTCAATATGATAGGAGTGAAGAGTAAAATTGATAATATATTAAAACTCGTGTCTAATTACACTAAAGCTCCTGTGAGAAAATTGCTTGAACTTTAGAATTAGCCAATCTAATTATATTAAACAGAAAAGATAGAAAGAAAGAAAGAAAATAAAAAGAACAGAAAAATCAGTTGGAATAGGAGAAGATTTGCCCTTTTTGTTTGAATTCTAGAACAAAACATGTTGTTGGTTTGGCTGCTTCCATTGTGGCGTTGGGGATCTTGGAATCCTTGAGTTTGGAGGCAATCAGCAAAAGTGAAATGCATGAGAAGTCAGTCAATCTGCTTGTAAAAGTGAATGGTGATATCAGCCAAAGAGAATGTTTGGGTCCCATTGCTGAATGCCATATCCAGAGGATGAATGAGGGCCCACCATTTCAATTCTTTTCTTGGAAGAGAGTTGATCCACTATTGTCACCAATGGGATCTAAGGGGACATAGAAATTTTTGATTCAATAAAGACATGATCTATTTATGATTCCAATATCCATGTGGGGATGCCTACCAAATGTTTGGGCCTTTCAATTACAGGTATTTGACCCAACATACTCCTTCCCTAAAATGGAAAAGAAATAGGTTAGATACCACATTCTATAAAATGGGTTTTAATAATTAAAAAATAAATAAATTTACGTGCGAGAAATTGCATAAAACTTTACGTAAAATCTCCATGGGTGATACACATTACCTTTAGGACACACCAAATGAGGTCATGAGGCTCGAAAACTATATATTTATATTTTGATACATAGTACTGTTTTGAATGAAAATTACATAAAATCTACTTGAGATAAATTTAAATTTTTTTAAAAAATATATATTACATTTATTCTATTCACTCCATAACTTCTGTACCCCTGTGAGAATCCTGCTCAAAACCTTCAGTAGAAATCACTTCTACTACACTTTCTAAATAGCTGGGATGATATCAAGAGATCAAAAGGAATAGCTACTAAACATGATTATTCACTCTCTATTATATATTGTGGGCTGACAGATCTTTTATCTAAAATGATATAAAAAAAAAGGTAGCTAAATTTAATTACTTAAATACAAAATTACTCTTAATTTTTATCACTTTTGAACAGAAAGTGTGTCTAAAATGTCCCATCGTGCTGTAACTCATCAATATATGCAATCTAGATATTTACTTGCATTTTTATACTATTAAATTAAAAAATGTTTCATAATTAAGCATTTAAGTTTGAAATAAGCCATTGTTCCTATTAGAACTAAAGTATTATTTCCTAAAGTTGCCCTATAAATTTACAAATTATGAATCCTAAAGGATTGATAGTTCATTTATATGTTTAACATATATACAAAATACAAGTCACAACTTTATATATTATTTACTAACTTTACTTAGATGATAGTTATCATTTCTATTCTGCATTGTCAAAACAATCAATATGTTCTATTACAAAATATAATAATCTTTCTGATTAAAAAAAAAGTTATATATTTACTTTTTAAAATAAATAATTTGAAAAATGATCTCTCTAATAATTTTTAGAAAAGCATGAACGTCTTAGTCTTTTTAAAGTGGAACAATGACATATTTTACTCTAGGGAAAATTCTAATATGATCAAGAAAACTATTGACACAAATAAGAGAAAGGTCTTGATAAGGGGTGAAAAATTCGCCTAGGCCGAGATATCGAATCAGTCAATAAATTTCTCTCTCCTCTTTTGTGTTTTTTTTTAATATCAGTATTTTTTATTTTTTTAATTAAAAAATAAATAAATAATCCAAAAGAAAGCTGAATTTTTTTAAAAAAAATTGAAAATGATAATATTGCCAATATTTTGAATATCGGCCAAGATATCAATTCGAGCCCACCACCATTTTCATTTTTTTTAAAAGGCTGATATTATGAATATCGGCCGATATCGGACCAATATATCTCGCCGATATATCGGCCATATCGGCCGAGAACTATTGTATACGGCCGATATAATTCGTATTGGCCGATATGATAAGGCTCTGAAAATCCATAAATTTATCGGCAGGTATCTTGACCCCTGGTCTTGATATTGATGATTCATTTGGATAGATGTATTTAGATACTAACTAGATTGTTGATGTCCCAATATCATTTTAGATCAAAATAATTAAAATATTTTTAATGTATATTTTTAAGAATTGTCTAGCAAAACAAAGAAACCCTTTGAAGAAATAAGTTATTAGGCTCAGGAGTGAAATAAGGGTCCCTCCTCTTGTTTTCAAGGGCAGCACCATGTCCACAAATGGACTGCTTCATTTCAACTCTATTTATTATTGAAGTTGACAAAAGAGAAGACCAGAAATCCAAATTCTCCCATCCACTCACTCTTGACTCCACTCCTCTCTCTCTCTCTCCTTTGCAAAGCCATTTTCAAGTGATGTGCATGGTTTTTAGTGTCCATTTGTACACCTTCAATTTCACATTCACCTCACCTGCCTGTCCAATCGCTGCCCTTATTTTTCTCTACCCATGTTGACTCGTGGACATGGCTGAAATAATGGCTAGGAATCAGGATAACGTCCCTTCATGCCACATGTACCGTCAGGATTTGTCTGGATGACGTTTTCGTCAATTAAGCAACCATTTCATTGCTGCTGCCGCTGCTGCCGTATTTATAGTTTTATACACTACACCGTACCCTGGGCCTGTAAAATACTAGGGCTGCGTTTGGGTAGGGGTACCTTTGTTTGACAACGGAGGGTTTGGAGGATGGGGGGTTTTCAAAAAAAAATTATCCTCTTTATCTCTCTTTTATCTCCTCAAAAATATTTTTTAATTAATGAATATTATTTAATAATTATATTTTATAAAAATTTTATTTATATTATATGAATGTAATAAAAAAATATTAATTCTCATAAAATTATTCATATTTCATTTGAAGTGCTTGTAAATGCATGAGAAATTTAGGTAGTAGTCACACATTAGATATCGGAAAATTGTCAAAATATCCTATTTTTAAATAGTGATTCTTTCTAAATTTCGATAGGGTCTTGGAACTCCGAAAGAAGTTTAAGATTCATAGTAATCTCTTTGTAGCAAAAAAAAATAATAATCTTTCACACATATTAGGCACTTGTGATCGAAAATTTGTAAAAAAAAAAAAAAAATTAGTCATGTGTCTCGAAGTTCAGTCCGTGTACAGTTTTAATATTAATTTTATCTTAGTTGTGATTTATTAAACTATTGTAATAGTTTATTATATTATATATTTCATGTCATCAATGAATAAATTATAATTTTTTATGAAGAAATATGTTGACATTTTTTATTCATTTATTAGGATATAAAATAACAATATCTAAAAAAAATTATTTATTTATTTATTTACTACTAGAATGCAAGTGTTCATTTTAAATTATAATTATAAAAAAATAGATAATATTATTATAAGCTATATTGTTAGGATTTACTTCATGAATATTATTTAAGAATTATATTTTAGAAAATTTCTTATAAAATTATTAAGATATCATGTTATTCCTACTTATAGTTACCAAATACGATTTTTTATCTTTACAGTAAGTTCTTACTTTACCAGTGTTATTATCAAACAAGATAAGGATGACTCCTACTTAAGGGTGACCCTTGTAAAATTTACCCTTCATCCAAACGCAGCCTTAAGGTGTTATTATTTATTATTTTTGTTTGGTAACTAAATGATAAAAGTGAAAAATTAACTAATTTTATCTTTATTTACTCCTCCACTTTTATCTTTGAAAACTCTTTTAAAACAAAAAATATTCATGTACTCGGGTTATCTACCTCATCCAAATACAACCTATGTCTCTTCATCTAAATCTGGTGAGATTTGGCTCATATTGATATGGGTTTAAAGATACATAATTTCATTTGAGCTAAATCTGTTTAGATAATATATACCACAATTCCTCGCTAAATGTAGGAAACGCTCATGCGTAATGTTCGGGTTGGCCACGTAGGCTGCAAATCAGAGGTTTACAAAATGGTGAGGGTTACATGTATTACTTATACAGACGTATCTGTGATATATACTATGTAGTGTATCGAAAATTTATCATCAATACGATTATTATTAGACCATGGAGTGTCGTAATTTTGATACGAAATATGTTTTGAAAATTGTCCAAAAAAATTTAAAAATAAAATATCAGCACAAAAAAATATTAATATGAAATTTATGTTCTCAACTATCTGACATATATCTTTTATTATTATTTATAATTTTTTTATCATAAAAAATTTCATAAAAATATTAAAAAAATCACATAAATAACTTAAAAACTATATCAGTAACATTATTCATTCTTAATTAATTATAAAAAATTATATATTATTTTATTAACTGATTTAAAAAAACCAACATCAATAGATACTGAGCAATAAACTGCACATGTCGGCCTATGCTACCTATATGGATGTCTAGTTAGCAGCTTTCCTTGCCACTGCCTCTCCTAAAGTCACTTTTTGGTCTATGTAATAGGATACACACGTTTCAATATTAAGTAAAAAAGAAATAGAAAATTTTATTTAAAAATATGAAATTGATTTTAATATTTAACTCATGTGTTTGAAAGCTACAAGTATTTTTTATCATATTAATATATACAAATGAAATGAAATTAGAAATGAATTTAAAATTGAATTAGGCAAATTAGAAAGATTTAATCAACTATTATCATGTTATAATATAAAAATAGAAAAAATTGTATAAAATATTGAGTTTGAAGAATTTAGCTCAATTTTTCATATTACTATCTAATGAATTTTGGCTTTACTGTTCAATCAAACCATTTGTAATTTGCTTTCATTTTATCAAACAAAATGAAAATAAAATTAAAAATGCTTATTATATTTATGCAATTATCTCTATCAAGAATTTCTTAAAATCAACAAATAATTTATAATTATAAAAATATATAATTCATAAAAAGGTGTTTTAGAATTTTATTTTAGTACTTTTTAAAAGATCTGACCTTTCCTTTTGTTGTCATGTTAAAAATTAGAAAAATATTTAAAAAAATGATTAAAGAAGATTTTAAGAACTCTACGGGGACTGACTTTTTAGCAGTGAAATGGGAATCGATTTACAAAGATAGCGAACTTGATTTATTACGTATACACTTGGATTGATTCTATTTGGAATGGAATAGTCCTTATTTTAATAAAATATTAATGTATTTCACGTTAAGTCATTTTAGAGCTATGGCAGAGAGTGCTCAAATTTTGAAATAAATAAAAAATAAAAAATAAAAAACAGAAAAACTCCATCTGCAAGAAGAATTGAGGTCTGGAATTAAAATATCAAAAAGACTAAAAGTGTAAAAATGAATATCATGTCAAGTTTGGAACTGTGGATACGACGTTAAAGATGGCAAACAATCATTGGCAAGATCAAATACTTTAATACTAACTAAAATAGAGAAACACTTCTGTATCAATAAGAAAAATTAAATAAACAAATGATTTCACTTTTATAGAATAAGAAGTTCAAAAAGTTTCATATAGTATTGATTCGACCATTATCGAATGAAACGAAAAATGTACATGTTAACATGACAATTTTTAAAAGATATTAGTTGAGGCACCATTGCTTTCTATTCTCATATTTTTAGAATATTAAAAGTATTATTTCTTTTATAAGATAATTAATACAAATTTTCTCTTTTTTTTTCATAAATTTCATTTAAATGAAAAGAAAAATCACTTATTCTTTTTTAATTTACGTGTGGGAAATCACAGAAAATCAAGTTTAAAATCTCCATGGGTGATGCCCACTACCCTTAGGGTACACTACGTAGGGCTACGGGAGCTCGAACCTCGCAACTCCAGTTACCGGTTGATTTACACCCTATGTGGACTTTTTTTTTTATATACCAGGAGAACAAGTACGAGGTCTGTTTTAAAATACTATGCTAATTGATTTCCTTTTCAAATTATGGTTAACAATTAAGTTTTGCAGATGATGACTAGGAAAGATGACTTTTTTTATGAAATTTATTCTTTAATTGGAAAATTCTCATAATTTATTTATTTATTTTTAAATAATATGAGCATCTTACCACTTTACAATTCGGATGAGACGCTCAAAAATTTGTGAACATTAGCTTTACAATTAGGAATCAATCTGAAATACGAGACGCCTTGAGTTAAAATCACTTTTAACACTAAAAGAGTCATTCTCTTATTGTTTGTCACTCGATGTGTACGTAGAAAGATTTTTACATATTTTAATTAATCAAGTGCACCCACATCTTTCCATCTAGAGGCCAAAATCCTCTTTTTTTTTTTCCATTTCATCCTAGATTGAGGTGGAGAATATCTGGTGGGAATGGTTGAGCCTGAAAATCTTCTCGAGAGGTGGGAGAGAAGATCTCAATCAAACTCAAAATCATAAGACACAAGGCAGTCAAAGGTGATCTTGGGTCTGTGCTTTGGGCAAAGTATATCTCGATTTTCTTTTTGCTTTTCAGCTTTGAAACCTTCTAATTAGCGCCACTCCACCTCCTATTAGCTTTACTCCAAGTTTTACCAATCTAGGACTCTTCGCCTCTTCCATCTTCACCAACCTTTTCCCCATTCTCATTTTCTCCTCTTTCCCAAGAGAGAGAATATATTTCCAAAGCACCTTCGATTTCCCATCTAACAAGAAAATGTTGTTGAAACTCTGATGTCAATGCCAATAAAATGATTCAACTTGCAACTATAAATCTAATCATTCAAATTTGATAAGCCAAAACCCTTAGCCTGGGTATGTTGCAGAATGCATTATAAAGATTTCAAGTGGGTGAGTTTGATTGGTTTTAGCTTTTAGGATTAGACCAGAGGTTTTAGGATTTGAATCCTTCAAGCTTATTTAATACATGAGGCTTGTGGGTAATTTCATGTATATGTAAAATTAGTTTCACCAGTGATATCCATCTTATAAAAAAAAAATTAGATAGATACTGAGGTTAAAGGGCATTTAGGTCTAAATAAAAAAGTTACAACTTTATTTTATGGTGGAAAGCCTGCAATCTAGACCGTCAGGATCATCTGTTTCACTTGATTTTGTACGTCAGAGTAAGACCCACCATTCGACCACTTTCATTTGCAGAACATTTTTCCATTCTGTGGAGGAGTCCGGCCGCCCATTTGGGGGCGTTGTGGCTGGTCACCACCTCTCACCACCAAATAAGGCCATTTGGATTTTAAACTGATGTTTCTTTTCCAAATTATAGGATTGCAAACCTTTTTTTTATCGAAATATCATCAGATGGATAATAAACAATCCAACGTTCGAGTTCTGTAAAAAAGGCCAATGAAACCAGTACTCTCTCTCTCTCTCTCCTTCGATGGGGAATAACTTCCAGGTTCTGTATGCCACCGAAGATGAAAAATAATGCGTGGGCTCAGAGCAGCATTGCCACAGTTCTCTAATTAAATTTTTTCAATGTTTATACTTTAATATGTAGTCTATCACAAGTCTATCTTGATTAAATTAATAAGCTCATGTGTTTTAATCCTCCAAATTTGATGAGTTGAATTATTTTAGATTTAATATTTTTTAACTCTTAAATTAGTTTTATTGATCCAAAGTGATTCTCAGTAGGTTCATAATGAAGCACAATTTTTTTTCAATAGGCCTATGTTCAAAAATATTCTTTTCTAATGTGATTAGCTTGAACAATATCTTCTAACAAACTTTTTGACATTCCATACATTTTTTGTACTAATAGAATTGACATGCATAGACAATATTTGGAAATAAATCTTCAAAGAGAAAGAACTTTGTTCGAGAAACACTGACCATGACATTTAAAAAATTCTCCTAAAAAAGAAGACATTTTCTTTGATATCATTTTGACGCACTTTTTCTGAAAGAATTGTCTAATACTACAACACTAGAAAATCCTTACTCTATATAAATATGACTAAAATGTTAGATTTTATTAAATTAATAGAATCATATAGAATCTTTTATAGATCGAATCAAATTACATTGATCAAACTACATCATTATGTACTTTGTGACATGGGATTCTTTTGCTTACTTCACCAGAGTAGTCTGGAGAATTTTCAAATTCATCCCCTTATGCTATAACTGTAGTCCTAAAACCAAAGCTGACATTTGATGGAGATGTTTTATTCCTTCTCGCAATGGGACGAAGGAAAAGAAAAACACCATTGGGTGAAGTGTAGATTTGCTAATTGTTTTGGTTTCACCATTTGGTTGCTAGACCTTAAGTATTAAGTATAAGTATAATTTAAGTGGTTGTCCCTCGTTTTAGAAAGTAAAAAGTTGTGGGTTCAAGTCTCCATGGTCAAATTTTGGTGTGCTTTAGGGGTAGTGGACTCGGGAGTTTTACTCTGAGTATCCCACGATTTCCCACACATAAATTCTAAAAAAAGAAAGATGAGAAATAAAATGTGTTTTTTTCTTTTCATATTGCTCTATCTTTTATTTATTTGGCAAAGAAATTCTCTATGAGACTCTTACCTTCATCAAATGATTGAATGTACTTTGAATATGTAATCTGCCAAAAGTCATTTCGATTGAATCAATAAAGTAATATTTTTAAAGACTATAAATTTAAATATTAAAAAAAAAATTTGACCAAACTTTAGAAAGTTTAAAATATATTGTTTGATTAATTTAATAAAGATGATTTTCGAGCCTCTATGACCTCACCTGGTGTATCTTAAGGGCAGTGAGTATCACCTGTGGAGGTTTTATGCTGGATTTTTCACAGTTTCCCACACATAAATTAAATATATATATATATATATATATATATATATATATATATTTCCAATACATCTATCATCATTCTATTTCACTAGCCATATACTTAGATGCTCGGCTTAATATGTTGCATACCGATAGGGGATTACATTCCTAACAAATTTATTAAGATTAAAAAAAAAATTCTACAAACAAACCACTAACTTATGTATTAGAAATCTTCCATATTCTTTCTATTAGGACGAGAGAAATATCTCAAAAATAAAATATCTCGTGGTCTCACCATAACTGGCTAATGCTGGCCACTGTTGGGGGCCTTATTACCTTGGTATAGACACTTCTAATTTTATGCTACAGTTCATCTAAAAATTAAAATACATCAACTACTGTGAAATACATTACTCAGTCTTTATATATATATATATATATATATATATATATATATATATATAAACGAGTAATGTATATATTATATATTATTAAAGATACCAAAATTCTAAAAAAAAAATCAAAAATTGAACAGTCAAACGGAGAAGGATGAACCCATTTTTTTTTAAAACATTTAAGTGTGGCTTTATTCATGCATATGTAGCAGAATATAGCCCCAGTGTAATTGCAGAGTCATGCCAGAAAAATAAACTCATTTTTCCGACTCGACTCGGCTCGATTTGAATGTGCAGAAGCGTAGAACTAGACTACGTCTAAACAAGTAAAGGACGAGTGTGTCACTGACTTCTGACTTGACTCACCTGAACGAATCATTCTTGGCATCAGCGCTTCTCTAATGCATCCTTCGTCATCCCAACCTCATCAAATCTACTTCGCCTGCAAACCTCCTTCTCTCTCTCTCTCTCCCTCTTCTGGAGCAGAGGGTCGTCTACTGCAGATGCAGACGTCCTTTCGCGTTTTTGACCTACCTCTCTCTCTCTCTCTCTCTCTCTCTCTTGTGTGGACCGTGGCGTTGAGTGTGGTGGTTTTGCCTTGATCAACAAGCAAATCCTTTCAGTAATGCATGCTTGCTTGCTGCACTACTTATGACCATTAATACGCCATTAATGGCATTTACTGCACTTCGCTTATTGTTTCTGCCTTGCATAGACAAGAGCACAGATGTGGTCTACGCAAATAAAAAACTCTAACGAGGCTGGTAAAGCCTCTCTAGATAAAGATACAGTAATATCAAGAGTTTTTAAGTGAAATTGCTAGAAAATAATATGGATAAATTGTGGATAAATTTTGCTTTTATCAAATTATAAAAAAAAAATTGTATTAGTCAATATTTGTCAAATTTTGCTCAAAATTCAAAATTTCGAGTCATATTTTGAAAACTTTTCTTGAATTCTGCTTAGATTTTGAAACTTTTGAAAATTTAAAGATGTTATCCATTTGAGTGGAAATAGCTTATATGATTGAAATATATACTGAATTTTTTTATTTGTTTGAATTAAAAATTTAATTTATTGATAGTTCAATTGGTATTCTCTCGTCTTAAGAAATAAGAGATGTTAGATTCGAGTCTTTATAGTATCACTTGATGTATTTTAAAAATAAAGAATATCCGTATCTATTTTACGTTTGATTTTCTACAATTTTTCACCTATAAATTCAAAAAATAACAATAATTTAGATCGAAATTTGAAAATCGCTGATCAGATCCGAGGAGAGACTGGTGGAGTGAAGGAGTCTGCAACCTGCAATGGTACGGCAACTTTAGAGGCACACGTTTTGACGCCCCAAACGGCAACTTTAGGTTTTACAAAGAAGGAATGGTACGGAAAACGGAACCGTCAAGTCAATCCCATTCGATTTGCCGTCCAATATGGACCAACCGAGCCCCTTGTCTGCCATTCGTTTTGACTGAAACCCGCGTTCCTCACTTACAAGTACCACTCAGGATTCACTCAGTCTGGCAGGGTGACATCTAACACGCTTGCCTTATAAAAACATTTATTATATGAAGAGATTTTTCAAAATTCATTTTACATTATTATTTTTAACTAAGATTAAAATTAATTTAAAGTGCATCAATTTGTTGATCTTAAATTGTTATTTTATTAATCCAATTCATATCCATAGTTAGACTTTTTTAATAGAATTATTATATTAAATCAAAGTAAGCTCTAAATAGACAAATAATTTAAATTATTTAAAAGCAAGTTATCATTTTTAAATATTTAAGAATCTTAAATAATATGACTTCAATAAGCAAATCATGTCATCAAGGTAACTTTGGCTGCGTTTGGTTTGGGGTTACCCCCATCAGGCCATTACCTTTTTTTTAGTAATCGAAGGATAAGAGTAAAAGTTCAAATATTTACCTCTCACTTTTCCTTTATAAAAACTCTTTGGAACATGAAGGTTTTCATGAAACACTTGTCCCTCTTTATACCTTTTTGATTGATGAATATTTTCTCTTTACATAAATAGGTCAAATTTAGTTGTGTAAAAGCGTTTAATAAAAAAATTGAGACAACCAAAAATTAGATTGATGTATGGGTTGAGATAGTTCGACCCATTTATTCATGTTCAACCCATTTAATAGATAAATTAGGTTGAGTGTAAAATAAATTGACTATTTTTAAAATTGCTTACATTGGGTCAACCTTTTAACAAATGAATTGAGTTGAGTTGATCCATTAAACTTAGTCCAGTATAAGATTGAGTAAATATGTTCAATGAAGTAAATTAGACATGGGACAAATCTATCCATTTAAGATTATTTTGATTGGATCAGTATATTTAATACATTGAGTTAGAATGATAGGGTTAATACATTTAATAAAAAAGTTAAATAGGGTCATCAACATTTAATGAATAGAGTGAAATGAACATAATTAAGTGATTGAGTTGGTAAGTTTATTTAGTAAATGAGTCTAGTCGAATATGAAAAGCATCAACTCATTTAAATTTATTTTGATTGGATTGAGTCAACGCATTTAAGTACAAATAAATCCCAATAACTTAATTTAATAAATAAATTAAATTGAATATAAATATTTTAAAGTGTATAATATTGATTAAATCCTGTCCTTCAAAGTGTACTTTACGTATTCTTATATGAAAATAAATATCTATATTATGTTATTGGAAGATTTTCTGAAATATATGTTTGGAAAATTTCGAGTGAGGATTTAAATTCCTAAAAATAAATGCAAATAAATACAAAATCATAAAATCTTAAAATAAAATTTTATAAGAAAATATACACGCAACAGTGGATAGTTGTGTTACTGGAACGTGGCCGGTTCGGCATGGCTGCGTCTTATCGTAAGAATTGGTGTCCTGTGGCGTCAGATCTCAGGACCCAAAAATTCGAACTTGCAGACGGCGAGCTGACTCACGTGAGTTTGCTGTTTCTGGCTGCTTAACTATAGCCCGTACGTCGTCAAATGTCATTCTAATAGCATGTCAACACGTGTCCTCGCTTGTTTTGGGCCTTCATTATAGGTTAAGGTAAATAGGGTATAAATCTCAGTCAAGAGGTGCCAAATATTAGTCGATATGCCTGAGATTCCGTAATTATTGGCCGATACATATCAAGATTTAAAAAAATAAAATAAAAAAGAGAGATATCGGTTAAGATCGATCAATATATCGGTCGATATTTAAGATACCGAGATATCGGTCGAAATGCCGATATCTCCGTAGACCCAAATTTTTAACCCCTGAGTTGAATCCCACTTCTTAGCCTGTATAATAATAAACCCATCTTCCAAAACCAATTTCTCTCTTTGAATCCGCTCTTGTAAAAATTATGGTCTCATAAGGTTATTGTGGGTTGACTCGACCCGTCTATGCTGTGTGCATAAATATAAATTACTCTCTCTCAATTTAGCTATCTTATATGGATTTTGGGATTGTCCCAAAATAGTTATATCATTTATATTAAAGTAGCACAAAGTGTGCTGAAAATGGATCAGATCATATAGAGTGCTAGTTTTACATAGAGAGTTCCTTAAAAAATACAAATATTTTAAATGAGACAACTAAAATGAGATGGAGGAAGTACATGTTAGAGTTTTGAAGACGTCAAAGTTAAAGCCTTAAAGATAACTAATGTGGAAAAAAAAAACACCGAGTCACTCCAGATTCACATCTCAGGTTATGAAAAAATCCAACGTCGATCAGCTGAGCTATAGAACTTTGGGCTTCTTGTATACATGATTGGGCATATGCCTAGCTCCAGAAATGTTCGCTGGATCCAGTCTTAAAATTAGATATTCTTGGGCCCAGTCCGTCTTGACCTTGAACACCTGTAGCCACAACCCACAGGTCAAATAATCCCTGGCGAAATTAGATAGTCTTAGGCCCTGTCCACCTTCCTTATCGTAATGTTGTACAGTTGTGGTTGTTTTGGTGGGTCTGTGATGTAGACTGAGTAGGATAAGAAACTCTATTCAATAGTTAAGTGGAAGTTTTATCAGAACTTGATCACAAATCTAATAACCTGGTTGCATAAATCGATAATCAAAACAGAATTTCACGAACCATTGACTTAATCACTAAAGTTGAATGATATCTGTTAGTAGGAAGAGAGGACCGAACCTCAACCTGTCGCAGAGAACTGCAACAAAACAAGCCAGTCTCGTTTGTTTACTATGGCCCGCCTCAGAACAACAGGGCCTAGGATGCATGCACTTGCACGCCCAATAATTTTTGGGCCTGAATAACTCAAGGAGCAAGCCCGGCTCTGCCTTTAGGCAAACTAGCCCTCTCCTAATGCCCTCAAATAGACAGGCCCAAGTCCATGAACCCTCCCGTAAGGCAAAGGGCCCAAAACCCGTTCCCCGTTCGCATTCCGCATTATGCCCAAAATCTTAATAAAACAAAATAAGCCCTTTGCATATAAAAAAACTCTAGAAAGTAAAACTTAGAACCACCAAAATGCATTAGGTATATTAATAAACTTTCAAAGTAGGATTGATATTGAATTAGGTATAGTTGCAATTCACAAGCATAGATTGGTACGAGGGAGAAAATTGATCTATTAGATTTACTATAAGTTCCATAAATCGAAGTTTGCATAAAAATATTATAAAAAAATGTTTTCAGGAAAAAAATTGTTATACACAGACACAGACACACACAAATCCATCTCCACGATAAGTATTTATAGACCTTGCCGATGTGGGCTCATGGGCCTTATAACATGGGCTGGGCTAATTGATCCAAGTAAAGTCCATTTGGGGTATATGTTGTATGCTGAGGATGCACAACACGAGCCCACAAATCCAAGTATTACAAGTATTGTTTATATTATTTCTCATATGGTTAGATCTAAATTTGACAATTTGTATATGAAATAAGCAGATTTAAGTTTGGATTAGATTTGGATTTAAATTTACAAATTAGATGATCTAAAATGTGCATCTAACCCATTCATACGAATCAGGCTTATATTATTTTCGAGTTGAAGTAACCTATGAATCTGGGCCTAAGTCCAATTGACATTTAGACCAACATTTTAGTCTCAAGCAATGTTATCATAACCGGACCGTCTACCAAGCCGTCTTCCCGTCTTCGAAGAAGGTTCGGTTCAACCGGGTTCAATCATGGTCAAACCCTACCTTGAACATAATATTATAAATATTATTAGATTATTAATTAATCTTTTTATATATAAGTAAATCTCTTATAAATTCTTTTTTCAAATAATACTCAATTATGTGTTGTACAAAGTTGAAAATTGACTATTCTTTTAAAATAACATGATTTCCAATTTTTAATAATCACTAGTTATTATATTGTAAAGTACAAAGCATTTCAATATATACATGTAGACTAATATTTTCTAAATATATGAGTGGTCTATTATACATTATCATGGATTGAATCTTAAAAATTCATGTTAGCTTTCAAATCCATTCTAATTAACAATGTAATTAGTTATTATTATTTTTTTAAAGCCAAATCAAGAAAGCTACTTACCATGACATTCTAAGTTTTTAACTCTAAAATGAAATTTATTATAATGATTATGTTTTCTTTCATTTGAGAAAAGAAATTTTATTTTTCATTAATAATAATTAGATAAAATTATGAGCTGTAGGTAGTTATGTTATATTAATATACTAAAAGTAAAGAAAACCTTTTAATAATAATGATAATGATAAAAATATTAGATGATAAATATAATATTAAATTATTACAATAAGGTAAATAAAAGAAATCTTTCAGCATAAGTAAATATTATATTTAAAATAATTTTTTTTTACTTTCTCCTTAAAATAATTTTTTGACAAAAATATTAGAGTTCATCTTCCGAACGCGAGTTCCTTTTCGAAAGGACCGATGTTCACTTCCAAGCCCTAATAACCCTCTTTTAATACCCTTCTTTTCTTTCCCTCTAATTAGCCTTCTTTTAATACCCTTCTTCTCTTTCCCTCTCTCTATTAAACCCTAGCCGCCGCCGCTCTCTGTATTTTTCCCATCAACGAAGAAGAAATAGAAGCAGAGAAGAGAAAGGAAAGCAGGTGTAAGCGATTTTTTTTTCTTCAATCCTTTCTCCATATTTTCTTTTTTCTCTTTCCATTCTTTCTCCGCCGTTTCATTTATTCTCTTGTAGAGAGGGTAGAGTCGCAGCCGCCGGCGTTTTCTTAAAAAAAATTCTCTAACTTTCCATTTTTTCCAAAACCGCGGCTCACGGCTCACGATTGGATTTAAAAAACCGATTTAAATCGCGGCTTTAAACGGTTTTTTACGGCTTAAATTATGGTTTTTTAATCAGATGACGTCGCGGTCGAACCTTCGATCGGTCGCGATTCGGTCCGGTTCTGATAACACTGGTCTCAGGTGCCCTTTCTCCTTGGGCCCGATAGAAATGAATGCAGACACAAGCCCTATACCAGTTTTTCGTGCTACCCAAGTGACAATCCCTTTCCTCTTTATTTCGTCTCCCTCCTTCCTTTTCTTGTTTTTTTTTTTTTTTTAATTCAAAGCATTTGCATAAGCATATAAATTGATTCTGAGTCAGAAGCTACAGGAAGAAGAAAAGAAGAAGAAGAGATGGAGTGCGTATTTGGATTGGTAGGGAACGGATTTGCAGTAATTGTGGCGGATACATCGGCCGTTCACAGCATACTTGTCCACAAATCCAACGAAGACAAGATCATGATCCTCGACTCCCACAAGCTCTTGGGTGCCAGCGGCGAGGGTGGGGACAGGTCTTTCGCTCTCTCCTCCTCTCTTGTCTTTTTATCAATCGGAAATCAGAAATTGGAAAGGCATCGAAATTTTGATATATATTTGAACTTTTTTATTTTTATCTTTCGCAGAGTTCAATTCACAGAATACATCCAGAAGAACGTGCACTTGTATCAGTTCCGCAATGGCATCCCTCTTACTACCGCTGCTGCTGCTAACTTCACGCGTGGGGAGCTTGCCACTGCCTTGCGAAAGGTACCCACTTTCCCCAGCTCACTCCCTTTTTCTATATCTATATCTCTGTGGATCTGTTCTTTTTTTTTTTTTTTCCGTTTTATTTCTTTAGTTGAATTTGATTTACGGAGAGGCGAGTTTTCTAGGGTTATGGTTTACTTTGTTGGCTTGTACTTTTGTTTTTCACAAATTTTCTGAACTGAAATTGGCCAACTGCTTGTATTCTTGGTGATTTTTTCTAAACATCGTATTGTCATTTGCTGATTTTATGTCCCTCTTTTTATTGCACCTTCTGATTTGTGTTGATCTCAGCTAGATGCGTAGGGGGGTAACGAGCGATCTTGTTAGTGTAAATTAGGAGGTCGATATTGCCCTTCCCAGATCTATATGCAATGGTGGCTCCAATTAAATTGCAATTCTGCGACTACAAGAGAAACATTGGATGTCTTGAGAAGAGATCTATATGCAATGGTGGCTTCAATCAAATTGCAAATGGATCACTTTCTGGTTTCAATTTTCACAATAGAAGATTATATTGAATCAGAAGTCATAGTTGTGGTAGTGGTGACATATGTAGTGCAATTTGTAGATCAATGGTTGTTAATGGCTTTATTTCATTTGGAAGGTAGAAGCAAATCAGTGATTTTATGGAACAGATGAATCCAACCAAAGTTTTATATGTGTTTTGTTTGTTTTGTGTCCATTGTAGTCCACCAAAGTATGTGTGCCCATTGTGGTCCAACCAAATGTGAAGACTTTGATGGAGTGTTGTCCAAATTATGTAAAATAGGATCTATGCGGTGATTATTAAACCCAATTAAAAGGTTGGTGCGCTGTGTCAAAAATTGAAAGAAGGCGGCCTTGATTGGGTGCTTTATTGGATGTTTGAAATTTGGAATTGTAACCAAAATTTCCATGTTTCCTCCTTGAACTCTCATTGTAAATTTGTGGGGTTAGCACAAATGTAAGAAGAGAAGCTTTAGTGGTTACACAAGTCATTGTACCATCATCATCATCTTCGTCAAACATTTGCATTGTCAATTTTGGAGTTTCAAGGATACAATATGGACACTAAATGTATTTGTTACCCATTAAAGGTTTTTTTTTTTTGAAAGGTAGTTACCCATTAAAGGTTTTGATGTGGTGTTGGGCATCTAATGGTCAAGACAACTTGGTTCCCTCTTACATGATTGGAAGTCTCTTTCTATGTCTTTTTGGTCGACAATGAACGGTCCATTTGGGAGAGTTAAGTAGTGGATGTATTACAACCTGTAAGCATTTGAAGGAGCATTTGCCTACTATTGTGTACACAAAATGCTAATAGGGTTCTTTCTAATTTGCGAAATTTTCATTGGAGGCATTTTTGGTCCACTTTCCTTATGGGGGCTTTTGTTCATTGGAGAAACTTATCTAATAATGTAAATTCTATATTAATTTAATTGCATATATTAATTGACATTTAATTTCAGCTTATTTTAAATTTAGAGTGCATTATTTTCATCCCTCCTAATATTAAGGGAACGGAATTTAGGCATTTAAGGTTATCCCTATCCATTGTTTTGCATCATAAGGCCGTTTAGATATTGCTTTTAGTTGAAACACCTAGTCCATAAAAATCCCAACCAACCAAATTCATTACAACAAAATTTTAAAAGCACTCTTACATACCTTAAAACCTGTTAATTTTGTACCCACAACCTCGCCTATCATAATTGATTAACGACAACAATCTTTTCAATTCACTGGAACCTCTACTGATTGAATTTTGTTTGCCTTTTGATTTCTAATTCACATTTATTAGCTGAGTGGAATTCCTTTGACATAGAGTATCTAAACTGGGAAAGGAGATTTCCAGTTTCATACCCACTGCCACTGTAGAGATGATGTCCTGTCCAAAGGGCTTGAATCCTCAGGAGCTAAACTGCCAGATTCTGAATTCAGTTCATTGTCACTGTCAATTCACTTCTGGGCCACTGCTGATTCCAATGAAGAGTCCAATTCACCCCATTTAATTCCAGAATCCACCATATGTTCTCTAAGATCTTAAAGGGCTCCAATTTTTCTTCATATTCCAATAAGGACGATCCTCATCATCTACCCTGATTGCAGCAATAGTAACTGAATGATAGAGTTCCAAGCCATGGGAAGTGGGCACCAGCAAACCCCCATAGTTGGATAGAAGTTGTTCTTAGTCCCACGCCAAGATCAAGCATTTGAAATAAATAAATTACAAGAAGAGGGGATAACACGTTGCACTTCCAACGGAGTATTGGAGCTCTTAATTTTTGTTAGATCCTGGGATGTGGGATAGGAGGTAAGTTCAAGGAGTGGCTGATTACCCAAGCCTGCCCCGTGAAATCCAGGCCACTCAAGAACCTGGCTGGCCTTGACATAAGACGACTCGAGAGCCATGTTCCCCTGCTGGGCTGAAACTGAAACATAGACTAGGAGCCCAAAATAGGTTGGGGCTCAATGGTGAGTTCCCATGAAAAAATAAGTCCATGTGTAGTTCCAGGAATCTAGCTTAATGAGTGGTCCTCATTAAAGCTACAGGGCCAACTACTTGAATATTTGAAGTCATGCAATAGGGTTTCATTCCATAGCTTTGACCCCCAAATTCTCCCTAGGGTTTTGTGTGCCATCTTGAAACAATCAGAAGGCTTTGAAAATCCTCCTTTAGCAGTAAACACAGAAGAGAGAGGCCATCCAGTGGCCATTCTACTGCAAGGGACCAAGACCTCTAACGTGTGGCTATTGATGGGGGAGTCATACTGTATCTACAAGGTTTTCACCAAAATTTGGGAGCTGGACCAGTTCTGAGTAAGAGATTTGAGAGAAGATAGAAAAATAGGAAAATAGGAAATCCTAAATCCTTTACAAATTTGGCATAGGGAGTCATCATCCATTTGCGGGAAAATATTTTCCTCTATTGGCTTCTCTGAGAAAGTGATGATAGTCATAGTTGAATCACTATCATCATGGTTCCCATTTGGATGTAGACTGAAATACCTACTGACCTCGAAATTGAGCCAATTCCTTTAACAACGTCTTCAGTCCTCAAGATCCATGGCTAACCAAAATGGAGAGGTTAGTTTTACTACTGCTAGCACCCTAGAAGGTATGGAATGGAGAAATTCTTAAGGCTGGGCCACCTCTTTAGGTCACTGTCTTGCACATTTTTGACCCAGCTACTTCAATCTTGAAGTAAGCATGGCGTTCTTGCTGTTAATCATTTTGCCTAAACTGCTCCTACATGAGTGTCGAATCGTTGTACCAAGTTAAAGCTTGAAAAGAAAAAACATAATCCTCTAGAAGTTCCCCAGCAAACAATCTTACTATCTCAATCCTTTCTTTGATACTAAAAAAGATGGAGTCGATGATTCTCTTATCATGACCTTGTTACCAGAATTCGACCTTGAGGGAGTTGGGGTTATCAAATTGAGAGGTCTTTGAACTTCTGTAAAGCACTTTTGCAAATCCCTTCGCACCCAACTGTTTGGGTTCATCAGGTGGGATGGAATGGGGAGGATTACAGGTAGAAATTTTGAAGAGGATGCTTTGGTACCCACTCTACTTTTTTTTTTAGGAATCACTCACTTGTTGCAGCCATCACCTTCAAGCTTCATCACCAACTTGTTACCCTCCACCAATTTGCCATTAAGACCTTCAGCAACTTTCTCCTCCTCAATCCAAACCGAAATAAAGCAAAAATGTGAGAAAAGTCAGACATTTGGTTCTTAGGGACGAAAATATCTTAAAATCTAACCATAGGGCCAAACTATCATTGACTTTTTTGAGGTATGTTGAAACAATATTGGAAGTTCGATTCTTACAAAAGTGTATTGGAAGTTGACAAACCCCATTGTTGAGTTCCTTTCTAGTCCATTCTCATGAATATCCTTTCTCTATGTAGACCCTTAGTTTTAGAAAGATAATAATATCCTTTATTCAGGAATTTGAGATTTAGGAAGCTATTGATGTTGGCAATGTAATATTGGTAGTTATGGAGAGCTTCTTTTGTCCTGACAAAGAAAAATGATGAGATTCTTGAGCCGAATACTGTTCTTCTTTTGCTTCTTTTTTTGAGCGATATTCTTCTTTTGATAACTGTGAATTTAGATAAGATCTCTGAACTACAGCAATTCAGATACAATTCATTTACACCCTATTGACAAAAAGGGTCTAGGCTCGTCTTCCAGAAAAAAAAGGTTTGGACTCTAAATCTCAGTACCCCTCTCTTTTCCCCTAGTTCTTTCCCCTCTAATGTGAAATCTATTTACCCCCATATGCACTTAATCTTAAATCCCGAAAAACAAGTCAATGCCTCTCACTTCCAAAGAAACCACTTAACATTGTTGCTAAACCGTCGAAACCACCTATCTGCCTCTTTTCGAAGGCCTAACACTATTCTCACCTTAAAGTTGCCAGCAAGTCACTCCACCATTTTGACTACACATGGGCCTTCCCACTTTTGCTAAAGTCCACCCAGATGAGGATTGCTGCCACCAATAATTCTTTTTCGAGGCTTTGGTTTTAGGCTCTCGTTGACCACATCAGCAACATGGTCTTCCTTGTAGTCCCAAGACAACGAGGATTGCAGTAGCACCACTGATTAATGTTCAATACACCATCCAGTAGGCTAGATCAAAGCAACAACATATAGGATCAAAGCTAATGATGTTCATGTTCTCTGATGAAATTCTACAAATAAGAGGAAAATCTATCACTAGTCATGGCCACCCATTCAGGATAAGAATGGAGAACATTTGATCCTTTGAAAGAATCAAAACTTGAAAGGAAAAAAAAAAAGAGAATTAGAATCTAATATCCAAGGGTCAACATTAAAAAAAATCTGACACTCAGACTGGCACATTCTTCTTGCCAAGTATGCATAAAAAGTGAGAATCGGGAAAAACTCTTTTCTCATTCCAACTTTGTCTAGTTGATTCTTGCTATCAAACAACCTTTTAAAAATAAAGTGAAATTTTGAGTAAAGATTTTCAATTTTCTTTTAATATTTTTCCACATTATATTAGGAGATGTGCAAATTCAGTTTTGCTTGTTTTTGCCCTAACATGACATTGATAAATGAAAGTTTTGTTAGTGCGGCATTGTATTAGTATGTAATTATTGACCTTTTGAATCCATATGGGGCTGTCTTGTATAAGTTCTCAGCATAGTTCTCTTATTATACTCAATTAAAGATTTTTTTATCAATTTATTGAAAAATGGTTCCCCAAAATATTGACGCCATCCCTTCCCACAATAATTAATAACGTGAGACTGAAGCGTAAGGGGTTTTTTGGTCTAAAGGAATTAGTGATTCTACCTTTTCTCCACTCTCTGATCTCATTTCTGAACAAACTGATATTTGTACATAAAAGCTGTTTCTCACGTTCTCAACAATCAACAGGGGAAACCTTGTAGCTTTATGGGTATCCTTAGTGTTACATGTACAATATCCTCACCTGTTGGAACCACACTGTTAACTTGATGCCCATAGTCATCGAAGCCTTTTGCATTCTCTTTGGGTTGACTTTTTGAGGTTTATGACTCAATGAAATGCTTGTCCCAATGGAATGCAAAAAGCTTCATTAGATGATATACTTGCCTACATTGTCTTGATAGTTGATATTTCTATCTTGGTTTAGCAATTGATCATGTTGCTCTCTCTGCTTCTCCAGAACCCTTACATGGTCAACATCCTCCTGGCTGGTTATGACAAGGAAACTGGCCCATCACTATACTACATCGACTATATTGCTAGTCTTCACAAGATTGATAAGGGTGCTTTTGGCTATGGATCTTATTTCTGTCTATCAATGATGGATAGGCACTACCACAAAGGGATGTCTGTCGAAGAAGCCATCGACTTAGTTGATAAAATAATAATCGAAATTCGATCCAGATTGGTGGTTGCTCCTCCGAATTTTGTGATCAAGATTGTTGACCAGGATGGTGCTAGAGAGTATGGGTGGCGTGAATCGATCAAAGATACTACGGGGGCTCCGAAGGCTTGAACTTTTTGCTATGCAAGATTTGTTTCTCATTTTGTTTCATGTAAAAACTTGGTTTTATTTGGTATGAATCAATATTACTCTATGCACTAAATGGGTACCCGAATCATAATTTCTGTTTGGTTGGGGTTTACATATGGGGAATTTGCTGTTGCACATGGGACACATACACTTGCACAAATCCATCTCCACCATGAGTATTTATAGACCTTGCCCATGTGAGCTCATGGGCCTTACAACATGGGATGGGCCTAATGGATTGGGCTTGGTTTGGGTCCTAATAGATGCAGTAAATTCTGTTCGGGGTATATGTTCTTTTCTAAGGACGTAGAACATGAGCCCACAAATCCAAGCATATACACATGTATTGTTTATATCATTTTTCTTATGGTTAGATCCAAACTCGCACATGAAAATAAACAGATTTTAGATTTGGATAATACAAATTAGATGGATCTCAAATGTGCATCTAAATCCATTCATTCATGGCCAGATTTTTAAAATTTTAAATATCCAATTTCATCTTTATAAGTGTGAGCTAACAAGTAAAATGTAATTTAATAAAACTAGCATATGTGAACTTGAAAGAGATTTTTTATAAAATTATTTGTAAAATCGCAATTAACGGGGAGTTACTCTTGTATACTAGACAGAGAAGGGCGGCGATCTTCCTATGGACATTTTGTGTAATTCGATACGAGTTTTACTTTATTGTTCATTTTGTCCTTCGAATGGCACGTCGAAACCTTCGAATCACTTAACTTGAGGGTTTCGGTGAGTCGATTCAAAGGGCAAAATGGACAATAAAGTAAAACTTGTGTCAGGTTACACACAATGCCTGTGGGAGGATCGATGTCCGAAAGAGAAGCTTCACAGACACTCTTTGAGGTTATAAAATAGGACATGATTATAACGTGATTGCTATAGGCTTGGGTCAAATAGTACAACTCAAAAAATGGACCTAGAAATTTTGAGAATCAAAGTCCAAAACCTCTCTAACTATAAAGTTATTATCATTTCTCTGCTAAAAAAAGCACCAGCGTTTTGTTTTACACTGTCCATTAATTTTTTAATTGGATCACATGCTTGAGCATAAGTGTAAATTAAATCACCTAATAAGTGGACAAGGCTTCAGTCCTACCTTATCTTCTTTCCTATCTGATTTTAGATCTAACGATCCTTACTGCAACATTGAAGTTCCATTCTATGGACTCGTACTTGATACTGACCCAGATCATTCATTGTGACAGCCCTGCTGTTGTAGGGATGGATGGATCTTCATTTATTTAACTTTAGTGTCCATCAAGTCCTGTGAGTATTTCTGGTTTAAATTTGCATATAATAAAAAAATCATCCATACACTAGAAACACAACTTGAAAAATATCACAAATTTCTCCTCCATCACAACTAATTCCTTTTTCATATCCACTGAAAAAGTAGTTCCTCTTCAAATGTTGTCATAAAAACTTTTTGGTGGCTTCATTCTGCAATTAGTTATGCCTTCCCACTAGGGACTTGCTATGTTTTTGTTCTCTATGAACTTCTGTTTCCGGGTAGATTGGGATCAAAATGTTTGAGACAAATCTACCTGATGGTAAAGGCAAAACCCGCACTGCCATTAAAACAGCTTCAATCACATCTGGCGAGTGCCTTGAAGTGGAAGATGTTGGTTCTCTCTGGCCCCTTTCCTTGCTACAAGTTATAACCTAAGCTAGAAAGTGAAGATCCAAATCAAAAGAAAACCACATATGACAGACTAAATGATCATGTTTAACATATATACAAAGTTTAACCCCTGAAAATGTTCATTGTTACGCTACAAATTTCAAGCCAGGTTACATAGAGAGGTGATCGGTGGTGCTGGTGCAGGATTGGGCCATGGGTGAAGATTTCTTTAGAGTGATTATCAATTCCCTGTTTTCCTCTATTGTTGAAAGACAATGGGTTGTCATCACAATCTCTTAGAAGACATATTTGAGTCTGTTTGGATTAAGAAAAAACTGGAGAAAGTAGGAGATTTTCTTTGAATAGTTTTTTTTGTCATCACAATTAGCTTCAATTCTCGTTCAATTTCAATGGGTCACTCCCTATAAATTTAACCGGTGTATGTGGATTGAGAGGTTTACACACGCCTGTGAGATTAGTCTCACTCTAATGTGGAGTAGGAATACTCATGTTATCCAAAAAAGATGACATTGTGTTACATCTTCATTTCTCTTGAAAAAATATATGGTAAAAACTATCTTTTTACTACTTTCTATTATTTTTTTTCTAGTACCGTAGAAATCAAAGTTATCAAATCTGGCCTGGCCCGTGGGTTGACCCACAGGGTCAACCATAACCCGACATACATACGGGTTGATTTTTCTAAGACCTGACTAGATAGAAAGACCCTTCTTTACCCGGTCAGACGCACGGATTTGATCAGATTTTTCGAAAAACCCATAACCTGTGAAGAACCCGTTTAAATTAAAAAAAATTACTCAAAAAATTGAAAAAAAAATAACCATTTTGAAAATAATAAATTTAATATATGTAGCTCTATATACCACATATTGCCTAGTCCAATAAGGCCTAGCATTGAGCTGATTTTTCTCTCCAACCTGCTTTTGTAACCCTCCCCTACAGTAAATCTTTTTACGGTTGTCGATGTGTTACGCCTACTCCCCCAGTCCCACACTCCATTGCGGCAGCAGTGCTGCACTGTGGGAAATAAGTATCACCTGATTTCTTTGTTCTCTCTCTGGGGTTTTACCACCTTTAGAATATACTTACCTTATTCAAAAAAAAAGAGTTGGCCATAAATAATAAATGTTTAATAATTTTTAAATTTTTTTTAATAAGTTAAGATTTTATATATGATTTTTTTCAAAGTTAGATCTTAAAATTTTTAAAAAGAAAAATGATAAAACATAAAACTAAAAATTTAATAAAAATCAATAGTATTTATACTAAATGACTTTTTTAATGATTAAAATATATATTGACAAAATATTAAGTTGTTATTTTATCTTTTTTATTTGATAGTGATTAATTTTTTTTGAAATATTGCTCTCAAACACTAAAATATATATCGACAAAATATTATATTGATAAAATAGTTTTTTTACATTAAATTTTATTTCAACTCATTAATTAAATCTTAGTTAATAATTTAATATTATTTATAATATTATATTAATGATACGAGTTTGACTAAAAGTCAACACAATTGAACTTTATTTAACCCACCTTTTCTTTAAGAGGGGTTGCTCCATGGGTCAAGTTTTAAAACATATATAGAAATAGGAGAATCCTCTACATCATTTGAAAAATTTCTCAGTTGAATTGCAACTATGAGTACTACTGTTGCCATTGATGATTCACAATGATTGAAAAAAATCACAATTATATAATGGTTTTACCCATCACAACATTGCCATTTTTTTTTTTTTTTTTGAATTCAGGAAAACTGCATAAAACCTAGCGTAAGAACCTCATAAGTGATACTTACATCTCTTTGAGTACACCAAATGAAGCCATATGGGCTCAAACTTGTCACTGTTAACTTTTTAATGAAACATGGGCATCATCATAGTCCTCGGCTATACTTCCTCCTATTTTAAGTCAACTCTTTCAAATGTTTCTGTTCATTCCCATTAAAATTATATTCTTTGTAACTGCTGAATATATTGTATGAATCATTATATTATATTATTTACTTGGAGCATTTATTTAAACATTTTCAATATCAATACGTGTCTAAAATACTCTAAAAACGTAAGGAATAAACCATTTCAGGTTGAGCATGACAACCTGATTTTTCAAAAATCCAAGATAAGAGATTGGATTTAAAATTATAGAAGGTTATTATTTAAAGTTAATGGAGTCGTCAATTTTTTTTAAAACTTTAAAATTGCCAGTCTATCTTGCCATTGCTACAGTAATACACAGTGCATTAGTTAAATAATAAAATCCTCTTTAAAACTTTAAAGTTATTTTTTACGCATGGTGTATTTTCAAAATTTCTCAAATTGAATATCCAGACTAATTATAATAACCGGATAAAAATACTTTAACACCTTAAGGTCTTTTGACACTCTTAAATATATTTTCAGAACAGTCGAGAGATACTCTTATTTGTAAAATAATGTGTTTTAAGTATTTGGGAGTGTCAAAAGACCTTCAAGTCTTAAAGTATTTTTATTAGGTTATTATAATTAGTCCGAATATTCAATTTAAGTAATTTTGAAAATACACAGTATTTAAAAAATAACTTTAAAATTTTAAAGGAAATTTTATTATTTAAATAATGTATAATATGCATGTTGTATTGAATGAACCATCCGTTCATTTAAATGAATGAGATTAACAGTAACATAGAATAGTGTTCTGTTCATTAATTCGAATGAATTAAATTTAATCTTCGAGATTGATTCGATTCATTCTAAGGTCAAAATAAATTGACAGTCCGTTCAAATTTGTGAAAAATGCGAGAGCATAATTATAATTTTATAAAATCTAAAAGTAGATGTATAAAAGTAGAAAAGTAGAGTGTCTATGACTTTGCGCCATCACTATATTATATTATATTATTTACTTTGGGCATTTATTTAAAACATTTCCAATGTCAATACGTGTCTAGAATACTCTAAAAACTCAAGGAATAAAGCATTTCACGTATGACAACCTGATTGATGCGGTGCATTCCTGTATTTTTTTGTTACTTGTTATTTTCTTTTTTAATTTTATTTTAAATAAAAATTATTTTATTTTATTTTATTTTAAGTAAGGGATAGCTTTCTATAAACCCATCCAGCCTTTTAGGCATGATGCGATCGAAAGAAACTGATTTTCGGAAATCCCGCCAAAGCTTGGTTTGATCTTCGCCTAATCTCTTCCTCTTCTCCTCTTCTCTTCTTCCCTCTTTATTTTTACCCAACCCCATCCGTTTTGCCGCTGCCCCAAAATCCTATCTATGAGGTTCCGTCTCCTTCTCTACTCCTTCCTGGGTTTCGCCCCCTCACTAAATCCGTCCTATCACCTTCGACCCTTGTCCTAATCCCTCCCTACCCCTTCGTCAGTCCCAAACAGGAACTATAATCCCCTTACCTGTGACTGAAATCATCCCATACCCCTTTCCCACATCCATCGCCCCTCCCCAAGCCCTCCACTGCCCACGTCAGTCCTTACAGCCCATCCATAATCTTTCGTCTACCCCTCTACCACCTTCTTTAAGTGTCGACTTTTAAGTGTTCGCCGACTTTCCAGAGTCATATATAAAGTGTGGTTCTCTCGGTTTTACCCTATTGCTCCTCCGATAGAAGGCATAAGAAACCTTCTCTCGGTTTTACCCTATTGCGAAGGCATCAGAAACCTTCTCTCGGTTTTACCCTATTGCGAAGGCATCAGAAACCTTCTCTCGGTTTTACCCTATTGCGAAGGCATCAGAAACCTAACTTTGAAGCCCGTTTCTTCCACTGGATCCTGGCCTTCGATTAGCCTCATTACATCGGTAATCATCAATTTCAATCATCAATTTCTTGTATTACCAATCTTTTTTATGTTACTTGGTGTAGAAATTTTTATGTTTTGGATATATTCTGTTTAGTTTCTGCGGATCTATGGTTTCAAATTTGTTCCTGGAACTACATCAACTTCCCTTTCTGCGATATGATGATTTGTGTTCATGATTTGAATTTTATTGTTTCTGCAGATTTGAATAAAAGAACGAGTTCAAATATTTTGGGTTAGTGTACTGAATTTGAGCTTTGAATAGAAGAGAGATGGAGGAACAGGAGCTCGCATCTCTAACTGCAGATCCTTTTGATGCTGATCTCTATGGGGGTGGAAACCGTTTTGAGGGCTATAAGCGCTCAATCCCTGTCAATGAAGAGGAGGAGGATCAAGTTGCTGGTGAGCATGAGGTTACCGGGAAGTTACCATCTTATACTGCACCTAAGTCGGTGTTGAAGGAATTGCCCAGAGGAATGGGTGGTGACGACAATGATGATTTGGGTTTTAAGAAGCCTCAGAAGATAATTGATAGGGAGGATGATTACAGGAAACGTAGGCTTGACCGGGACATCTCACCTGTCAGAAATGATCCCTTTGCGATGGGAGATAAGACTCCTGACCCTTCTGTGAGGACTTATAAGGATGTTATGAAGGAGTAGGCGCTGAAGAGACAGAAGGAAGAGAAATTGAGGGAGATTGCAAAGAAGAAGAAAGAAGAAGAGGAGAGGAAGACTTCAGAAGGGCAGAAAGACTCTGCTCCTGTTCAGGCTACTCAGAAGAGGAGGAACAGATTGGATCGATCTCAGGAACATGATACTACAAGCAAGAAAGCAAAAACTGCATCTGCCTCTGACTGGGACTTGCCGGATTCTACTCCAGGGATTGGTCGATGGGATGCTACCCCAACTCCTGGGCGGGTGGCTGATGTTAAGCCATCAGTTTCTCGTCGTAACCGTTGGGATGAGACTCCAACACCAGGCCGCCTGGCTGATTTTGATTCAACTCTGGCTGCTGGTGGAGCCACTCCTTGTGCGACAGGAATGACATGGGATGCGACACCTAAGCTTGCTGGACTTGCTACCCCAACACCAAAGCGTCAGAGATCGAGATGGGATGAGACTCCTGCTAGTTGAGTGCAACCCCAATGCCTGGTGCAACCCCAGCGGCAGCTTTCACTCCTGGTGTGACTCCAGTTGGTGGTGTTGACCTTGCAACCCCAACCCCAGGAGCTATTAATCTCCGTGGTGCCATTACACCTGAGCAGTATAATCTTCTGAGGTGGGAGAGGGATATTGAAGAAAGAAATCGACCGTTGACTGATGAGGAACTTGATGCTATGTTTCCACAAGAAGGATATAAGATTTTGGAGCCACCAGCATCTTATGTACCAATCAGGACTCCGGCTAGAAAGCTTCTTGCCACTCCCACACCCTTGGGAACTCCTCTGTATGCAATCCCTGAAGAGAATCGTGGCCAACAATTTGATGTAATGAAAGAAGCACCTGGTGGGTTGCCATTTATGAAGCCAGAGGATTACCAGTACTTTGGCGCCTTGCTGAATGAAGAACATGAAGAGCAGCTGTCACCAGATGAACAAAAGGAACGTAAGATCATGAAGCTGTTACTTAAGGTCAAGAATGGGACCCCTCCACAAAGGAAAACAGCACTGCGACAACTTACAGATAAAGCCCGAGAATTTGGGGCTGGACCATTGTTCAACCGCATCCTTCTGTTGCTTGTGCAGCCAACATTGGAAGATCAGGAGAGGCATCTTCTTGTGAAGGTCATTGACAGAGTCCTGTACAAATTGGATGAGCTAGTTCGTCCCTTCGTACACAAGATCCTTGTGGTGATTGAACCGTTGTTGATTGATGAGGACCATTATGCTCGTGTAGAGGGAAGGGAGATCATTTCTAATCTCAGCAAAGCAGCTGGATTGGCAACTATGATTGCTGCTATGTGACCGGATATTGATAATATTGATGAATATGTGAGGAACACAACTGCAAGGGCTTTCAGTGTCGTGGCCTCTGCATTGGGTATCCCTGCATTGTTGCCATTTTTGAAAGCTGTGTGTCAGAGTAAGAAGTCTTGGCAAGCTCGGCACACAGGGATTAAGATTGTACAACAGATTGCCATTCTTATGGGCTGTGAAGTTCTTCCACATCTAAGGTCTCTTGTTGAAATCATTGAACATGGTCTTAATGATGAGAACCAGAAAGTCAAGACAATCACAGCGTTGTCACTTGCTGCACTTGCTGAGGAGGCTGCACCATATGGTATTGAAAGCTTTGATTCAGTCTTGAAACCTCTTTGGAAGGGTATCAGATCACATCGAGGGAAGGTCTTGGCAGCTTTCTTGAAAGCAATTGGTTTCATTATTCCTCTCATGGATGCGATATATGCAAGTTACTACACGAAGGAAGTGATATTTGTATTGATCCGCGAGTTCCAATCACCTGATGAGGAAATGAAGAAGATTGTACTGAAAGTTGTAAAGCAGTGTGTGAGTACTGAAGGCGTTGGGTCACACTATATCCGAAGTGATATTCTTCCTGAGTTCTTTCGTCACTTCTGGGTGAGAAGGATGGCACTAGATCGCAGGAACTATAGACAGCTTGTGGACACAACTGTAGAAATAGCCAACAAGGTTGGTGTTGCAGATATAGTGGGAAGAATTGTTGAGGATCTTAAAGATGAGAGTGAACCATATAGGCGTATGGTGATGGAGACAATTGAAAAGGTAGTTTCAAATTTGGGGGCGTCAGATATTGATGCTCAGTTAGAAGAGCTTCTGATCGATGGGATCCTGTATGATTTCCAAGAACAGACCAGTGACGATGCGAATGTAATGCTCAATGGGTTTGGTGCTGTGGTGAGTGCCCTTGGACAGAGGGTGAAACCGTACCTTCCTCAGATTTGTGGTACTATTAAATGGCGTCTGAACAACAAGAGTGCTAAGGTGAGGCAGCAAGCTGCAGATCTTATTTCAAGGATTTCAGTTGTTATGAAGCAGTGCCAAGACGAACAGCTGATGGGGCACTTGGGTGTTGTGTTGTATGAATACTTGGGAGAAGAGTACCCCGAAGTGCTTGGATCTATTTTGGGAGCGTTGAAGGCCATTGTGAATGTTATTGGTATGACCAAAATGACTCCTCCAATAAAGGAACTGCTTCCACGGTTGACTCCTATTTTGAAGAACAGGCATGAGAAAGTTCAGGAGAACTGTATTGATCTTGTTGGTAGAATAGCTGATCGTGGTGCTGAATTTGTTCCTGCAAGAGAGTGGATGAGGATCTGTTTTGAGCTCCTTGAGATGTTGAAGGCCCACAAGAAGGGAATCAGGCGTGCAACTGTGAATACTTTTGGGTATATTGCAAAAGCAATTGGGCCACAAGATGTCTTGGCGACCCTGCTGAACAATCTGAAGGTTCAAGAGCTTCAGAACCGTGTCTGTACAACTGTGGCTATTTCAATTGTTGCAGAAACGTGCTCACCGTTTACCGTTCTACCAGCTCTGATGAATGAGTACCGTGTACCTGAACTGAATGTGCAAAATGGAGTGTTGAAATCTCTTTCTTTCCTTTTCGAATACATAGGAGAGATGGGGAAGGATTATATTTACGCGGTGACACCATTGCTTGAAGATGCTCTTATGGATAGGGATCTGGTTCACAGGCAGACAACTGCTTCTGCTGTTAAGCATATGGCTTCAGGCGTTGCTGGGTTGGGCTGTGAAGATGCTTTGGTTCATCTTCTTAATTATGTGTGGCCAAACATATTTGAGACATCACCCCATGTTATAAATGCAGTCATGGAGGCCATTGAAGGGATGTGGGTGGCATTGGGCGCAGCTGTTATTTTGAACTACTGTCTTCAGGGACTGTTCCATCCAGCCAGGAAAGTGAGAGTTCATTGGAAGATTTACAATTCACTGTATATTGGAGCACAAGATACCCTAGTGGCTGCTTATCCAATAATGGAAGATGAGGGTAGTAATATTTACAGCAGGCCAGAGTTGACAACGTTCATCTGATCCATTTTGGAACTGGAAACTAGAGGAAGCTAATGGTTCTGATGCCACTTTGTGAAATAGGTATCTTCACTGAACCAGATTACAAGTAGGAACATGTTTTGTCCACAGTTTGATATTTGTTATCTAAATTTTCTACACTTTGCCATTTTGGCAGTCATGGATAATGATCGACTATGCTTCTTTATTCTATCTAATATAGGTTGTGCCTTATCTCCTCCTCCTCTTGTGTTCTATTTGATTTTTCTTTAGTAAAGTCAGCAATCATTTCATGTATATATTTAGGTCCTCATGGTATTACCATCAGGTCTCGTGTATATGTGAAAGGAGACTCTTTTAAGTTACCAAATGAGTAATACCAGTTAATAAAATGGAGATAATAATCTATATCATTCTTCTCAAAGATAGTCAATTAGTGGCATCCTTTTATCTTTTCAAAAAAAGAAAGAGAGAAAAAACGGAGTGTTAAAATAATGTTATTTTAACGTATTATAACTACATAATACATGCTTGCATATATATATATATGAAAGAGAGAAATAAAAAGGAAAACAAAAACCAAAGAAATAGAAAGCGGAAAAAAGTATGCAACAATTGAAAAATGGAAGGAGAGGAGGAATCAGGAACAAAAAAAGAAACATGATAAAAAATGAAAGATCAAAGAACCTGGGCTAGGTCTCTCTCTGATCTAGTTTTTTTGCAATGGGGTTCGTTTTTTTTTGAAAGGTAACTTCATTTTTCTAGGTGTTTATGCAAGTTTCCAAGTTTGCCGTTAAGAGTCTTCTAATTCTCTTTCGTTTCCTGCCCACACATGGCTTGATTGAGCCGAGTGAAGTCACTTACACAAGCTTTTGTATGGAGTGGCAAGTCGTCCAAGTTAGATTGAAAATTGGTGTCCAATTGAGTTTTGATCAAAGTTACTTAATTTTCCACTCGAGTTGAGTTGACTTGACTTGGCAGAGTCAGCCGGGTGAAATGAGTTTTGCAACGTGGGTAGTAGGTGAAGGGGCACTAATGCGTGGGGCCCATAGAAAAGTATGTTATAATGAATGGTTCACTATATAAAGTTTCTTAAATGTGATGAAGATGTTTCGATCCTTTAAAAGAGGAAGTTTGACATACAACTCAAGTTCTGAACAACAGTTAAAAAAACTTTAAAAGAATATGATAAGAATATTAAGTTCTCAGTGAACCGAAGCATGTCACTTAAAAGGGCATCATAAAATAACTGAGTGTTGGAATAAAAATTATGTAGGGAGTTCCATGTGTGTAATGTCTTTAACAGTGGCAAATGGTGCCACACTCTAAGATCAATGTGGATCATATGTGGAATTCATCACCTAGTAGAGAACTGTTATTGCAAATTTTCATAGTTCACTTCTCATTTCTCGCCACCGCTTGACCAGAGATCATCCTGGTGAGATCATTTCTGTTTTACTACTACAGAGAACTCAATACTTTGACATTGCAACTGTTTTGTTAGCTGCTTGTTCATCTTATGATTGTTATATTATTATTATTACTATATTTTGGGGGTTTATCGTGAGGTTTCCCACCCCTTTTTGGAGGCAAGAATGTGCAAATTCAGTTGCTAGTTTTTGTACTAACATGACATTGATAAAGAAAAGTTTTGTTAGTGCAGCATTGTATTAGTATCTAATTATTGACCTTTTGAATCCATATGGGGCTGTCTTGTATAAGTTCTCAGCATAGTTCTCTTATTATACTCAATTAAAGATTTTTTAACCAATTTATTAAAAAATGGTCCCCAAAATATTGAAGCCATCCCTTCCCACAAGAATCGATAACGTGAGATTGAATCGTAAAGTGTTTTTTGGTCTATAAGGAATTAATGATTCTACCTTTTCTCCACTCCCTGATCTCATTTATGAACAAACTGATATTTGTACATAAAGCATTTCTCACGTTCTCAACAATCAACAGGGGAAACCTTGTAGCTTTATGGGTATTGTTGGGATTTTTAATCCCCCAAATCACAGCGGAAGCGAATCGTAGTAAAAAACACATAATCAATCATAAGAGAGACAAGATTTAACGTGGTTCGGCCAGAGCCTACATCCACGAGCAACACTCATAAGAGATTTCCACTAAATCAAAGGTATTACAAAGTACAAACCAAATCTCTCTTCCTCACGGATTCTCTCTTACAAACACAAACCCACGGTGGTGCTCAATGGGGCCACGCACAGCCTATGGAAGTCCCTCTCTTTTATAGAGGTTTCCCCCAAACGAAAATAGTAAAGAGATAGAGAAGAAGTAGGAGAAGGAGAGAAGGTTTAGGAAGTTTCCTAAACTGAGAATAGGAACTTGTATTCTAAATAAGACTCCAAATCGAGCCATATTCTCAACAATCTCCACCTTGGTGAGATTTGCAGACAAACAGATCACCTCTGATAACTCCACATTGGCAAGAAATCTCATGCCAAGCAAACGAATGAACAAACCAATGCTGAATGCTGCCACCAAATGCACCCGTACGCACCATACACACGAAGATGTCCAAACATGCAGAATGTTGACCAAATCCAAACAGTACACAATGAACAACCAATACTCTGATCGCTCCACCATACAACTTCAAACGAAATTCACCTATCTAACTCATCCAACTTCTCAAAGTTAAAAACCAAATCCCTGTCGAGACCCAAATGATAGGTACAACTCACATCCAAATCCATTCATAAGAATGGCAAACAAACGATGAGCCAATTGGAGCCAACACAAAATCATCATCTTCAACTTCTTCAACATTTGCAGTCGACTTCAAATTCAAATTCGAACAATCACAGACGAATAGAAATCCAAATCTAAAACTACAAACTTCTAACTCAAATTCCTTCGTCCCAGATCACCAACAAAAAAGAAAACAAGCGTCTTTTCCAAATTTCAATAAAAACGCTCCAAAAAAATCCAAATAATCACTAAACAACTTAGCAAAACAACTTCAATGCTCAGAATACCTTCACAAAAAGCACTGCAAGCAACTCCACAAAATTTCAAAATTTTCATTATTTTTTTTTTTTGCTGAAGGTGTACCCGAAATTATGGTCGAAACACCAAAGATTGTGGTCTTGCAGACTACCAATGAACAACACTGTGATCCTGCAGACAACCAAAACAGATGGTACTGTTGTCCTGCCGGACTACATGAAACTGCAGTCCCGATGGAGCACCCTAAACTATGGTCTCGCATGAACACCAAAAAACGTGGTCCTTCAGACCACTGATCGATGACAAGAGAGTATCAAAATCCTTTTCTTGGAGATCTCCTATTCCTTTCAAATATGTCCTTCAAAACATCAGGCCTTTCTTTTCAAAAGAGCATGCCTTTCTTTTCAAAACCATGGCAAACGATTTCAATCAAATTTTTTTTTTCTTTTCAGCCAATCCCTTTTCCAAACAGAGAGTTCTTTGCTGCAAACAAAAGAGAGACTATAAGTGCTCCTTCTCTCCTCTTGCTGCAACAAAGTCAGACACGGGATCTGGAATCAATCGCACTGGCGACTGCAACGACGGGGCTGCAAGGGACGAACTGAAGAAACGGCAAGCCAGCAGATCTGCACGCCGACGGGCAGTGGCTGCAGGCTGCTCCACCAATTCCTAATTTTCTATTTTCAATTTCTTCTTCAAAAAACGATCAGATCTGCCCGTTTCTTCTCTTCAAAATACAGAAATCGATTCCATGACCCTCTCAAAAAACGAACCCCCAATCTAACCAAGCTCTATACCATTTGTTGGGATTTTTAATCCCCCAAATCACTGCAGAAACGAATCGTAGTCGAAAACACACAATTAATCATAAGAGAGACAAGATTTAACGTGGTTCAACTAGAGCCTATATTCACGGACAACACTCACAGAAGATTTCCACTAAATCAAAGGTGTTACAAAGTAGAAACTCATTTCCAAATCTCTCTTCCTCATGGATTCTCTCTTACAAACACAAACCCACGGTGGTGCCCAATAGGGCCACACACACAGCTTACGGAAGTCCCTCTCTTTTATAGAGGTTTTCCCCAAACGAAAATAGTGAAGAGAGAGAAGAAGTAGGAGAAGGAGAGAAGGTTTAGGAAGTTTCCTAAACTGAGAATAGAAACTTGTATTCTAAATAAGACTCCAAATCGAGCCATATTCCCAACAGGTATCCTTAGTGTTACATGCACAATATCCTCACCTGTTGGAACCACACTGTTAACTTGATGCCCATAGTCATCGAAGCCTTTTGCATTCTCTTTGAGTTGACTTTGTGAGGTTTATGACTCAATGAAATGCTTGTCCCAATGGAGTGCAAAAAGCTTCATTAGATGATTTACTTGCCTACATTGTCTTGATAGTTGATATTTCTATCTTGGTTTAACAATTGTTCATGTTGCTCTCTCTGCTTCTCCAGAACCCTTACATGGTCAACATCCTCCTGGCTGGTTATGACAAGGAAACTGGCCCATCACTATACTACATCGACTATATTGCTAGTCTTCACAAGATTGATAAGGGTGCTTTTGGCTATGGATCTTATTTCTGTCTATCAATGATGGATACTAAGGTACAAATATCGGCCGATACATATCGTATCGGCCGATATATATCGGTTTTCTAAGACCGAGTAATATCGGCCGTGACGATAAGTATCGGCCGTACATACCGAATATCTGCCACAATATCGGTCGATATTCATAAATATCGGTATTTAATTATTATTTTTTTAATTTTTTTTAAAAAACACCGATACGATTTTTCACGGTTTTCAATGGTTCAGGGTTCACGGGTTTCACGGGTCCTCACGGTTTTTCGCGGTTTTTTGCGGTTCCGATATCGGAGGAGAGAGAAAATGCTGATATCAGGATGAGAGATAAAAATATCGGCCGATATATCGGCATGGCCGATTTTTTAACGCCTGGATGGATAGGCACTACCACAAAGGGATGTCAGTTGAAGAAGCCATTGATTTGATTGATAAAATAATAATGGAAATTCGATCGAGGACACGGGGGCTCCCACGGCTTGAACTTTTCCCTCTTCAAGCTTTGTTTCTCATCCAGTTTCATGTACAAACATGGTTTTATTGTGAACTCAATGAGCACTTTTTTATTGTGAACATTGAACCCCATCTTGATATCTTGATTGAGCTCTGAGTTTCTAAGTTCTGTGAACCATTAAATCTTTTTTGCATGGAGAGTATTTAATTTAATGTTTTTTGGGTTGTTTCCTATCAACATATACATTTTCTAATCACTTTATCATCATGATAAAATATAAAACTACGAAAATGTTATTACAATAATTTGGTCTCATCAAATTGTGTCCCCGATGGGCTGTTACAACTGACTCATTGCTTTTGCATTCTGTAATTTTTTTTGTAACATGGGTATCTTCCCTTCTATTGGAGGCGAGACTATTTCCACGAGTATGTGTAAACCTTTCAATCTATACACATTGGTTAAGTTAATGTGATGAACCCCATGAGGTGTGGTTCGGAGAGAATTGAGCGTGAATCGAATTCAAAATCTTCATTCTTGAGGAGAGTTTTTTTACTGTTAGACCAACTCCATCCGTAATATTTTGAGCGTACAAATTTTGCAAGCATTATGTGTATTAATATTATCCCAATTTACATTTTTAATAGTAAATAAGATGATCTCATGAATCATGATTATCTGTGCATTTCTTGTGTTATGCACTCCATGGACACTATATATAGAATCTGCCACCGCCGGTGATAATGAGATTTAATGGAAACATTGATATGAATTTCATCAAAAAATCACTTTAAATTAGTCTCTTAATATTTATGTTTTTAGTAGGCTTTATATTAAAAATATTTATTAAATTAATCTACCATAATCACCATTGATTAGCCTCATATAAAAGCACATGGAGAATAGAAAATGCTTGAGAGCGCATTTTGTTTCGATAATAATCTCAAAATGAAAGTTGAGCAATGGCAGTCTATTCCTGCTGGGCCGAAAGATGAGCTCATTGAAGCACATGATGCATTAATGGATGATCATCAGATCAACAAGTAAGCACGGTAAAGGGCTGGGCTTGTGCTGCTTGAAGCCCGAGAATGATTAAGAACATAGAAGTCTGAGCCCAACACAGGCTTAATATATTGCTCAGCCTGAGCCCCATGGAAAATCCAAGTTCAAGGGAGAGCCCAAATAAAATGTTAAATCTCACAGTAGCTGGCCCATTTGCCCTTTATTTTTGTTGACCCAATTAACATCACTGTTGATAAAGACAGAGCATTACAAAATACAGTGTAAACGTCACTGCAAGTCCATTTGGCTACTGCTTAGTGTGGATTCCTTGTTAGTTTACCAAAATAATACGTAGAAACTAGTTTTCGGCCACCTACAAATACCCAAAATCATATCCTTTTGCTTTCAAAGTTGCAATTCCTCTTCTATAAAAGGCACTGGCATCCCTCTGTCTCCTCCCTCAACTGCAACCCAATCCTCTGTTAAGTCCCAGGTACAAGGTCTAGCCCACCATCTACTCTCCTGCCAACGTTCAGGAGACCGGAAAAACCAAATCAAAGTTCAAATGGCTCTGAGAAAGATGGTGATGGGTCTGGTCCTTGTCCTTGTGGTTGCATCATGGGCGGTAGCTTCTGCTCAAATGAGCTGCATGAGTGTGATAATTAGCTTATCGCCGTGCCTAAACTTCGTCACTGGCAGTGCGTCGACCCCTTCGTCGTCGTGTTGCACACAGCTCGCGAGTGTCGTTCGCACCCAAGTGCAATGCTTATGCACTGTGCTTAATGGTGGAAGCTCATCACTGGGGATCACCATCAACCAAACTCAGGCTCTAGCCCTTCCTGCTGCTTGTAATGTCAAGACCCCACCAGCTAGTCAATGCAATGGTGAGCTTTGATGTTGGTTATCTCGTTTCTTTCTATAATCTCTCTCTTGCTGCCTCCTTCAAACCTCTAGTTTTCCTTTCCTAATCATGGAATTTTGTTTTTAAATAACAATTATCAATACGATGCTTTGCTATTTTTTGTGGGGAAGGATGTTTTTGAAAATAAGCTTTAAATAGACTTCAAAGTTCAAAAGATTTGCCCTGGATCTTTTTTTTTTTGATCCTCTTGGTGATAAAAATTGGAGGGCTCAGACTTCTAAATAAATTAAATGGAGGAGCTAAACCAGGCAGAGCTCTCTCAGTAAAACTTTCGGATAGACCCGACAATTCAAGAACCAGCGGGACTTGAGAATTGAGACAATTGTGAACAACAGCAAATCCTTGGGTCAAATAAGGTTAAATTATATACAACATATTATCTTGTTGCAGTTCGTTATAAGGTCAAGTTATTTAGTAAATTGTACATGATTCATGCAAATTGGAGTTATTTTGTCAAGAGAAAATGTCTTTTCTATTACACAGAAACAACAATATTGAAATAAAAATAAAAAGAGGAAAATTAATATAAAGAATCAAACCACAACATAGAGATTTTCGTGATTCTCTTTCGGTACGTCCATAACGAAATACTATGCTCAAAGGAAAGAAATAGAAGGCGGACAACTTTTTCCATCCTTACAATTTTTTTGCACAATTCTCTCTCACGAAAAGAGACGCTCTGATTATGATTTATAAAGGTGCAAAATAAAATTACAAAATTATCCTTCAATAAAATTTGGATTGACAGCTTTGCCCCCAATTCCCTGAACAGAGGGGCAACTCAACCCGTGACCATGCAGATGACATTGATAGGACATATCTGATTGATTATGCTTCATATAACCTAACATATTCTTTGTTTGATATTTATTAGTTTTACTCAGTTAAACAGAGCAACTGAAATAAATCAAGAAATCAATTATTAAAATATTTATTGTGTAGGATCTAGTGGATCTCCTCATGTGGAGTCTCCGGCGGATGCACCTGATTCGACACCGTCCACACCCATCAATGCTTCGGCCAATTCTATGCTCGGTCCTAGTGGTAAAGTTCAAGTTCCGTAAATTTATTTGAAGAAGAAGATTTTATTATAATTAATCAAATTTGGGCAATTTTGTTTTTTAAATGAAAAATGTTGCCGGAAAACAACGACCAAACTCACATTCAGAATATAGTTTTCAAAATTGGATGTCATAGGATTTCTACAGTGAAAGTTCTCATATTGAGCGGTAACATTTAGAAAACAACAAAATGACTAAAATTATAGAATTTGAGAAAATGACTTAATGTGTTGATATCATTAAAACCCGTATATATACAGTATAAAATATTCAAAGAAGGAAACTAATCAATCAAAGATCAATCAAATCAATCTATTTAGAGATCATCACATCTAAGAGAATATAAGAATCGTAAGTTAATCTATCTAGTTGACTTTCCTCTGATACTCCCACACAAATTTGACAGTGAAGAAGAGACGAGTCACGAGTTTGGAACTAAGGTTTGAAAAGCAATGCGTAGGCAATCCTTTGATAAAAATGTCTCCGAGTTGATCAACGGAAGATACAAATTAAATCTGATGAGTACCGGCAACTTGTTCGCAAACAAATGATAGTTAAGTTTGATGTGTTTTGTACAAGCATGAAATATGGAATTGACTGTCATGTAAATAGCACTGAAATTATCACAACAGAGATATTAGCCAAATTGAAAATCTCAGCTCAAGGCTACAACCCCTGGTTGAAGCGAGTAAACGAATCATAATTGGTCTATCATTTGCCTGACCAATTGAGGATCCTACCAAAAACTCAATAAAATGGATCTTGAAAGAAATAAGATTATTTTGTTGTTGTTTATATTGAAAGAGTAGTCTCTAAAGCAGCAATAGAATGGAAATCGTGCAATAGTTTGTTTAGTTTTCTACCTTCGTTCTAGATTTTGAATTTGATGTATGAAGTATGAGATGTTGCAGCAGAAACCCAATCGAAGACGGTACCATCGGCGGGAAACCATCCATCTGATGCAAGCTCTCTGGCGTTGCCTCTTTATCTCATCTTCTTCCTTTCCTTCGTTGGTTCATATGCTTCCTGAACTCTCACAGTCGACTGAACTCTATCCATGGCGTCTGTTTCTTGTTTCTACGTTCGCATATCTTAAATAAGTGTCGCTGTTGTGTTTGTTTACTACTGTATGCCGAGATAGTAATATGGCAAACTACACTCATATTCTACTATAGAAGTCTCTAATTGCATGGTAAAATGGTATCGTCCATTTAGATGTTTTATTTGATGAAAAAATCTGACTCATTTTTTTTTTTTATAATATGGGTATCTTTACTCTATACTAGAGGTGACAAATCTCATATGCACGTATAAACCTCCTAATCTACAAAAACGTGTCAAGTTTATAGAGAGTGGTCCATTTTAATTGAGTATGAATCGAACGTAAAAACCCATACTGACTGAAGCTTCTATTGAAATTTATCTATTTCTAAAATTATCCTATTTTTTCTATTAAAATTGTACTTAATCACATTAAAGTTTGATAGACTTCTAAATTTAATTTTTTATATATACATATATAATTATTCAAAATTCAGCTCTCATATTCAGATTCGCTTATAAATTAATTAAAATTTTGCCATATCTGCAAGAGGTTGTGGGCTAATTGAGTGTTTGAATCATATGAATGACATATTCCTAAAATTCATAATGAGGGGTAAGGATTGGGGATGAAGCTAGGCAATGTACTCCCATAAAGAGTGGCTGAGAGGAGTCATAAAAAGAGCTTTTCGACCCTGAAACCAAACCCTTATTATAAATATTTTGTCAAATTCACTAGCTCGAAGCAGTGACTCCTGCTATTACTCAAAACAAAAGGATGGTCTTGCGCAGGGTACAAATATAGGCTGATACGTATCGTATCGGCCGATATGAAACAGTTTTGCAAGTAGTGAATATCGGCCAATATGATACGTATCGGCCGATTTTTAAAATATCGGCCGATATCGGCCATTTTTTAAAAAAATAAGGAGGAGAGAGAAAATTATCGGCTGATAACATATTTTTAACCCCTGGTCTTGCGTATGAAATGTGATATAGATGATCTGCCATACGTAAAGGTTCAACTTCGATTGAGCCCAGCCTACATTGCCTGATGAGGCCAAGAAAGAAATTAAAAGGAAAATATCTTCAATTAGACCATTTCAATTGGATCACAGGTTATTGAAAATTATAAATGTTCATTTGAGGGCAAAATCTATAGAACACTTTTGAGTTCTATCCACTTGGGTGTAAGAGCACCATGTAGGCTTATTAATGATGGGTCTATTATTAAAATTGTTATTTTTCTTTTCAAAATTTAAATTCGACCTAAGTTAGTGTTTGTTTGATGAATCATCAATGTTGAATTAATTAAGCATCATAGATAAAAATATTCATTCAATAATTTTATTTTAGTCCTAAAAATTAAGAGACAAAATCATCTGATGGACCTCATTTTAAACTGGTTAAAATTATCCAACAAACCAATTTTACCCTAAATTAGTTTTAACCCTCTTTCATTCTTTCAAATGAATCCAAGCATGGAACCGATATATTGACAAAGTATCACTTTATTTTCAAGAACATAACCAGTTCAATACATTAATAATCTTCGAAGAAGAAGAAACCCAATTTAATGTAAAAAAAAAAAACCTTCAGATTTCATTTTAAAAGAGATGGGGCATTGATCATATTCTAAGGAAAAGAACACGCTAAGGAGAAAGAAAGAGAACTAAAATATCAAACACTTGCATATAATCCTCTTGTTCTTTTCGATGATTAAGTGGTTTGAACCCACATCAATTTTTTAGCGATTACAGAAATATTATTTTAATAAGGTAAAATAGAATATAAGTGATGAATGTAAGAGATTTAGACCCAAAATAGAAGAAACTGAAAACAAATATGTACACAATAAACTACAGTTCCTGTATTTAGAAACCAATAGCCCACATAAACATAAAATCACTCAAAGTTCCCTTTTGTTGTTTGTGTCCTGTCTGTGGATTGTTTTCCCCTTTTGTTTTCTCCTTTTCCTCGCCCGGGTTGTGGGCATCACACTTGTTCTGTTTTCGTCTAGGGACGTTTTCCTATTTTTTTGAATGACACTTACCGAATTCGTTAAAAAAAAAAAAGAGCATAATATATTCAACATTGAACTATCTTAATCAAAGACCTTACAATAACTACAAAGTTGAACCATTTTAATGAAACTTTAAAATGATACAAACTGATTCTTGTAATATCCTCGAAGTATCAAACCAGTTGAACCCATCAAGCAATGAAAGGTTTGAGACAGGATGATCCCTTTCACCCTTTCTTTTCACTATGGTTGAAGCTTTGAGCAGGTTGATGGTATAGGGTAGAGAGATTGGTATCATTAAAGGTTTGGTGGTTGCGTTTGGTGATCCAATATTATCCCATGAGCAATTTGCTAATGATACCTTATTTTTCTGTGAGGCCACTAAGAAGGTGAGATAATCCCACGAGCATGTGTAAACCTCCCAATCCACACACACTGATTTAGTCGATGAGGAATAACCTCATGGGGAGTGGCATGGAGGGGTTAAGTATGAATCTAACTCAAGACTTCACTTCATGAGGCGAGTTTGAAATGCCATGTTTTCCCATTACAAGAATCCTGATGTGATCTGAAATGGATTTCAATGACAATCCACTTTCTGAATTGAACTCCAGGCATCCAATAGTTCAAAGATAGTTATACAATTTTTTAACAGAATAGGGATGATTGAAATTCCCGATAGGGATATACAGAGCCATATGCCATGATAAGGTTCAATGTTAAGCAGAAACATGCAGCACCAAGAAAGGTTCATTTTCTGTTGAGCTGCCTCTGGATCCAACAGCTATGGTGTTCCTTTGGTTGGTAACTTTCAGGTTACAACATCTCTGAAAATGCCTACCTCTTTCTTCCATCTTTGCAGATGTGAGAATTTGCAGGTGCACCTTCAAACCAAGTAATGCTTCACCACTCATCTTCACTGATTAATCTGAAAATCAGACCATGAATTAGTAATGTTCTAACATATTCATGCCACTTTATTAAGGTCTGATTTGGAAACCACCTATTGAAATAAATGGCAGACCCATCTTTTCTAACTCATTGAAGTGCCCTTGAAATCTAATCTCTTCATAGCCTTCTAAATGCATATAGTGATGTTCAACCAAAGGCATTTTTGTTAATTAGAAAATATGATGTTCCCTTGAATTGTGGTGCCAAAATCACAAGCCTTGAATTAAATTTTAAAGAAAGTGACACATCAAATAGACAAACAAATTCAGCAGAGTAAAAAACAGGACCGACTTGAAGGTGTATTGCATTCGCATAGTTCAATTTACATGTTAAACTACTCTTAAATCTCAATGGATGCATCCTCACAGCAAAGCTCTACATTCTGCTTACTCTGAAAGACCTCTCATAGTCCTAATTAACAAACAAAACTTGTTATCTATCACAGGTGGTGTTTTACAATTGCATTTATTCAGTCCCAGGAAATCTGTGGATTCATAGTCCTATTTAACAAACAAAGCTGTGGATTCATTCAATTTAAGAAAACTTGAGAGTACAATATAAAAGAAATGGATATTGATCATAAGTAGTCCCAGAAAAAGAAACAGATGACAGATCAATGGAAAAAGTAACACATCTCTACTAGGGAAGACTTACACATTATCCTCCTTGCTGATAAGGTAGCCAATTTTCTGTCTCTTTTCTTTCAGATGATGAAATGGCTCGGTCCCACAACGTTTACAATCATGACCTGCTTCATTTTTCTTATCCTTCTTATGAAGTTTGATTGCATCCCAGGGGGAAATGAGGCTCCCCACATGCTTAAATACATCGGTATCATATGGTTCCCATGGGACCTTAAAATTGCCATATTGAGAAGATGGATATGAACTCTCTAGCAACAAGCTAAGATTGGATGGATCAATCTTCCAATCTGGAACATCTGTTTTACTCCATGATGATTCCACTTTGTATTCACTCATTTCCCATACAGCAGCAACATTAGCTTTGTGGTATGTGACTACAGCAAGATGCCCTTCCAAATTGCACAACTTCCAACGACAACCATCCAAAACTTGGCGATCGGGAGGGGGAGGCACCACTGCAAATTCCTTGCTGGCAATGTCAAATGCCATGATGTATACACCGCTTTTGTTCCGACAAATAGTCCTCCAGTGAAGAGCACCATTCACGAGCACACATGAATTCGGGTACATCTTATAAGGTGCTGCAGGGGCTTTTCCGACGTATTCCCAAGATGTTATCCCAAGTGTGAGCATATAGGTTCTGTACTCATACTCCACACACCACTGTTGTTGTGAAGTAGATACAGGGAAGATAGACACCACCTTATACTCTCCTGTTGCAGCATCAAACACAAACCCAGAACAGATTGGCAGGGCAGGTTCTGATTGAAGAGTATTATTAGGCAATCTCATGAACTCTTGGGTGATGGGATTGCACACATAGAGAGGGTTGATAATCGTCGCATCACCTATGCAGAGCAGGCCATTGCAAGATCCCACAACTTGAAACTGACCCTCGTCATCATCAGAATAGAAACAATCATTGGGGCACAAAGTATCAAAATGGCAATTGATAATGCTTGTAGCTCTTGGCATCCCCAACTGTACAAAATACAAGTTAGTCACGTCCAGGGAATTTTCACCCACACAAGCGATTAAAGAGAGGTCCGATTCATCGATCATCTTTCTCTTGCAGTTGCGGGTTCTGAAGGATCGGGTGAAATGGGTCAGGATGAATTCACGAGATCCGATTGTTCGACGCCAGTTTCTGCATACCCTACGACACTGGAAGAGAGAATGGATGGGCAACCTTGAAAGGATGTCCATAACGATTCCTGGCTCAAGATTATCCATCACCGACTCTAGCCGTTCTTCCATACAAATAAATTCTTTTGGGATTTTTTTGGATTCAAGCGAAGGATTAACGCCAAGGGCTGATTTATCTCAGCACAGACGCTGAATCTGTACAGTCCAATTCAATGGGACGATCTGTCATCAAAACACCAAATCATGTGTGGGTTTAAGGATTTAAATCAGTCTCAATTTCGGCTTAAAACTGGTCTTAAATCTTTCAATTTCGGTTTGATTCAATGAAAACCAAGCTTAGAGGGTGTGGCCTACCTGGTTACAGGGATTAAATCACCACCGTCTTCAACTCTCTCTCTGACTTGGGCAGGATCTGACTACCAAAGGCTGGGCCTGCTGCAATCGAAGTTGCATAACCTTCAACGAAACTCGTTGGAAATAAAAAATTTATTGATCTCTATTCCAGAATGCCTACATAAATTCCAGATTACATACCCCATATATAACCAAAATCACCGACCCTATTCTATTGCTTTTGGAGCCGACTCTCCCACAAAATTCGAAATTCAAAACCAAACTAAAATAATCCTAAACAAACTATGACATACAACTCAAGTAAACCCACTAATTCCTACAGGTAAACGACGCCCGGGAACCTAATCATAATCTGATTAGGACTTCCCAAATACCACTAGGACTTTGGCAACTCAAGCATGGGTATAAATGTGCATATCTACTGAGATATCTCGGATTTTCAAGGATTGAGATATCTCGGCCGATACGCAATAGAGATAAAATAATTCAGCCGATTTTTTTTTTTTTTTTAAAGTATCGGGTGTGGGCCAGGCCGATATTTGCCCATATCGGACAAATATCGACCTAAATATCAGTCGATATTTATATTTTTTATTTCTTTTAAATGGATTTTTTCAAATAAAAACCACTGAGATTTTTTAAAAAAAAATTGAGGAGAGAGAAAAAATCTCAGTCGATATGAAAAATCGGCTGAAATCTCGGAAAGGCCGATTTTTCAACCCCTGCTCACAGGTCAACCGGCTTTGGAGAATTCATGCCTCAGCTTGGACTTCACACGAGTGGGCCTGATTTGTGGGGGCCTGACGAGCTGGTCTTAGTCTTTGTTGTGAGTTGGGCTTTTTTGGACAGTACCATGGGCTGTTTGAGGCAGGCAACTTTGAACTTCATATTGGGCTTGGCTTGCATAAGGACCAAGCACAACTCGGGGCCCATGTTTGTCAAGTGGCTCATGCACCTGCCCGGATCGAAAATAAAATTTTGTCCACCCACACCCGAATCACTGTGGTATCCTTACATCGATTCACTTTGAATGAAGTGAGTTAAACTGGGATTCCATTGATGTGGACATCAGTGATAGTGGGCTAATTTTTGTTAAAATAATTAAGGGATTTTTTAGATGAAAATATATCAAAAGCTGTAATATTGTGTCATAGTACCTAAATTTAATCCGGTCGTAGTGTCTTGTATACCCAGTCAGACTTTTTTAAACTAAAAAATCCTATTGCACTAGCGTACATTAAATCTTTCTTTTAAAATGTGCACCTATTAGTGCATAAATTGCATTACTAACGCATAAAATTACAATGGTATCCAAACCTACCACATAAATTACGTTACTAGAGCATATATTTGTCCCTAGTGCATGTTTTTGTTCTTTTATATATTATTTTGTAGTCTAAATAAAATATAGAAATCATTATTGTCTAGTGGTAAAGATATTTGTTTTTTATAAGTGACTTGGGTTCAAATTCTATTGATGATTATTTTTTCCTTTATATTCTTGTTCATTTTTTAACGAGAATGAGTAATAATTAAAGGATATTCATTCGTCAGAACCTCACCTAAATAAATGGACTTGAACAAACATTTTTTGTTTGATGGGCAAGGCTCGGGCTTTTACAGCTCGTTCAGGCCCATTGAGCTCGTACTTAACCGTACTTGTTCTTTTTTTCTTTAAAGAATGAGTAATAATTAAAAGGTTTCATTTATTCGAACCTGACCTAAATAAACGAACTTAGACAAACATTTTTTATTGGACGGTTCAGCTCGGGCTTTTAAACCCAAGCATGTTGTGGGTTATTATATGAATGCAATATTAGGGACATATTTGGATGAGAACTTTGAGAGGAATTCTCTAGGAAATTTGAGGAAGTAGAATTATCTTGATCTTTCATTTCTCATGTTTAGTGGAAATTGGACAAATGGTTTATTGAATATTTGGATCTAAATGGGATAAGAAGCTCCAAGAGGAGACCTTGTGACTTTTCTACACTTCCTACAAGAATTGAATTCCATTTCGAGGTGAGCTTAGTTCCTGAAAGAAGGTGACTTCTAGTAAAAATGTTGTGTACAAATTAGACAACTGAGTAGTTTGCTAGAGATCTCATAGCTCTCCATTCGATTTTTCATTATCTAATTTTTTTTCCTCAACCATAATGGGGCTGCTGCTGAGAATGAATCACATGACACTTCATTGAATGTTTTCAAGGCTACAATTGGAAGTGTGATAAAATTGAATTTAGTGTTGAGAATAAGTTTAATAAAGAGGAATTAACAAAATGCTAATTTCATTCTTAATAATATAATATGGATGTGGAGTGACTGATCTTGTAATGGTCAAAGTCATTAGATAATGGAAAAGATTGTTGGAGTGCGAATGAGATTCCCACATCGGTTGTGAGGTAGAAAATTTAAGGATTTATAAGGAATTTGGTCACTTCACCTATCAGGTTAGACTTTTGGGTTGGAGGTCCAGTCTTAACAATGGTATCAAAGCTAGGTACTTAAGCAATAGCATGCGGACTCATAGATCTTCTAGTCGAATAGGATAGTTAGCGACGTTTTATTCACCAGAGAGGCTCGTTTGAGGGAAGATTGTTGGGGTGCGAACGAGAGTCCTACATCCATTGTAAGGGGGGAAATTTAAGGATTTATAAGAAATTGAGTCACTTCACCTATCAGACTAGTCTTTTGGACTGCAAGTCCAGTCTTAACAAATATTTGAATTGATTGATGAAATATTATAAGAAACTGTAGTAGATATAATGTAAAGTTACCTGATCATAATCATAGTACATGGAAAGAAATTAAGTGCAAGATGGGAAAACCATCCCTTAAGCTAGCTGTTGTGGACCATCAAATGGTCATCATCATGATTCTCTAGCCACCCAGCCTTCCGTGTGCCTTAGAGCTTCATCACTGTCTCAAGATGGATTATTGGCCTCTAGCACCTCCCTTTAATCGTTTGAAACTTGAAGTTTAAGGTTTCAAGCCATAAGATCAATGGTGGGTAATTATTGAAAGTGGTACTCCTTGATCAGCTGGACGCTCAGAAATAGAGGTGTAACTTGAGCCAGGCCTAACCTTAAAAAAAAATCGGTTCAGGTTGATTAAGGATTAGGTCCAACTCGTTTTCGAGCCCAAGTTATAAGGCCTGGACTAGAATTCAGGTCAGGCCAGGCCTAGACTAGAATTCAGGTCAGGCCAGGCCTAGTACATAAAAGCCTGAAATTACGCTCAGAATCCAGAATTTGAGCCACATTTTATAAAATATAATTTCCTTTTATTGATATTGTGTATAAATATATAATTTATTTAACAAACAATTTATATTCTATAGAATTATACAAAAGAAATTCCATTTAAATCCCACAGAAGTTTGAGCCCAGATAAGCCCGCATACATAATTCAACCTTGAAAACGGGCTCAAGCCCTAGTTTTACAATTCGGACCGGGCTCACGTTTTATAATGCAGGTGAACCTGGGTTTGGGCTTAGATCGGACCCTTAAATTTCAATTCGAGCTCAGACTAGAGCATCCTCAAAACCCAGCCCTGCCCGCCAAGTTGCAGCCTTACTTAGAAAGGGGGCTACCAGAGTTTCAGTACCATTAAAAGGGCTGAAAATGCACTACGTGCTTGGGTATTCTTTTTTAAGGGGATAGGATTAACTTAGGCTTGATAGTAGTGATTAAACAAGGGTAATGGCGTCTTGTCTAGATAATGAGGCTGAGGTTGATATTAATCTCCACTTAATATTAAAAGTGAGGCTAATCCCATATATATATATATATATATAACCGTATATAATATCTGTGTACCAAGTTAGTTCAAAAAGAGTTTAATTTATTTTTAGCAGCTCAGATCAACTGAACTATATAGATACAGAAGGCTATCATTTCATTTAGGGGAAATACCTATTGACTGATTATCCTTTAAGCAACTAAAGTTTTACCCAAGTCTTTATCATTGCTTAGCTTAGTTTTAGACTTCTGAGGCCTTGTGGCCTTTCAATTTACATGTTCCAAACCAAGTCAAGGAAGACTCCAAGTGCCGTAGACAAAAAGATGAATAGCACATGGTGGGTCCAACATTTTTACATGTCTCCATGTGGTGTCATATTCTCTCCTTTTTTCCTAACCATATGTTCTAAGGTGGTGTCACTTCCCCTATTTTCCATCCCAATCCAAATCTCTTGTTCGGGCTTTAGAGTGGGACCCAACCATCACCACTGATAAGTGATGATTCATGTGAACATATTGGACTCGTCCTATTGCGAGTGAATCCATCAATCCATTTAATCCCCAAAGTTAGACAATCTCTTCTTTTCGTTCCAATCTAATTAACGTGTCCTTTGTTTCCTAATTGTCACTAAACTATTTTTGGATTCCTTAAACAGTTCTTTGCATACACTGTTCTCTATTTAAAAGGTTTCTAATCATTTCATTTTCATCTTGTTCCCATTTCTTTACTTCTTAGACATGAGTTGAATGGGGCTATCCCGTTTCTCTTAAAAAGAGATTATTAAATTATAACTAGAAATTATTATTATATGAATTCTATTTATTTTGATAAGTATTAAATTGTCAAGTCCACCCAACAAATGATCAATACTCCAGTTTGCAAGCGTCTTATTGAAAATCATTATATAGAAAACACACGCTTCATTATAGAGAAAAGAATCAATCAACGAAAAATTATAATCCCACAATTAGAGAAAGACACAGAAAAATCACGTTAAGAATATCCGTTAATAATTTTCTACATCATTATTTCCAGAGTTAACCTTTTCTTCATTTTCTTCTTCTTTACTGCTCTCTACATCTCTTTCGCTCGCTCTCCCTCACTCTCAAAGCTGTTGACATAATCCGAATAAATAATAAAGATAGTTTCTGTCCGGTTCAGAAACACACCACAAGTTATTCAGAATTTTCATGTCACATTTCCTCTGAGTTTGTCGTACTTAACTCTTCACTAATACCAGACATCCATCCATACATTACACGGTCCACACACATCTCTCTAGCAGTCTAACTGAAGTAAACTACCCAGATTCTGACTCAGTCCGAGTCCCGGCAAGACTCAGTTTTGCACGGGTTGATGCTGAGTGGCAACAGCTATTCAACCCCTGAGAATCCAGCGCCAACCCTCATCAGTTCTTGGCCTCAACCTTCATTTAAAGACATTTAAGATGCAAATGGCTTTTCATCCAACATATGTAATCAAAGCACTACCTCATGGCTCTAGTGAAAGCTTATGGGTTGTGGTAAGTTGTCCTACTCTTCTAGAGAAATTATGTGATATCTAAAAATGTCTACTTTTGAAATTTTCTCATTGACTCATTTGTTTACTAAGTTTTGTATTGTATCATTGACCACTTTGATTAAGTTATATGTGTACGATATTATACATTTAGACTAATAGTGTTGGAGCAGAGAATGAGTTATACATGGATTGTGAATGGACAGATTTAGTGACTTATTAAGGACTTAAATTACTCGACCTAATTGGCTAGCTTTTTTAGTTGGAATCCTAACAAGTGGTATCAGAGACATATTCTCAAGACAACACATGTGGACTCTAGGGATTCTCTAGTCGGACGGGGTGATTAATGACGTTCAATCCACTAGATAGTCTCATTCGACAGAGGGATTGTTGGAGAAGCAAACGAGTCCTACGTTGGTTATGACTTAACCTAATGGGCAACACCTAGGACTGGATATACAGTCCTGACAAATTTTAAGTATTTATTTTTAACCAACTAAGAAGTGTAAATCTTCTGTGAACTTTTAAATTATATAACTCCAATTAAACCTCTCTTTTTAAAAAAAAAAAATTGTGAGAAATTTATTAAGGACCTACCATATAACTCTCAAGAAAGTTACTTAGGTATAGACCTATCAAATAGAGTGATGATAGGTCTCATAGAAATGTCTTTTCTTAATGTGTAGTTCTTTAAAAATCTTTTTGATTGAATAAATTAAATCATATTTTTTTAATCTCTTCAAAATCTGATCAGTTTAAATTATTTTTTAAATCTTTAAACTTTGTGGTATTTAAAATATGATTTAATTGATTTAATTAAGGTAACTTTTAGTGGATTATATATTCAGTTGGAATACATTTTTGATAGATCTATCATTATTTTTTTAGTAAATCATGTGCTTAAATGTACAGAATGTATCTACCTAAATACATTTTAATCTTTAACATATCATGATAATCTAATGGATACTAATAATTCTTAGTTAGGAGACAATCAAATCTTAAGAGAGAATGACTAATAATATTAACATGCAATAACAATTTTCAACTCAAGATAATTTATAATATTGTTTTTCATAACTCCGTCCATCATGGCTGATCTTATTATATAAATACAAGTCATTATGGATCTTCCCCACTTCCCTTTCAAGGCATATTTTTAGGTCTAATTTATATCTTAGAGAATGTCTCTTTAGTCAACGTGGCTATCAGAAATGTCTCATTAGTCAACATAAAATTTTGTCATGATGCAAGTGATGGTCAATGTCAACGTTGAAAAAAGCAGGAAAAGTGGCAAATTCACTACCAGTTTCTCCTTCCCATTCACCAATTAATTCATGAAATCAAAGAATGAAACAGATGCATGGAAAAGAAATAAAGGAAAACATTTTTATTAATTTTTTTTTTATGATTGAAGTGTCTAAGTCTAGTATTTGATTAATCATTAAAGTATGTGCAAGCCTCCTTCTCTAAATAAGTCTACGGAGAGTGAACCTTTAAAATAAAGTGAGAATCAAATTTATTCTATCCTTTGATTATAAATTTTTAAAAATTAATAGTCTATACTTATCAAAATTTAAACGTCGAGATTATATGACTTAGATCATGAATTCACAGTGAAACTTTATATACTTCATATTCATATATCACCTATCAAATGAATATAAATTTGTAAAATCCACAACACATTTAATGATATCTCTTGTTAGTGTATCTCATTAGTGTATTTCCCTGTCCTAAATCTAAGTAAATGTAGGTAAAGAACTTGCGCCAAGCCAACTTGCGTGATTTGCTCAAGTTTCAGAGCAGATCAATTTTGTATTAGTAAGGCCTGGCCTAATTTTCAGCCCAAATTATAATTCATGTTTATTTGCACGGCATTCTTTGAGCTAGAGATTGAATTACATTGCCAAAAATAAATATATCAATAATATTAGTAAATAATATATATAACATTTGAAATACTTTTACCAGTTCATTCAAACAAAATCAATAAAGGATTTTTCTTAAAATATACTCACAATCTATACAAATTCCTATTAAACACGTGAGAAACTTTTTAGAAATTATTGGACCCATTTCATATTCTCATTGTAGGCTTGTAGCCATTGGATCAGGACCTCAAAACCCTGTTCCATCAAAAATACCTTAAAAAAAAATACTTAGAAGAATCAATTATAATTATCTTTTTATGACGAAAGTGTTTAAGTCTTTTAGAGCATCTGATTAATCTTCAAGACATGTAAAAGCCTCCCTATCTACACATAGTGAAGAAATCTACAGAAAGTAATCCTTTAGAGTGAAGTAAGAATCGAAATCAGGATTTTTACTTTCTAAAACAAGTTCATAGTCATCACTCCAATTTTTGAAAAAAAAAAAAAATCATTAACTGTTTCTCCTTTGCATGCGATTCAGAGAGATTGCTTATGATGGAATAACGAGCAGACAACACAAAGCTTTTCCAAGTTGTAGTTGGTCACTTTAAAGAGCTATCTCTAGTGTTATTTTAATTAAAGTAATCAATTTCTTAAATACTAAATATTCTTACAACTATCATAGAGTGGTCATGCCAATTACGCTACATGTTTCTATTTCAGATATCATTTTGGTAATATTTATGACTGTCCAGCCTTGTAGTCTCATTATGATCTTACAAAGCATTGATTGTCCACCTACTGAACTGTGGGACAGATACCTAAGTTCTTGCTTCCTTTCTCTTGGAAATTGCTTGCCCTCCATGAGATAGGTTGAAAGTGGAGATTGTCAAAAAAAAAAAATATATAAATCTATTTCACATATCTATCTCTCAAGCCAATTAGTACGTGGATGGATGTAGTTTAACTGATAAGTGGTTTTGCCCGGGTGTAAATTTTAAGATTATTTGAAAACGATAATATTTTTAAAGTAAAACTTACTCTAAAAGTTAATGATTTATAGAGTTATTGTTTTCACAAATTAATTGATGTGAGATTTTTTTCACTTCACACTCACATTGGAACTACGCGTGGAATCTACTCTGATACCATGTTAGAGAACCATGACATGTTATATTCTTGAAGTAGAACTCACTCTCAAAAACTAGCCATTGATAAAAGGGTATCTCGAGTGTTATATGAAGTAATTAATTTAACAAATTAATCAATTTCAAAAAACTGATCAGTAGCTGGGTTTTTTATGGCTTTTCCAAGTTCCAACCTGGTTTTAATTATGCCTTCATACACCATCAGCTTAAGAGCATCTAAACTAGTGCTTAAAAGCATAAGAAAATGGTTGTTTCACCTACTACTCTATATGTTTCCTTCCTGCCTTCTTAATCATTAAGAAGTTAACAATCATTGATGACTTTGATCAAGTTAAAAATCTCAATTCTACATGGGAATCATTGGGTACAGAGAAATTGCCCAACAGATGCAGTTCTTGTCCATTTTAGATTCACCTGAAGTGACAGATGATTGAAAGAAGAGAAATGAGTTGGCCGAATTGAAGGGAAGAGAAAGGAAAATATCCATGTTTTGAAGGAAGAACAGACGCATGTGGGTTGCATGTGATCTGCATTAAATATAAATGGACGACACCACTAATTAGAACTGCACACTCATTTGATAATGGTGAACCCAACAGCACCCATGTGACAAATCATTGAGCTCTGAACCATGGATATGTAGAGCTAAAAACTATGATGATTAGCTAAGAATATAACAACTAGTTACAGATAATTAAACCGCACTTAAAATATGCAAAGCCAAAGGCTTACTTATGCCCATAACATGAGCTTGGTTGCGACTTGGGACAAGCCAAGCTGTTTGAATAGGACAATTATTATGTTTGGAGAAAACATCTTCCCCAGAGAGTAAAAAAGAAAAATCAGTAAAAAGAAACAAACCAGAATACAAAGTTATCTTTCGGTACGTTCATGGAGTTCAAACCGATTTATTATATTCAAAGGCGAAACACATCTCTGATGATCAGGCTCCACAGAGCTTAATCTGTTATTACATGTTGTTTCTAATTTCCCGACTCTATACACTAAAGTCATCTCTATCTTCTACTTACACATCCTAACCAGTTCAAATGGATTTATCTCATTTTAGGTCTAAAATCAAGTTTGGTGGCAGGGGTTTAAATATCGGCCGATACGTATCGTATCGGCCGATATATATCGGTTTTAGATATGTGAATATCGGCCGATATGTATCGTATCGGCCGATATTCACAATATCGGCTTTGATATCGGCCGTATTATATCGGCCCGATATCAAAATATCGGCCGATATCGACCGATATTTAAAAAAACAAGGAAGAAAGAGAAAAATATCGGCCGATATATCGGCTGATAACGATATATCGGTCGACATATCGTATCGGCCGATATATCGGCCGATACCGATTTTTAAACCCCTGTTTGGTGGATCTCAACTAGTTTCTGTCGTTGCTAAAACCATCATCTTGATCAATTAAATTTGGTGGATCTCAACTAGTTTCTGTCGTTGCTAAAACCATCTATCTTGATCAATTAAATTTGGCACCCATGATCACTTTACTTTATTATGAATTGAATGACTCAAAGCACTTACAAATTATTCTACATATTTTAATCAATATACTATTTTTCTGTAAATGTGAAGACAGCAAAAGTGAAGAATCCATCGTACCAAATGGAGAAAACAACAAATGCTTATTTGTAATGCCAAAATAAGAAGTGAAAAAAACAAAAAGCTAGAATCTTCAAGAATCGAAAATTAGAAAATGTCTTCCACTTGAAAACTTCTTTCACCTAAATCAAAGCAACGGAAAAAATATCTGTGGTGCCGAGATATGGACCGATATATCTACATCGGTGATATTGGACATCGGCCGATATATCATTCTCTCTTCTCTCTTTTTTTTCAAATCTCAGCTGGATTTATGTTTTTTTTTTTCCTGATTTAAAAAAAAACAGAACTGGTCTAAAAAAAATTTCCTAAAAAATAAAAGAATATCAGCCCATATCATCGCTGATATGGACTGATATTTGACCGATATCGGTTGGCGCAAAACACCGATATTGTTTTTTTTTAATGAATTCTAAATCGATATTATAAATGTACAATCAATACATATCGCATCAACTGATATATATCGAGGCAACCTATATGACATGTATCTAATGATATTAATACATATGAAGCAAAGTAGTGGAGAAATTGGTCTCAGAATCAATTGGAATTGGAGGAGTGCTTAGGGATCATTTGGATGCCATTAGTATTATATTCTCGGAATCAGTGAGTTCTAAGGAATCAAACGAGACGGAACTTCTTAGTATTCGGAGTGCCTCAACTCTAGAGTCTGATATAAGGGGGATTAAATTAATTATTGAGAGTGATTCCTCCAATGCAATCAAATGGGCCAGCGGGGTGAAGCATCTTCCTTGGAGGCTTGCCATTTTGGTAAGGGAGATTAAGGTGTTGAAATCGGTCTTAGAGGTGTCTTTTTCACTTGTTAGATGCTCAACAAATTAAGTGGTGGATTTCTTTCCAAAAAATGGCATTGATGGAGCTATTCAAGGCACTTTTTATTTATTAGGAGGATAATCTTTGTCAGATTTAGATTTTGTAATGTTCTCTTGGGGTTCATTGATTTTGGGTGGTGGTTATTGTTGCACTTCGTGGTCTAATTCTCTTAGACATTTATTTCCATATTGTTTTTATCTTCTCTTTTTCTTTTGTATTTTTTCTTTCTATTAATGAAATTTTTATTCACCACTCAAAAAAAAAAAAAAAATTGGTCTATACTTTGCTATAAACGGTTGCAGCCAAACATTAACGAATCGAATCCTTTCTCCACTCAATTCTAAAAAGGATATAAATGTGAAGTCTCAATTCCCAACCAATAGATTAGGGAAATGGGTCATGTATGCCAACACAGTCTACCATGTGAACCCCCAAATACTGTAGTCTGTCTTTTGATGGAACTTCTCCTGCTTTGGTCCAGACATAAATTTAGGTAGCACATGCTGTTGCTCGACTCCACTTCTGCCTCTTTCTGTTCCCAACATACTTCCCTTCTTGTCATATTCAAGCATGTTGACGTGTGAATTCATTGTCCAGAGGCTGCAAGAGCCAATCCAAGAGTTTGATGAGGCACTTGGCCGTGACTCTCATTATTACCAACATTAATTCATGAGATTGTAAATGAAATGTCCTGTTGTCCTCTACCACACTGCTGCTGTTTAATGAGCTCCAATCAATGTAAGTACAGAAACATTGGTCCCTAAGCTCATACTTGATTGTACGTGAAAGTTTCTGTAGAATGTGATTATTATAGATGTACTCTCAATCTAATAATGAGAGTGAGAATCATATTTCTTTTAATTTTTTACCTTTGAGCATAGTGGATTGGTGTTGAACTCGTAGATATACTAAAAAAGAACCATATAAATCTTTATGTTGTGATTTGTTTCCTTGCGTCGATTTTCTCCCATTTATTTTCTTTTCAATATTTTTGTTTCTATATGGTAAAAAAGATATTTCCTCTCAACACTATCCGAATTGGACCACATTGGGCTGAGAAGATACGCACCTTGGCTGGAGAGTCATGCGCCTGGCTCAGACGTTTAGTTAGTGTTTGGGATATCATGTTCATCAATGACTATTCAAATAATCCATTACATGTAGTAAAGTTGGATCATATAAAATTCAAAAGTTTAGCAAATAAAAAATAATATGAAGTTGTGAAAATATGGAGAGCTTAACAGGTGACTTTTTATAATTAGGTTAAGATAATTTTGTTAAGTCACATATCCAGTTGAAGATATGTGCAATGGATCTTCGTAATAGATAAAAGTAGGTCAATCATTTAAAATATTAATTGTCACATATTCGATTAAAAATAAATAATTACACTGGATAAAAGTGAGTCAATCATTTAACCATGGCTTAACTTGGTTTGCTTTAGCACCCGTGGAGGTTTTACGCTGGGTATCCCACAGTTTCCCACACATGAATTAAAAAAAAGAGTGAGTCAATCATTTAATAAATTAACACTCAATATTTATTTGATAGATATCTAAAAAAATGACATCAAAAGAATGTTAGAGAAGTTTCGTCTTCATGACGATTTTCTCTAATATAATTAAGTTGAAAAAATACAATTATGAGGTAGTTTTTAGGTCATGCTCTAACAATGGTTAGATCTAAGAAAGTGACTCAAGATTATCCTAACCAACCTTTATGTTTACTTGCTTTGAAATGTCCCCCTTGTCACCAAAATTTGTTGATGACTTTTCAAAACCTAAAATTCCAAGATGTCTAAGCTAATGCTAAGTTAAAAGCAAAGTGAGCCTGTTTTTAAGCAGACTACGCGAAGAATCATTCCATTTTTAAAGACCAAAAGAGCCAAATTCATGTCCCAAGAAAGCATGGTCCTCTGCATAGAGTAAGGTATTGAAGAATCATCATCATCTAATCCAACTACTACTACCAAGATTTCCTATACTTAATATGCTGTGTGCACTAATTTTCATTTTTCAATGGAAGCAAAGAATGTTAGGAATGTGGGTCAGTAGTAGCACTGCATGAAAATGATAGTATTTGGAGCCCACCACCACGAGTCAAAACACCAATAGACCACCTATCCATGATTTTGAAAAACTCATCACCTCAGTGGATCTTCTTTGCAAAAATGTGGGTTAGATAGGACTGGTTAAGTCAATTCAGCCCAAGTCAAGTCTTTGTCATGAAGATTTAAAAATCAAATTAAGATTATCAATATCATATTTAGAAGAGAAATTTTATAAAAAAAAATTGTTAGAAGAATCGAATATTATATGAAGCAAAGTATTCAATAATTAAACAACGATAAATGAATAATGTTAAGACGAGAGAGATACATATTAACTTTAACAGAAGAGTTAAAAATGATGATAGTAGGAAGATTTTAAAACCAATCTCAATATATGACAAATTGAGAGAAACCCATTTAATATAATTTATTCATATTAATAGAAGATAAAAAATACTGTAGTATATAAAGTTAAGAGGTTACAAATTGAAGATCAATAGAGGCAAAGAAGACCACTAAAAAGTGGAGAGAAGATAAATAGAAAGACGTAATAGATATAATAAAAATCATTGATGATGAAAATGATTTATAAATATCATGAACTTAATAGGCATAAATGTTAGAACCATTAATATTATAATTGTGGATATTTTATGATTTCTTGGGTTATTTCCATGGACTTTTAGCTCTAATCTCCATTATAAAATATAAAAAAAAATCCAAATTGTCAAAGATGATATGCAGCATCTAAAATATTTTTAATGCAAGCAAAGAAATGTTGCATTTGAGTACCAACATATGAAAATGATAGCACTTTGGGGCTCCACCATTACAGCACCAATAGGTCATCCGTCACCAAATGTGATTATCATTTCATTAAGATCAAATAATCATTCCGAAAATAACACTCGAGAATTTGATGTATCTTCCTCAATCAAGAAAGAGAATTTGATAGCGTCCTCCTCAATCGAGAAAGAGCCTATGCGAATTTGTATTTATAAAAAAATAAAAAATATACAAATCAATATCGAGTAAATTTGATAACGTCAAATCAATTCGGAGAAATATTGAGACCATGCACAACTTTTTTTAAAAAAAAATTCTCACTTTATTGCTCTTAAGCCCAAAACTTAAATCTATCTTTCAAATGTACATGGATTATGGTGTGTAAGTAAAGGTTCAAGAATTGGTTCTTATTTATCATATCAGGTCAAGATCTTCTCCCAACGGATTAGTTGGGTGCCATTATTATAAGTTTGAAATTTGTGGGAGAGTGAACACTATTGATATTCCACTAATTTTATCATCTTTAATTTCTACCGTTGATAAAATCATCTCAGCTCTAACCATACTAATTATTAAAAAAAATCCCCCTCTAAGCCTATTTGAAAGAAAATATATTCGATCTTTTAAAATTTTCTTTCGAACTATCAACCTTTTCTTGTAGATTCTTGTGTGTAAAGCTATTAGAAAAAACAACAACATTATATATTACTTAAATAATGGTCAATTTATTAAAAATTAGATTTATGATATTGCATCTGTTTTCAATCTTTGGCGGCCCTCGATTTATCCTTGTCGACTATGTGGTTTAGGCGATGCGGGTCTGGAGAATTAGTCATGTTGAATAAAATATCTCAGAGAAATATCTTGTTATCCAAAAAAATATTGTAATATTGTAGTAGATTTATTATTGATATGATTAAATTATTAAATTTAAAAAAAAAAAATTATCAATTGAATAAAGGTGCTATCAAATCAAACATTAAAGTATGCCTTTCATTAAAGGAAAAAAAAAAACTCCATTACATGCAGTAACAAGTGAAAGCAAAAAGGACATCTCCATCAATGATTCTTACCCCCAAACAGGCCAATAATTGAAGTTCTTGATCATGCTCATGTCATTAGGTCAACCCACCAATCCAAGCAAACCCAAATTCAAGCCACCACTTGGTGGAATAAGAGGCCAAGCCAAGCCATGCCCATGTCAGCACAGAGAAACTCAACTGCCAATCAACAAAGTAACCACCCAAAAATGACAAAGCAAAAGGAAAAACAATTTCGAAAGAGAATCTAAAATTACTCATTGTGAATTGATTTCTTGTAAATTTGATGAACTCCTTGTAGTGTTTTTTCTCACTTTTTGTGATCTTATGAATTAGTAAATTAAATTTGAACTTATTTTGAAATACATTCACCATTAGATTAATCTAAAGTCTCATCCATGGTTAAAACTCTACAATTTTTAAAATGATATTCAATATAATTTTTTTTCAAATCAAATTTTGACATACCTTGTATCTAAAAGTAGATATATCAAACTAACTCATTCTCGCTTTCTAATATAAACTCTATCGAAAATTACTTATCTAACTCAAAATCAAGTGATGATTTCTCAATTCTTAACTCAACCCCCCCTCATCCTCTCCTTATCTAGTTTAGTCTTTTAAATGCTAGAAAAGGCCATCCATCAAACCCCCCAACAAACATTGTCTCATTTTCCAACTTCTATGTCCCTTGCAACATGGAGGAAATTATGGCAGATTTTCCTATAATTGTCCTTCCCCATCTCCAACCATAGAAAAGGAGGACTCTCTTCTTCCCTCTAAACAATCAACCCAACACCATCCCTCCCTCCCTTCCTCATCATTCCCACCAATATTCATCACAAGGACATCCACAACTCTCATTCAATTCTCATGCTTCTTCTCAAATCAATACAAGTAAATAGAACCTTAATTTGCCATCCGACCGATCGACTGCCGAAATCCTATCCCTTAGTTCTCAACAATTTTGTTCTCTAGAAACTAGATAGTCCCCAAGAAGAGAAAATGGATATTGAATTAGTGAAGTGCGAGTGTTGCGGATTGAAAGAGGACTGCACCCAAGATTACATAAGTGAAGTGAAGTCGAAATTCGACGGGAAATGGCTGTGTGGATTGTGTGCTGAAGCCGTAAGAGATGAGATGAGCAGAGGAGTGGAAGAGGCTGTTAAGGCCCACATGTCCTTCTGCAGGAAATTCAAGTCCAACCCAGCTGTCCGAGTTGCTGATGGGATGAGGCAGATGCTTAGGAGAAGATCAGGAGACTTGTCGTCGCCAGCTTCACCGTCGGTGTCGCCATCTTCATCGTCGAAAAAGTTCATGAGGTCGACGAGCAAGTCACGAGTAGGAGACGACTCATCGGTTCACTTTTATAATTGAGACAATGGTTTCTGTTTGGAATAATCTTTGTGTCTCCATGTCTGCTTTTCCCTTCTCTTTGCTCCTCTGTTTTGTACAGAGGATGTGATCTCAATGGAGCTTCTCGGCTTCCTCACAGTTTTGTTCTAAGATGGTATGTTCTTCAATCCTCTAAGATGGTTTATGAAGCAAGTAATTTCACCAAAATGTCATGAAAAAAAGAAAAGAAAAGAAAGAAGTCATCTTGATTGGAGTTGCGTTTGGTTTGTAATGGAATTTCCAAGGGAAATCATGGTTAATATATTAATAGAACCAAAAAAATAATACAGAAATTAGAAAGTAAAAAAAAGAAGACAATTGGAAATCCGCAACCCCACTGCACCCAAGAAAAGAAGAAAATCAAGAACAAAACTAAAAAAAAAAAAATATTAAGCTAAATCCACACATTGCTTGAAATTTTTAGTAGAAAAATGAAAGAAACATGTGTCAACAATATTCAAGTCAAATTCACAAATAGCCTAAATGATTGAAAATTAACATTATTTTCTTAAATAAATGATACCCAACCACTTCCAATTAACAAATGGGTGATCAATAGAGATAAACGTGAAGAATACAATTTGGGTTCTCTCAGGAATTTGCCGCTTGTCTCTCTAAAATCTAAATAATGGCAAATGATAATTAGAATAGTCGCATGAACTTTAATTATCATAGAGAAAATAATGATGTGATTTCTTCCACTAACCTGACATTAAAGAGTCAAGACAAGAGTGCACTTCGAAAAAAATCAAAAGAAACAGGCGACATCTTAATGTACTGTCAAAATCTAACCTGTGTACTGCTTATAATGAGCTTAACAAAAGCAGAGGAGAATTTTTCTTTTCTTTTTTAAATTTTGATGATTTGGCCTGGTCATCTGAACTTCTGTTATCTGAATCATCTTAGTGATTTTTCAATTATGAACTAATTACAGTAATAGATCGCCCTTTTGCCACTATTGGATTTTTCTCTTCCTGTTTTAGTGGGAAGGTGTAATGTGAAAATAAACCCATGTGTAAAAAGATAGAAAATTGATTTGTGCATCGATATTTTTTTATAGAGAAAAGATATTTGTAAATATTTTTACTTCATTTTATCTTTGAGGTAAAAGATAAATTAGAAATAATGTAAAAGTTACTTGTCACCCGATTCTACGTCAAAGACAAAAGTACCGTGCTCAAATCAATTTCTGAAAAGATGGTGTAAGAGAGATGGGATCAATACCACTTGTGTTGCATCAATTCAAAGTCAGTACAAGCTGAGGATTTTGATACTTCATTGTCAAGCATCTCTCGTACATATATGAGACATCAAGGAAGGAGCCTGCAAGGGACAAAGAAACAATGGCATGAGTCTTTTATATGAGAAAGAATCCAAATTTTACAGACCCAGTGAAATTGTTGAAGAGTGCTTCAAGTATAGAGCCTAATGTAAAATGTTTGTTCATCTAAATTTTTTAGTCCTACCAGGGCTGGTTTGATGATTAAGGCACTTATCTCATTTTTTGAGTTTGATTCTGGCCCAACTCTTCCACGCCACTCTCTATAGAGTTACTCTCCATCGACTTATTTAGTGTGTGGATGGAAAATTTATATACTTGTGGAATTAATCTCACTTTCAATATTAAATAGGAATACTTTTGTTAAAAAAATTATATTCCTTCTTCTGAATATCGACTTATCTAATATATGTAGATTGAGAGATTTATACTTATGAACTTAGTCTCACATTCAATATATAAAATGAAGATACTCTAATTAAAAAAAATATTCCTCACACTGAATTTAGCTTTCGTTGTTGCCCTGCTGTAATTACCAACATCTTAACGAGCATAGAAAAAGTCTCTTCACTCTCTCATGAACTGGGTGTTGTAAAATATGATATGCTAAGTAAAAATATAAAGAATTTGATTGTTGAGGAGAGAAAAACTCCTCAAAAAACCTGATATTAAATAAATAAAAGAAAGGTTTCAATGACTAAAAAGGAGAAGAAATCTAAAAAAGGGAAAGAGAAAATTATTACTGAATGAATTATAAGGAGGATCCCATCATAGACTCACAGTAGCAGCAGCAAATCAAAATCCATTAACATTTTACTTTTTACTGTGGCCACTAGGTCAACTTTATTTCACCCATTAAATCTATTTCCTATTATTCAATGGTCAGCATCATCAAACATTCAATCAAATCACATCATTAGGTGAAATCTAATAATTTTACCTTTTAGATATTTTTAAGCCTAAAATCGTCCCAGTTAGATTAGCTTTTCTCACATCACATAATGGTGGTCTTGGACTTATCTCATTTCCTTTCTTTCTAGGTTCTACCAATGGTAATTTAATAAATTGTCAAGCACAGACCTTTAAAAGATTTTGACCAGATAAAATCATCAAAATTATTAAAATTTAAATGAAATTTTCAAAATATGATTTAAAATGTAACAAATATCAACCAATATAATTTTTTAAAGATTCATTAATATTTTTTATATTTATATTTCAATTCATATCAAAACAAAAACATGTCATCCAAAGTTTTAAATTTTAACCAAATTTTTAACTAAGGTGAAACATGAATAGAACTCGGAAACTCAATAGTCAAAAGAGCTTCACTTTTTTATAGTCCAACTGAGGTGCTGGCCTGGCCATTCAATTAGTACAGTTGAAATCAATAATGTTATAAATAGTTTAAAAGTTAATGACACATAATCAAGACTTAAAAAATATTTCTGCTTTCATCAGTTCAATTATTTTTCTTGTTATATAATGAGGGTCTCCATCTTTTCAATGACTTCTCTCTACATTTTTAAAGATATTGAATTTGAATGCCACTCTTTTATTATTTGGTATATTATTATTTTATTATATAAAGATGCACATTCTTTGAAATTCTTTCACTATTTTTTTTAAATTGACCATGTGAGCTTGTAATAATTTAAAAAGAAAAATGAATCTTATACCCCACAAAGGACGATATTGAATTCGAATATCACTCTTTTTAAGTTAATCCAATCTGACCCAATCAAATCCGACCCGACCCAGTAAAAAGTAGGCTAGGTTCAAAATGCAGGTCGAGTCGGGTCGGGTTTTGAGTTGAGTCGGGTTATAATTCGGGTCAGGTCAAGATGTCCAGGTTAAAAGTTCGGATCGGATTCCATATATTAATAACTCGGGCCAAGTTGGATTTTAAGAAACACGGCCCGATTTCAGCCCTACTAACATAAATTTGAACCAAGCAATGCAAATTTACATCAAGAGAACATGGGATACCATCTGATGTTTCCTTGAGGTTTGACACCTAAAACACTATCTATAATTTAATTCTCTAGGTAAGTAGGCCACCTAATACGTCCCTAAACTCATAATAATGGACAAGTCATGTGGTCTGGGACCAGTTGTCCTACTCCACAATAACTCTTCTAGAAGCTTTTCTCTAGATCAGCCCCTCAATAATTCTGTTGATTATGGGCAGTTAATTGCCTTCATTTTATATTGGAAAAATGAACTTCACTGAATATAAAAAGAGATTGATTATTTTTGTTTGTTTAATTTAAGGATGATAAAATGAACAATTTCTAAGGTATTTTACTTCTAATAATACGGATTCAAAGGGAATTATCACAACCACCTCCATAACCAAGTAATCTCAAAATGGGAAATGCTTTGAGCAGGGATAGTAGCCAACCAAGTACCTTGAGTTTTGATTTCTTGTCGATTTGGCCTATACTTTAAGTGGAGTCTTTATACTGTATATTTCATCAAATTTAGACAAATGTCTAACAATAATCAGTAATGTACTTAATCAGTATTAACTTACACATAATTCAACTGCAAGATCGAATTATTCTAATATTATTTATATGTAATTTACAAAGTTAAAACTAGTGGCCAACTCAGATAACGTCTAGGCCACAGCCTGAATTCCATTTCCCATCTTAGATCGAGTCTTCAGTCTCTTGATCTTTCTCCTTTAAGCTCAATCCATTCTAAGAAAATCTTGGGTCTTCAAGACCTGGACCCAACCCAACCCCAACCACAATGATTTTTGATCTAGCCCTAGTTATTTTGCTGGTCCAGCTTTTACCCAACCCAGTCCATACAAGTCCAGTTTTTTCCCAACCCAACTTGCAGCCTTTTTTTTTTTATTACCAAGGTGTCCAGACCTCTTAGAAACCCGACTTGCACCTTGGCCTGCATCAATCTATCTAATCGAGATTCGGCTAGACCAAATCAGGGACCCTATTAGGGTTCCGAAGCTGGGTTTGTCTTGGAGTATGGCTTTTGATGTCATTGGTTGGTTCAGTGTTTCTTGTCCGACTCATTGAAGGATGTTGCTTGCCGTGATGCTTTGGTCTATGACAGAAAAGAAACAGCAGGTTGTTTATAGAGTTCAGAACTTAGAAGCAAAGCTAGCTGTTAGGGGTGGAAAGGTGAATTTTAGAGTGGCCTGCAATACATATTGGCGTGTCCCCACTGCCAGCAAAGAATTTCAACACCGTTCAGCTGCTCATGTTTCTACTCTATAGAGCTTGGACAAAATGTCTCCATTTACGGCTAATTCATGAAGCAACTGAAGAGTAAGCAGAGGGTCATGAAGCAACTGAAGAGTAAGCAGAGGGTAGATCTGGTGCCGGTGGCAGATCAAGGTGCATATCCCACCCTACCATAGCAGAACGCCCGGTTGCACGGTAGCAGATCAAGGTGCATATCCCACCCTACCATAGCAGAACACCTGGTTGCACGGTAGCAGATCAAAGTGCATATCCCACCCTACCATAGCAGAACGCCCGGTTGCACATGAAATGGACCAAAATCAAATCCCAAATCAAGACCAAGAATCAATTTCAGTTCCATAGCCAGAAATGCCACCCAGCACATTGATTTCTCAATTCAACATACCATGGATTTCCCCCAACCCACCCCAAGGAATGTGCTAATTTTCTTTACTTTGGCTTTACCTATTTTTAAGCGTCTGCCTGCAGATTGGATTGCTTCTTTTCAGTGGTTTCTGCAGCTTATCTCGTGCCTTCTTTTCACAATCAATAAAAATAACCGTTTATTTTCAATAAAAAATAAATAAATGTGCAAAGAAACCTGAAAGGAGCAAAGAAACCTTCTCAACATCATACTCATTCCTTAAACCCACAACTTCCAACCTTGGGTACCAACAAGCACATGAAATAATAACTTGTGTCGAAGTATGCGACACAAGGCTTCCACCCATGCACACTTAGTTTCAACTTAAATGCCAAAGACAGTAATTGACTGTTCTTAAACCAACTAAAAACACCATCTTAACAGTTTCCAGGCACCAATCAACAAGTCAGAGTTCAGTTTCTCAAGATTCGTACGAAAATTGTTAAAAACATGGCATAAGGATGTAACATCTACTTGAGAATTTAAATTTTTGACAGAATATAAAGATGTATCACGATTAATTATCAAGCTTGCTTCCATCCGAGAGAGATTAATGCCAAAACACACATTATATGTCCATCGGTGCTGCTTCTGGACTCCTATCCTCCTGCATGGCAGTGCTGGGTTCAGCAGCTTCCTCCCTCGTCTCCATTGAATCAATCAGCTGCTGTATTGTTTGCTGATCGATTACGTGAAAGGGCTCATTAACTCCAACAACAGCGACAGTGCAGATAGAGCTGGTAAATTTTTCTCCTTGTAGAGTTTCCTTGATAGCAAAAACTGCATCTCTTATAAGTTCATCACTGGAACTGTTAGCAAATTTCTCAAATCTACGTTCCAAGTAAGTTTTTGCAGCTTGGGAACGAGATCCAATGGCAAATGCCTCGTATTCAAAGTAATTCCCACTTGGGCAGTTATAGTAAAGGTGAGCTCCTGATTCATCCAAACCAGCAACCAGCAGCCCTACCCCATAGGGCCTTTTCCAAGATCGCTGAGTGCAAACCTGAAATCAACAGATACGGCAAATATAGCAAGACTGATTCTTATACACCAATAATCATTATCTAACGAAATTGCGAAACAAAAGATCCTTCAAAAGCAAGAAAATGCAAAGCTCAAACCTTGTGGAGTCAATTGTTGCTGCATCTTTATTCAATTGAGCAAGTATACTTGCCATTAATGTAAAACAGAGCCACAAATTAGTGGTTTGAACCCAAATTTACAGCCTAACAAACTAATCATCTTAACGAATACTATGCCAATCAGTGAATACCTCAGAGAACACAGAAACTAATAAAATTAACGGAATCCTAAGTTGTAAGCATTTTGAACTTGCATTGGATGACAAAACCTAGAATTTGCCAACTCATGCTTTCCTAACAAGAGAAACCAATTTTCTCAATTGAATTTGAAATGCAACACTCGCAAGTTGTCAGTGAAGTGCTTCACGTTCCCATCAAAACCACATGTAAGGAACAAAGTCACCGCCTGAGAAGGCTCTTCTTTGTTTAACCACATTCAGCATGAAAATGGATTCCCAAATAGGAAGATCCATTAAACAAACAAAACAGACTGTTTGAAAACAATTAACAATTTAAACTATATTCTTTATTTTTTTGAAAGGTAATTTAACCTATATTCTTTATTTTTGTATTTTTTTTGAAAGGTAACCTATATTCTTTAGTAGAGGACAGATATTACCAAACAGATTGATGAACAAGGAGAGGCAACAATATTCAAACAAGAGAAATGCTAAAGTTCTAGGACGAAGGGGAAAAAAATAATACTAACCAGTTCAAAGGTTGTCCTAGCATGCACTTGAAAATAGAAAACTTAAAATTTAATAGTTAACAAAAAGAACCGCTAAAATATTATCCTGCACAGAACTGGAATACAACACAAGCATAAGATACATACATTCTGCAAGCACAGGCACTTGTGCCAGGATAGGCCATGTTTAGAAAATGAGAACTCTAGGGAATATATTTAAACACTAAAGTAGGTCATATATTTTCTAATGGAATATATAGAAAATAACAAGGACATCAGCTATGTAAAATTTGAGCCTCATCCGATCAATTTACACTTTGAAATTTGATTGCTATAAGAAGATGATTTTTAATGGCCCATTTCACAAAGTTATGACGTGATTGAGTTTCCCGTGAATCATATCATCCTTCAAGTCTTCTACCATCTATCCATCCCAAAGTCATCTATCCATCCCACCCAAACATGTGGGTCTTAGTTTATGATAAATGCAGTCTCTCCATTGGGAATAAGTACCCCAGTCTCTCTAGAATTGCCCTCATAAAATCCCAAAACATTTGTCGGTCCAAAGCAATATTCAGTTAATTCAAAAAAATCCTTTTTTAATTAAAATTTTATAAAAAAGCAATATAAATGAAAGATAATGTACAAAAATTCTACTTAATAATCAAACAATAAACATTCCAATATCTAATTGAAATTTCAAAAAAAAAATGCCAAAATATCATTGTCAATTGTGAGACCGTTTGATGCTAGAGGCTAACATGGTGATGAAGAACATAATATGTGAAACTGAGTCAATGCATAATGACATACAATACTTTTCTCACTTCAAAGAATCCACGTCTTACAGCTAGATTTATTTAGCTCTTTAATTCCATATCCACTAGTTACTTGGAACAAAAGAGATAATCAAAGCTGTGCAAATTACCAAGCAATTGAACTCATGAACCACACCATGAAACTCTGGGAAGGGTAATAGAAACTCGGTTATGACAAGGGTCTATTATCGCTAAAAACCAATTTAGGTTTATGCCAAGTAGGTCAATTATGGAAGTCATTTTTTAACTATGACGACTAATAGAGAAATTTAGAGAGAAAAGAAAGAACATTTACATGGTTTTTATTTACTTCGAAAAAGCCTATGGTAGAGTGCCAAGGAAATTGATTTAGAAAACTTTAAAAATAAATGCATCCCAAACGACTATGTAGAGATTATTCAGAACATGTACGAAGTGCAACCACAAATGTTAGAACTATTTGCAGAGAAATAGTTGAGTTCCTAGTTAGAGTGGGACTCCACAAAGGATTTGCTTTAAGCCCATACCTTTTTGCACTGATTATGGACAACTTAACATCGGGAATCCAAGATAAAGTGCCGTGGTCTATGCTTTTTGCCGATGATATATTATTAATTAATGAATCGAGGTACCAACTCAATAGCAACCTAAAATCTTGGAGAAAAACGTTGGAGTCAAATGGTATAAAAATTAGTAGTAGTAGGACAGAATACCTGAAGTGTAACCTTAGTGGAATAGAAGATAGAGAGGGTGATTCGACCAAAATTGGTAATGACATAGTTGTCAACTACAATAATTTCATGTACTTAGGATCTATAATAGAATCCCATGGAGGCTGGACTTAGATATTGCTAATAGGATGAAAGTGGGGTGGGCAAAATATAGGCCAGCTAACAAAGTTTTGTGATAAGAGAGTTCCGCAATTTTAAAAAACATTTATTAGACCCGTAATTCTCTATGAAGCAGTGTTGGGCAATGAGGAAAAGTCAATTAGATAATGCGTATGTTACCCTGGATGAGTGGATTAACGCTTAAAGATAAGGGTAAAAAATGACCGCATTAGGGATAGTTTAAAATAGCCCCAATAGAAGATAAATTGAGAGAGACTCACTTAAGATGGTTTGGACATGTGACGAGAAGGCCTGAGACGAATCTCGTGCGTAGAATTGAGAGGCTACTAGTTGATAATACCAAGAGGAGGGGTACACCGCTAAAAACATAAAGAGAAGAAATAAAGAATGACATGATGGATAATGGAGTAGTTGAGGGTATGTTGTATGATAGGGTCAATTGGAGAAGAACTCAAAAAGCCGACTCCTAATAGATGGGATTTGGACTATGATGATGATTTAGAATTTCTGCTAATAATACTAAATTGTTAAAACGTCCAACTAGCAAATGTTCTTGGGGAAACATTTAAACCTATTAAGTGTAACCAATCTCATTACCTTTAAACCTAAGGCTCTAATCCATGCCAAACCAAAAAATGGGACCTAAAGAATGATTTGAGAGAGGGAGGGAATGTGGTGTGCAACCTCAAAGTAAGATGAAAAGTCATTTGGTTTTGAGATAAAAACCTTGAAATTCTTTGTAACATAGTTAAGTTATACCTCTTTTCTCTTTTTTTTTTTTTTGAAAAAGAAATAGGAAATATCATTAAAATTGGAAAAAACTACAATGTGGCTTAAGGTAATATCTGAGATGAATACTACACCTATAACAAAGTGAACATAAACTTTAATATTCAAATAGATAAGCCTCTAGCAATGCAAAGCCTCAAGACAACTCCATCTCTACAAAGCCTCAATCTTAAGAATTGATGAACATGCCAATCCTTGTCACCGCATTTTTTGCTGAGAAATCAACAAAATCGTACCTTGAGCTTCTAATATGAATGAAAGAATGACCATGTTCTTCTTGGTTCCTTAATTGCTCAGATGGTGGCCTGAAGCTTCAAGGTGCCATCCCCCTTCCCTCTACCTGTTGTGTCATTACTCAAATCCCATTCAATGTCGAAGCCTTCCTCGAAAGGATTCCTTGAATATTATCAATGCCCACTTAATTGCAAGATGCTTCATGTCATACGTATCTTTCCTCCCACTAGCCTGGCAATGAGGTTAGAATTGTCCCTTTTGAATTATGCGAAACTCCCCAATTCCAATTAGTCCCAATTTACCCCAAACTACTCTCTCTATATTGAATTTGAATGAGCACAAAGGTAGTTTCTTCCATCTTTGGACAACAACCTCCTTTCTTCCTATGTATTCTACCACAAATCTTCACTCCTTCTCAATGTTCCTCATCGAGATGCCTCTAATTCCTTCTTGCCTATGACCAACAAGCCAGCATCATCCTTCCTATGGGCCCATTTCTCATGTTAGACAATCACAAATCCCACTCCCCTTTACTCATCCCATACTTGAAGAATAAGACCTACCAAAAAAAATGTGTCTTACCATATCTCCATGGCCATTTGAAAAGAAGTCCTCTATTTCATTCATCCTCGTCAAATTGAGACCTCCATGCTTTTTAGATTTCGTCACCTCCTCCCATTTAGTGAGGTGCACCTTCATTTTCTCAATCCTCCCAGAAAAGTCTCTCTGAATCTTCTCTAGTATTTTAGCTACAACCATTGGCATTTCAAATATGGACATAGTAGACTAGGAGGTTGGCACAAGATGCTTTGGTCAAGGTGCTTTGGCACCCTAAAGGATAATCAAGTCCACTTCCAAGCTAACAACTTAGTTGTTGAGTTTACACTAATTGGAAAATTGAGGTATAGCATAAGTAGTTTCTCTACTTTGCAATTGAGAATTTTAGTGAACATTTCCTACTTTTCATTATCAACATTCAATCCAATCATTGAACTCTTTTCCATATTCACCTTTGAGCCAAAGACTAAATTCAAAACTTGTTGAACAAAACTTTGCTCCCTCCACCTGGCCTTCTGTAGTCCCATAAACAAAGGGATGTTGTCAACAAACTGCAAATATGAGATTATCATGCCACTGTTCTCCACATAGAAGACTTCAATTACACTTATATCCCTGGCCTTGAACATAAGCCTATTGAACCCATCCATCTTCCCCACTAGGATAAAAAAACAGGATGACAATGGACACCCTTGCCTCATGGATATCCATTAATCAACATAAAGATGAAGCTTCCCAGGCGCCTACCCTAATCCATCTTCTCCACTACCAGCCAAAGCCCACTCTTCATAATAGGAGATCTACATAATCCTACTTAACATGGTAATACACCTTTTCCATATATATCTTGATGAGGATACCTTCTTCCTTGGCCCTTTTCTTCTCTTCCTTAGATTTTTTTGAGTTAAGTGATACCAATACTATTCTTCACAAACGTGATGAACAGGGAATGGAATTTTTTCTTGCAAGTTTTACTTTGTTTTATACTTGCAACCTACCCTATAAACATTCTCTTTTGCCTTCAAAAGCCAATTTGGATTTGGATGCTAAAAGCTCTTTCTTAGACCGACCACCCCCCCCCCCCCCCCCCCCCCAAAAAACACCTTTTTCTTTCTCTTGAATATGTAACCAAATGCTCTTTCTGTGTGTGTGTGTATGTGTGTGTGAAATTTGAATATCGAGAAATTAGAATATTCAAAAGTTCAAAGATTCTAATCTACACATTTGGCAAGAAGTAGATTAGAAGCAAATACACAGAAAAATAGGAGATTTTGATCTAGGGTGTACCTTGTGTAAGTGGATCTCCATCTCCAGAGTTTGTATATTCAGTTAAAACCTCCCCTCTAATCTTCACAAACCTTTTCCAACATAGCAACATCCAATCTCTCTATCCTCTAATAACAACCAAACAATAATATTTTAATCTGAGAAGATTTTCTCCTGATCTTCTAAATTCAAAATCTACCCGTTGCCATAGACACCCTTAGACAATAATAGATCAAAAAGAACTCAACAATCAACCACCTCCAAAACCACAGTTTCTCATCACTTAAGCTCAATGTATTGGAAAGCAGAAGAAATGTAGACCTTCGTATTCATCGTAAAATGTGCTACTAGAATTTGGTCTATTTCTTAACTCGCTTCCATCTCCTAGATAGTGCATTTTCACTAATTGGCTCCTTTATAGACAGGTGATCCACGTGAACACCTCCAAGGATAGATGTAAGTATTTTGGAAAAAAATTATCTTCACTCAACAATGAGTGCTTATTATTGACAAAAAGGATATGAAAAATGTTTGACGGCAGAGCTTCTCATGTCAAGATTATTATACACATAAACTGCTTCTTGCTCTCACAGTTCAGATAAAAAGTGTTTTCTTCATATATTTGGTTATGGATGTAAAGAAAAATTGACCATTGATGTCTCAGCAGTTTTAAGAAACAAGGAGGAAATCTTTGTCATTTGGTTCATTCATGCCCCATGAGAGTAGCTGGTTCAACTATACAAGAGTGTGTCTGTGTATCCAATTGCCACTCATTGTTGAAGGTGATTGAGCATAACACTGACGGATGTTCTTTCATGTCACTTGATGAATTTCAGGAATTCAGCGCCTCCTCTTAACAGTTCAACAAGCAACATAATAAACAAATGAGTGAATCTCACATGATAGAGCTAGAGGGGATGATTTCATAATACTGTGCTCTCAGAAAGCCTTTTATTTTTATTGTTTCACTTGTCCTGAGCTGGGTATCTGTAGCCTTTACCAGTTGATTGCACAGTTTTTGCTTCTTTTTTTCAGTAATAAAGCCACATTTATTTACAAAAGACTGACATTTGACAGTGATAGACTTAATTCCTTCCTAGAAGCCATGTGGGATAGATTATTTCAAGGACAAGGTATTAACCACTACAGGAAAAGAGTACTTCCCAAACACACACAGAAGAGGTACCTTTTTTTGAGAGATATACACTAGAGGTACTGTGAGAAAACAATTCCAAATATAACAATGAGAGAATAAACAAAAATCCACGTTGTCGAAAGACCCAAAAAATGAAAACAAAAATCAAGTACACTCCATGAGCACACACATGAACAAGTACATACACATGCATTCAAAAGTACTCTATTTAAGAATTGAAAACAAATTCCACCAGTAGAAATAATCCATGTAGAACATGGCAATAAAATAATGTCTAAACTCACTCCAGCAACCACAAAGGTTGTGGCTTCAAGTCACACCACTAACGTTCCAAAAAAATACTAAGAAGTTGTCTGCATTAGTTGATAAAGTTTTTACATTTAGTTCAAAAAAAAAAAAAAAATGCTAAGACAGTGTCAAAGAAAGAAAACACGCTAAGATAGGGATTGATGGAGATAGCTGTGAGAACCATTAATCCAGTGCAGTATTATATTTGACAACATTCAGATATATTCATTCATGACTGCTCATACTCCATAGGAACTTCTTGTTCCAATCAAGACTAGGGTGATGTGGTAAAAAAGAACATGCTGGATCTTCGAGTGATAAAGAACATGACTTTTTTTTGAAGACCAGATAAAGAACATGACTTTTGAGAAGGTTGAAGGAGTAGAACTCAGAAAGCTGAGCCCAAATACAATGGATAAGGCATTACCAAAGGTGACTTGGTATACTATAATGCGTGATCACCAAAATTTTGGAGTACCAGAAAAATATGAGTAGGAGGCCAGGAAAAAATTTATCTTTTAAAAGATAAACAACATATGCATATTGAATCATATCTAACACTTCTTTTTCAGTTTAGTAGTTTTCATTGTAAAACACGTCCCTGCTGCATCTATGGCATATCTTTGTCATGGCTATGGATGCAACTTTGTTCAAGGCAAACCAAACTCGATTCACTCGATTTTTGGGAGGATACCATTCAAAACATAAAAAAAATAAAAACAATTTTTGGGAGGATGGATTGTGTTGGATTGGGCTTGACAGGGCTTAGGCCACAAATCAAATCCAGATTCCATAACCTAATTTCAAATTGCATTAGGCTCAGATTGAGGCCTCAAGTTGACCTGTCTGACCCATAACTGATCTTCGCATTACATCATGATATATTTCAATTTTTGGTATATCACATAGGTTATGCATTATGTACACTAAATTGCATGATCTAGGGCTGTCAGCTTTGGCCCATGATATGTTTCATCTCACGTTGATCTAAGTTGACTCCAACCCAACCTGAATCTATCTAAGTTAGCATTTAAATACGTCTAGACCACAGGCTTGGCTTAAGTGACAGGTCTGGATCAGAAATTTTTGACCTAATTCAAAACCTGGTCAAATCAAATTTGGTCCTTAATCACTTTTCCCAAAAAAGGGTCCTTAACCCAACCCAATCCACTAAACCTACACAGGCCATCAATCGGCACCATAACTACACACACACCATATATATATAAGGAACAACTAAAGAAAGGTAGGAGGGATTGCAGATGTTTTTGAAATGGATGCCACTACATATCTTATATAGCCTTCTAACACAAGCATTAAAGTACATGGGGAAATCAAGTGGTTAGTGTATTAGGTCCATGTTAAATAAGGGATGGTGGATTTGATCCCACCACCCTTTAAAACAAAGGTGCAGATCCTCTTTCAAGCTCTTTGGGGAAGTGGTCGATGTTTTCATCCGAAGGAAGAAGGGTGTTAGGGATAAAGTGTTCCTATTTCTAGAATGGAGGACGAATGGGAATTGGCGCTCCTTGTGGCAACAAAAGGATTCCAGGTTATGAGGGTGAGATCCTGGAAAGGGAGGGATGGTTGCATTCTAGTAAAGAAAGAGGGGGAAAGGTGGTGAGGTGGTGTGTGAGGTGGAGTGGGTGACAGGAGTTGATGTGAACTTGTGAAAGATTCAGAAGTTGGTACTATTGTATAACCAACTGGGAAGTCAAGAGTCTAGGACAATCAAATAGAGGAAATCGTTATAGATGACCAGACCTAATAAAGAATCACACACGGTTGGATGGGTCTTTCGTCAACTGCATGAGGAAGACTTTGTTGACCAGGTGAGGCTTTTGTTTCTACATCAAGGTGTGGAGGATGTAGTTGTGAAATGGCAAGGAAGCAATTCTTTTTTTGTCACATTCTAGACAAAAGTAATTAAAAACGCAAGGGTTGAAGTTTTCCCTAGATGGAGGTTTGTTCTCGTGACTCTTCCAATGGTGGCAACATCATGGTGACTTTCCAAGAAGATTGGTTTGGCTCCAATGCCATGGAAACCCTCTTCTAGCCTTTTGGCATTGCCAAAGCAGGTTTTTAGGGAAATTGGTGAAAGCGTGGAAAAGAGGCGATGGTTGACCCAGCTAATTATCATAAGGATGATCTTTATGTTGAACACATATGTTAATCGAGATGGATACCAATGAAAGGATTTCAAAGGAGGTGGTGTTGCATTTGAACGGTCACTCCAATATGGTTTCGTTAAGAGAGATTGGTGTAAAATGCAACTAGTGAAAGTTTTACTTGAAATCTTTGACTAATAGGGAGGTAGGTGATAAAGGGTCTATGGTAGGAGGAGAAGATGATTCCTTCACTAAAGGGATCATAAAGCTACTGGGTTTGGATGGTGGTAGAGTATCATCGACAAAGAAGCCTTGAGGGGAAGGGGTCGATAAATCTACTAATAGAACCATAGAAGACAAGTGGATAACATGTCGATGGTGGCGACTAGAGGTTAGCCATCAATGTTGAATGAAAATTTGCTGGTGGCAAATGTTCTGACGCCTGCAAGTGTGGAGACAGTGTTCTCAAGTGGGGTCAGGCAAGGAAGGAAATGAGTAGGGTTACAAGTTGGGTCGACTTGGGCCATTATGCTAACCCACTCTAAACCAAGATTTTCAAATCTGGAATCAACTCGGCCCAAAATACCTGCCTTTTTGGAATGAAACCAATCTAAAAGAAATACAAAAGCTCTAAGAGCTGGACAGGGGAACCCAACAATTTTAATAGTTGGAAAAATAAATCACGGACACCAAACCACCATCTATATATAATAGATGATAGTTCCCAATAATGGAATAAAAAATATAAAATATACAAAATTACTTGATTTTGATCAAATAAAAATTGAAAATAAAGTGGTCTGAAATGGAAGAAATAAAATATCATTATATAATTTCAACAAATGAGAACTAGGATTTGTGAAATGCCTTTATATAATTACATATATAACGACATATTATATTACAATATTTATGGTCGAGCCTCGAGTTTTTCCCCTTAATCTGACCCAACCCAAAAAAACTCCTTGGTCTTCAAAACTTGGAACCAATTTGACCCCAAACCCAACAATCTTTGGCCCAACCCTAGCTATTTCCGGGTTGTGTCCATGCAAGCCCAACTTTTATCCAACCTAGTGATGTAGCACGTGCTCGTGCCTCGAATGTGTGAACAAAGGTGGATCCAAATCAACAAAGGAAACAACAAGGTTTCCTTCCAGCACAACACCAAAGAAAAGAGGTTTCCTTCTCAGCACACCGACGATCCCGAGTTAGGAGTTGCCAGGCAAAAGAGTTTCTTTTCTTTTATTTACTTCTTATTTTGTTTTTATTTCTTTTTTTATTTACTCTATATTTTTGTCTTCCTTTTTCTTTATAAAAGCCAACGATGGCATTGTAGATTTTAGATTATTGAACATGAATATTTGAATTGGGTTCTTCCCTATTTATCTTCTTCTTCCCCATTGGATTCCAGTTCTCGCTCGTGGATTCGAGTTTCCCTCCCGTCCGACGGAGATTGACGGTGTCCTTTACCTTTGTGGGTTCTTGTTTCGACGGTGTTCGAAACATTCCTCGGAGTTTCACTTTGTTGCTGCCCAGCTACAACCATGCTCGTTGTTTGCCAACCGAGTGGGCCTTCCCCGCTCGTCGTTGTCCCACCTCGTATCTCAGCCGTGTTGTTGTCCGCCTGCCACAGCTCTCTTCACCACTGCTCAGATCCAATACCCATCAGACGCCATAGCCTTCATCACCCTTACTTGAACCCCAGGCTCTGTTCCTCAAAACCTATACACATTTCCATCTCTGCTCCGTTTCTCATCTCCTTCCCATCTCAAGCCAACCACCACCTTCATTTATTAACCCCTTTTAATTAAAACCCCAAGTCTTTTCTTCATGCAACTTTGACCAATCCTAATGTAGGACACGCAGCGCATAGGTACAATTTTAGTATTTATTATTTTTGTATTTTTGCATTATTTTATTTTTAGAATTCTTATTTAGCAAAAAAGTCAGGTCGGTGGCTTTCCCCATTTATTTAGGAGTCTAGAATAAGATTAGAAGTTCTATTTTTGTTTTAGAATAATTAGGAAGTTTCCTACTTTGATTAGGAGTCCTTTTCTATTTTTATCTCTTTGTTTTCTTATAAATATGATAAGACGTAAGAGAGGGATACACCTCTATTCGAATAATAAATTAAAAATTCAGATTTATCTGGTTGATTTTTGTCTTCTCCTACTTCTGCCCAAGTTGCAGATATTTCTATCTTCTTCTTGCCTAGTTGCAGACAGTGCTCCCACATCAAGTGGATCAGAGCCATATCCATGCGTTACCATGGACGTTCCTGTTCTCAATCCCCACCATCTTTCCACCAAATCTGGGCATTATCCCAGGTAAAATCTACCGCCCCAATCCCCATCCTCCTCCCCTTTTTATATTAAAAAAAAACCCACCCACCCACCACTCGCAGATCTGCTGCGTCGCCTCTTCTTTGTTCGCTTCCTCTTTGCAAAGCCATCCCAGATCTCGGCTTCTACCAAACCACTCTTCTTCGCCATAGCCTTACCTTCTCACCCCATCCATTGTCGTCACCCCTGCTCTACCCTCTTCCCATCTCCTTTCTTTGGAGTATGCCTCAACTCAAAACCCAGACAAACACTTTCCTTCTTCACACTACCACCTGTTTGCTTTTACCTTTCCTTTCCATCCATATTTTTTATTTTATTTCAACCCCATTCCAATACCATTAGACAAAACCCATTCAAAACCGTGGGCAACCCACCTTTTCCCAACATCCACCGTACCCATCCATGTTTTTTATTATTATTTAATACCAATAACCCTTTCACCCATCACATCTTGTCTCCTAAACTTTTTATTAGTTTTATATACTCTCACCTACCACCTTTCTTTCATCTTTACACAAACCCATTCACAAGCCACGATTGCATCAAATCCCAACACCATCACCAACCTCCATCCACTCCAGTAAATGCAATTGACCATCCCATGACCTTGTTAATCCACTCATATAAGTGCTATCATCGTGGCCTCTTTGACCACTCAACCCACAACTGTGGACCCCCTTTGAACCCTTTGACCAACCCTTAACCCCTCTTGACCGTGACCCACTAATCTTCATTGACCCGAATATCCATCAACTCCGACTCAAAACTGTCCACCTTTTAACCCGATCCTACCCGCTGCGTCACCTAGCTAGCTACCCTATAGATGAGGTAAGATATCAACAATTGGAAAATGAGAAAAGGGAATTTGAGATTCAAAAGTTCAAATTTGACAAGAGAGAAATGTAAAGTGGCAGACACATGTTTGATTAACGTTGGCAAAAACGACATCTGGAATTTTTGAGAACCACTTGAATCAAAGTTGAGAAAAGGGATGGGAGGGGGGAAGGGCAATTGCATAGGTTAAAAGGTGAAGCAGTGATGATGACATTGGGAAGGAAAAATTCCCCCACTTGAATGGAGGAGATAAAGGAAAAGCAAGAATTGTTGCTCCCATTTTATCACAAGAGTTTGGAAAGGATTAGGGTAGATGCTGATCATATAGGATTTTCATATCACAAGATTTTAAAGGTATAGTGTAACAAAAAGCTTCAATTGGGTTGGCAATTGTTTTGGGCTGCATTCAAATGGTATTAGATTTTTTAATGGGCTCATTCTCCTTGTCTAGAGGGATCCACACGCAAATGTCATAATCGTGAGCTGGCTTATTTAATTGGACTCCATGCTATCCTACCATTGCTAGCTCTAGTACGTGGGCGAGATAACACTGATTCAAGGAAGTTGGCAGAACCAGGTGGCACAAATGAAAAAGATTCAAAGGTGGGTCATTCAGTTGAAGATCAAGAAACAGGCTTGGCTGGGGAAGAGGGCCTTGAGCCATTAAGGAAAAAGGGTGTCCCAACAAAGGCTGCTATCACAATGTTAAAAATGGGCAACATGATGGGGATATAATTTAAAAATGAGTACTGTGCAAAAGTGACCTTTAAATGGATGGAGGAAGAATATTCATAAGATCACAAGTGACAGTGAAAAGGAATGGCCTCTCTATTAGAGAAGACTTTGTATGCACAAAAGAAAAGAGCTGGTAAGAATAAATTTAAGGAAGGGTCATTGGGATTGGGGAGTGATTGGTTAAAAGCTAAGAGGGCTTTTAAAAGGCTAGGTGATTGGGGAGATTTTAATTTCAGGGATGAGGACCTTTTGTATTGACTTGAAAGAATCAAGAATCTCAGAAAAAAAAAAACACTGCTATGAAAAATTTTACATGGGTAAACTACCAAACTTGCTTAGAAAATTGTATCAGTTGCTGAGAAATCAATTGTGCCATCAACAAGATAATCTATTCCAAAAATCCATACATGCATGACCAGATGTGCAAGCATCCAACACAAAAAGGATTTTTTATTTGAAAGCTGACAAAATATAATTACAGGAAAGAACACTACTCCCATCATCATTCCCAAAAAAAAAAAAAACCCTACTCCCATCCTCACTGAAAGCAAAGAACAAGATGCAGGTGGGTTCAAATTCAATCCAGCCATGTCTTCTCTTTCTCTTAGCACACAAGAGAACAAAATGCTAAATATTTCTGTTTGTTGGGTCTCATGTCTTTTGGGGAGAAGAATTACAAGGTTATGCAGTCCTCTTTGATACTCATGAGATACCACTGCTAACACATCTCTCTTCTCAAAGGTTTTCAGGTGTATAGACACTTTCGCCCTTAAACCTTCTCTTGTGTTCTGCACTTCATTCGCATCTCCACATGATGCCAGTCCCGATAATGGAAACCCCAATTTCTTCCAAAATAATGCTAAGCACAACTCCAGGTAAGCTCTTCCCAATTAAAGTTTCTAATGTTTCCGTTTGTAAACATGGAAAGGAAATTACTTTCTTGAAAAATATTCATGCTAGAACAGTGAAAACATTAAAACTCTAATTGCACTCGAATCTGTACCAGGGTTATTCTTATCCATTAAATTTTCACGCAGATCCTTGTAGATGAATGAAAAGGATCGTACTTTCTTGAAAATCAATTACTTCCACCTTCCTTATCAGAAAGGGGGGGTGAGGGCAGTTCTGAAAGAAGGAAGGTCTGGAACCCTTCCTTTACAGATTGGACATTTCAATCCCCCTATTCAAGTTTCTTTAGGTATACCGAACTAATCCATTTATATTTCAGATTCTATTTATATTCCAGACTCCATTAAGAAATGGGTTTAAGCACTTCTGATTAAATGTGTGGAAAATTACTCTCTTTGCATGCATCTAAAGACAAGCGACACTCCAATCAGTTCATGAAAGCTTAAAGATGTGAATGAAATACAGGCATGAATTGGAGTGAATGCAGTTTCAAGTGCAAGGGATTGGAAGCAATTATACGTCGATTTGTAGATTTAATCGCTTAATTTGATTCAATTGGAAGGATGGAAGAGATGAGGTCTATGAGATCAAGATCAGAATCAGGAAAAAGGAATGGCAAAGCAACGGAAGGATGGGTAGAAATAATGAATCCAGACCTGGGCCTTGTCAGCAAGCTGGACAACGAGGCGGCCGACTGGGAGGGGCGACTCATACACAAAACTGTAGTTGATGCACTCGGATCGGAGATAGCGGGAGAGCACGCGGCCATCAGCGGTAAGGCCAGCAATGGCAACGCCGACATGGTCATCGATCTTGAAGATCTTCTTCTGGTAGGAGGAGAGCTCGGAGTTGGCCTTGTTGACGGAGGCGAGGACGACGTGGGTCTTGGACCTGAGGCCGATGGCGGCGGAGCCTTGCTTCACGGCCTCCATGGCGTACTCCACCTGGAATAGACGCCCTGCTGGGCTCCATGTCGTCACATCTGTGTCGTACTGGTTCCTAAACATCTCTTCTTCTTCTTTAGTATCTCCCTCTCTTCTATAGCAGAAGTAGAAAGTAGGAAACCCCCTCTCTTTTCTTTTCTTCTCCTTTGGTTTCTCTACTGCAAAATTTTGAAGACAGAAGAGGGTTTAACTAGTATCGAGTAAAAGACCGAAAGGGCGAGTAAACTTGAGAAAGGGGGTTTCTGCATTGCTTTTCTTCTTCTTTAAGGTAATTTAATAACAGCAAATAAGGGGAGCTTTTGGGTTGCAAAGCTAAAAACAAAGTTTATTCATACGGATTATTATTTATTATAATTTCCTTTTAATCAGGTTACATTTTCATTGAAATGGTTGACCCAACAAGTTTTGATTCATTTATTATAATATATGCTAAAGGTTTAATCTAATCCAATTTATAATAAATTTGACGGGCTCAATATAAATAATCTTAAGTGGTTTCTACTAGTGAATCCAACCTAAGTATTTGATCCAGTTTAAATAAGGTGATACAACTTGAAACAACCTATTTATTGTATGAATTGACCCGATCTAAATAATTCTAATTGGACCAATCTAACTTATGGGTGAAATTACTCAATAAAGTGTAGACTCATCTTGAGTATTCAACAAAATTTAAATAGTTTAACCTACTTTGATTATTTATTAAAAAATAATTCAATTAATTATCAATCCATCTTGACTCATTTATTAAATAGTCAACTCTCAATTTATTTATCAATCATTTTTTTCTCAACTAAATTAGTTGCTAAAAAATATAAGAAATTTTTTAAAGTAAATAATCCTTACACAATTTATTATTCCTTGGGAATTTTTTTCATTGAAGTTTATTTTCACCAATACAATTTTACAGAGAACGAGCTAAGATTTTTTAACTTAAGATATGATCAATGGGCAAAAATCAATTGACATAATAATATATAGTACTTAAATTGTAGTTTATGTAATACCCACCCACCCAAGGTCCCACATCGGTTGTGGACTTGGGTGGAGGGGACTTAATTTGAGGGTTCAAACCCTCAACCTATCACAAGGTCTTTTGGGTTTGGCCTCTTAGGCCAGGGCTCAAAGTAAAGTTGTGCGAACTCAAATGGAGTCCAAAGTAGACAATATTGTGATGGATGTAGTCGAATTGTCACAAGAATTGTAATACTCTCACCCACCTCAAGAAAGTCCCACATCAATTGTGAGGTGGGTGGGATGAGTATTGATACGAGAGAAGCCCCCATTTCCTAATGTGACGCCTTCTTCACCTGGCCAGGGCCTAAAGTAAAACCATGAAGGCATAGTGGATCAAAAGTGGATAATATCACACTTAAAAGTTGAAATAGAGTCGTTACAAATTTTGTTTATATTAAGTCATGTTAGATTCAGGTCTCAGACGCCTCTATCCAACCCAGGGGTAAAAAAATCGGCCGGGCCGTTATCCCGGCCGATTTTTCATATCGGCCGATATATCGGTTCGGCCGATATATCGGCCGAACTTTTTCTCTCTCCTCCCCGTTTTTTTTTTTTTTTTTTAAAAAAAAAAAAAAATCCAAAAAAATTACAGCAAATGCAGAAAATTATGAGCTTATTGAATATGTAATTTTTTCATAAAATATCGGACATTTACATCTTCTAATATATTTTTGAAGTTACGATAGTGGGAAATTATATAAATAGTAATAAAATGGTGAAAATTACAAAAAGAAATAAAATAAAAGGAAAAAATTGCATCCCTTTAAAAGAAGTTATTATACATTAAATAACAGCAAATAAAAAAAGTTCATGTATTATTTTATAGGTTTTACCATTTTCTAACATTTATATATCATAGTCCATAGATAATAATGAAATAATTACAAAAAGAAATAAAATAAAAGGAAAAAATTTCATCCTTGTAAAAGAAGTTAGTATACATTATATAACAGCAAATAAAAAAATTTCATGTATTATTTTATAGGTTTTACCATTTTCTAACATTTATATATCATAGACCATAGATAATAATGAAATAATTACAAAAATAAAGAAAATAAAAGGAAAAAATTTCATCCCTGTAAAATAAGTTATTATACATTAAATAACAGCAAATAAAAAAATTTCATGTATTATTTTATAGGTTTTACCATTTTCTAACATTTATATGTCATAGTCCATAGATAATAATGAAATAATTACAAAAAGAAATAAAATAAAAGGAAAAAATTTCATCCCTGTAAAAGAAGTTAGTATACATTAAATAACAACAAATAAAAAAATTTCATGTATTATTTTATAGGTTTTACCATTTACTAACATTTATATATCATAGTCCATAGATAATAATGAAATAATTAAAATAAGGAGTAAGTGAATGTAAAAAATGTTGCTGTAAATTTTAACATGTTAGTAACAGTAACTAAGAGCAAATGAAAAATGTTCATCTATTATTTTATAGGTATTATCATTTTCTAACTTTTTTTTTCATTTATGCTATTTTATGTTGAAATAGTTAACAAAAATGAATAAATAAATGAAAAAAAATAGTTACTAACAAAGTACACAAAAACTAACTACAGATACATTAAGATGGAAAAAAAATTATAATATTTATATAAAGCTTTTATTACTACATATCTTATTTAACTTCAAGCATTTTTTAACTTCTTTTATGTTGTTTTTGGCTAAAAAAATTAAAATAAATTACAGATAAATCGAAATAAATTACAAAACTTACAAGATCAGTAGATCTGTAAATGAAGAAACCTTTGAACGGTCTGGATCGTTCGGTTTCAAACAAATCCGGGTCGTTTAGAACTTACTTAAATCAAGTAATGAAGAGTGCAATTTTTTTTAAAGAAAAATAGTAAAATCTGATTTTCTCTTTGAAAATAAGGTGTAAAATTTTAAATGTAGATGAATGGTATTTATAGGAAAAAATTGGACCGGTTCGATTTTTTGGATTTAAAAAAAATAATAAAATATTCAGGCATGCCGGACCAGCCGAATCCTGCAGTCCGCTGTACACAGAGATGTGATGGGGAGAAATTGGTTGACAGGTGAGATCTCGTCCGAGATCTCGCCCGATATATCGGACATGAGATATCGTCCGATATATCGGCAAAATATCGCCGAACTTGAGTTGGGCCCAGGCCCGAGATTTGGGGAAAAAACGGCCGATTCGGCCCAAATTCGGCCCAGATTCGGCCGAGATTTGGACCGATATATCGGTCATCTCGGCCGATATTTATTATGAAAAAAAAGTTTTTTTTTTTTTTAAAAAAAACAAAAAACCGAATTTTTAAAATTCGGCCGATATGATGACCGATAATTCGGTCAAAAATTCGGACATATCGGCCGAATTTTTTTTTGTACGGCCGATACTATACGTATCGGCCGATATAATTCGGTGGTTGAAAAACCGAATTATATCGGCCGATACGCACAGTATCGGCCGATATTTTGACCCCTGATCCAACCCAACCAAAGTTATTTTAGGTTGTGTCAAATTGAATCAACTTAAATTTTGTTAAGATATGCATGATCCTAGACTGGATTTTTTGTATCAGGCTTGGTTGGGTTCACGGATTGAGTCGAAATTGCCATCCTAATTCCTAAGCTGACCAAAACCAAAGAATCATAAATGGGTTGAACCAATGAATACATGAGCTAAATCTTTGTAAATGAGTTAAAATAATCTGAACACCTGGCCCAAACTCAAATGAGTATTTGACCCATTTTATTAAATTGGTTGACCTATATAGGATATTCTGATTAATAGCTAATATAACTCATTTGATAAATGAGCTAAGTAGACCCAAATATCTAATACAATTTAAATTAGTTGATCCACTTAACCCATTTATCAAATGATAGACGTAATCCCATGACTACCATTCTTGACTTATTTGTTAAATTCATTAACCAATCCGACTTAACCACTTCACCAAAAAAAAATTCTTTATTCATATTAATAGCAAACAAAACATAAGAAAATTAAAAACTATAAATTGAATTCTCCTCAAACCATTTTCTCTATCATTTTTTTCTCTAAGAGAATATATCCTAATAAACTAACAAGCGTCCTCGAGTGAAAACAACTTAGTTAGTGTTCCAATTCTAGTGTTTATCTTCATCAACATTATTATTATCATTAAAACGTTTATCGTATTTCTGTGAAATTGACTTTTCCAATATTTATAATATAACATTATTTAATTTTGGGAAGAGTTTTACATAATTTCAAAATGGTCATCCAGGCCATAATAGAACTTTGATCAAAAGAGACCCTTTCGAATCAAATGTCTAATTCATCCCAATTTGTCAATTAAAGTATATATACATATATAGAGAGAGATTATATAAAATTGTGCTGATTACTGTAAATTATTAGAATTAGTGAATATAAAATCTTCAACTACTGATAAATATTTCTTTAAATTTAACAACAACTATTTTTGTAATGTCATTCATTGATCTTTTAACTAAATTTTCTCTTTTTCAATTTAGTAGAGTCTAGAATTTACAATAGTCAAAATCTAATAAAGTTATTTGACAAATATTTACTTTGATTTAAAAATTAATATAATTTCTTTATTCACTCAACTTAAAATTATTTTAAGTTCTATCAATTAAAGTAATTTATATAAAATTTTTTAAATTCTTAAATTATACTTCACTGTTCCGACTGGTGAGTCCATTCATTGTAAATTAGTTGGTGTTTAAATTAAAATATAGTTCCAAATGTTAAATTCAACTGGTTAAAATATTATTTTCTCTTTGTATCTACAACTTATATACTCTCGATTCTACATACAATAAAAATTTACTTGCTCACCTTTTTACTGCTGCAAGTTTCTCTCACAACCTGTTTGGTACTCAAAATTTAAAGGTGGAATCTTATATTTAGTGAAATGTGAAAAAATTTATTTAAATTTTATTGTTTGGTACATTTGAAATTTATATATGAAGTTTTTTAATTCCAATTTTTAGAATTTTAAATTCTCTTGAAAAGATGTTATTTCTGAAAATTTAAAGATTATTATTTTGTATTATGATATTTTCAATACACACTTCTATCTAAAACTCACCAATAATTTTAATTGATTATGCTTATATTTTGAGTTCATTTTTAAAGACATGTTGTATGCACAATTAAAGCATACTTTTTTTTTTTTCAATTTAAGTGTGGAAAACTGCGGGATATCAAATGTATAACCCTAAAGGTGAGCCCACTACCTCTAAGGTACACTAAAGTCAAGCCATAGGGACTTTGACCTACAACTTCTCACTTCGTGAGGTGACGAGAGTCAACCAGTTAAACTCACCCGTGGGAGTTTTATTATTTTAGTATATTTTATTGGATGTTAATTTTTTTTTATAATTTTATATTTTTATATGATGACATTATTTGGTGAGTCCATAAAATGTTAATTTATCTATTCCCAATTTAATGTTTATATTTCTCATCAATTTTAATTTAGATAAATAATTTTTGCCTTTGAAGCCCACTTAATATTTTATTTTAATAGCGTAGTTAACTATAAATTATTTAAATTTAATGATTAATCAATGAACATGATATAGAGTATTGTTAGAAAATTTTAGATATGACATATTATCAAATAAATTCAATGTAGTTTTTAAAAAATTAAAATCATTTAAATTCTAATGTCCACTTTTATGATAGATTCAAAATTTTTTTTTACTGTTGGTATTTTTAGGAATGAATATAAAAACTGGTATTTTTAATAATAAAGAATACTAATTTTAATTTTTATCTATTTATCATCCCTTTATAAAATCCATATCTCTTTTAATTTTCATAATTTTTTTAATTATTTCTCATCCCTCTCACCTGTTTGCCAATTACGTGCCTCCACTTTACCCTCCTCTCCTTAATGAGCAGAGGAAACGCTGGTTTCCCCTCACTTTCATTTCCCTCTCGTTCCCCTCTCTCGCGAGCGGTTTCTCTTTTTCTCTCTCACCAGCTCCCGCCACTGCAACGGTCGATTCACTGACGGTATCCACCAGGCGTACCTAAGCACAGATACATCTACATTATTTTCGATAATTTTTTTTTTTCATTTTTCTGAATGTGAGAAAAAGCACAGCAAATCGTCATCTTTCTCTCTTCCTTCCTTTTCCTCTTCCTCCTTCTTTGATTGTCTATTATTCTCATTTACTTTTCAGCCGATTAGATGATGATTTCTCAGTTTGTAAAATGTGATTAGGGTTTGAAAAGGGAGTTTTCTGATTAGTGCAGGTTTTCCTCTTCCACTCCTGCCAATCCTCGCCATTCCAACGGTCGATTCACCAACAGTATCCACTGCCATTCTCGTCGATTCACTAACAGTATTCACTGCCATTCTCGATCACATGTACATTTACGTTTTTATGATATGTTTTATTTTTTATTTTTCTATTGTAAAAAAAAAAAGAAGAATTATAGCTAGTCGAATGGTGATTATTTCAGTTTGTAAAATGTGATTAGTGTTTAAATAAGTGTGTTTTTTTAATTTTCCAATTTCAAGAAGAAGAAGATAGGTGGTTTTGTATGTTATTAAAGGATCCAATTTGTTCTTTCTTCTTCTTTGATTGTCTTTTTTTCCCCTTATACGAAAGAGTAATAAGCATTGCGTCTCTCTATCTCTTTCAAATAGAAGGAGGAAAAAAAGGAATTACTAGCTTCCGATTTCATCAACTTAGTATTTGTCTTTATACATTAAAGGTATGTTGTGCAATAAGGATGCAGCTTTTCTTAGCTAATATTTATTTAAACAACCTCTATGGATTAATATGGGAAATAGGAGAGCAGGTAATATGGGAATTTGGAGGCAGGGAAAGTATTGTTTGGTCCAAGGGAAAAAAAAAGAATCTGAAATGACCACCTGGCCATTGGTCTGCAGTGTACTAGCCCACACAGGTATGGGGCCCTCCAAATGGGGTGTTGATGGGTATATTAGAAAGGTCTTTCCTTATATATGAGGCCCACTAAAAACTACTTTGATTGAATTAATCAAGCCATGTTTTTAAAGGCTTTTAAAAATTAAAAAAACAATTTAAACTAATCAAATTTTGGAGAGCTTTCAAAATGTGGCTTGATTGACTTAAATCAAGATGACTTTGAGTGGGCCCCCTGCTTATGTGTGTGGGGTAATGCACCAAACACCATTATACGGGTGATCATCTTTTGAGAAGTACAGATAATGTGATCAAACAATGTCTTTCCTCTAGGCAATGCATATAGATCAATGCCTATTGTTTGTTCAACTTAGGAAGTTTTGGTTGTTGATATAAGCTTTCAAAATGATGAATCTAAACTAATCATGAATGGATGTTATTGTTTATTGTAATAAAGATACATGCTAAAGGTTTTTTTGTTTTTTTTTTAATAAAAGATACACATGCATCCTTCATTAGGCACAATTAAACTACATTGAGACCTTGAACCTATTTTTCTTCTTGTTTTTGGAATGTAAATAAGATGTGAGTGTGAGACCTGTAGACTAAACTGCATGGATCAAATTGTGTAGTTTACTTTGCATTTCTTTTAATATTTAGTCTTACTTATAATATTAGTATTGGCTGTGAGACTTTAGCCAGCTTCCATATACTCTTTGATTAAAATCTCAAGCCTTTTGATTCTATAGTCCATTTTCTCTCTCTCTTTGTCTCTCTCTACCCCTTATTACTTTAATATATGAAAATATAAAACATTGATTTTATTTATTACTTTATTATTGATACGTATAGGTAAATATTATCTTTGTCATGCTAGATATGAAAACTATCCCGGATTCTTAGTTTCATATCATAAAGGGTGTTATCACCTTGGCCAATTTACAAAGAACAAACAACATTTTCTGAAGAATAAAGAAGAGGTCTTTTATTTGACAAATTTTGGTCTTAGGAGCATTATTAAGCGTTTATTTGAGGTTCTTAAAAAAAACTTTTCCATTCTAAAGTGTGCTACAACCTATGATTATAAGACCTAGGGATTGTCATTTTGTCATAGTAGGTTGTATTCTTTTCAAAATTCATAAATATGGTAGGCAAAGATGATTACTAAGCAATGAACGAGCAATAAATGAAGCAATGGGCTTTTACTTAGAGGTTATTACAGTCCAAAATAAAGCTTCAACATCCATTTCTCGTAGGCAAATGCAAATCAATTGAGCTAAAAATAAGATGCTTTGACTTTTGCTATGTGGAGCGATTGATGTGCACGTCAAGATGATCTCACTAGAGTTATTTTGTCTTTTTGTCCTTTTTGAATGTGATTGGAGTACGACGGGATGTTATTAAATATCTATCTTTTTGTCCTTTTTGAATTGATTGATGTACACATGATATTTGAATTAACTCGAGTATGATGGGATGTACACATGATCTTATATTAGGTATATATGTAATGCACAAAATTTTGTAGGATATGGTGTATCACATTTTACACATGTTGGTTGGCTTTTTAGATTTTGTTAGATATCATTCATTGCAAATGATTGTAACTGATTTTTCTTTCCTTCTTCCTTGTCTTGATTGGCTCCCTGTACTCTTTATATACATGTATCCTCCTTTGTTAGAAAAAACAAGAAATACAAACTCAAGAGAATGATTTCTCTCAATCTTACTTCTTTGTTTTCTCTTCTTTTCTCGTTTTCATTATAACACAATGTATACTTTTTGCATTAAATCATTGTGGTTTGTCATAACTCTTTTGTAGAATCTCATATACATATGTTTTTATATTTTTATTATTCATTATTTTTGTTGTATTGTATTAGATATGGAAAGGCAAAAGGGAAAGATAGTTGCATCGAAGATGACTAGGGTTTCATCCAAAAATGTTCAATGGACAATGGATATGGATGTCTGTTTATGCAACTTCCTTGTGGATCAAATACATCGAGGAGGAAAGATAGATGGAAAATTTATTACAAATGCTTGGAAGGAGGTGGTGCAGAATTTCAATACCTTGCAGATGACAAATTTGACGAGGGAAAACTTCAAAAGTCGTATGAGAACATGGAAGAAAACATATAGGGCATTGTCTGAAATATCAAGCAAGTCTGGTTTCAAATGGAATCCAACATCGCAATGCTTTATGGGTGAGCCAAGTGATGTGGATGCATTCTATAGGGTATGGTTTAGTAATATCTTTTATGCACACTCAATAACTTAATGCAAATTGAATTTCAAATTAGTTCTTTATGTTATCTGATATAATTTTCTTTTATTTACATGCAGAAACATAATCACTTAATGCCATATAAGAATAAGAAATTTCCACTATATGAAAAATTTCTTATCATATTTGGAAAAGACGTCGCTACAGGAAGTGGTGCAATAGCTGGTGATGATATATATGGTGATCCTATAGGTTCTCATGATGCACACACCCCAGGCTCCATCGATCGTCGAACATCCGTAGTAAGTGATGGTGAAGATATGCTAGATTCTCATCACATTGATCTCAATGAGGATGAGCGGTTAGAAAACATCGAGGCAAGAGCATTTGAGGCTCGATCGGGGTCAACACCATATAGACAGTCTAGAGTTCGACCATCTTCAGAGGTAATGGAGCCTAGGCAACAAAGTAAGAGAAGGAAACAAGGGATATGGGAACGTATGGCAGATTCTATGGATATAATGATCAATGTCATGGAAAAATTGGGATCCCATGTTGAGACATTGGCTTATAAATATAAAACCAATGATAATGGCAAAACAGATGAGGAAAGAATGGATAGGGTTTGTAAGTATGTGTCTGAAATCCCAAACATTCTTCCTGATTTGATCTACCCAACCATCAAATACATAATGGCTGATGATATGAGGGCATCTATGTTCTTGGGACTACATGCTCACCTGCGGCAGTATTGGTTGCAAGATAATTTACCCAAAATCGCTGCAAATGCCGGACCTGCTTTGTCCTGCAAAATTCCGCCATCTAGCTCTACTGTCCTAGTCGTTCCTTAGTCATCTGGCTCTGCTCCTTTATTTGCTGCTCCATTGACTAGATCTGCTCAGCAGCATAAATCTCCTATATAGTGGAAACCCTTGCATAACTCTCCCCTCCTCCAAGCAGCCTAAATCTTGCCCCTCTCTTTCCTATCTCTCGTCTCTCCATCCCCTTCTCTCTCGCATATTTCTATCTTGTCAAAGGTAATTGCACTTCCTCTCTTTTTCATTATGGCATTGTTTCTTGGACAATCTTTCAATTTCTACTAAGTTCTCTTATATTTCTTTTACTTTTTCATTTTTGTAATGCTTTTTTCCAGATTATGCTAACAGACAGTACCCAAATCGTCAGGGCTCGTTTTACGGAGGATTTCGGCCATACTGTTAATGGCCATACTGCAAGTAGCTTATTTAATGTAATGCTGACTTCGATCACTCTCATAATTTTTGTACTGAGACTGAACTTGGTGGTGCATAGGATTGTGTCATGGGAGCATTGTCGAGGAAGACGGTCTTACTTGTGACTCACCAAGTTGACTTCCTACCAACATTTGATTCTATTTTGGTTAACCCATTTATCATTTCTTTCCTGTTTCTTTTATCCATTCAAGAAGTTTATTTTGAAGTAAACATCTTTTTGTATAAACACTTTTATTAACTCAAGAAACGTATCATGACCAATGTTTATGAATATACTAAACAATAATAATGTAACCAATCACCATGTGTCTCCTTGTATTCATGGCTTCATACTATATGTAAGAAGAAAAAAAAGAACTGTCTATGTAGGATCCACCCCCTTTTTATGAAAGGTAACTTCATTGATATCAATAAACACCTACATGCAAAGAAGCAAAAGAAAAAAAAAAAATGGGCAACAAAACATGTGGGATCCACCCTTGATCAGGCATTGACTATATAACTTGATGAATAATCTAGAAGTTCAACCAATAATTTTTCCTTTTTTCTTTTAATCTGCTCAAGCATATTGGATTATAATATATTAGGTTTCTTTCCACCTAAGCTGGTAGGTAATCTACTCACTTAATCCCTCCCCTCCCCCTAGAAAGGGTTAAAAACTAATACTATTCTTATCAGATATCTTAAAATAGATTTCCACCTATTGTATGTCTTCAAAGGGGAAGCACTCACAGTCTGATACATGTTCCATAGGAACTGAGTATGAATGGTAGTCTTTAGTTGGGTCAAAGCAGAGGTAAATCCTCTGTTCTCTGTCTCCCTTCTCACTGGTAAATAAATTGGCCTGTAAAATATATGGCTGGTTGGTCATGTTGCCCAAGAACTCAAAGTCTATCTCATCATGGTCTGAGTTTTGAGAGGAAAGCTAAAAAAGAATTCCATGCAAAGAAACAACTAATTAGTAAGTAAACAGAACACTCCATATCTTATCTAATACTCAGGTCAGAGCTAGCCTTACTGGAAATTACTAGTTTTGCCATTTAGTTACATTGGGTTTTACCTGTTTATTGAGTAATGCAAGCATAATTCCATTTCATTAGAATCAAGGTGTTAAATCCCCATGTTTCTGTTGAAACTGGACCAAAAGAACATGGTTTCAGGTCAACTTTTCGAAAACATTAGCATTTAGCACAAATCCATGAGGACCCCATTTAATTAAATGGCTTCACCTTTGTCCCATAGTAGACCAGTCTTGGGACAGGAAAGATGATCAAACCATTCATTCATGAGGACCTCATTTAATTGTGATGTCTTCCAAATCCTTGTGGATCATTGGCATATTTAAGATTACTTACAGTTCAATAAGTCATGCCAATAATCCCAGATTTCTTACATATTTACTTTTAATCCTACTGCTTGCAAACTCTGTGAGAAAAGGAGAACAAATTGCAATACTTAAAAGGTAATCCATAATCATGTATAAATCCACCTTGTTAAATGGTCCCATTAGATATAATTGTTGAATTTTGATTTTCAAGTTAAAATGGTAATTTTTTTGCGTTATATGTGTGTTTCGGGCCTTTGCATCATGGGCATGAGTTGGTGGATTTTTTTTTTGAGAAAAAAAAAATAATAATGGGTATGGATGATCTTTTTGGACCCTTAATGGGCCTTTAGGATGGGTCCAACGGGCATTTGGGTGAGTTGGTAGTTGGAACCTCTCAGAAATGGATCCTGTTGTTAATGGGTTGGGCTGAGCCAACCACTTTTCTTAATGGATCCAGACTTGGACCCAGTGGAAGGGGACTAGATCCAGATCCGTTTATGGGCTAAGATGTGAGTTGGTGCAATTGTCACAATGCCTGCCTTAAAGATGAACATGAGAGAATTAAAGAGGATGAAATCGGTTCTTTTCCTGTTGTGATTTCTTAAAAAGGCCCAGGAGTTGTATGAGCCACATTGGATATCTGGGCAGGGCCTTTTTCCTTATATTTAACTTTCTTTATTAGGCCCACTTCAGTTGTTTGCATGCCATTGATTCAAATCATGAACATCACACATCACTAAGCGGTTTAGTGGTTTTGTTGTACAAGCCCATGGTGGGGCTGCTCGTTCAGTGAATGGAGATTAGAATTTTCAGCTTCTATAAAATCAAATATTTCAATCTATATGTTTGATAGACAGTTAATTAGAAACAAATATGTAGAAACTAGATAAAGTTTTATGAGAATATTTTATATAAGTAGATCTCCCTCTTGCAAAATTAAATATTCGATTAAAACTTCTTATTATTTTCACATATCTTTTTCATTTTTTTAATGATCAGAGTGTTCAGGACTCTTAAATCACTCGACTAATATTTGAAGCATGTACAAACCTCTCTACCCACATACATCAGATAACTCTACGGAGAATGACTCTATTAGAGATAATAAAGGATTCGTGATTATCCTCACCGATAATCACGGGATGGTCAATGGTTTCTGACCGTATGAAACTATTGACCAAACGATAATCACGCGATCCTTTATTATCTCTAATAGACCCTTTAGAGTGTGGTGAAATGAGAAATCATACACGAACTGCTACTTCTTTAGATGGACTCGTGATGATCACTCCAACCTCTTCTCTGTTACTTGTTTCTCAATTGATTGATTTGGACAGGGCCATGATTGATCTCTCATGGGCCTACCCATTGAATGCGTTCAGATTCAAAGTACATACGGCCTAGCCTGCGGGGCATGGAAGGGATGGGTAGTCATGTGGACCACGGTCCTTTTTCTCCAATTTTTTCTTTAGCTCTGGTTTAGTGTGGAGAAGACTCATTTGTCGGGGTTGATAATAATGGCAGGAGTGGGTATGTGTGTGATAGTGCTTGCACTGCTTGTCAATGTGTTTTCCACCTTGGAAGGAAAAAAGGGCCCCTCTTCTTAAGGATAGGTGTTGACATATCACTCAATTATCACATGAAATTCATAGTTTTTTATTAAAAAAAATAAAAAAGAAAAAAGGAAAAGAAAGAATCTTACTTTATATGGCCTAGAAGACATATTTTCACCAAGTGATAAAGCTTTGATCTACGTTTGTCTTAATCATTTGTTCCTCAATTCTTCCCAAGACTTCTTTTCTAAAAGTTACTTCTTTCTCAATGATTCTAATCTCCTGTATTCCCACAGTTTAGTCTTTAGACTTTGTGATAGAATTCTCTAATATATTACTTTTCTCTCTTGTTTTTACTTGTATTTTTTAATGATTTCATTTTAATTACGGTTAGCTCAGACAGTAGAACAAGATCTTTTTCTTTTTCTATTGAGAGGTTAATGTACAAAGTGCAATTTCTTAGAGGACCCAACAGCAATATTTAATATATATGAAGGGCCCTTGTAAGAATATTTAAACTAAGAAAATGGAGTCGTCATGGCTCTTATTAACTCTTAATTTTGCTTATAGTTTGATTTTAAACCGTGGCTTATGTAATCACGAGGGATTAGGTTTGGTAGTAAAAAACTCGTCATTGTTTGCGGAAAATCTTAGAATCAAGTCACTCTCAATATAAAAAAGGGTCATACTTCATTATTTTGTATCCAACTGTGTACGGATTGAGAAATTTACACATGTCCTAAGGATTTATCTGGTGTGATACCTGAATACCTTGATCTTAAAAAAAATCGTACCTCCTGTAACTCTGTCCTTTTATAAATCTGAAGCATGTATCAAGTATCAATAGCTCTATAAATTATGATCTTTCAGTTTCTTGGGCAGCTTATGACAACAAATTGACAAAACAATTCAAAAGATGATATATTAATTCTTAAGACGACACGGTGAAGAATTTATATTTATGAAAGATTCATTCTCCAAATTGGAGCTAGATAGAGAGAGTTTTGTAATTGAAGATGGACTGATGATATGATATGTACATGTATTAGTGTATGTTATGAGCCTGTGGACTTCATGGGCATCACCATTTTGATGAAATAACATTTATGTGAAATAAATAATTAAAAAAAAAAAACCAAAGAAGAAGTGATTTCAGTAGCATTCAGTAATGATAGTATTCATATAATCAAATACAGATTACAGAAATAAAAGATTTTTACTTTTTAATTTCTGAAAAAGCTGAAAATTGTTGTAAGTCATAGAACACTTTATAAGAGAAGTTCTCATTTATGAATTTAACCACAACAATGTTACTTGATAAAAGCATTATCTGTATAATTAAAAACTACACCCAACACTCTTTTCAAAACTTACAGCTAATACATTCATATAACAAATGGGAACAAAATTATGAATTTATTTTTCTTCTAATGCAAGCCAATTGTCACTAAATCCATACCTAATGAACATATAATTGAATATTTCTTACATGGTAATCAACTGGTCTTGAAATAAACAAGAAAGGAAGTCCAACCCACTATATTGCAGATCTGCAAATTACAAAACCATAGTAATAGAAACTGGTTAGGCATAGCAGTTCAAGATAACTAGATCATATGTTCTTTCTACTCTTGCATGAGAAAGTACCTGTATTTGGAGACTTTAATGAAGCAGAAGAGAGAATGGCAAGACCTGAATTCCTTAATGCTGTGTTTGAATGTACCCCAAATTGCTGATGTTTGGCCTATTTAGAAGAATGGGTTCTGCCATGTCTTCCTTAGGTTGGCAAAAGACATTAAAAATCACATCACAGTAGATGGTGATCTTAACATTTGGACTCCAAATCATTGTGAGAAATTCAGTATTCTACCTAATGAAATCTCCAATTTTCTCTCCACCCCAGACACACAGAAGAACCAGTAACAATCTATAATTGTGGAAATAGTCGAACTCATCGCAATCTCGGGTACATCCAAACACACGATAAAAGACTGAATTTACATGGCTCTCCTCCACCACTTTGTGCAGTAACATAGAGGAAACCATCCAAACAAATTCATGATCCAGTGCAGTGTAATCTAATAGTTTCTCCTTAACTTGTCCTCAGAAAACTCTCTTTACTTTGTTGTTGTCACTCTTCTAAGGTCTAGACACTTGAGAATCGTCCTTGGTAGGAGGGGGCAACTGTGTGGGTTGTTGAGTTTGGCCCAGCCCTCTTCCCTGGCCCATCTGCTGATAGAATTGGCTCATTGCCTGACTCTGCAAAACCCCAATATGACCATCTTGGGAAAGCCCGAGCTCCAAACCAGGAAGCTGCTGATTAGGGCCACCCATACTAGATGTAAAACTCATTGAACCAAGATTAGAACCGGGCAATTCGAAGCCGTGGAATCCGATTCGTGGCATGAAATTCGAGCTCTCGTTGGCTAGATTAGACGTGGATGGACCAGACGATTGAAAGATGCTGGAAGGCGCGAAATTGCCGACCGGAGGCCACAGTCCAGGGCCCACGTAAGGCCTGGCCAAATTGGTTCCTATCATTGTCCAATTACTCCTGCTGCTGGACCCGATTCCGGACCCCAATTCATCCATCTTCTGATGCAGACCTGCTGAAATAGAGGTCCCCTGTTGTGAAACAGAGCCGGAGGCGGCTGCGAGCATCGATGCCGGTATTGTTCCGGTGCCCGTCGCTGCAATGATCGATGGTTCTGCCTGCTGTAAAAGCCACTGTATGGTCTCCCCATCAGACTTGTGACCCAATTCTCTAGTGAGTTGGAAAATTCTGGCTGCACAAAGAGCTGGCATCCTTATTCTTCTTCCCCTTCCTTCCACCTTTGTATGCCTGTCTTTGTTGGAGCTTCTTTTGGGTGCAAGCTGCTTCTTCCCATCATCCTTTTCTGCCACTACAATTTGCAATTCCCTGTTATCTGCTGCTTTGTCTTCTTCCCTCATTTCAGGCTTTGGGAGGCCCAGTGCCTTGCGTAGAATGTGAACGGATAGACAAACTTTTAAGAGAAAACGGTGGCAGGCAAATGAGCATGCAGATCCTCTATTTTCTTACCAACTTCAATTCCCCTTTTCAGTGCATCAATCCCATAAAAGCCTTTCCCACATTTCATCCATACCCACCTCATAATTTCTTTCTTGCATGCTATTACTGCTTCAACAACACTGTTTTCATCTCTGATTCTCTTCCAATGTACTGCATTGGGCACGTGGCACTTTGTTACAGGTACATGTGGCAGATGATGAATGGTGAGTTGGCTTTGCTTTTGAACTACTCCAAAACCCATGCTTTTCAGAGAGGAAATAAAAAAAAGGTGGTGATAGACATTATTGTTAGTTTATTACTAGTTGTAAAAAAAAAAAAAAAATTAAAGAAAAACTCATTAACTTTTTCAACTAAAAAATTTATCAAACCAGCACAAATTATTTTGAGTTTTTAAACAATTACTCCATCTGTTTCAATTTATTTGTCTAATATGCATTTTAGGATTGTTTCAAAATAATTATCTCATATGTCATTTTGATTCTCTCTCTATCTATCTACTAAGTTTATAAGTCTTTTGAGAGACCCTTCCTTAAAAAAAATCAAATTTTTAAAATGAGACGATTAAAATAGAATAAAAGAAGTATTATAAATATATGCACATTATGACAAATTTTGTGGCTCTCTCTCTCTCATTTTCTTATGCAGTAGAATCACACTGATTGGATGCTTTAGCCATTAGATCTTTCCCATGAATCTGATTGATCATATTGGTTTAAAGTGTAGATTTAGCAGAAAAAAATGTGCAGTTAAGATTATTCACATTGTGGCCCACAATTTAGATGGCAGAGATTGTATGTTACTCTTTCCATGTTTATTTTGGATGACGTGGCAGAGTATAATAGATTGTTGCAGCTAGATATTATGTGGCCTGCACCCAATAAAAAGCAGATGGTATTGTCATAGTTGGCATAAGTTGGGAGAACCTTTATTATTTTCCTGTTGATTTCGAGCTGTTTTTGCCAGTTCATAGGCTTTTGGGGATGATTTCCATTTTGAAACTTTTATACTTTCTTTGTATTTCTACTTTTTCATAATTTAAGGGCTTGAAATGATAATTTATGGTATTAACTGTTTGTCTATTTAGATTAATATTTTTTTTATAATCTACTAAATTGTCTTTTTTAAAAAAAAAATTAAATGTATTTGAGTAATAGCTAAAAATCTGTCTCAGAAACGAGAGGTTGAGCTTGCTTTCAAAATCATTAAAGAAATAGACATCGCGAAGAACAAGAAAAAATTTCACATGATCAACTGATGCTCATGCCTAAGGCTTATCGCGGGTCGATAGGAGTCTAAAATAACATCATCTTTTTTACACACTCATTTATCCTTCCGCAAATTCTATCCATATCTGATTTGAACTCATTTCAAGTTAACATCATCGTTAAATTAAAAATTCATCTAAAACTGATCCTATTTTCACAATTGTTCTTTGAACTTTTGAAAATCATAACTTTTTAAATTCAATATACCTAATTTTTATGAGAAACATTATATTAAAAATACCTTTCAAACCCATGTATTCTCATACATTAGACCACACTCTTAAAAACTCACAAAGGTCAAGGATGACTATTGTTCATGAGCAATGTCACCTCGAAAAAAGCTAGTCCCATACACAATCACCATCTACTTCTGTTTTAATTTTCCTAAACACGATTCTTACCATTTAATCCATGGATAGTGAAGTTTTATGGAAGGTCAATACTCTATACTATATGAGGTCAATATTGTCCAATGTCCATAGTTCTAGGTTTGTTCTTTAATTTTTTTTTTTTTTTTTTGTGGTTGTGAAAAAAGAAATTTGACCCAACTGGTGGGACCTATTCATGAATGTCTTGAGACTGCACAAATATGGCCCACCTTGCAGACCACTGACCTTTTCAAGAAGACAAAATAGACCTATCAAATTAACCTTCCATCCCAGAAAAAACCTCAAGAAAATGACACCCAGATCCATGCATTTCTTCTCATGATTTGAGCACACAATTTTCAAATGAATCTTAGAGCTGTACTGCATTTCTGTAAGTTCCTTGTAAAAGTGGCTGTGATCTTGTCTAACAAATGTATACACTGAAACTTTAGTGTATACACCGGAGGTTGGTCTACAAATGTGTATAAAGTTGGCTATGTTTAGCCATCTAGTAGTGCTCAATTCTCTGTGCTTCAAACAATGTCAAAATATTATTTAAAATTATTGTCAATTTTCATGAACATACTTTTAATGATTGTCAAAAAGCAAGCAATGCAGACTGATGGGGCATATGTAAAACTTTAGTTTATACACTGGAACATGATCTAGAAATGTGTATAAAATTTGGGTTTGTTTAGCCATCTAGTGCTCAATTCTCTGTGCTTCAAACAATGTCAAAATATTATTTAAAATTATTGTCAATTTTCATTGACATTACTTGTAATGATTGTCAAAAAGCAAGCAATGCAGACTGATGGGGCATATGTAAATCGATTGTTGCCAAGAAGACTTATAAAAGAAGTATTTATAGATTATTCAAATAATTGCATTTTGAGTAGTGACCCAGATCATCAAATGCACCACTTTGTACCTCCAATGGATTTATTCACATTTCATTCAAGGGTCACATGCAACTTGAGAGTCAAGCTTTGGTAATTTTAAAGATTTAGCCTGAGAAAAAAAATAAAAATAAACACTGTATCCTAAGTTACTACTATAAAGAGAACAATCATAATTTTTTTTTTTTTGAATTTGCGTGTCGGAAACTGCAGGATACTCAGCATACAACTCCCACGGATGAGCCCACTACCCCTAGGGCACACCAAAGTTAGGCTGCGGGGCCTCGACCCCACAACTTCCCGCTTCCTGAGGTGGGAGGTAACCAGTTGAGCTACACCCATAATTTTATAAAATTAGTTGGTCTTAATGCTGAATAAAAACATAAAACAAGTGATGAAACTTGGAGTCCTACAATATTGAGGTTTATCCTTAATTTTATATAGTGGTTGATATTGTAATTGAATTGTTAAAGATATGTTTGTGTTCTTGAAAACAAGAGACATCGGACTTGCCGCTTTGTCCGCTTGTCATAAGTTAATTGATTGAAAAATACACTAATATCCTTATCCTTTGTTAAATTAATTGATGAAAAAGTACACTAGTTTTACTAAAAAATTATGGTTCTATTTGAATTGATTTGTGTACGGATACTTTACTTGATATAATACACAAGATGATGTAAAAAATGAAAACTTTTTTAATTTTCTAGGGGTGAAACTCAGGTCGGGTTTTGACCTGACCCAAGAAATCAATCGGGTCGGGTCATATAATTTGGATCAGCAGGTCAGGTTGGATTGAGCAGACAAAAACTCGCATTGAATTCGGGTCGGGTCGGGTTGAAGGATTTTCAAGTTAACCCAACCCAACCCGGTAAAATTTAAGCTAAAATGAGTTCAAAATGTGGGTCGGGTCAGAATTCGAGTTGAATCGAGTTATAATTCGGGTCGAGTCAGATCGAGGCATTCGGGTTGCGTCGGGTTCCATATTTTAGTAACTCAGGTCGGATAGGATTTTAAAAAATCCGACCTGACCCGGCCCGATTTCAGCACTGTAATTTTTTGATAATATCATGTTTTATAAATTAAAAAAAAATCAATGAGCAAAATGATAAAATTTTCATTTTAGTACTGATATACAAACCAGGAGTTTAAAAAACGTTATCGGCCGATATTTTTTTATCTTCTCCTCTTTTTAAAAAAAAACAGCCGATATCGACCGATATTTTCATATCGGCAGATATGATACAGCCGATATTCGGCTCTCCAAAATCAGTTTTACATCGATCGATACGATATGTCAGCATATTTCTACCCTTGATACAAACCAACTCGACTCATTTGATGCAATTGCACAGAATTCATGGGAATATAATAGCTGACAACATGACTCATTGATTTCCATCTATCCAATCCAACGGTGATTTGTACAACCAAACAGTACCTTTTTGTTTTTATTGTTGATACTTTGTTTGGAGATTGCCGTCTCTTTAATCTTTCCTACATTGCATCACATGTAAATGTGAAACCAAGTTAGAGCTTAGGTAGTGACCCTTTGAGGTTTGATGTGATTGTGAAAATTCAAAGTTCAACTTGGTGTCATTGCTGTGGTCCCTTGCCTTACAAATAATTAAAGATAATTAAATTGTTTTTTTCCCTATTGTGATCTCTTTAGAAAAGGCCCGAGGACTTGCGTGAGCCACAAGAGATATGTGGGTAGGGCTTTTTTTCTTTATTTTTTTCAGCTCCATTCAGTGGTCTGAGGACCTTTAATTCAAAGCGTTACCTATCATTCCTGGAGAATTTGAGAGAACTGACTTCATCTGTCGTAATTCAAGAAGGTTAGATTGTCTGACTCAATCTATCTATATTATTAATACCCATATATATATAGATAGATACAGATATGATACAATATAAAAAAAAAAATACATAATCAATGAAAGAATCAATCAAATTCATTAAAACCTATGATGGAGTTGCTCTTCCATTGAAAAAGACTCCAACAAACATTTGACAGTCGATAGTCATGCATTCATATATGTGTTTTAGATAATTGATTAGGACAGGGCCATGACTGATCTCTCCTAATGAATGGTTCTAGAGTCAAGTACATACGGCCCGCGGCATGGAGCACAGATTGAATTGGTAGTTCTGTGGACCAGAGTCATTTTCTCTAAATTTTTATTATTTTTTTTTAGCTTTGCTTTAGTGTGGAGAAGACCCATTTGTTGGGGTTGATAATAATGAAAGGAGTGAGTAGGTGTGTGATGGTGCTTGCACTGCTTGTCATATGTGTTTCCCACCTTGGGAGCACAAAGGGCCCCCTTTCTTAAGGATAGCTGTTGACATATCATTCAAGATCACATGAATTCAAAGTATAAAATAAAAAGGATCTTACTTTATATGGCTTGGAAGACATATTTTCACCAAGTGATAAGCTTTGATCCATGTTTGTCTTAATCATTTGTTCCTCACTTCCTCCCAAGGACTTCTTTTTCCAAAAGCTATTTCTTTGTCCATTTGAATTGAAGGTAGTCTCAATGATTCTAATCTACTGTATTCCCACAGTTTAATCTTTAGACTTGTAACATAATGCCCTTTTTATTTACGATATTTTAATAATCAAATTTTAATTATGATTCGATCTAAAAATAGAACTAAAATGCATTTTTTAACAGAGACTAATGTACAAAATGTAATTTTTAAGAAAACCTTAACATATTTTAAAGAGACCCTTGTAAAAATATCTAAACTAACGAATGTTTTAAATAATTAGATGGTTACAGCTCGTACCAACTCTTGGCTTCATTTATATATTAATCTTAAATTGTGGCTCATGTAACTCCATTTTTTTTTTTAAGTTCAAACTCTTTACCAATCATCACTTAATAAATTATAATCTTCTATCAAAACAAGTTCAATTAGAAACGCCTCTTGCCAAGAATTTAACAAAGTCCTTCAAGAGATGATGGGCTAATTCTCAAGATGTTGAGTGAAAAACAACTCAATTCTATAAAAGATGGTGCCTATTATAGTGGCAGCCACAGATAAATAAGTGAAGCCATTATATAACTATTTATTTAATTGGCAATTTTTTTTATAATTTATAAAGAAGAATTAAAGTAAACAAAGAAGGTCCTTTATTTTTAAGTGTATTATTTTTATATTTTATGATTAAAGTAAGAAAAAAATCACACACAATAAAAATAAAAAAAAAAAGGTAGTCCTCTTGTAATAAAGTAGGACCAAATGTGCCATCATTCATCAGTCATCAGTCATCATATTCAATGAAAAAGGATTTCTGACACCTTTTTCTTCAAGAAATACTATCTTACAAGTACTTAAAGGAAATTAACAAGTTTAGGTGTCATAATTTAATTGGGTTGAGAGGATATCTTTCTCATCTTTCTAGAATCTAGATTCACTTTGTGATCATTTGATAAATTCTACTTGCCTAATGAATAAATTGACATTCACCTGTGGACCCTCTATGACTGAACAGATCAGGACCACCCATCTAGTCTATGCATGAATAGTACAATTTTCATGTGGGACCCAAGTGGACCATCTCTGAAGAGGGACCAAATCTTCTGGTGTAATCCATAAATGCACTTTAATTCAAATCATTTATAAATATATATATTGAATTTATATGTGAAAGATTGTAAGATATCCAATGTAAAATTTTCACGGATGAATTCATTATCCTTACAACACACTAAAGTTAAACTATGAGTTGAATAATACTTGCTCTCGAATTTGATCCTTTCATTTTTACTCTTCAATTTTATCCTGCGATTTTGGCATCATGGCTTATGAATATTGGGTTAGATGATATGGTTGATTTGGATTGACCTTTTACACTGTCCATTTGTTCACAACAATCATTTTTTTACTATTATTAGCCTTAAAAATATAGAATGATACATAAGTAGTCCTTAAGCAAGAAGTTAATCATTTATTAGTATCTATATTATGGTGGGCATGGTGGATGTCATTGATTTAGTTCACATTCATATTAATTTTTACTTGAAGCTATAGCAATTTCTATTAACTGGTTCGATTTGCAGAATTGATATGATTTTCGACAATGACATTGCATAGTTCAAGTTTTCAAAATAAAGAATTTCATGAATGCAGTCTTATATGATCTCTAATAGGGTATTTTAAATCATTTTATACATTATTTTATCTTTTAAATACATATTCTGTGAGGTATGGTCTTCATTCACTCATCTTTGTGATTACATTATGTAGAATATATAAAGGCTTATCAAATGGTTTAACTTTATCATAATGATTTGATGGAACTGTTTTGAACAATATAGGAGTATTATTTAAGTTAAATCTTATAAAGTCTTTTCTCAATCTGACTCACCTTCAATTTCAACTTGAATGTAGAAGAAATATATTTATTCTAAAGCAATCAATGATTTTTATATGAGGTATTCGAAAGTCTGAAACTCAAATATTGAATGAAATTGGTGAGAGTGGGAGTGCAAATGAATTCATACACGAATGACTCGGCAAATGATTGAAAATTATGATGCATCAATCAAATTGAAATCTCTCTACATTAGATAATAAGAAGTATTAAATAAATTGATTTTCAAATAATATGTCCTGTGCTAGGATCTGAGTATCCATCTGAAAAAACTAACATGTTAGGTGAAGTGACCAAAGTCCTTTATAAACTCCTAAATCAACTTCTACACATCCAACGTGGAATTCGTTCGCAGCAGGCCCAACAATCCCTCTCAAACGAGACCCTCTGACAGAGAGAGTGACATCGGCCATTCCGTTCGTGTGAGGATCTTCTGAGCTCAAATGAAGTAGCCTTGAGACTTGAATCTGATACCACTTGTTAGGACCTGATTGTCCATCTCAAAATACTAATATGTTAGGTGAAGTGACTCAAGTCTTTTATATATCTCTAGATTTTCCTCTACACTTCTAATGTGAAACTCATTGGCATCATCACCAACAACATGTTACCTCTTTAGATGAATTTACCATAAATTTACATTACTTATATAATAAATTATCCAACTTATTCTTGTTCATTGGGAAACAAGATAGGAGTAATCGTGATTCCTTCCCTCGTTGGTGGGGTATCACTTCAGTTAGAGATGTGCAAGCTGGAGTTGGACTAAGCTGATAATGAACAATACTTTAGATGGTCCATGAGACTATCAAAGGTTCCAATTGGATAAATAATAATAATAATATTATTATATTCTAAAAGAAATAAAAATAAAAATGTAGCAAATTACTACTTATAGCAGTTGTCAATTATTAGATACTTGTTGTTTACGTAATTTATGTTTGCAACATAAAAATAAAAAATGTATGACATGTTAGTGGAGGAAAATTAAAGAGAAAAGACGGGAAAATCAATCATCAGTCATCACCACTGCATTATTATATGACAGTAAATAGTACCCATCAATAAATAAAAGCCTCACTGAATCCATGATAAGATCGATGTCACCGTTATCGTGACATCTCTCTCTTTCTCCATCACAGGTTTCAAGCTCGTTTTAATTAACATTTATATATCGATTTGTAAGAAAATAATGTTTGTTTTTTCAATTTTATATATTTATAATAATTTTGGGATAACGATCCTTCTACAGTTATTTTGTGTAACATTGATACGGATTTTACTTTATTATCTATTTTACCCTTCGAATCGACTCATCGAAACTTTCGAATCACTTACATCAACGGATTCGATGAGTAGATTCGAAAGATAAAATAAGTAATAAAATAAAATCTATATCGGATTACACAAAAATACCTTATGGAAGGATCGCTATCCATTTTTTTTGTAAAAATGATTGTTAATAATAAATGTGAGAGATTAAAATTGAAAAAACAGAGTAAAATTTGAAGAGATGTTACATTTAGATTGTAATATTCTTTTTTTGGGTGACAAACGATGATTTATTAACTTTTCAAGAGTCTATTAATATATCAATTAAATGACTTTCATATTAATACAGAAAGTATAATTTAAAAGTAAATTTGACATTTTTTAAAATTTATTTTCTAATGAGTCTTTTAGTAAAAATAAAATGTCTAAATTAAAATCCTAAAAAGCAATCTCTCTCTCTCTCTCAATTTGATGCCACGATAGCAACGGATTTATATCGATTTCACATAATAAATTTATTAAAAGTTTCTGAAAATTCATCTTAATTTAATTTATGAAGTTATACTTCAATTCTTTAGGATTAATTTTAAATACTTTTAATTCTTAAACGTTTCTAGTATTTAAATGTAATGTATTAACTTAATCAAATAATTTTTCTAAATATAATAAAATTATATTTAATATTATAAAAAAAAATTCTAATTTAGTGGACTAATTCATTCCTGGAAGTCATGAAAGAATATTATATACTATGCAGGTCATCGATCATTGTATGTTTATGGGGAAGCTAGTTTCCTTGTGGGGATTTAATCTTTCTCAACATTCACCACATGAAGAGATTTTGTAAAAAGAAAAACAAACAATGAAATTTTCAACTTTATATTTTCATTTAGAGTGATTTTATCTTTCTCAACACATGAAGAGATTTTCTCAAAAAACTTTGCAATTTTTATTTTTACTGTTTTGCTTCTTTTTTTTTATATTACGAAAATTACTTTTAAAATTATGCAAAATATTAATTTGATCTCCCCTTTGAAAACCACTTGCCCATAAATTAAATTGTCAAGAAACCTTGATTTTCTCTTTCCATTTTTTTTATGACTAAGGTGTGACAGGTCCGATAAGCAAATACGGAGAGTGACTCAGAGGAGTGTTAAGCATGAATTGAATTTAAGACTTCCCTTTATGAGGGGATTTTCTTGACCGTAAGATAAACTCCCTCTTAACTAGAGAAAAAAATAAAACAAAACAAAACAAGGCCTTTAGTCAATACCGATAAATAATCTAGGATAAGGTTTTAACCATTGGAGTCTATCTGTATTTTGAGAGTCACTTAGTTTGAGTTTAGTCAATTTAATTATCAAAATTAGATGAAAATTAGTTAAAAACAGTAGAATAATGAAATGACTAATTCCAACCAATAGTACAATGACATGATGTGTCAATATCAATCAACTTTATGTTGACTCAGCCATTTTTGGAACTCATTTACAGAGAGTGAATTGCCATGACTTCTTTGAAATCCATTAGCCATTTTTCTTGGAGATAAGTTTGAAACCCCAATAGGAGGCTAAAAAGCTGTATCGCACAAGACTTCACGATTTTCTTCTGCCTTTGTCAACACAGCATTAGAGTTAAAGATGACTTCTATCTTCTCCTCTCTTCTTTTGGATAAACTAGTACTTTCTTGATAGAAATAGATAACACCATCTTCTCTTTTAAAAAGAGCATTTATTATTTAAAATATTTTTTTTTATGAATTTACGTGTGAAAAATTGTGAAAAATTCAGTGTAAAACCTCCACGAGTGATATCCTATTGCCCTTAGGACACACAAAATGAGGCTATAGTCGATTTTTAAAGATGAATTATACTCATATGTTTTAACATAGTATCAGAACAAGATACCATAGAAATGGATCGAATTAGCCCTTCATGAAAGGGGAGAGTCGAGTGTTAGCATATCCCAAATTGCCTGTGAACTTTTGAATTGTGGGATTTATAAACACATGGACACACACTCCTTAATAGTCAAGTTTTAAAAAAGAGTTTTATTCATGTGTTTTAACAGAGTTATCTATATTCTAAGAAAAAATTAATTGATTTCATCTAATGTAATTCAACTCCAAATAAATTTAGATTGAGTCAGATTGAGAGCTCCCAATACAAACTGGCTTAGGTTTAGAGCTCCAAATACAAACTGGCTTGACCTGAATTAGAACCCACAGATTAGTTCCCATATTTCCTGGCCTAATGATTCCACACATGAACTCCCAAGTCCGAAAGTTTTAACCAACTGCCTCCAATTTTCATAGCCCACTGCCCTCACATAAAAAGAAAGTCTTTCTCTTTTTCATTTTTCTGTTAAAATTATTTTAATCTCACTTTTCCAAATTCTTTTTATAATTTAGGTCAGATTAACTTGCAAAAATATCAAATTTGATAAGGCTAGATCAGGTGAGACAAACTCACTGCCATCCGTACGCGTGGACAGCTTTGCTCGTTTATGCACCATTAGCACACGGCCAGGATCTATTCATAACACCCTTCACACAGCTCTACCACTAATTTATTAGTCACGTTTTAAGTTGATCTCAAGATGAAAAAAGAGATCTGATGCGGACATCAGTGATAGGGAAGAGGAGATTGTAGCTTTGGCATTAGAATTCTATGAGAATTTCCATACAAATACTAGTGGGAATGAAGTCTATCAATTTCATGGACACTCAAGTAGAGATCCAAGATGGGCCCAGGCATTCAGCCCCACGAAGTCAAAGCAGGCCAGCAACAAGGCAGCAATCCAGATCCAAGATAAGGCCCAGACTATCAGGCCCAATTACCAGTCTAAGCCTTACAATCCAACGTCCCAGTTGGGGACCTAATTCTCTGAATGAGAATGTGCTTTGGCCATGAGTGTTATATTAGAGTCCTAAGTAAGATAGAATTAGGTTCTTATGGGTCGGTCCTTTAATTAGGAAGTTACTTTGTTTTATTAGGATCTGTTTTCTAAATTTAGGATTTTTCTATTTCCGTTTCATGCGTGTTGGAGGGTCGGCTCCGTCTTGTCAGTCGGCTCCATTCTTCTTTATAAGTATTGTATCAGCCCTTCAGAGAGGGGGAGTTTTTATGGATTAATAAATTATTATTTTTTTATTTCTTTAACAAACGATTGTTTGTTTGTTTGTTTGGGAAATCCTTGCTGCAGCAGCCAGCAACGGTGTTTGTGAAGAATTAGAACAGTCTTGTTTGGGACCGTACTACCCATCGGCCATAGTTCTTGAGTTAGGACCTGGAAGAGGTTGGTTTCAGTTCTCAATTGGAAATCCATCGCTGCAGATTGCAGACCAACGCCAAGTGTTAGAAGCTGTTAGCGTCTCTTTTGTTCTCAGGAACAATAGTTGCAGGTCTTATACAACTCAGTCCCTCTTGGTTTCAACCCAAGATTAATCTAAAGCCAGGCTGATTTGCGTTCAGCCCAAGTTCTGAAAGGTAATTCTGCTACCTGTCTGATATAGTGATCAGCTTTAGAAACAGCGGTGCTTGTTTCTGTGGTTCTGTCGATTTTAGGACAGATCTGTGAGTAGTATATTGTTATTCAGGCCATATCAAGGCCCATTTAGTTGGGTACTTGCTTATTCATCAAGTTCATCTTAGACCCGTTTAATTATCAAGCTTCCGTGTAGTATTCAGATTTCAACAATTTATTTGTCTTAGCCTATATCAAGATCCAAATTATCCGAGGATTTACATCGGTGTTGAGAACTTAAGGCTTTCTTTGCATTTATATAAATATAATAAACTGTGTGATTTTGTGAAGAGCAGGTGTGCAAAATTCCGATAAATTTCTCTCTTCTTTTGTTCTTTTTTTTTTTTCCTTTTAAATATCAGTATTTTTTAATATTTTATTTTTTCTGAATTAAAAAATAAATAAATAACCCAAAAAGAAACTGAATTTTTCAAAAAAAAAAAAACTGAAAACGAAATATCGGCTGGTCCGATATCGGTCGAGATATCAACCGGGCCTACCACCTTTTTTATTTATTTTTTTTTTTTTAAAAAAAAAACCAAACCGAAATTAACTATATCGGCCTATATCAAGCCGATATATATCGCCGAGAAGTATTTTGTATGATACGTATCGGCCGATGTAGATCGGCACTGAAAAACCGATATACATTGGCCGATATCTGTACCCTTGATGAAGAGAATGAAATGGAATTAACAAAATGAAATACAGATTCAAATTTGAGCCAAGTCGAAGCTCATCCAATCTATTTCAGTCTATTATCTGTTATTCTTATAATGAATCACACAAGAGTACATAAACAGACATTTAGCAAAAATTAGAACTGCAGCCATTTCTCCACATGTAAAGAAAATCCAAGAAATGAGGGCATGTTTTGCCACAATCGCCATATTTTTCCCTACAACCATCATCAATTTACAGCTTTACATTGTGAAAATCAAGTGTTTAAGTTCTACAGGTGCCAATCAATTTACAATAGGATGGAAAATTTCTGAAAGAAAAAAAAAAAAAGGCCCTGGCTTCCTACCTTCCCTAATTGATATTAAATGATGATTGATGAACACAAAAAATTAAAATCCATTTTTCTTCTTTCAAAGAATTTATTTCCTAAATTAGATGGGGATAAGAAAAGTTTAAATACAGAGAAATTTTATATGCTGAACAAGACGATCTTTTATCATTCTCGATGAGAATAAAGATTATGAAACAAAAAACAACAAAAACATATTTTTTTTCAAAACCTAACAAAAGCCGGATTTCATAAACCAGACAGATGTCATGAATCACATGTGCGGACTAGTTTTCGTCCAAGGCACATTTCAGATGGACCTATGGTTGAAAAATTCGATCTAGAGTCAGTTGACTCAGTGGAGTAAACTCAATTAGGTGAAAAAGCGAGTAACTCGAGAAACTTTTGAGTGAACAAGTTTGCATGACTCATCAATGAGTTGCAAGTCGGGTGAAAAACTCGTCCAATTTGAAAAACTAGCCCAATTGAAGTCAGGAATATATTCAAGGATACAGATGAAACTTTAAGAAATAAAAGTGAGAATGTCAGTACAAAGTAAGTAGGTCAGTAGACATTATCGCATGAAAGATTACAGTAATAGAGTAGTTCCAAATTGCGATTTAAGAACAAGACGTTTTTAACCATCAGATTTAAACTCGACGAGATCAGTGGTGATATTAACATTAATATTACTGTATTTGAATTTGATGATTCATAATCATTTTCAATCTCACCCTTTTACTCTTATATACTCCACAACTATATTTTTAATTTAGTACAACTTGCTGGCCCATTATATGCCAGATGTCAAAATTATATTATCTGTTTCCCATCTCCCACTCTGCCCAAATGAGGAAGAGAAAGGAGAAAGAAAGAGCAGCGACGAGGAAATGGTGAAGGCAAAAACTCAAATGGTATTTTTCTCCTACCTCTCATTCTCCTTCCAATCCGTTTTAATTCTCGTTTCTTTATTCTTCCTGTCTTCTTGTTTAGGCAAAATATCGGATGGGTTCTTTTCCCTTCTCCATGATTTTGTTTTCTTCTTCCATTCTTGTTCTGTTTCTTCTTTTTTCGGATGGGCAATGAATGGTGTAGCAAACCATTTAATATATATATATATATATGGTGCAGCAACATGCAAGAGAATTTTTAATAGAAGAAACTAGAAGAAGATGACAGGCATAGTGATCTTAAAGAAATATTGGCATCAACAAAATAATTGCACATTTTTGGTTAACGTTTTCACTCTTATTTCAAGGATGAGCTTGGTTGGTCCTACATTACTACGGCCAATCTCACAAGACAAGATGTGAAACTGAAAATTATCCACAGCAATGTTTATATGCGTCCACCCTACTAGAATAAAAGCCACCTCAATTATAGCATATATAAAATAAAAGAATCAGATTCTTGGGTTTTCTCACAGAAACACCACTTTTCTTATGTAAACAGTCACAGGACAAACATAATGATGTTTAGCATAAACTTGAAACTGAAAGTGCGAAGAGAGCATCAAGCTCAAAAAAACAAAAATACTGCAGAACAAGATAAGACATCACATGAAACCTACATCAAATTTAGTCCAAAAGCTACTGAATTTACCACCATTCGGTTCAAATGGGCCCCAAATACATGACAAACAGCTACTAGACAAAAGAAATCCTCATTTCTTACATAACCTACTTACAGATGCTGGAAGATGGAAATACGAATTGCATATCCTTGCAAAGACTTGCAAGACTACATTTGCTCTTGCAAACCATAATCAAGGAACAAGTTGCTGAAAAATCTACTGTTTGTTTCCAGATAAGACCTGTACAAGGCAAAACAAGTAATAAACGTGAGGGTATCAGTAATAAACTGAGAATTCAAAAAAGAGGCAAAACAAGAGCAAGGAAAATTCACATTTAGAAAGTGAAACAAGAAAAGGAAAAAGTACCTTTTACTAGAAGGATAATCAGCTAATCTCCCAAAGAGGATGAGCTTCAAATAACCAAATCTAACATCTTACCATCATCATCTTTAACTTTGACATTCAGAAGTAATCGCCTAGATGCAGTTTCACCCACTTGGAGGAACCTATAATCTAACCACTCACTGAACAAAACAACAGAAGGGAAGCAGCTACTACAGCATAGAACAAGTTAAAACTAGGTAATCAACAACAGAAAAGGCACAGGAACTAATGTTCTCCATGCAGCTCCCTTCCAAACTTTTCCTTTCTAAAAATACAGAAAAGAGGGAAGGGGCTGCCTGATGCCCCAGAAGAGTCGGGAGGAGTCACAAATTACTTAAAATGGGGGCAGAGAAGAGAAGCTAAAGTGAAAGGACCTACTAAAATGTCAGGCAAGGGACGAGTAAAGGCAAGTTGAAGGTTTTAAAGAACTAAGACACTGATAAAGGAAAAAGGAAAGCTTAAGAAACCAAAGAAACCTAATAATCAGCCTAACTAGATGTCAGAAAGGAACTCGAGAATCCAAACAATCACCTAATCATAAGAGACTGCAAAAGACCTCCAGAATCTGATTGGTCAAGCTTAATAAAACCTGTAAACTAACAGTATTTACAGAGTTACAATTGCTAGAAATCCTAACTCTCAATAAGAGCAAAACAACCTAATGCAGAAACTCTATCAAAGACTGTTCCTTGCCAGATCAAGGAAGAGAGCTTTACTTCTGATGCTGTCCAAAGAAAGTTCCCATTTACTGCATGGCATCAAAGGAGATTGCAGACAACCAAGTTTGTAAAAGACTGGATTCTTGAGCATCCCTTCACTTCTTTTCTTCTGCTTAGATGCATGGAAATATAAGGCAGCGATGCTTGAGTCCGAAAACCAAAATCTACGAAATCATTTCTTCTCTGACTGGAAATACTTCTATATTTGTACCAAATCCATGAGTTTCTTCTCAGAAATGCCATGCCATACTATGTATGTTCTTCTGTCCACTTCCATCAGTACTAACAAATCCTAAATGAGGTTGTAAAGCCTAAAACTACAGAATCAAGTTATTTGCTCTATACATGTGTCCATCAGTAACCCAATTTCGAGGAAGCTTTATTTACAGGGATCCATCTCTTTGTGCTCATTCATCACTGACATCAAGATGGAGAATGCGTCGCAGATTTGCAGTTGCAGAGGCAGTGTTGAGAAAGAAGTTGTTTGCAGATGAATACGATTCCCTCGTGGGTGAAGGTGGAGCAGATTTGGCAAGCACTTGGATCTTAACCACAGAATCCAGAGTTGGCAGATCAAGAGAAACACTCCGTTTCTGCCGGAGAGAGAATTTGGGGATTGGTAATGAACTTGGAGGTGGTGAGTTGGAGTAAGTGGGTCCCTGCCCACAGCTCAGAGTAAGAAACTTCATCATTGAAAGAACTGTCATTTTCAGCAGGCTTGACATTTATAGGAATTGATTTGCTCCTTTTGTTAATCTTCAAGTGATTCTCATTTTCACAGAATGCAGCAACAGGTTGTAGTGTTTTGGGGGGAGAAACAGAAGCCTTCTTAGTTACAGGGGAGGGAAGAGAATAAGGTGATGGCAGTATACCTGCTCCAGATTGAAAGGTTCTGCAATTGATATCCCTGAAACCATTGGTGGAAGATGAGGCGAACTGATCAGAGATTTGCGACTTGCTTCTGCTGTAGTAATGATTTCGATGCTGAGCCAAAACAAGTGTTTCCATGTTTGAAATACTGTGTATCCAGGAGAGAATAGGAGCAGAAATACCCAGTCCGATGAAGCTAAATCAATTTCATAGCATTCATCCCGTCACATCGCTATAAACACTAGAGTTAAAAACAAGCAAAGCACAACATTATTTGAAGAGAAAGGGCACAGCTGCTTTCATCAAGTGTCTGATAGTATGCATATAATACTATAGACCTATTTGCACTGGCCTAGCTCTAAGGAACACCCACTTTAATTAATTTAGTTATAATACACGCACAGACACAAATACACAAAAGGTAATGTTTAAACTTGCTTCACATGTGGTGCAAGATTAGCAACACAAAAGTAAAAATAGTACATCAAACTGTTGTGTAATTAAAAAATAAAGTGCAACTAAAATAAATATACAAAAAGGGTAATTAAAAATAAGGAAATCAATTTAAAAATTACAGTTCTACTTCTATCCAGCCATAGAAACTTGATTATATCAAAGTCATATGGAAGCAATTCAAATCACTCAACCCACAATACATGAATGTATTTATTGGGATTAAGCTATTAATCATAAAAAGAAATGAAAACCATACCCTACTTTATCCAGCCAACCTTAATCAGGTTTTCCCTACTTTATCCCACTTACCCGGTGTGTGTGGGATTGGGAGGCTTGCACATGCCCCCAAGGACTACTTAGGTCAAAATGCCCCCTGTCAAAATACAGGTGAGACCCCCGGACACCTTGGTCATCAAAAAAAAATATATATATATATATATACTTAGTTGATATTGACCAACTTGACATGTACTCAGTCTAAGGATATAAATGAGCTGACTTGACTCCATAAAATACATTTATATTAAATGAATTGGCCTAATTAATATATGCCATTGGGAATTTATCAAATGGCTTCGTTCATGCTTAACAGTAACTACAAAGCTCAACAAAAAGGACGCACTTATCAGATGTTTGATTCAAGTAACTCATAACCAACATTTCCCATTTATCAAACCAGCGCATCCCCTTTACGATAACTTTTTCATGGTTTCAAAATATGAGCAAAGGTGCAACTTTTTTTTTTTTTAATGACAGGGGGGAACCTCAAGCACAACCCTACTAAACCCCCATTCGGGTGACGTCCCACACCCCCACAGGATAGACACCAGATTACGCCAGCTGCAAAAGTGCAACTTATGGCATCTAAAGATGATTTTAACAAGCCACACCTAACTTGATCCAATGACACCATTGCTTGATTCTATGGTCCATGTGATGAAGGTCAATATCAAATATCTTGATATGAATTTCAATTCAAAGGTGCTTATCAATTGAATGAATGTCAAATTGGGGCTGCTGACATTACATGATACGTAAGGTGTGTGAAAGCTTAGATTGATCATAGTTAAGACCCACCATAGAATGATGCATTCACGGGAGGGTTTTTTTTAGAAAAAAATGTGTATTATGTTAATCAATTAATAAGGAATGGTGATTATTCAGTGTTAAACACCAGAATTATAAAAAAAAAAAATTACAAAAACACCCATAAAATATAGAAACAAAAAAATTTGAAATGGCGAATCACAGACTAAAAGACAAACAGCTTGGTTCCTAAAAGGTCTCCTTTTATGTTTAATGTAAAGGTAAAGGATTTACACAAATATTTAGATGGAAAACCCATGACCATTGTTCTTATGGTGCGTAACAATTTGTGGGGCCCATCATAGGTACCATTTGCAACTCTTTCCTATCCAACATGCATTTCCCACACGTGGATTGGATAACACACACATGTAAGCACGAGTAAAGCACTAGTACACCCCCAAAAAATGGCGCAAATAGTACACCAAAAATTCTAGCGTGTAGACACATAGTAGAACTCAAGTATACACACACTAATAAAACTCTAGTATACCACCATAAATCGGGTAAATAGTACACCCCAAAAACTCTAGCACATGTACACATGCAAAGTAAAACTCTAGTATACGCCCAAAAAATAGGGTAAATAGTACACTCCACCTCTATTCAGTACTATACGGCCATCTATCTTTCTAAATTTGTCACCCATCAAGACAATATGCCCCTTGGGTTAAGCTCTTAAAAAATGATTCCCCTCAATTCCCATTGAACTTCAGACCATTTTAAATCATAGCTGAGAACCTTCAAATGGTTTTTTCTTTTTCCTTTTTTAACATATACATTGTTGTCCACATAGATACTTCTAATTCTCACTCTATCCCATAAGTGGAATACATCCATGTGGATTCTGTATTGGGGTGTATCATTATTACTTCTTAATAAACACCAAAGTGGCATGGTTGTAGCTCAGTTGGCATGAGCTTCTAAGAATAGACTAGAAACCTCAGGTTCAACTTCCTCCATTGTTAACCAATACACGAATCTTGAGAACAGTTTTGTGTATCATGGGATTAGTCTCACTTCCAATGTGGGTTCATGGTATTCAAAAAAATATACACCTATACTCAAGTGCTACCAACCCCACAAAAGACACGTGAGTGCAGCACATACATATATACAGCTAATGATCCCTCGAACTCTGGGATGTCTTCATGAGGTGTATTCATCTGAGATCCCCTATGAAGGGCCCACTTGGGACTGGGGGGATGGGCTGGTTGAGAAAATCTATGCTAGAATATGAAGCTCACCTAAAATCACTTATGTCATAGTTTCAAGGTCATACAGTATGAGTGATCAAAACACCCATGAGATCAACATAACACACCCCTAATGCTCATGGCCCACCCTCCTGCAACATCCTTCTGTGGGGGGGCCTACAAAGGTTTATGTTTGAGCCTATCAAAATCATCTTGATTGGATACATCAAGTTATGGTTTTGAACACAAAATTGGATGATTCTAAATATATTTTACCCTACAAACTTAATCTCCTTCAGAAGCATGGGTAAAATGATCCAATCCAAACTGGGGGATCTTTGGTAGGCTAATTTTCAAGCATAGGCCTTTCCAACTATAGTCCAAAGGTATCCACCCTTTATGGCCTTCAAACTCATTTCTACAGTAATCCAAGCCAGGTGATTCTCGGTAGGCCCTAAGTTTAAACAATCAAACATAGGCCCCACACATGGGTGCGTAGCGTAATATAGTGCAAGCCGATGCTTGGGGGGAACATTTGCATGCATGGATAGTTGTGTACATGCACACATACACATAAATGCCATGTTGTACGGGCCTGCACCATGTAATGTATAGACACAAGCTTTTGCAGTGCATAAGCGAGCATTTACTCTTATGATGCAGGCTCATTTTTAAGTTGCCTCATTTTCCTTTTTAAGAAAATCCTATCATAAGCCCTCCTAAGACACACTCATGGTGATCCCTCAAACAGTGTGATTAAAGCACAAGTCCACAACCCTTGCAGTTGCACAAGTAAGCAACCCTTGCAGTTGCACAAGTAAGCACTTAACAATGTTCAACAGGTTCAAGGCTCAGTTAAAATAAATTAGAAAAATCCAGTTCACCATACACACCTTACACTGCAAAACACATGCTTATTTTAGCTTTCTATAATAACGATTAGATTGGATAGTCTAGCATCACTTAAAAGTATTACATTATCTTCTCAATGTGCATTATTAACTAGTAATACTTAATTAGAAACATTAATTGATAAGTAAATACAACACACCTATGTAACATATATGCAAGCATATGAGACCATTACCCATACAGTTCCGAGCTTTGGATTATTAGTGCTTATATTGTAGTCACAAAGACACAAAATAAGGAATCCTAGATTGGCATCGCAAAATTAGGCTTCTAACTAGGTGTACACCTCACGCCTTCAGCTACTACATGTATTTATGAGACTCGATTCAAAAAAAAAATCAAGAGGGGAAAGCTTCATACCTGAGGAAGAGAAATGCATGTCCGAAGCTCAAGTGGGCAGAGCATCTTCCTAAAAATCTAGATCTGCACGTTTTGAGACAGATCGAGCATCAAAACCTATATCCCTATCAATAAAAAGCACGGTCTACCAGTCCAACACAGAAACCAAAACTTTTAATTCAAAATGAACAACAAATTAGTAGACCTAAAAAAATAAAAGAAACAGTCCACGAAACCCATATTCAGCCACAAAGTGTAAGGAATCAAAGCAAAAACTCATGAACCCAAAGGGAAATGCTAGAAGCATGAACACATAACGATATATAAGCAAGGAAGCTCTGAGGACAAATTAAAGAGCAGAAGATCTCATTTCTAAGCAGAAAATGGCATAGGAATGACAAAAATATCGAAGAAAATACCAGATTGTTCAGGAAAGCGAGGAGATCCGATTGGAAGTTGGATCGAGAGGATTTGCGAGTTAGCATGAGCAAGTATCTTCCCCCTTTTTTCCTTCCTTACAGGGCCATGAATGCACCTACCGAGCTTTGTACCGGAATAGCGGATCTGAGAAGACTCTCAGAGTCAGATTTAAGTACCAGTCGATCCCGTGCATTTCTTATGACAAGTAGGCTTTTGAAATTACGTGCTTAACCCTTATATTCAAATTATTAACAGATGCACCCCTTCTTTACTTATTAAGATTGAGTCGGATAAGAGTGAGACCCGGATGACTTTGGATTCACGTCTGACTGTCTGAGAGCTTTTCTTCATGCATAATTTATAATATTTTTTAACTTTTCTAATTTTTCTAATAAAGAATCACATATATAATATAGTTCTTTTTAAAATTAAATTAGTAAAAGAATTCGACAATATAATACTTTTGAATTTCATGAGAATTTTTTTTATATATCTACATGAGCTCTAAGTTGATGGATCATAATTTTAGTTTATAAGATGGAAGAAGTCTTATCTCATCAGATTTTTAGAGGCTATTTTTGTGATTTTATTTAAATGAGGATTGGAATTTCAAATAAAATTGTATATGATAGAAGTTTTCTAAAATGTTAATGTTACAATAAGTGTTGCATTTTAGGGTTGAAATTGAGAATTGAGAGTGGAAAGGAGGTAATCTCACAAATGGCTGAAAAAATGTGGGTTCAATTAAAAAAAAACAATGACATAAGTTATTTTAATTTTAAAATTTGAAGAAACTTATTTTTATATAAAAGAGCCACAGTGTATAAGATGGAAGAAAACTTACAATGTTAAATGAGATAAGTCATGATGACAAAGTTTAAGTTATGTTCAAAAAGATTTTCACTAGTATTGGCTTCTTTTATATTTTTAGAAATATCAATATCTAAATATTAAAGATGTTAATTTATCGGAAAACTAGGTATATTCCGATTTTATAGATATCAATATGTAAATATTGAGAGATATCATTTAAATGAGGTTCAAGTTTTTGAGGTTTTATTAGAAAATATAGAAAATTAGGTTCATTTTACTTTTGGTCTACAATATTTTTATTTAGTCAGTACAGTGTATTTTGCCAATTTGATTTGAAAAATGATAGGTAAATCAGTGTTTTTTATTACAAAAATATTAGTGTATTTTTTTACTATTTAAATAATAACACGTGTGTCCTTCATAATAAAAAACACCCTTATTCTTATCATTGGACCTACAAATATTATTTGTTGAAAGGGTCTATAGTAGCTATCAAATTAAGGGTTTTTGTTGAACCACCGTCATTAAGGTGATCAAGGTTGTTTGCTGCATAATTAATGACAGAATTTGGAGAGATTTTTGGGCATTTAATTGTGTAAATTAGAGATAAATTCTGAGATTAAATTGTGTAATTTAAGTTAATGATGATTCGATGTGAGATTTTATAGAGGAATTAAGGAGAAGATTACTCTCTTTTTTGTATATTTATACATGCTTTATGAAATACAAAATCAATAGAATTTTAAATCTTTACATGAGGAGAGAGTGGTCTTCTGAATATCAACTTGCTGATTTTTTTTATAAAATCTCATACAATTGTTTGGCATCAGTTGTTTTTCTCCAAACTTCATATAATTCCATTGTCATCCTCTAAAATTGGAGGGCATGTTAGCTGGATAATTAAGTAGAGAAATTTGGCGAGATCTTCGGCATTTAATTGTGCAAACTAAGAGAGAAATTTTGGGATTAAATTGTGTAATTTAAGTTAGTGATTGGGAGATTTTAGGGATAATTTTTTTTTTTATATTTATACTTTTTGAAAGTCGAAATCAATAGAATTTCAAAACTTTGTAAAGGTTCTTACTTATATATTTTTCCAATGCATTATCTAAGTCATGCATTATTACATAGATGAACGGTGAACAAAGAATGAATATATTATTTATAATAATCATTACTGGGATATTTAAGGATGTGATTAGCCGCTCAAATGGTCAAAAATAAAGGTGATAATCTTTGTAAATGATGTCATCTCTCATAGGCCACCATCTATAAGGGGCCAAGTGGTTCAAGTGTCTAATGAATGGATTAACACGCAATAATAATGATAAGTCATTGGATGAGATAATGGTAGAGTATTATAGTAAATAGCAATAAAATTTGGTAGCGATCCTTCCACGGATGTTCTGTGTAATTTGATACGAGATTTAGTATATTGTTCATTTTACCCTTCTACTATGCTATAAATCAGTTCACTGACTGGATCACTAAAATCAAATTACTGAAATTTATTTAAATAAGACTGTTATTTTCGTACAGAGCAGCAAATCGGATCACTGATCGGATTGAGTAGTTCAACTAGTTACCTCCCGCCTTATAAAATTAGAGGTAGTTAGTTCAAGTCTTGTGTGGACTAAGGAGTTTTAAAGGGCTCTTGCCTCGTGATTCTTCTTATTAATTAAAAAATGAAAAAGAGAATACTCTAAAAAAACATTAATTACTGTTTTGTTGAAAAAGATAATAGAGGTTTCAAGAAAATATTCTTAATTTATTGATATACAAATAAAAACTCTTCTTTTCTTGTCACTTGAGTACATCTCTTTTTAATTAAAACTAACCATTGAATTTATTATATTTATATCATTTGATCAAATTTTAAAATCCGAAAACAAGATAATGAGATGGATTTCAAGCTTTACAAATAAAACATTTTAAAAAATTATACATTCAATAACAAGTTCTCTAATTAATTCTTGTTAAATTATGCTCCCGAAGCATCTTGGGAGAGCTCTAACATATAATTAAATATTAACCATTCAATCTTTAACTCTTTCAATTTTGCCAACTATAGTGAAAAAAAAAAAAGTAAGTTTATGTCACGTTAATAAAGTAAAGAGAAAGTCAAAATAAATACATTCCCACGTCATACAGATACGACTCTACGTTTTGAAAGGTTATTTTAGTCATTTAAGTCGAGCGTTGGGCCCCACATTTAGCTAAAGATGAAAAAGATGTCAGAGATACTGAAATTTACATGACAAATAAAAAGTGAAGGACATTTTTGTAATTGTGGACAGTAAATATCGGGACCCCAAAAGTCATGCAATTGTGTTGGTTCCACGCATCAAGACAGAGGCAATATAAAAAGAAAAGAAAAAGAAAAGAAAAGAGAGGAGATGATTAAAGTTTGTGGTGCCATGCATGCTTTTTAGCTGACAGCTGTCGGTAATCTAGAGGCCGCATCTGGTCTTGCTACCGGCAATGACCGGCTTTAAGCAGCAACTCGCTAAAAGATAGAGGGAAGATACTTAAGAAATTAATATTTTAAAACTCAGAGCCGGGTTAGGTGACTGGTCTGATCTAGGCGGTCCACGTGTTCATTTCATTGACTGACTGGTCTATGATTCTGGACACGCTGTGACAGTTTGACGTATTTTATCTTTTTAACTATTTTAATATTGATTTTGTTTAATGGGTGAAATTTGAGTCTGATTTTAACTCGATTTGGAAAATTAATGAATTTAGATTATGTTTTTGTAAATCTTAATTTAAAAAAAATAAATTTGGATGAACTTCAAATCAGATTAAATAAAAAAATCAAAAGTAATTTGATCCGATCAAATCTGAATGCACAAGTTATAAGATAATATTTGAATTAAATCTAATCAAATAGAATAATTCAAGTCAACAATTTAAGTCCAATCAAATCAGATTTAATAATTTTTAATTGAACTTGGTCTGAGTTTCAATTCTATATCTTATGTATAAATATTTTAACATAAAATTAAAAAAAATTAAAAAAATCATATATAATTCTTGTGTTTCACACTGTTTTTAATCACTAAACAAACTTATCAGACTTTTTACAAATCAAACTTTATGGAACATGAAAGATACTAATTTAGTAGAAGAGACCTTTAATTCAAGTTTTCAATATACAAAAGTACAAATTAATATTTTGAGTGACAGAGATTTCATTTTGTGATAGAATGAAACAATCAGCGGTCCATATTATCCTCTAGAATGCTGACACGTATATAAACATTCATATTTATCCATTGGAGGAACATTGGATGTATGAATATCACTTTTTTCTGTAATGAATATAATTTAAAATATAGAAAATAAATACATTTATCTAACAAGAGTGTCTTTTTATTAATAAGATTTCTTTAAATATACAAAATCCACTGGTTTTCTTGCAAAGTTTTATTTTAAATTGTAAAATACATGTAAAGATTAGTCTCACACTTTCACCGATCTCATCAATATACAACTCAATTGATACATTAGATGATCATAATGGACAACTCAGCTTAATAGGTTAAAATTTCCTTTATGGGATTGTAATATTTTTAAATCAATTTAATATAAACATTTAAATAATAAAAAGTAGTGATAACTCATAAAGAAATTGTCAAATATAACTAAGAGTATCCATATTAAAAAAATGAAAAAAACATGATAAATGATTGATGACAATATTTTTTTTCTCTCTCATCAACCATACCATGTAATTCTTATAAATAGAAAAAAAAAAATCCAAATCCTGCAGTTAATTGCAGCAAATGGACAGTTAAAAACAAAATGAAAACAGGGAACACCAATCATTAGGGCTATGTATGTGTGGGCTCAGTTACATCCAATTAGAGCGGCCCATTTTCATCTATTCGAATAAGTGAATTTCATCCAAAAGTCTTTCACCCTAATTGAGTTGTAGCGACCTACATGAGTAGAATAATCTTGCATAACTGCAATCAATGATTGAAATCTTGGCTAATACAATACAATTTCGGATATAGGCCGTTATCTATATTTATCATTTTTTTAATAAAAAAATATAATATCAGTCGTGGGTTCAGGCCGATAATATCAGCAGATATTTTGAATTTTTAAATTCCAAAAAAAGAGTCATGTTTTCAATTTTTTATTTTAAAAATGATTGATATAATGAAAAAATAAATAAAATAAGATCTTGCCGAGATATTGGCAGATATCTCTGGCCAGACGAGATTTTTATCCTAGACTACAATAGCAGCTGGGCAAATCCAAACTCTTCCAATTAACCAGTGACCAAGATCAGTCTAAATCAGTATTTTTTTATCAAAGATTCCTTTTTCTATAGAATAATCTCCACATGTATTTTCGCGAAGTATAGATAGAAATGTTAACGGGTTGGAGCTAGGAAGATATCAAGGGTACATCCACTTCTAGTTCTACATTAGAAATTTAGATCCACATCCACATCCAAACTTGTATCAAGCAAAAAAATTAAATTTTGATTCAAATATAATTTTAGATAGATCAGTATTCGGTGTTTGAATTCAGTTTATTTCAAAAAATGGAACCTTCAAACTATTAGATATTACAGATCCAATGATATTTTCAATTTAAGTGAAAATGAAACGTTGAGCTGTTAGTTTTTTTCCCCCTTGAGTTAAAGAAGTCAACATTAATAAATACTAGATATAGTTTCATTATTACTTCCTCTGTCCCAATTTAGTTCTCATATGGATTTTGAAATTATCTTAAAATAGTTGTCCTATTTATATTGAATAACATAAAGTGTGTTGAAATTGATGAGAATTACCTCTCAGCTGCATAGTAGTTTAAAGTCAAATTCAAGTTTCTTAAAAAATACAAATGTTTAAAATGAAACAACTAAAATTGAACGAAAGAAATATTATTTTATATTTATACTAGGCTATTAAGTTAAAAAGTCACCGCATTCTTGATCTGTCTCGCTCCACATGCACAGATGCAATTAATTGAATTTGTATACAAATTTAAGTTCGATAAATTGAAAATTTAAGTTCGATAAATTGAAAATTTTACATCAAAACCTGTTTCAGCTCGAGTTGGATGCTTAGCGTGATTATTACGTGTCTAAAGTTAGATGGAAGCCCCCAAAATGGTGACTCATGGATTAGGGTGATGAAGCAAAACAATGGTAAGATATGAAAGCATAAACAACACTGTACCCATTTCATAAGGGTGACACATGAGTTTGTTTGTGTTGATTCTTAAACAATGTACAACCAAAACCCAAGTCTGCCATACATGCAATTGTGAGAGAGAGAGAGAGTGCTTAGTGTCACGGGTAGATTTCACACTCAAAATGGCTATAGCCGATTTGAACGTTCCCCGTCCTTGCTTATAAACTCAAGACCATCCCGGAGCATTTCCAATGCGAGACTGCGAGAATTGCCGATCGACTTGAGAGATATCTATTATGAATATAATGTAGAGCTCAAGGGAAAGTTTCATGATATACAATTGACAATTGATTTTAAGGCCATGCCAACAACTATTGTGGTGGGATAGTACGTACTTGAAAAGGGTATCCTTTAGACTTTCCTAAACTATCCAACCTTTGAACAGTTTTCCCATTCAACCTTACTCTGCTTTGTTTTTTAAGCATCAAGAGCCAACAACCTACAGGCCACTGATCAAATCACTGAAACTATATGACTACCCATTTAGCCTTTTTAGCCGGAACTCATCAAGGGAATTGATTCTGGACAGCAAGCACAAGTGTCAAATTCATGATGCTTTCAGTGCCTTCATGGAATTGACATGCTCCCAAATTGATGATGTGTGAGAAGCGTAAACCCGGAAGCTAAGCTTAAGGTTTCCTTCACTCTGCCAGTTACCTTGCCTTTTCCCCAAGATCAGATTCAATTGAGACCATGAGTTTCTTCATCTGCAGAAAAATTTTAGTAAATTATCCTTTTCCAAATCATCTCACTAATAATTGTTACCAGAACATACACCATCCTGTTCCTTAATGTGGTGGAAAAAAAAACTTCTTTCCAGCTGCTATCCAATTGAGTGGTTACGGAACGTTACCTCTCCACATAAATCTGGTAAACATAACACTACAGTGTTCCACTTCCATTAGTCATTCTCTCACCAGATTGACAATCTAAGAGCTGTCTTCTTTTTTTTTTTTCTCCTTTTTTCTGAGAGGTGACAATAATTAGAACTGTCCAAATCTCTCCCTTCCCATGTAAATCCAGTAAACATGACACCATCATTTTAATCTTCTCACCAGAAGTCATTACAAGAACAAACACCATTCCTGTAATGGTGAAAACGAGTCCTGTCTCTGACAATTATCTCTTTTCCGTGCACTTTAGAGATCCATTCCATAAAACTGTGACAATCTTCACAAACTCTAAGATTCTTCACTATCCGAATGCAAGAAGACTGTTTCCCCTACATTCAGCAGCCCAAAAGCAACTGCCAACTTCTCACTATGCAATAGCACTGCATCCTTCTTTTCTTCCTCATCTAATTCGACCAACACACTTGCTACATTTGGAGCATAACCTGCTCCCTTCAACTCACTTGCAATCTCATGTAGTTTCTTATAGATCTTGTCAGCACTTGGATGTGACTCATCAGCAGTCATAAATTCATGTACCTCACCATCCATTTCAATCCAACTGCACCCCTTCTCCTTTGTAACTCCCCTGTTTTTCATGTATCTCCTCACCTCCCAAACATCCTCAAATCTCCTTGCCTTGGCATAAATGTTTGAAAGCAGCACATAAGCCCCATCATGATCTGGGTCTATCGCTAAAAGCCTCCTGGCTGCTAATTCACCTAATGAGATGTTGCCATGGACCCTGCATGCAGACAATAGTGACCCCCATATGACGACGTTGGGGTTGAATGGCATTATTTCTATGAGCTTTACTGCTTCATTTAGAAGATTGGCTCGACCAAGAAGATCGACCATGCAACCATAGTGCTCGAGCTTGGGTTTAATATTGTGCTTGCTGATCATTGAGGCAAAGATCTTTCGGCCTTCATCAACCAAGCCTGCATGGCTACATGCATAAAGCACACTCACAAATGTCACTTCATTTGGTTCAACTCTGTCATTTTTCATCTGATAAAAGAGCCTCAATGCAGAATCACCATCCCCATGCATGGCAAACCCAGTTATCATGCTTGTCCAAGAAATTACATTCCTCCGAGGCATATCATTGAACACCTGAAGGGCAGTTTCCAAGCTCCCACATTTGGCGTACATATCAATGAGAGCATTCCTTATGGAAAGAATGCCCCTGAAACCATTCTTGTCAACAAACATATGGATCCACTTTGCTTGATCCAGAGCACCCAGATGAGCACAAGCGGAAATAACGCTCAGCATGGTGATCTCATCTGGTCTTATACCTGAAATTTGCATTTCATTGAACAGTTTAAGAGCTTCATTGGGATGTTCGCTTTCAGCATAGCCAGATATCATTGCACTCCATGAAACCAAGTCTTTTTCAGGTATTTGGTTAAATATTGATCGAGCAGTTTCAATTTTTCCAAGCTTTGAGTAACCAGAAATGATGGCAGTTGAGGCAACTATATTCTTTTGTGACATTTTGTCAAATAGACTGTGTGCAGAATCCATGGAACCACAATTAGAGTACATGGTAATGAGGGAACTCTGCAAACGAGAATCAAAAGCAAAATTCTTCTCTGAGATGTATGTGTGAATTGTTTTTCCGCAATTTAAGTTTCTGGTATAGCCGCAAGCTGAAAGAACAGTAGTGAGAATGACTTCGTCAGGTTCTATGTTGGAGTTCTTCATTTCATCAAATAGTAACATAACTTCATCATAGAGGCCCACACCAGTGTACCTGTAGGTCAAAAGTGGTATGAGATAGAGCAGTTAAAAATTTAGCCATCCCCTACCCTTTTTTTTGGTTTTGGAACTGCATTACTCATTTAGGCAACCCAAGATGCTGGCAAATCCATTAGGGCAAGATTAAATCTGTTACCTAAGATATCCTTCACTTACTCTATTTGCTTTCTGGTTGGGTAGTCTGGGATATTACCAATTTGGTCAGACTGGGACCAGACAGATCAGTATTTTGAAATTGAAGGTCATTAGTCATAGACAAGGTTTTATGCTACTTAAGATCTCACCCTTCAGGTACCTTGTATTGGGTAGGATATTTTTTTTTGGATATTTGGTTAATGCTTCAAAATAAGCAAAAGGATTGGCAACAGTTCTGTGGAGATTCTTTTCTTAGTAAATGATGATTAAGAGAATGGTTTTCGCATTGGAGGTTGTCTTGGTGGACATTACAAATGAAATGTATATGAAAGCGCGTATACTGGCTAAAGAAGATGTTTTAAGAAGTGACTTAATGATTTTTATGGGTAAAACAATGAGTTAATGGTTGCCAAAGCTTTAATTTCTTAAATTCTTAGCAGGGGAGGAGTCGTCTATTGTTACAACGGTGACTTCTATAACCCGTTGTGTCAATTGATTCATGGCTTCTTTATTTTATTTTATTTTTTGAAACAGTGATTCAAGGCTCCTTTATATTGTTTCTGGACTTCTTTTTCTATCTTTGTAGTTTGTACACATCTACAAGACAGCATCACTGCATAGTACCTTCAGGTACTCTCCTACACAACCCTCCTTGGAAATCTACTCCACAATTTCTCCAGCATTAACAGCATACCCTTGGGCTATGTTTGGTCTCAAGAATAAGAGGGAATAGAATGGAATAAGTTGAATGAATCTGGACCTGGCCCAAGTCCAAATACATCCAGCCCATTCCATTTTATTCTCACTTTTTCTTGAAACCAAACAACGCTTTGGAGAATCGAAAATTTTCATGTCACCATCCTTCCACAGTACAATACTTTACCGCACCAAAGTGACAGATATTGTTCTCAGAAATTTATTGTCTCAGGATACTATCGAGATTTTTATGTATTTGGCTTTTACTGCATACTATAAAGAAAAATCATGCTAAAAAAAAAATCCCTTCAAATATATGAAATGCTTGAAATATGAGTTCAAATAGATACAGGGATTTTAGGAAAAAATCATTGTTTCTACCCCAAAAATCATGGTGGTCTGCCACAAACAATAGCAAGTGATGGAATGCATCCCGCCTGAAAAATTGTTGGCAAAGGAACCAGCCAGACAAACATACATGGGGTATAATGCAAGAAACTAAACATTGTTGCGGCAAGAATTTGGGTGGATGGTCTAGATTTTATGGTGAAACATTTAGATACATGAAATGGGTGGGCTCAAACTGTTGTTTCACACTTGGCCATGTGATCATGATGGGTGGTGACAATGGAAATGGGGTGGGTGGATGGAAAGAAAATGGACCACAACACAATATACACATTTTTATTTTGGCATCAAATAGAGATCTCACATTTGGCATAGAAGGAAAAAGAAAAATACATTGAGGGGAATGGAAATCAACCTCTTTTTTCTTTTCTCTTCTTTTTCTCTCTGGATAGGGTAATTTTTTTTTCTTAAAGATCCTTCAAATATCCCCTGCCAAGGGTTTATCCCAAGTGGCTTGTGGGCCCTATCACATGGGTGGGGCCCAAGTCAATTTTGGGTCAAATTAAATGGTAGTAAGCTTCTACTTCAGTCCATGTAGTTAGGAGTGTTCGTTCTCTAGTGAGATTTCAGAGCGCAAATGTACAGATCAGTATATACTGTTAGTGCTTACAGCGGAATAGACAAGAATAATTGAATGGGAAAATCAAGCACAAACCAACACAAGCAAATTTACGTGGTTCGGCCCCACCCGACCTACGTCCACGGAGCCTGAAAGAGATTTTATTAAGAGAAGAAGTTACAAGAGATGATGGATGAATAGACAAAGCCAAACCCAATTTAAGAACACCACAACAATCCCTGCAATCCGATCACACACGATGAGATTGTTGCTCTCACCAATGAGCCTCACCGTTGTTGATTGCGATGCCTAGGTCCTTCCTCTGCTTTTGTCTGTTTGAATCTCTCCTCTGCAACTCGTTATTCTCTCCTTCAAATACACAACTGTCTGTTTGAATCTCTCCTCTGCAACTCGTTATTCTCTCCTTCAAATACACAACTATCTTCCTCAGCCCGCCATGTATGTTTATTTATAACACCATGCAGTCGGTCCCACTTCTAATTTAAGTGTACATCTGTTCCTTCTTTAACAATTGCCCTCTTTAGTCTGCCGAAAATACACAACTACTATATCTCTGGTTGCCGTGTCCCAAGAAATAGCAATTGCTATTTCTCATAATTGTCGTGTGTAGCTCAACTTAGACAGTCCTAATTTGTTGTTTTGAACTCCACCGATGTTGTTGGAATTAAGCCACCGCCCAACAAACTCCACATTGGCAAAAAATCCGACAACCTTCGAGATAACTACAACAATGTCCTCACACCTCTACTGCATCTGCAACTTTGCACCTCTGTGCACGTTGGCCACTCCCGGCCTCGCTCTACCTGCAACTGCAGCCCATCTGCATCTCTGTGTGAGATGCGCGCACCCCCATGCTCTGTGGTGCTCCACCTGTCTTCTTTAATTAGAAGAATTGTCCAAGCCCAAGCCTCGCTTGAACTTGACGCCCATCACTGACTTTATTGGACCCGCCACCAACTATGTTGGACCGCCGCATCTATGTGATTTTTCTTCCCCTTCGCTTTTCCATCTCCGCTAGCACCATGGAATTCGGACGGACCATCACAACCTGCAAAAGAAACTTTATTTTTAAAGTCATACCTGTCACCTGACTTTTTGTTTCTTCTCCTCCTTCCTGCGGCCCGACTAGTAGGATCCCTCTGCCGGTCGATCACTGTACTTCCCTCCAGTGTATATAGATTATTTTCCTTCTTCCCTTTCATGACGATCATGGCTCCTTTAGTAACTCTCAGAGCCCCATCCTTCGCCTTGAAGGTAAACCCATCAGTGTCCAGTGTCCCCAAAGAAATCAAATTTTTCTTTAACTCAGGAACGTGTCGTACGTTCTCCAACTTTCTTACCATGCCATCGAACATCCTGATTTTGACTGTCCCAACGCCAATGGTTTTACAACTAGCACCATTGTCCACATAGACAGATCTCTCATCACAGGGTTTGTATGTGTCAAACGACTCTCTGCGTGGACACATGTGGTAAGAACACCCAGAATCTAAAATCCACTGATCAGTTGGATTATTCATATCTGTGGTGACTGTGCACATGATAACACCTACAACATCGTCTGTGTCACTTTGTACAACATTGATTGATCTGAACTTTGCGATCTGATTTCTAGATCACGCTTCTTTTTGTTGCAGTTCATCATCTCATGCCCCTCTTTCTCACAGTAGAAACATATAAGCTTTCCTCCACCTCTCCCTCTGGATTTTGACCTTGACCCTCTGAACTTGTCACGGTCTTGAGGTTTTTTGCTGTTGTTTCTCCCTCTGTTCTCTGTATAGAGAGCCTATGTCTGAGAAGAACTCACCGAAGACTTTCTTCTTGTCTCCTCGTTCAGCAAACTGCTTGTCATAGACGTCATAGTGACAATACCATCTGGCGCTGAATTGCTGAGTGACACCACCAAGGTCTCCCGACTCTCAGGTAGAGAACTGAGAAGTAGTATGGCCTGCAACTCACCATCAAGAACCATCTTCATGGATGAGAGTTGATTGATTATACTCTGCATCTCATTCAAATGCTCCACAATCGAAGTACTTTCATTGTACTTCAGATTCACCAATTTTCTGATTAGGAACGTCTTGTTACCCACAGTCTTTTTCGCATATAATCCCTCCAATTTATTCCAGAGAGATTGCGCCGTCGTTTCAGTGGACATCAGATGAAACACACTGTCATCCAGCCACTGTCTAATAAAACCGAGGCACCTCCGATCAAGATCGTTCCATTCATCATCAGACATCTCGACCTTCAGTTTTGTCTTCCCCTTATCATCGTAAGACTCTGTCGCTTGCACCTTCGGTCTGCATGCGATTGGTTTGTAGAGATCTCTATAATACAGAAGGTATTCCATCATTGCCTTCCACAATAAGTAATTTGCTATATTGAGATTAATCATTCGGGCGGTGTTGATTTCCATCACCTCCGACAACCCGAAGCCTCCCTGTGTGCTGTGATCCGTTCACCCACGAGTCCTTAGTCTCCAACCAAAGTTACTGATACCACTTGTTAGCGCTTACAGTGGAATAGACAAGAATAATTGAATGGGAAAATCAAGCACAAACCAACACAAGCAAATTTACGTGGTTCGGCCCCACCCGACCTACGTTCACGGAGCCTGAAAGAGATTTTATTAAGAGAAGAAGTTACAAGAGATGATGGATGAATAGACAAAGCCAAACCCAATTTAAGAACACCACAACAATCCCTGCAATCCGATCACACACGATGAGATTGTTGCTCTCACCAATGAGCCTCACCGTTGTTGATTGCGATGCCTAGGTCCTTCCTCTGCTTTTGTCTGTTTGAATCTCTCCTCTGCAACTCGTTATTCTCTCCTTCAAATACACAACTGCCTGTTTGAATCTCTCCTCTGCAACTCGTTATTCTCTCCTTCAAATACACAACTGTCTTCCTCAGCCGGCCATGTATGTTTTTTTATATGCAGTCGGTCCCACTTCTAATTTAAGTGTACATCTGTTCCTTCTTTAACAATTGCCCTCTTTAGTTTGCCGAAAATACACAGCAACTACTATATCTCTGGTTGCCGTGTCCCAAGAAATAGCAATTGCTATTTCTCATAATTGCCGTGTGTAGCTCAGCTTAGACAGTCCTAATTTGTATTGAACTCCACTGATGTTGTTGGAATTAAGCCACCGCCCAACATATACAACCTCTACATCCCCTAGCCTCCTCCCCACCCCACCCACCCACCCACCGAACACACACACAGTAAGAGTGGACGGGCAAAGCCAGATGGGTTGAAACAAACAAGGAGTTGACACTTATAGATGGACTCGAGGGGCCCCATCCACATCGTTCATACAGGTGGTGATATCAGCAACGATCTGACATAATGGTAAAGCCCACTAGGCGTGGCCCATTCTGTGGAGATGGCGAGAGTGTGAAGGTAGAGCGAACAGGCGATGCTGAATACAAAGTGCTAGCACACGCTCGACTCCAGTGATGTTTGTAAGGTGATTAGCAGAGAGAGAGAGAGAGAGGCTGAGGCTACTCAAGATGCCCCATTGAAGCTTCAAAATGAAAGAGCGACTGGTGGGAGGAATGAAGTAGCAGGTTGTAGAGAGAGAGGGACGGAGGGGGGCTACTCAACCTGCTCCTCCTGAGTCCTGAAGCTGCAAAAATTAAAAACCAGTGGGAGGAGTGGAGTGGCAATCTGTGAAAGAGAGAGATAGAGGAGTTCAACTTAATCAAAAGTCTTTTTAGAATTTTTAAAGTTTTCATCAAAAGTTAACAGGTTTTTTTTAAAAACATTCGAAAGAGACTTTGTTAAAATAAATTAAAAAACAAGAGGGCGTTTCTAGAAAAATGTCAAAAAAGTAAACAGGTGGTAAACATGCTAAACGGTACATACCCATCCATCATGACGCTCCACGCCACAATATCTCGGTGCGACATTTTATCGAACAGCACGCGTGCCTCCGAAACGCGCCCACAGGCAGCATAGAACCCAATCAAACCAGTCTGAATAAAAGGGTCCGAATCAAAGCCCATCTTGGCAGCGAGTCCATGAATCTCCCTTCCTTCAGCCAAGGCCGGAACCCGAGCGGACGCTTTCAAGAGCGGGGGGAAGGTGAACCTGTCAACAGGGGCTCCGACAGTCCTCATCCTACCGTACACGAATAGGACCCCGTGGGGGTGGGCGTTCCTCGAAAGCTGCTGGAGGATTCGGTTGGAGAGGCGAATGTTGGGTTCAGGGAAGTGATGGTGGAAGACGGAGAGGGCGTAGTCAAGGCTGGTGCCGGATGAGGAGAAGGCGAAGGAGGAGAGGGCGAGCTTGAATACCAGAGGGGTGGAGCGGTCGAGGCCGGTGCGGAGGATTTGGGCGTGAATTTGCCTGAGGTGAGAGAGAGTGGTGGCGGAGAAGAGGAGATGATGGAGGTTTGGCGCTTGGGAGGGCGGGAAGAAAGAGAGAGGTATCGGCTGAGAGACAGCAGCAGTTTCCATGTCAGCGGCTCTCAATCGCTTGCGTTTCTGTTCTACACTTCTACGCGAGGGCGCGACTGCGCGAGATTAAAAAACGGTGGAAGATATTTGTTTGAGTTTGAGTCTCGTCGTCGAACTCATCTTTTACATGTGTACGGAATCTTTTGTCAGAAAGTTTTAATAATTTATTTAATTAAAATCTTATTTATTTTTGTAGTTTTTCAACCATAAGAATGAAATATATTCATTAAATCTGAAAGGAGTAAGTACATATAAAATTATTCCAGTACAAGAATAATGTCATATAAAGTTGAAAAAAATCCCATACATTCACAAAGAAGTCGGCAAGTGTTGGCTGAATACTTCACCTGATGAAATGACACGGAAACATGAGATTCTAATTTCGCTCACCAGTGACATCAAGTTCCTCTAAGCCGTTTCTTCTCCTTCACCCATTTTATAACATCTATGAAATCCCCTTCTATAATTAGTTTCCTCCAATCCAAAGACTTTCACACTATCAAGACTTTTCTAGTGGTTAAAGAGTTCAACTGCATTACAGTATTTCATCTCCACTATTTTTATGAATACCAATGATCTAATCCCCAATAGTCAAGAAAGACTCCTCCATCGTGCCGATCCCAATTGACCACTAACAATACCATCGACATTAAACTTAAACACTCCTTCAAAACGAGGAGCCGACACCTCCTTAGTGACACCCCTTCTAAGCACTATACTCATATTACCTCCACGAGTATAGCAGATCAATTACCTTATATCCTCTAAACTGTCTATCCACTAATAATCACACATGATGTGTCCACTTTACTTTCCTAATTATATGCCTTCTTTAATTTTGAATGTAATGATTTGATTAGCCAGCTGCTCATCAGCCCCCCTCAAAAACCTATGACACCCCTGATAAACCGATAAACAAGTTGTGCAGGTATGGGCACATCGCAAACAAATGGTCAACCCCTGCATCTTGTTCTCCACACAATGTATAAAACAAGTCATCCTTCGGGTACAAATATACAATATTCCCCTCATATATAATTCCACTCTTGCGAGGATTTTACTTTTTAATGTGCACCACACAAACATCTGAACTTCAAGTGAGATTTGTTAAAGCACATGAATAAAAATCATCCTTAAAAATCGGCTGGAAAAAGAGGGTATCCATGTGCTTATAAATTCGACTCAAAGATCTATAGGCAATGTGAGACTTTGCTAAGACTCTCCCTCAGCATCAGAATTAGAACTGGAGACATTCAACTCTCTCCCTCCATGCAAGACTAGAGATACAAACACCACCCATTCGAGTGGTACCCTTACTTTGATACTATGATAAAATACATGGGTATGATTTACCTTAAAAGTTGGCTTATAAGGAGAGGGTGTCCATGCATTTATAAATTTCAAGACTCAAATGTCCTCTTGCAACATAGGACTTTGCTAACAATGAACAATCACAAAAGTATTTTTTATATTAAATAAATATCTCTAGACACAAATAATGGAAAAAAAAAAAGAGAACATGTAATGTTTAGCACAAATTTTAAATAATAAGATTTGACATATATGTGTACGATAAAAATACATGAATGCAGATGTTATAATAGAATTTAATATATGCAAAGAAATGATTTTTTTTAAGAATACACCTGATGTTTCCAAAGTTAGATGTGACAATTTTTAACTCAAGAGAGAATCTAATATAAAAGATCAAGTTTGAGTCATGCATATTTTGATTTTTTTTTTTTTTTAAATTGACATAACATAATCAGACATTTAGACTCAAAACATATCTTAGTCAACTTGGGTAAAGAGGTTATAGGATTGAAATCAATTTGATATAAATTAGAAAACACCATTTAAGTATTTTATTTAAAAAATGTTATTTTAATTTTTTACCTAATTCAAATTTAATTTTTTTAGTCTATTGTCTCAAATTTTCAAAATTCAAAGGTACCGCATGAAATGAAAGAGCTCTTATCTTTCATTTTTCCGTTAACAATATTTTTTCTCTTATTTTACTTTTAAATTTTTTTTTTTTTTATATAAATATGAGTCGAGTCAAACCCGTTGGGTTGAAATAAAATAAAATCCAAGATAGATTGGGTTAATAATTTTTAGAAAAATGATTTAAATCTAATTAAATCAAAGAAATAAAAACTATTTTTCTCTACAACCCAACTCAAGAAACCCATTGGCACCTTGTCTGAAAAGGATCAAACAATTCATAAATTACAAAGGTGCAATCCAAGCCTTCGAAACCCACAACACAAGATCTAATTAGTTCTATAAATCACCGGCAGTCAAATATTAATTTTAAAAAAATGATATTTGCACTGATATTTTTTTTTTATTAAAATTGAACATTGAGACTATTTTATTGTAATAAAGTGATAATATTTTATTTTGACCTTTTATTTTTCCATTTTTAGAATAAAACGAGGAATATAATAGATCTTATGTCTTATTTTAATAAAAGTATATATATATATATATATCAATTCTTTTATTCACCGACACTCATTATCCATGTGGTCATGATAGGTGGTTGGGTTGATTTGGCTTCGAGTCGTCTTGATATAGTGAAAATTTACAAATAAAAAAATCAATTCTTTTAATCTAAAGATAATTCAGTCCTTGTAAAAATATCAATATTTACGTATAAATTAAATAGCTATTTTAAAAAAAAAAATTATTTAGTGCTGCCGTTATGCCACTTGTCGTCGTCATCGGCAAAATGTTCGTCGGGTCATCTGCTAAAAATCGTCCGCGTAATGTCACTCTAGAGTCTGGATTCTGGAGTCTAGTTTCCATATTTACACCGCGCGGCACGGTTTGTTGGACGGGCCCAACTCTTGTTCAGAGAGCAAAAAGTGTTGTAGCTTCCTGCCGTTGCTGTCATCTTTTTCAACGCTGAGAAATGGGAGAGGCATTGGCAGAGCTAGAGCAGATTCTCAGATCCAGCAAGGTTTTTTTTTTCCTCTCACTGTCTCTTTAATCCATTCGTATGGGATCATTCCTTCTCTTGTCTGATTTATCCCTCTTTCGTTTGTTATTTCTTCATTTCCTATATCAATTTCAAACTCTGGATTCTAAGAACTTTCTTGAAATTTGTCTTGTGAGATTCCATAAATTTTCCAATACACTACTCAACTTCCTTCATTTTCAATTTTACTTGGTTTTGCAAAAAAAATGTTAATGAATAAAGTTGTTTCTAAGAAGAAGGGCAGTACAATGTCTGTGTTGCTTTTGGCTCTATTGACTTTGGAACACCACGAATTTCTCTTCTAGAAATTGAGGCATCTCCAACCATAGCTTTGGAGATTCAGTAAGCTCAAGTGCTTGGCTCAGTATGAATAGAACAATTCATATTCACATTACAAACGAATTGTGTAGGTTGTGGCAGGGAATTGAGGCAGCTTACCCTATCGATTCAATACTTTGGAGTGGCAGTTACAATATATTATGTGTAGAAATACATCATTTTGAAGTTGGCAATAAATTTATAATGCCCTCATTGCAATGTGTATTACAGAGAGTGGATTTTTTTTTTTCCATTAAGAGAGTGCAACAATTCTTTATTAGGAAAAAAGACAATGGTACTCAATAAAAGGAACAAGGCAACAAAGTGAGGCCTACCCATCAATGGGAGTGAATCTTCAATTGGGGTCCACCTAAAGCTCATATAGGTCTTCTATCCATGACAAACCCAAAGATTAGATATCCCAATCAGCCATTCAGCACTTCTACTTTGGGAATGAGGTGATGGTAAGGCTTTTATTCAAGCCCAAGCTCGTTTGTATTCTTGAAGCCCAAGCCTGTTTGCAGCTCATCAAGGTTTTTTTTTTTTTTTGTGAAATGGTAATAGTAATGATAATAATAAGAGCACCGAGCTCATCAAGATGTTAAGGCTAAAGCCCAAACGAGTCCATTTGGATAGATGACAAGCCTAAGTCCATCCACTGGAGCTAGCTGTGGATTAACATATTGCATAAAGTAAGTCTAAAGTTCACTTGAGGCCTTATTTTTCATCTCAATTGAACAAAGTGTAAAGTCCACTGTTAAGGCTCAAATTTAAATTTCAATGAGATGAATTTGTTCTTTTAGTGACAGGATTGCATCATATATATGGGGACTAATATAATAATATAACAATATAATAATAAATGTAATTATCATGTATTTATATATGTAGGCTTCTCCCATACATCATGCCCTACCACATCAGCTTTTCCAGGTCCTTTTTTCAGATTTTTCAAGTTCTTTTTAAGCCAAAGTCCACATTGATATGATGTTTTTGGATGCACACAAGAAATTACCTTTATATATATATATATATATACATACAGTTGGTTCAATAGTAAAAAAGTTTCATGGGTTTTCATAGGCTACTTAAAGGCCTGAGCACCGGAGTAGAGATGTATTTGAGAAGGCAAAATGGCAAGTGATTGGATGGTTATCTGTGTGTAAGAAGTTTCGGGTCTAGCACTGGAGGATTTTTACTTGTCTTGGGATGGGTGTACGAAAGGAGTTGGTAGAGCTAAAGAGCGATTGGTCAAGTGCGTTGCTCCTCCCCTAGGTTCTTACAAGTTCAATGTAGATGGGCGGTAAGGGATAAACCAAGGCCGACAGGAATAGGAGGCGTGTTAAATGATAATAGGGGTAGAATGTTGACAGTTTTCTCCGAATCAGTAGAGTTGATGGAGTCAAATGAAGCTGAACTGAGGGCAATAGGAGAGCACTTCAAGTTGGGTATGGGTTTAGGAGTGGTAACCTCATTATTGAAGGTGACTCAACTAATGCAATCTCCTGCGACTAGTAACAAAATATTCCCTCCCGCGGAGGTTGAATGGTATTGATAGGGACATTTGGAGGATGTGCAGGTTAGGTGATGTCTCTTTTACTCATACACCTCGACCGGCAAACTGCATTGCAGACTTCATTGGCGAAAGCTGGTGTTCAATTACTCAAGTCCATCTTTGAATTTTTTTTCATCTTCTCTGCCTTGACTTTTGAGGTTTGGGGGTTACATTTGGATCTTGTATTGGGTGGTCTTTTTGATGTATCTTGTATTTCTCTTTTTCATGTTATTCTCCTTATTTTCGGCTTTGAGTATATATCTGCTACACTCGGATCGCTTCTCTGTACTTCCTTCTTTCTTAATGATATTAAGTCGTCAATCTTTCAAAAATAAAAAAGCATGAGCCTGGCTTTTTGTTAAATGGGCTTGAAAACATGAGTAGAGCCTAGCCTGTTGGTCAAATGCGAATGTGCAAGCTCGCCAGGTTTGTTCTTAAAAGATGTTATTCTCTTAGGGGAAGTGAATGCAAAAGAAGATGAGCTTGTGAATAAAGGGATTAGGAGGCAACAACCTGTTATTGGTGATCCAATTGAATTAGCCTATTTGGGGTTATTTTTGCTTTGTGATATTATCTTTTCCCCCCCTTTTTTGGTGGTACATGTGTTTTGTCTTTTCTTCTTAGGATGGTGATCTGGACGCTACACATTTTTATAAAGGGCGCGCCACCTTTTCTATTTGAGAAAAATTCCTTTGACTAGACTTCTTCAAATTTTCCAACATAAAAGGACAATTTCAACTGAAGGCAATGTTGTTAATTAGAAAAAAATGATGTCCTTTTTTATCAAAATGGGTGGTCTCCAATCACTACCCTTCTTTTGTCAATAAAATAATCACCAGTAAAAGAAAGTTTTAATATGTTTGAGAGCTGGACTTCATAGTAATGATCTTGTCAGGGCTGTCACGTCTTCTTAAATGAATATTATATATCTACAGGATAAATTGACGAGAGAAGAGGAAATTATTCTTCAAGCATGTAAAGCAAAGGCAGTTAGGGACTTTACGCTTGGTGCAGGTGTTGCATCAATTGTCACATGGGCAGGTTTTATCTTCTTAATAGTTTGCTTATGTTCAATGCACATGCAGAAAACCATCCAATCCTCTTATATTATCTGGATTTAACTTCCTTCTTAAACAATTGCCTATGTCTCATACATCCATATGCATGTGATCTTGTCCATATGCGACCATGTTCCTGATTGTTTCTTCATCTTTAAGCTGTTGGATTCTGACTCTCTTTAATGTATGATACCCCCCTTTTTTTTGCTTCAAATTAATTTTAAGACTTTATCATCGTTGTCTTCATTGTACTTTTCACAAAAAAAAAAAAAAATCATTATCTTCATCTTGAAAGCCATTTCATCATCATCATCTAGTCATTTATCCCATCAATCTAGGGTAGACTTTTATATTTGAATTTGGCAAATTCTTTCTATGGACCGACTACTCTATCTGACGCCCATGTGTTTTGAACCCACAACCTCTAGACGACAGGTCATGAGCCTTGACCAGTTGTGCTACAGGTTCTTGTCTATCTTGCAAGCCATTTATCCCTTGTATTTGGGTTGACTTTTTGGTTTTACTTTTTATTCATCTATGTAAAAATCATGTTCTTTATTGCTCCAGAATGTATTGCATTCTTTCTGGAAGAGAACATGTATTTGATTAGTAGGGGATTTTTAAAAAATAAAAAAACTTAAATATGTTATTGAATGACATAGTTTATTTATATGTTCTCTTTAATGTTTACTCGAATTCTGGAACTATGTGGCATATTTTATTCATACTCTTCAATAGTTTGCTTGAATTATGGAATCATATCTAGATTTTTTCAAATGATAATTACATGTGAAGCTCGTTGTACATTTCTACTTTATTTTTTTTTGGAAACAGTTAAGATTAGACTTTCATTAAGTAAAAAAACAGTACAAGATAAAGAAAAAGAGGGAGGGAGCCTATGAGAAATAGGCCCCCCACGCAACATAAGAAGAACAATAATCCAACAATAATAAAATGTAGAAGCCCTCGACCTACTAAAAAGCCCAAAAAGGAAAGCCGCTAACAGCCCGGGGTAAAAAAGGTGCCACGAGTAGCCCCTTCGACACCATTTTTTGCAAGGAAGTCTGCCACTCCATTTGCAGACCTACTAGTTTGAGAAAAGGATACTTCCAAGCCCGACATTAATTCCTTAATCTCCCTAACTAAGGTGACTAATCTCCAAGGGAGTCTTTTCAGACCTTTGGCCCATTTTATAGCGTTAGACAAGTCACTTTCAATGATTAATTTCACCCCCCCTAAGTAAACTCCTAAGGATAGAGCTCTCCGAATACTGAGAAGTTCCGCCTCATTAGACTCCTTGATACCAATAGACTCTAAAACGCAATGCAGGTGATACCCAAATGATTTCTAAGTGCTCCCCCAATCCCAGCCGGTCCAGATTTACCTTTAGATGATCCATCAACGTTGAACTTCCAAGAGCCAGCAGGCGGAGGGGTCCAATCCACCTGCGGCTTACCTCGCTTGAGGGCATGACCCAAACAACCGTCCAGAGATAAGCACAAGTCCTCAACTTTAAAATCCTTGAATTCTTTGTTCGCACACTCTACTTTGCCTTATCGAAAAGCTCGCCAAACTCCATATTACTTCCCTCGAAGACTCTAGAGTTCCTCTCTCTCCAAATGGACCACAAAACGACGGCCGGTATAGTATTCACATAAATTTCTTCCGAACATGCGAACGGGCCAAAGACCAAGACTCCAACAAACCTTCCCACGATCCAAGGCTGACCCACGAAACTCCCAACAGGTTTATAAAGCCACTCCATAATCTCCAAGCCACTGGACAAATGACGAAGAGATGGTCTAATGACTCTTCAACCAAATTGCATAGTGGGCACAAAGAATCGGCGTCGTACATTTCTACTTTATAGGAATTACTCTTCTTGATTGTAGCATTATAGAGTTTGTAGTCTTGGGGTAAAATGATAATAAACAAATATGATGGGATGCTTTACCTCTCATACAAAGTTTTTGGAATTAGGCCCTTCTGTCATTGTGATAATCTTTCCTGTTACTGCTTTAGGAATGTTAAGGCTCCCTTTCTAATTGAAATAGGCAGGATAAATTTGGAAATGTATTTCCTTGGAGTCATATTCTAGCTCAACATAAGAGTGAGCTATTACCTGTTATCTTGGGCTGCTTTCTGATATTATTACGCTACAAGTAGATTTTGTGTTGTGTAAATCGAACTGATATTTTAAGGAGAAGTGAGATGCAGAGTGAAGAATTTGTTCTCTCAATGATTTTCCATGTAATAGAAAGATGTTTTTGCATCCATTTGTCAACTCTTTAGATATGAATGCAACACTAATGATACGATAGAGATGCAATTTTACAACTATCCATATCTTAGATACAACTCATTTCTTTCACCAATATATATCTTGACAGCTATGATATTAGGTATTGCAATGCTCTTGACGTATAAAACTTGAAGAGATTGTTCAAATTAGATTTCTTATGTTACCTCAATTGTGTAACACTTGAACTTTAGTGATCCTTTTCACATGATCCATCATTATTGACATGGGAGATCATTAACGTCAATTCTTCAACAACTAGTAATCAATGATAATTGCTGAACATGGTTTTGTTGCAAAGATCTTTTAGTTAAAGATAAAAATCCAAATGGTACTAGAACGGTGGAAACAGAGATGCTAATTTGAGCCTGATGCATCTTTGTCAGTCATCGTGCACATGGTTTCCAATGTTTAGGTTTCTGTATGTATGCAGGTTTCATCAGTCTCTTAGATTTTTGTTTTCCTTTTTTTTTTTCTATAGACATTTACAATATATTTTGTCTTCTTGATTTTGATTGGAGTGCTTGCTTCATATAGGAGTTTCTTGCTATTTATAACATATGCATGGTTGTTTGGTTCCTTAAAACACTAAACTTCTGATGGTCTCCTATTTTTTTTAATATTATTTACAGCAACACGAAAGCTTAGTTATGGGTATAGAATCAACTGTTCTGGAGGTAAGCTAGAGACTACTTACAGACTTAAATGGAATATTTTGTAGTATACCCATATATTTGATTTGTTTTTGTTAGAAGAATATTACTGTTATAATGGAAATCATTTTCAAATGCTTGATATTTTCTTTACTCACTTGTGAGATAACATTTCAACACTATGGTGAATCCTATTGGCCCCACTCTTGCTGATGTGTCCAATTTGTCTTTGATACAACACTTCATATGTGCACTCATCAATTCAGTCTACGCCAGGCAAATTATCATCTTTACTTGGATCCTCTCACCAATACTGATACCAACGTTAAGAAGACCCCCAATGGGAAAAACACTTCTCTAGAGTCTTAATTATGGTCTTTCAGTTCTTGTGGATCCACGTTAGGCATGTTTGAGCATAATCAGGTAGAGAGGTTGTCAATGTGGCACCCTTCTCTCTTGAAATTCTTGCATGAATGGGATGCCACATAGCACCACTTAACTATTCCTAGAATGTCTTCAAAAACTTGAAATGTGTGAAAATATACTTGAGTTGTAGTTGGTGTGAGATATAACCATTATTAAATGGGACCCTTGGTTGGGGTATGAGCTAAGCTCACAACCTTTTTTGGGCCACGTTGTATATAGCCAATGGATGAGTGAGCTAGATGTGCCTTAGTGCTAGGACATGAGATAGACTTAATGATAATATGCAACACTAGCAAATTAGGGGGCTAAAATGTTGTCAAGTAGCTATCTTCAAAATTGTAATTTTCAATGTGTTGTTAAAATTATATAAAAGGGAAAAATTATTATTGTTATTGTGAAATGAATATTCTCTTTTGTCATTATTCATTATGTTAACACGTCTGACATGCTAGTGTTTCTTTATGATCAGCAATGAGCCTTCTTACTTCTTTACTTGTTATTCAGTAGATCTTTCATGATTATTGAGATTCTTTCTATACGTAGTTTAATTGATCTGGATTCCTGCTCCATTCTTTCAATTCAATATCCTAAGAAATTTATGAGAAGAAAATTATTCTTTCATTGGGATTTCAGTCTTTCATTTACATTGCATGGGCACTTGTCATATAACTTGTGCCAAGAAACCTCGAATATTCAACTTTTCAGGAGCAGCTGTTCTCACTGGATTTTGGAGATTTGGTAGATCCCTAAATTCATGTGTGGATCAAATTCTTGCGCTGGAGGGGACTCGCATGCAAAGGCTGTTGGCACACTTGTAGGTTTCTCAGACTCGATAGTCAATATCATATTTGTGGTGAATGATATATGTGACAAAATGTTTAGAGCATTGAGTTAATTACATTATCACTTATCATAATGGGAAAGGATCTGATGTTAATCTCAGTCCCACTGTAAATAAGACTTGAACATTTGTCTACTGGACCCAACAAATGATGGATATCTACTAAGCTCCTCAAGTGATGGGATCTATCATTTAAAATATTGTATTCATGTGAACACTTTTGCAATTTGCATGACTAGGGAGAACTGCAACATGCAGATTGCATTTGTTATGTCATGCAATTGGTGGTTAGGATTATTTGGCAGGTATCATTTTGTAGTTTGATTCATCCATGTTAAGGCAGGAGATGAATGCATCAAATCTCATATATCTATGCCACATATACATAGAACACATGCCATCTAATTTAGAAGCATGGAACTTGCAGCAGGTCCTTTCCATCAAGTCTGCCAACCCAGTGGGTTGATTCAAGACCCACTGAGTTGACTCAACATGGTCACATAATGTGTTTCTGGTTCAGGTAACCCTCCTGGTTGAGTCTTGGTTGTGACGATTGTGACTCGCTTAACTTGTTTTGGTCTAGACATGTCAATTGGCTAATTTAAGGGCATTTCCAACATGTAGTAGTGGTGTTTTTTGTTTCCTTTCTTTCTAAACGATCAGATTTAAAGCCCTTACACAGTTGCAATATGGTGCCTAGTTTTGGTCTATTATGTGACGGATTATGAATTTTAAGTGTTGGTTTATTGCTTTATGAGCATTATTTATGGATAATGGGTGTTACAACTTGTAGATCCAATGATTAACTTTGGCTTTTATGTTGCACTTCAGGTCAAAATTTGAAAATTATGATATTTTCTTTTTAAAGGTTTTGTTGGTTGATGAATTTGTTATTTTCACTTATTTTTTCATTTTTATTAAGTATGTAATCTAGTTTTAAACACTTTCAAGGAAAATGTGCATTTTGGATTTTTATGAACTTTTCTAAATTTTGATCATTATAAATGTGTTATTTATGATAAAATATATGAAATTAATTAATTGACTCACCTAGTTATCTCATTGGGTTTCCTAGTTGGCTGAACCTAGTGATTAGACAAGTCATGCTCCTGGTCGGTGAACTATGATTTCCATTATTGGATATGATATATGACTAATGTTGTTTTCTAGTCCCAAAAAAAAGAAGTAAATGATTCATGTTGTATTTGACCATTTAAAGTCAAGTCACCTAAGGTATTCCTTTTTTTTTGTTGAGAAGAGAAAAAGAAGAAGAAGGGCTTTTGTGAGATGAGTTCAAATTATTGTCACTTGGCTAGAGTAAGACTTGACCAACACTTTGGACTTAAATATAATTCCTTCTACACTGGGTCTAAAGGCTAGGGATACAAACATGTTAGGCCAACCTTATAAATCCCTACGGCGGTGAGTTTGGTTGGGGATCCCTACAAAACATAACTTTCTGCTTATAAGAAGTCCCTATTTAACTTATCACAAATCAAGCCTATCTAAGCAATTATACTCTAAATTAGACTATTTCATCATTCTCATCGTCATTGTGACTGTGTTTTCCAGAAAAAAAAATCTAAATTTTCTAGTCACTGCATTGAAAATCACATTCTTAATCAACCCTTTCTATCATTTCCTTTCTTATTGCTTTAATCCATCTCTTCTAACAACCTCCCCCTTCTCCTAATACCTTCCACTTGTAATCCTTCCAACTCTTTGAAGACTTGGATTTTTTTAGTTTTAATTTTCTACTAAACCATATCGAAAATCATTTTCTTTGTCAACCACTTCCTGACATTCCTATCTTATCTCTTTAACAACCTCCCTCTTCTCCTAGTACCTTCCACTTGTAACACGTTGTATTGGGGTTGTAGGTTTTTGAAGGACGTGGCCAAACCATCTTAAACAACATTGCCTTATCCTTTCTTCTATTAGAGCAACCTTGTCACATTTTCTAGTGCACTTAATCTCTATTTTTATCTTCTATTGTTACGTGACACATCCGCCTCATATGCATCTTCGTCACCATTACTCTATCTGCTTCTCTTTTCTTCATAGCCTATATTGAGCTTCATATTCATTGTATGTACAACTGCCATTTTCTAAATACACCCATTTAATCGATTTAGCACTATTTTAATCACTTGACACTCCATTAGCTTGACTACGCTTTGCCAACCTTAGTTATATACAAGTCGAACCTACCTTTTTGTTATACAGTTGCACTGAAGTATAGAAGTTTCTTCCTATAGGGTATGAAGTTATTTTGAATTTTAATAGGTCCATCCTACCTACTTTTAGATCCAGTAACTTATAATCCATATATTTTGTCTCTATCAGCAGATTATTTGCCTCAAAAGCTTTCTTTCACATTTCCAACTTGTTATTTAGTTGATTTTTGGTCTCACTAATTGGCATTGCATCATATACAATCATCATACACCCAGAGTCTTCATCTTGGTCAGCTAATGTTGTAGCAGATTTCTTGTCAAGGTAAGGGTGGAGAGGGCTGAAGGTTTTGTTGGATCTATGTAATTCAGAGAGGGTCTTCTTTCTTCTATATTTTGGGTATAGAAAGGGTGTATATTGGGGGTTGGAATTGTTTTATATTCCCTTTGATTGATTCTCGTCTCTTTGCAGAGGACCCAGCATACATCTCCTATATCGTACCTTTTCCTTTTGCTTAATGAAATTCTCTTGGTTATCTTTTCAAAAAATAAATAAGGATCCCCCAGACACAAGTGCTTATATGAGCACCGTGAATATCTTGCCAAATGGGGCCCATTTCACCTCTCCTTCCTCACATCTCTACCCATGTATTGGATCCTCACCCACTTTGACTCATTCTGCGATTTCACCATTGAATTGATGCATATCCAAATTCAGATATAAAATTATTTAACGATAGCAACTTTAAGTCCCTAGAAACATGACTTCATTTATCAGATGAAGGTAATTTTTGGTGGGCGCCCTATTAAACAAAGACCTTTCCAACCAACCTATCCACATTGGCCCTACGAATGTGTGCACAAGTAGGAACCTAGGGTTGTAGGGATGATCTTCACATCTACATGTATTACCATAGGCAGATAGATACAATTACTTCTTTTTTTTTTGGTGTGGGGGGGTGGGGGGGGGGGGGGGGGGGTAGGGAGTGAGGAGATGTACATGTGCATCTGATCTTGTGTATGAAATGACAATAACATGCAGTCAAGATGTGGTACCATTTTTCTGTTGGAGCCCAGCTTGAGTCTTGGTTAATGCCTCACCTTTTTAAATGGACTTGCATGTGTTCACCCTAAACCTTTTCTATTCCAACTCTGAGAAATCTGAAGAACTAAAAGTCCTGCTCCTGAGTTTTGAGGGCTTAAGCATTCTTTGATTTTGTGGCAGAATACTGACAAAGCATCAGAATGATGAAGGGAGAATGCAACTTGTTAACCGGCATTTTTATGTTGAGTCAGTGTTTGATGATTCAAATCCAGATCAGTTGCTAGCAAGGTGGCGCCACCGGAATTTCTTTGGAGATAATGCTGCTCAAAGGACCCATGATGAAAACTATGACAACAAACCTGAGTTGGAGCATAAGCAATTTACTGTAAGTCTAATTTGGATGATGGTCAATTTCTTGGATGTGCACACGATCAAAGGTTTAGGCATATTTTTGCAATTAAGCATATTGCATTAGTAGTTTTTGGAACTTATTTTTTTCCTCTTCACTGCTGATAGTGTTCAAAATATCCTTACTGGGAGGTGCCAAGTTCGAGCCCCCATGGCCTAACCTGGTGTATCCTAAGGGTAGTGGGTATCGCCCGTGGGGGTTTTACACTGGGTTTCCCGCAGTTTCCCACACGTAAATTCAATATATATATATTTGAAAATTCCAGTTAATACTCAACTACCAACCTAAGAAAGAGGAAGACTTTTTTCTTTTTTTGAGAACAGTAAAAGGAACAAAATTTTGTTGCTTCTAGAGTCTAGAAATTTCATCAGAAAGGTTCAACATTGGACAACTATTGAGAGAAAAGTACACAAGATATCACAAATATCTAAAAAATGAACTTGTACCTCTCCACCCCTTCCTTATCGAATGAGTCAACCACCCCATTAGCCATCTGCCTAAAATGCCTAAAAACAACCATATCCAACCCAATTGATTTCTTCTTAATCCATAATTTTTTTATGACGGCGAACCCTTAGACCTCCATCTTTCCCCGAGTACGAAGGCTTTAGGTAATACTCCGGATGCACGTAGCCCCCACAAGCTACGGGAATCAGGTGACTATGAGACTTAAACCTAGGACCTTTGGTTCCTGAGCCAAAGTGCCCACCAATTGAGCTACCCTATAGAATATACTTCTAGAAAGGAGAGCTTTTACAACTAGTGCACCCAATGGCAATCCTAGAGTTCCCTTCCACTGCTAATTTGCCACCTCCAATGCACCACCTCAACTCCAATGGCTTCCAAATGGCTAATAGTTCAGCCTCATTGAACTCCTTAAATCAGACTGGCTTTGTGAATAACAATGTAATGTTTCCCCTATGGTCATGCATGACACCCACACACCTTGCTGGACCATGTTTACCCTTTTTGCACCATTAACATTAAATTTTACCCTTCCCACACCCGCATTTTTTATGTCCCTCCCAACTTCTATAAAAGTCATTTGCTGCATAACCCTCAAAACCCTTACCCACCCCTCTCTCAGCCACACTATAGTTCTCAATTCTGCAGCTTCAAGGACCTCCTCCAGCGAAGTACACTTCCCCTTAAAGACCCTTACACTTCATTTCTTCCATAACACCCCCTGCACGAATTACTTGCTCATACTATCTTCCCATTACCCCAAAAAGAGATGATTGTTAAAAAAGTATTAAAAAAAATATGAGGGTAATTGCGATTGAAAGGAAACAGGGTGGATGTGGAAAGTGTCTGTTGGCAACCCCAGGTGTGATATTGTTGCCACCAACAAAATGGAAAAAGGAAAAAAAATTAGAAATGACAATCATTTAGGCATCATTAAAGCACATGCTGACATACAGACTTTAATTTGCTTGCATTTTGTCTTATGCTTCCTCAACAGCTTTTATTTTTCTATTAATATTTCTACATAATTCAAGATCTGAAGCATTTATGAATCAAAGTTGTATCTGTAAACGGCAGAAACTTATATAAATGAACATCTTGAGTTTAACCTTTGCTCTACCACATCATTTATCATGTCCTCTGTCAAGGCTCGTCATGGTTATGCCCATAAAGTCAAGATGAATTTTCGGTTTCTTAAACTCTATTCAACGATGCCTTCTCATCAATCAATTTACCACACATGCAGGTGGGCCAACATGGTGCCTATAACGTTCTTTGTATCTCTTTGTGGGCACCACATTGGCAGCCTGCGTGTGTGGTGAATATTGGTGCAATATACTCGCGTAGTTTCCATAGTTTCATGAGAACACTTTTACTTGCTAGTTCTTATCTGTGGCTGACTTGCATGGGTTGATTATTATTATTTCAGTGCAGCCCAGCTGAAGATCTAATAGCAGATCCTCTAGATTGCATTCTTGGTCATGCTGGATATGTCGATGAGATTCCTCATGCTGATAGTGCCATCACTACACCTAGAAGACGCATACGTAATCACAGAAGAGCACATCGGCAGCACAGGGCCCACCACTTGGAAGATGCATTGACTCAGATGAGCTCTCAACAACCGTTATAATTGGATCACAATGAATCATGAACAGAAGACAATAAACTGATAGTAGTTGTATGTTGGATATCCAGCTAAATTGTGGGTTTGATGTATGGAAACCGAGAAGGTTTCCTCTTTTGGAAATGCCAGAAAGCCCAAGTACGCATTGAATATACAGGGACACTGGCAAGTTCACCTGCAGGAAGGGAAATGACATTTAGTTATTGCTTTATGTTAATACACTCCTGTTTTCTTTTGAAAATGCAACACACTTCCCCTTTGTACTTCTGGTAATAAGATGATTGAATATGTAGGGAAGTCTGATATTAGTGTCAAAAGACAGGAGGTTTATGCATTGGAGTCGAGAGAATGGATGTATCATATCTCTGTAGGGATACGGAGAGCTCATGTACTGAGTTGAAAGGGTTCAAGCACAATTTGAATTAGGCAGTAGGCTGAGCAAGCTGAGCCTATTTGAAATTTAATTCTCCTAGGCTCGTGCTGTGCATCAATGACCGGTACCATGTTGCCATTAAAAATCGATTTGCACAAGTTATCCATGCTTTGGTTTGTGTGAGAGCAGACTTGTTACCATGTTTGATAGGTCCGCTTCCAGTCAAGTTTTAGATACTGGTTTTATATTCATGAAACCGATTCACCAAAGAATACGATACTGGTGAATCCCATACTCCATCCCAGTCAAGTTTTAGATACTGGTTTTATATTCATGAAACCGATTCACCAAAGAATACCATACTGGTGAATCCCATACTCCATCCCGTCCGCTGCAAGCTGATTAAACAGGTGAAAACCCCAAAAAAGGGGTTAAAAATGAAATTTAGTCAAACCAACCAAAACTGGTTGACCAAGCAGTACCCCTTCTCTCTGGGTAAAGTTGCATCTGGGAGTTATTTTGGAATTTGAAACTACGTGAATGCAATTGCAGAATCGGACTGTGCTTGATGAAGGCATCTGCATTGGGAAATATACAATTCTGTGTACATGTCATACTAGGTTGTGTCAGCAATTCATTCCATATCGATTGGCAGTAATTACTTTGGGGTTTGGGTTGGGTCAGCTGGTAAATGCCCTGTTATGCAGTCTTTCATTCGCGAAAAGGCATTTCAATCAATACATTTTGTTCCTGCAGCAGCAGGCTCATGAACAATTACGAATCATTAAAAGGTGACACCCTGAGAACAAAAATAACCTAGCCAATTGAGTCTCATCATAAAGCACCTGCTGCAACAAGTGGGCGTCGATAAGATCTTAACCAATGCAACCAAATTCTCGAACATGACTTAAAGGTTGGTGGTGTCATCTGCAAGCATTTCGAATTCATCTTGATTGTGTGCAATAGGTTGGTACATATTAAAGTCGCAAAAGGTGCATTGAGCCATGGTGGTCATGCTGCTTGATAACGACAATGAGCATCACATGACACCCTGATCAGAAACTTTTACACACAAATAAGCTCTTCAGTTAGCATCAAACTATTCTCTTGTAAAGCTTCCGTTTTTCTACATAAATTTCATACATAATCTGAGGGACTTCAATGATCAAAATGCCTGAACTTTTTTAAGAAAAAAAAAAGTGTCAAATTCTACATCATTCCATTTACAAGATATGTATCCCCTCCTGACTTTGAAATACAAGAATTTTAATACTGACAACAATGCCACCCTGTACAAAAATTTCCATGTACGTGCAAAGGCAACGTGAATGAATTAACAATTTCACGGGCCAACATGAAAGCGCTTTACTTTTCATTCTTCACCTTAGAAAAAAGAGGAAAAAAGACATAGCAGTAAAACATTATTCACAGTTGAAATCTCAAGGGGTAGAATTTACTGAGATATCATGAGCTGGGTGGGAATTCTGTGTATCCAATGAGGAAGAGACAACCAGCCTCTGCAAGGGCTTGAGAGCAGATGTGAGATGGGCAAAAGAAGGACGCAAGCTTGGATCACTGAAAATAAACAAATATAGTGGCATATTTATTAAAAGTCAGCAACTTAGATAACGCCAGAGGCAAAAGCTTAAGTTGGTGGTTCTGGAAATTGCATGCATAAGCAAGTTCTTAGATTTTCTTACGTCTGCCAGCACTCCCATATTATCCTTGCAACCAGTGGATCAACTTCTTTCGGGATGTCAAGTCGGCGATTCTGGAAACCAACAGCACCCACCACTTGCATTGGGTTCATCCCACTCCAAGGCATCCTCAATGTTGCAAGCTCCCAAAGAATGACACCGAAGCTATACACATCACACCTGTAATGCATCCAACATGAGCTGATAATGATCACATCGCATATTAATAGCCTATTTGGTATCTAGAATGATAAAGAATTATTGATAATAGTTATGATTCTAAAAAGTGTGTTTGGTAGACACAGAATGGCCTACATGGCCACTCGAGGATTACTTTCATTCTTGTTTTTTGTGCCTCGTTGAATTTTCTTGAATTTTTTTTTTTTTTTTAAAGTAACTTCAATAATAAAAAAGGAAAGGATTACAAAAGGTAAAGGATTCACTTTATCATGAATGACCTACCAAGCCTAAGGGATGATTGGAGGCCATTGATTCCTAATGTATACTGTGCAGCCAGAATCATTTTTTCAGAGCATCTTTAGTATTAGGTATGTGGAAGAGGTGTAGAATACCCAAGATCAGTTCCAGTTCACCTTTTTAGGCTTTTACCAAGCAGCTCTTTTCATTTAATTATATCTTTTTTAAGTCAACAATTTTTAATGTGAATCAAAATCCTCTAATGCATAGCAAATGTTCTAAACAAACAGTCTTAAGAGGACATATGAAATAAGATGCTCTAGATCTCCAAAATATCAAAATTTGGACCCACCTAAGGAATGTAGCCATCAAATTTATGAATGAAAATCTAAATCCGAAGGCATTTGCTATAAATCATTTAAATACAGCTTTTATCTGATGTATAGAAACCTAGATGGGTTTGGATTTTGTTATTTGGAAAATCTAAAGTGTCTTCATTCGTTTGGTGGGTCATTGTGCCACACCCACATGCTATGTTTCTCACTTTTTAGATGTGTATGTCGAGTTCGCATCGAGGTTCTTTTTTTTGCAATCTCCCTCTTTTAGATAATAAAATAAGAAAACTCGTGTGGTTTGCAACAAAACAAGAAGACTTCATATAAGAAAGAGGGCAAACTCCTCAAACCCTAGCAATTTGTAGATGAATGAAGGGGTAACATCACATTTTCTCATGATTTGTAGCAGAAAGAAAGGAACTGTAACCTTCTATCTCCAAATTATATCCTGCCATCCAATGGGAGAGATAGGGTTTGGACAACTCATTATCGAGGGGAACTTGGTGAACACAATCCGATGGGCTAGTTTGTGGAAGAGACCTCCTTGGAGGTTGATTTCGATTGTTAGAGAGATAAGGGACTCGTGTACCAGGCTGATAGTGTCTTTAGTAATGTCAGAACTGCTAATGAGATGGTTGATTTGATTGGGAGTGGGGAGAGAGAAGGCGATTGTATGTGTAATCAGTTTCATATTGTCTCTTGTGGGTGTGTTTTCTATTTATGTTTTTTGAAGGGTTTGCATTGGGGTGAGGTGGTAGAGGGTGTACCACTTCTGTATTCTTTTTTGTAATATTTTGTTACTATATATATATAATTTCACATCATCTCTGTCCTTGGATCTCAAGTCAACTACACCCACATTGATTTCAGACTTTTGCTTCTAGTGATCCCCTTTCCCTTACTATGAATCTCATTACATTAACTCAATTGGGTTATACAACAACCTGAGTTACAATATGCTTTTGTTGTCTGAGTCAAATTCAATAGGAATTTTGTTGCTTGCACAAGTTCATATATTGCCCATTTGTCAATTCAACAGCTCAACTCAGAACCGCATTCGTTCTATTTTAGTGTAAAGAAACTGGTGTTATTGACACCTCTAACGGGATCTGTTTAGGGTTCTTTTACTCGAGGAATGAGAGATTGTGACAAGACTGTGAGACAGATCCTTCTGTTGGTGGAGATGAGTCAAATTGCACCCATGCCTCATTTTCCATTTCTTGCAGCTCAGCTCCTGTGTCAACTTTCATCTTCATATAACAGAAAAGTAGGAAAAATACTGTGTATGTGTGCACTGATAGGATTAGGATTTTTATTTCCTTAATTGATTATTTAGGTTATTTCCCTTTTTAGCATTGTAGTCTATATATTCAATCTTATCATTAATGGAAGTAAGAGAGAACTTCCCAAAACATAGCTTCGGCTTGGAGTTTGGTCTCTCCTTAAACTAAAACCATTTAGAGGCCTGAGTTCTCCTTGAAGTGAAATCCCTATCCCTAATTTCCTTTAATATTTCTTTATTTTCCAGACTTTTAAATCAGGGGTCCTACCATCCACATGCATAGTTGCACAGATGCACCTGCTTGCAAGTCACAATGTGTTGTGTGTATAGTATAATTGGAAAAGATAGGAAGCAAGAAAGATAAATATTGTTTAAAGTCAGTTATGATAACTTACTTCTCATTAGATGGTTCGTTTCTTAGAACCTCTGGTGCCATCCACTCAGGCTAAAAATGCAAGAATCATTTCAGAACAATAAGTTCAAAGAAGTTAAAAGGCCACATTGAACGTGGAAATTAGGAGGAAAAAAAAGAAGAATCTTTGCAAGTAATTTTGGCTTCTTACCGTTCCAGCAGTGGATTTGGAAGATAAAAATGTGTTGTGCTTCAGGCGTGACAAGCCAAAGTCACAAACCTGCATCACTTTGAATCATCAAGAGGCAAAGAACAAAAAGCAAACAATAGCACAAACACCATTTAGCACTGTTTGTCTGTGAAGTATAACATAAAATTTTCAAAAGTCTACTCCCTTTTGATAAAGCCACAAGGAACATATGATTGGATGTAACTGAACTGAGGTGCATGGTAGAGAGATTTCCTTGGTAAAGAGCAGACGCAAATTGAACTAACCACTTCCCCTCGATTTTGATAGTGACATGTGTTGCATGACTTCTCTATAAAAATAGAAAGTCTGTCCTCGGAATTTTGAAGTGTAAACACACAGAAAGAGAGGACTAATTTCTGAGTTCAGCCCTAGGCAAGAGGTAAAAACACTCAATTGAAATTCCAACACAAGTTCTTTCTTTCTTTGCATCATGTGGTTATGTAGGGAGTCAGTCATCCATCTCGTTCATCTCAGCATTCACACACCACCAAACAAAATTCATAGCAATCAAACAATTCCAACCTCTGATCATTAGTATGGAAGAAAAGATGGTCCAAGTGTATATAAAAGGATGGGTACCATAAACATCTAGGTCACATGATTTTATAAGGGACCTTCAAACAAAAGATAGATTAATTAAAGTGATAATATTAACTGATGATTAGGACCATTAAATTTCCAAATGGTGCAGATAGAAGTCAAAGTATTCTACAACCACTAGTTGTAACGCAACTAGTTCCATTATGATTGAATTATCAAATGATTTTTTTTAGAAAGTTATTGAATTATCAAATGATTGACTATTTATTTATACCTTAACATTCCAATTCTTATCAACAAGTAGATTTGGTGACTTTAAATCTCGATGAACAACTGTAGGTATGCTAGTGTGCAAGCAATTCATACCCTTGGCCTGCCAACAACAAAAAAAAAAACCTTTTAAATTAGACAAGAAGGATGTTCAATAAAGAGAGAACCAATTAAAAGAGAAGCATGCCTTAGTAACCCATACCACATCAAGAGCCATTTTTATTCTGCGTTTTTCATCAATTTGGCAATTTGGACGATGAAGAATCCGATACAAGCTTCCCCTAGAAAATAAAATTCCATTTAAGTGATCAACAATTTGAGATAGAGTTTCAGATTCAAATGGTAAGTAAACACACTTGTGTTTAGTAAAAACGTCTATCATCATGAGAATTCCATATGGCTCTAACTCAAGCAAAGATCCAAAGAGGATCCTTGTCTGCACCTTTGGATAATCAAACCAAATCTAGCAAAGAAGGCAACCACCAATTTGAGCCAATAAGAATATTGTATTAGATACAAGTCCCAAGCCAATCTAAATATGCAAAACAATTCTTAGGGAATTTTCACAAACAGCTTGTATGCTAATAGAATTTAATTGGATGTGCCAGTAAGAATGGATGATATAATGTGTTTAGCCGATGAGGAGTTGTCAATCATCTTTTGGTGCATTGTAGGTTTGCATATCAGATTTGGTACTACTTTTTTAATCTATTAGGGTTGGATTTTTGCATGCCGGAGTCTTGGTTATGTGTGTTTAATGAAGTCATTGGAGCTTTTTTCAAAAGGCTCTTTGGAAGGCTACAGTTTTGAGTATTGTATGGTTTGTTTGGATGGAGAGAAATTCCAGAATTTTTAAAGGGAGAGAGTCCTCTATTATGCACCTTGTTGAAGTTATTAAAAGCAGAGTGGCTTGGTGGATGGTGGGTTCTGGAAAATTCCAGGAGTTATGGTATCAGATATCTGTTGTGGTTGGAACTCAGTGGATCATTTCTTGCCTCAGTCAGTTCCAATAAGGTTCGTTGCTTGGTCTCCTCTTGCAGTGGGTCTTCTTAAACTTAATTTTGACGACAGTTGTGTGCAAGAGGCTAGTTTAGCAGGATATGGAGGGATTATTCAAAATGGGTCTGGTGATTCTGTGTTATCTTTTGCAGGTCCTCTTAACATTGGTTGCTTGCTGTTTGTGCTTGCTCTCTTTTTCTCTTGATCAATGAAGTTACCTTTCAAAAAATAAAATGGATGATATTAATGCAGAACCATGAAATCTTACAAGGACGATAGAATGAGAAAACTTGTATAGTCTTATATCCATAGCTAATAGTTGCAAGTTCACACAAACAAGATCCAGTCATTGTCTACACTTCTAATGAACCAATCCAGATTCTAGTCCACAAGAATACTAAATTAGGCACAAGTTTCAACTCAAATCCAAATATGCAATTGAATTCTCAGGGAATTTAATCAAACAACTCCAATGCAAATAGAATTCAATTGGATATTGGCTGAACGACTGATATTAATCAGGAACTATGCAATCTTACAAGGATAGTAAAGGAAAACTCAGACACTCTTATATCTAGTGTTGATAGCTCAATAAATTTGTTCGTCTCTATTTCAAAAAAAAAAAAGTGGGTTCAACTCCTCCCAGGCTTACCTGATACAAAAGGCTTGCGGGTGGTTTCGTGTATCAGTGACATTAGTCTCACCTCCAATGTATGTGTGGTGATACCCCAACAAAAAAAAACACTAAAACAGGTTCATAGAACTCTGGACACACATATCCCTTTGCAAGCATTGCCAACATGTACGATGAAGACACAACATGGATACAACAAGCACATGGATTTTACACATAAAATCAAAGTGTCTGAAATGACACGTATGTAAACAACACTTTGAATTGTTTGGGCATCAGAGGTTACAATTCAATATACATACAGGCAGGACAATTCATGCATATTATCATGTCCAACTTATGATGCATGAATATGGGTACATTTCAGAATCCAACACCAATATGAGGTGTTGAACTCAACTAATACCAAGACATAGGATTCCTAGACTTATCGTAATATTTAAATACATTTGAATTTAAATTTAAATTTGTTTTTAAATGAATTTAAGTTGTGAAATAACAGTAAACAATCTACTAGTTTTACTCTGCAATCAAATGGTAAATGTCTTTATCTTGGAAACAATGTTAAAAAGTATTTAAGGAGTTCATGAAGAATCTATAAAAAATACATGAAAAGTCCGACACGGAAAGGTTTAGCATTTGTGTTACAAATTTTGAAGAGTCTATGCAACATGGCATCAAAAGGAAGGTTTCATAATGGTCATGAACAATTTCAAGCTAGCATATGGGTTTACAACCGAAGGCTTCTTGCCAATCCCAATAGTTCACACCTATCTTGAAGCTTCACACCCAAAAGAAGAGGATTTCTCACACAAACTACAAGTCTCAATCGATTAAATTAAAGCTATCCTTATGCAAAACCTAACAATGACTTGTATCCAAAAGAACAGAAAAAAAAACCCCAATAATCTAGACCATACACCTACTACAAGGTCATTTAATAACAACTCAGCAACAAAAAGACCCCTCTGCAATTAAAATAATTAAACAAATCCTCCAAAGTACTAAAGCATACTATGGCACCATCATAACATTAAAATTGCACTTATGCCAGTCTTGTTGGCCTCGGATATTGGGTTGTATCAAGATTAGTGCCTTAATGAAGACAATGATTGTTCAATATCATCCAAAAACACATTGATTTCCATGTCACAAATACACACTCCATTTTCAAAATATTAAAAACACTCTGGCACACATGATTGTATATACAAATTTTCATATTTGCTCCACAAATTTTTTGTAATGGCCAGGCCCTTAATTTATTGGATTTATGACATCATAATTGGGGTTAAGCGTGTGAGAGGTGGTTGAGGGTCCCATGTGGGTCCCACCTGAGCACACGTGTCCTCTAGAGTGTACCCTTGTCAAATCTGAGTTGGAGACAAAGTTAAAAATTGGCTAAGTGTAGTGTGTTGGTTCAACTGACACAATTGTCGGATCGACCGATAGAATTGGTTCTATTGTCGGATCGACCGACATTGGCATCGGTGCGTCTGACAGTAGACTGCTTTTCGTTGGTGCGACCGAGGTTGGGTCTCGGTCTGGTCGACACTAGGTAAGTTGGGAGATTTGTCGCATGTCGTCTGTTCGACCGTCAAAGAAAGAAGGGCCTTCAAATTAGTTCAATATAATCTTTAACCATCAAAGATATGACTGTAAAATTGATGGTTAATAGAAATCATAGTTCTAACTTCATTTATCACATCTCGTCGAGTTGAGAGATTACAAATCGAATGTACAAAGACAAGAGGAAGACCACTAAGAAAGTGGAGGGAAGAGAGAAAGAAAGGTGTGATTGATTGTGGTGTGTTGGAAATGGAAAAATTGAACTTGAAAAGATGGACCTAGATAGATGGGATATTCGCAATTGATGATGGTGACGATGATAGAAAGTTTTGGTGGTTTAAACTTTGTTATCGAATACACCTAGATGTCCCACTTAATCTAACCACATATAAGTCATGCAACAAGTCCATCTAACGGTCATTGCTGATGGATAACTAATAAGGTAGTTAGAAAGTGGACCCATTGTTTAAATTCCATGTCATGATGGTGTTTGATTCCGGATGGTAGTATTCATCTACACACGTAGCTTACTAGATTGTATATGGTCCCATCACACAAATTGGTGCTACACTAGCATTGAGTTGAGCTACACAATTTCCTCTCCCATGACTAGAATTCATGTGCCTGATAGTGCATTGATGAGCCCTTCAACTAAGAGTATACTATAAATGCTTTAACATGTAACAAGTAAAGTTGAGACGTAACTCACACAATTTAGTGAGATTATGGTATATCAATGGCTTTTATGACATAACTATTTTGATTTAGATATTTCTGTGAAATTGATGATGACAAATGCTCACAATGGCCTCAGCAATATTACACAATAAAAATTATGTGAAACCTACATTATGTACAAATTTTTTATCTTATTTTTATTTATTAATCAATTACTAATCTTATTTTAATACTTTCATTTAAGCCAGTGTTTAGTTAAGAATGATACCTTGGAAGGAACTCGGTGATAATAGAGAGGTTAGGAGGACGGGTTACTGCTCCCATAAAAAGAACAACATTTGGATGACGCAACCTTCGCATTATGCGCACCTGATATTGAACACCAAGAAGAGTAAGAGAACCCCTTCACTGTAACAATAACAGTGAAATTCATGGATAAATTACAAGAAGGAAAGCACAACCATGGTTTACCATACAATGACAATACCAGAGGGGTGAGAGAGAAGAGAGAGAGGTTACAGATTTCTTTAAAAAAAAAGGGAATGAAAACGTTATGTAATTACAAATGGATGCTAGTTCATTTTAATGGAAAAGGACACCATTTGTACTACATTTGTGAAAGTATTAACTTGAAACTTACTTCACTTCTAAACTCAGCCAAAGCATCTCCTGAGAAATCCTGATCAAGGAACTTCTTAACAGCTACTTCCTGTGCATTGTACGAGAGAACCATAAGTAAGGAATGTCTTCTCTATCATCAGCAACGTGATTTCTCATCAAATAAAAACATATAAAAATGCAAAGTGCACTCTCTAAACAATGTCACTAATCCACATCAGAGATATTTCATACTACAAATCATAATCATTCAACACCATATGTTGTCCTGACCTCTACAATTCACATTTTCAATCACTCATTCTCAATCACCACATCCACCTCTACCCCTTGTGAATTAGATCCTCACCCTATTTAACCTGATTCTAAGGTGATTGAACTGTTAAATTGAAGCTAACCCATATTTGGATTATTTTAAAGTGAATGAAATGTTGGGCACTTAAAAGACATGGCTTAACTCATTTCATCAAGGTGATTCCAAGTGGGCGCGCTATATAGGCAAAGATCCTCCTAACCAACCCATCCACACTAGCCTAGGTAGGCTCCACATAGGAGTGTGCATGAGAGAGAGAGAGAGAGAGGGAGAGAGAGAGAGATGATTCTTTTTTGAAAGGTAACTTCATTAATGACAAGATACAAGAAATACCTAGAAACTCACGCTGCAATGAACCCACTACATGGAAAAAACTAAACAAAACCCCTCCCAAAAATTACAAGAATCTGTTTACAATTTCCGTAGTTAAAATCAACCCATAACGAGCCATATCATCTGCAGCTGAGTTAGATGAGAGAGAGAGAGTGATGATTCTAACCCCACACATGCACACAGATGACTATATATATGGAAAATAGCCAAGCAAGAAGGTATTTCTAACACATCAATGAAAAGACATAGGCAGTTCCAAATGTTATTGTTGCTTTGCTCTTCAGATGTCATGCACATGCACATTTATTACTTCTGAGTAGAACTAGCTTCCCACAAAAGAATATCACAACAGATAATAACTCACCGTTCCATTCCAATCAGCATGATACACCTCTCCATATGAACCTGTTCACAGAGAAAAACATGTTATGGAGCCAATTCCTCAAAAAGATTTTTTATGACAATAAACTAATGCATCCACAAGCCACCAAGATGATAGGATTTTCCATCCAATAAAAACATATTCGATAGGTAGTGTACAAAACTTGTTGCTTTGAAATTAATAATCACCAATGCTGAAAATTAGGCCCCTGTTACTTATCAGGTTCAGATTCTTTTCTAATTTAAAAAGATACTGACCAACTATGATGCATGTAAGGTGCATAAAGCCCTTATAAATCCAGAATCCAAAAGTAGAACTAGGTAAATTTGTCAATGTTAATCTTCTGATTCCTGCCACATACACCCATGGTAATTTCCAGCTGAAGGAATATCTCATCTACTCCACAAAATAGTCAAGGAATTTCTCTTTATTTGTAGTCATGAAAAGAGTAGAGAGATGAAATTTCAAAACTAAGAAAAGGATATATTTTCATTGGAGAATAGAGTGATAAGCTATAAACGAATGAATGGCAGAAAGATTTGAAAATTGAAAGCATACACCCATGCTAGTCTATATTTTTAATGCCTAATTCCAATTGGAGAGAATTACCTAGTCCAATCCTTTCACCAATAACAAGGTCTTCCCATGGAATTTCCAACTCAGCTACATCATCTAGCATCGGATCAAGTCTACGAAGACCAGCTTGATCCGGTGAACTCGAATTTTCAAGATCTGATGACATTGAGCCAGTACTCATAAATCTATCATGGATGCACTTTCTTCTGTCGTGCATATTATTTGCATTTCTATGGAGCCCATTTGACTCATATGTTTCACTTGGAAAACGCCCTCCTTCTTTACAATTTTCTCTTTGACATGCTTCTCCTGAAGATTGAGTTGATGTCCGTGGCCTGTCCACTTGAACACCACCATCATCAGAAATACATTTGTTGTATTCATTTGTGCTCGAAGCCAATGTTGAGCCACCACCAGAAAAGGACTGGCAGCCAAAATCTCCAGACGAAGTCCCTTTCGCTTTAATGCCAATATCAGATGCCCCAGGTGAACTTGAAACGCCAGAAGCCTCAGCCATACTAACAATGGGACCTTGGAAGAATTTCTCAGAAGTAACTGAACTGGATGAAGATACTGCTGATGGAGGAAATTCTTTGGCTTCAAGGTTCCTCCATGGAAAAAGTCCCTCCACAAACTCATATTGTTTTGCCTTAGGAACCTCATTGCAAGCAGAACGATTTTTCCACATGAGTGGCAAAGGTGGCCGTCCTCGCCCTAAAGCACTGTTGTCTGCATGCCTTTGAAACTCATTCATATTATTGTCAGTGCCTTCCTTTTGCATAGAAGCTCTTCCAGCTCCAATCATCTGGAATGGATTAAGATCTGCAAATAGGTTTTTGGAATCAACAGCATCTTGCAAATATGGTTCTGCATTCAGCTTCTCACTGATGCCATCAACAACTGCAGGAGCTCTATGATTCCAATTTTGTTGAGAAGTTAAACTTGATGTTGGAAACTGATTTGGTAGAACCGGCATCTTTGAATTTCCATTAGAACTGTTCCCAATATCAAAAGACATTAATCCACTGCTAGGGCTTGGTAAAGAAGGTATCAACACTGCTTTCTCAGAACTTGATTTTCTATCCAAGACCACATTAGTTCCTATAGTGGATTTTCCACTCTTTCCCTTATATCCAACCTGTGATGGTTCCATTCTTGATAGATCAGCATTTGAGCCACTACCTGTAAAAGGAGTTGGGTTTTTACATAATCTTGGCTTATATGAATCCAAAGGAGCATCTGTTGTACTTAGAATGTCAGCTGGTATAAGAGTTCCAGGGGCAGCCATAAGATCCACTAACCACTCCCTGTGGAAGAGAAGGTTAAAATTAGCTATTGAAGAATGTGAAAAAAAAAAAAAAAACTGCAACTACCAGAAACATCATACTAATGCAGCAAGAAAATTCTGAAACTGTCAAGCAGTAACGTTCCTAAATTAGTGCAAATTTTTATTTTTACAGAATTCTCTTTTATTATAGCCTACATGGATTGCATCAGGTTGTGCTTGAAGTCAAGGATTTATGTTTTGTTCATAAATGAGTGTATGGAACTATGGATATGGTTAGCACTTACGTGATCTTGTGGATTGAAGAATGAAGATGATAAAAGAAAGCCTTTACCAATTCAAGTTGTGAATACGTATATATTATACTTTTTATTTATTTGTCTAATAATGACATTATATACAAAGTTTTCATAAATTATGTGTTTTAAGTACATAAGTATTTAAAGAAAGTGATAGTCAAGAAGTTCAATTATAAAGATATTTGCTCTTTAATTGCATGTATTAGTGTTAACCTAAGAAGCACCAATACGGGTACGCGTATCAGATACGACACGTATCAGAAACGGGATACAACAAATTTTGAAAAACTAAGGATACGGGTGCAGCAGGATACGCCGAATTAAAAAAATTATTATATATATATATATATATATCAACAAAATAAATTCAGACATTTACAAAAAATATCATAAATTCTACTATGAAATAAAAATTATTAGAAAATTATATTTTTATATTTATAATGAATATAATATATATATATATATATATATATATATATATTACAAAAGATATATATTTTAAAGATTAGACTATTAGCAATTTAGTATTATGAAAAGATATATATAATATGTTTAAAAAATATTTACAATATTACAATATATAATATGTGAATGATTATTGAGGTTAAAAAAAATAATACTGAAAAGATATATATATTTTATTTTTTTCCCCTTTTCTCCCATGCTGCCGTGTCCCGCCGTATCCCTCCATGTCTGTTGCTGCATCCTTGATGTATCCGTATTTAAAAAAATATTTTATTTAATTGGATACGTATCCGACACGTATCCAGCCGTATCTGTGTCGGAAACGTATCCGACACGGATACTTGAATGGTTTCGGAGTATCCGTGCTTTATAGGTGTTAACGCAAACGCTAACTGTTAATTGTAACCCAAGTGCAGAGCACATGCTTTAGCTAGTACATATATATAGAAATATAGATACATAGATAGATAGAGAGAGGAGGAGGAAAGGGGGGTGCTCTTCTCCAATACACTATGGCTAACAATAGTTTTCAGCTTTTTTTGGCATTTATTAGGGTGAAGAACCAATTAGATGGCTCCTTTTGACGTTCAATCAACAAAAGTAAATACAGATGTGATATATATATATATATATATATACCATTAACTCCAATAAACCCGAGTGTAGTCAACACCCGGTTCCACATCACACAAGGACTATGAAGCACGGATACTCCGAAACCATTCGAGTATCCGTGTCGAATACGTTTCCGACACGGATACGCCCAGATACGGCTCGGATACGTGTCGGATACGTATCCAATTAAATACAACATTTTTTAAATATGGATACGGCAGCAAACACGATGAGACACGGCACGGGATACGGCAGCATGGGAGAAAATGGGGAAAAAAGTATATATCTTTTCAGTATTATTTTTTTAACCTCAATAATCATTCACATATTATATATTGTAATATTGTAAATATTTTTTAAACATATTATATATATATATATATATATATATATATATCTTTTCATAATACTAAATTGCTAATAGTCTAATCTTTATAATATATATCTTTTGTAATGTATTATATATATAATAATAATAATAATAATTTTTTAATTCGGTGTATCCTGTCACACCCGTATCCTAGTTTTTCAAAATTTGCCGTATCCCCGTATCGTACGCGTACCCGTATCGGTGCTTCTTAGCACAAGGAAAGATACTTGAAAAGTTGCATTAAAAAAGGTGATAGCACCCATGTGATGTAAATGACATGAACACCTATCACTGGTCCAAAAAATGGGGTATAGACTTTTTCTTTACACCCGGGTTTATTGAATTGTGCCCCATATTTTTTTGAATAAGTTGTGATCCATAAACGATATTTCACTTATCCCATGACTTGGAATACTATTTACATGCACATTTTATGAAACATTTATAGAAACAACAATTTCAACCCCATGATATATCATCAAGACAAATTGCATCTACATTTCTATACTTGATGCTTACCATTTGGGTGGAACAAATATAGAAATGGGTTAAGAGAAATTAGATCTGTATACAATTTAAGATCCATAACAGGAATGTCCATTCTCCAGAACTAGAGCCAGTACTCAGTTTCTAGATAATTGTTGTAGTGAGTTAGGGAAAACATTGAACCTAGGTAGAAAAAAGAGAGTGGCGGGGGGGGGTTGAGAGAGAAACATGTCAAAACCTATCATTCTCCACTTTTATTATGTTGACTGCATCATCATCATTGCCAGTGTAATGGCTGCCTTTAAGCAGTCTGCAAGGAATACCGACTTTATCTGCTAAGACCTACATTAAAACAAGTAAATAAAAATAGGACTCATTAGTACTATCCAATTTTAGTATGACAAGTTTGTCTGAAATCAATGAATCCACACTCTAAATGAATATTTAGATAAGATAAAATCATCCTTTTTTTTCTTTCGCCTTTTTCAAGGAAATGTATAAACGAAACTTGTTGGAGATCCAAACAACTCTTCAACAAAATACCAACATCATAGTGTGAAGGTAACACAGTAAATTCCAATAAGGAATATCTTAATATAAACGATGGGTTTTTCATAGAGAATTATTATAAAAGATGTCTTGAGAATTTGATAAACATTTATGCTTTGTCAAGGATTAAAACATCATGTATAGAAAGGAATCTGCAGACAACATTTATTTTATAGTTGGTTTCGTTAAAGTTCATTTCTAAACAACTTTATAGATATAAAACTAAAAAGCATTCATTTCAAGGTTTTAAATAAAATTTGAGAAACTATTCTAATGAGGGACATTCAATCATGGTTCTAAAACTCAAAAATAAACTTGACTGACTTGGTTGAGTCAACTCAAGTCGAAGTCAAAATCGAGTAACTTTTAGTGAAAGTTGGTAAGCTAACAAGTTTTTGTCTAACTCGAACAACTCACCAACTCCAAGGGAAAAAAAAAAACTTGAGGTCAAGTCAAGTAGGGACATGCATATCATTCGGTGATTTTTGAAGAGATACAAAGGTCATTCCTGAAATAAGCTAAGGGCAAAATGAGAAGAACAAGAAAGGTTCTAAAAGGGAGAAGAAAAAAAGATATGAAACCTCATCATTTGGGAAAGGAGAAGGGGGCAATGAACAACGGACTCTACTTTTCCTTCTTCCTTTCTTTTTCTCTTTTCTTCTAGGTTGTTTTCCTCCCCTATCTTCTTTTTCTTCTTCTCTTTTGTTCATTTTCTTTGTTTGCTATTCTTCTCTTTTTTTCCATTTTTTCTTCTTTTTTGTTTCTGTAATTTTTTGTTTATTCATTTATTCTCCTTCTCTTCTTTTCTCTGCCTTTTCTTTTTCTCGTTATTCTTCTCCTTTCTTATTTTTATGTGGTTTTCTATTTTCTTTTTTCATTTCTTATGTTTCTAGTTCTCTTATTATTTTCATATTTTTTATATTTATACATTTTCCTATATATATATGTGTGTGTGTGTGTGTGTTTATTGTATATTAAATATTTTTCAGAATTTTAACCAAGTATTGACTTTTTTACTTGATCGAAACTCATCTGAGTCTATCATTAAAAAAAAATCATATGAGTCTCTAAGTTCACTCTACTCGGATAAAAACTTGAGTTGAGTTTGCGGGATTTTGTACACTGCATGCAATACCCACATCTATTGTTGGACATGGTTGTCAATTAGAAAAGAGTGTTGTTATTCTAGAGTTGGATGGTTCCAGGCTACATGGAGAGAGGTATTAGAGTCCTAAGTTTGTGCTCATTAATTATCCTCTTTTGCTCAGCCAAGATGCCATTGCAACATAGGAGACAAAAGGTTCATGACGAATTTAAACTACGGGGTTTTTTTTTCCTAAAACAATTAAACTGATGCTAAATTGAACCACACGAAGCATGAAAGAAAAATTGGGGGAGCATGTTGAAAAGCTTGCCCAATACATTACAAAGTTTACACAAAATCAGACCTCAACTAATAATAATGGCAATTATGTGATGCAGTCATGGTTGATGAAAATCAATCTAGATAGGACTTCCCCTTAAATGGGTTCGCCCCACCAATCCACAAAGGGAGAAAGACCTCCAAGAACAAATAAAAATCAAATGGTGCTCCAAATTAGAAAAATAATGCAAAACAAGTTGGATTCACCTACATTTACACTTTTGAAGCATATAAGACTCAAAAACCATAGGTTTCAAAGGCTTAGGAGCCTTACATGGAATTGGCACGGCCTTCAAAAATCCATTCCAAGGGTTCAACATGTTTTATTTTAAAACACTCAATCATCTATCTGCGCACACACACACATGCATACCCATATACGTGTAACATGCTCACATAAACATATACAAAATTTAGAAAACAAGGGTCCCATGTGAAAAAACCAACAAATTATGACAAGAACTTTCTTATTTTAGCATAGTGTAAACACCATGCAAATACATAAGGAAATTTGTGCAAAAACTTCCTAATTTTAGCATAATGTAAACACAATGCAAGTGAATAAAAGAAACTCGTGCAAAAATAATTTGAAATTAGTAATTTGGCAACCTCCAATGAACCTAGAAACCCACATAACATAAATATGAACCAATGGTGCCACTTTTCCAACTAAATAGAAATACCCAAGGACCATATAATCCAATTGGACTTCTTCTTGAGGCATACTCCAAATAATCCAGGCACCATAGCTCGCTCTCTCTCCAGTAACCATTATGAAACCTCATTGTTAAGGGTTTATGATTGATCCTTAATTTGGATCTCTGCCACTGATAATTTGATGGTTAGCAAGAATCATGTCTGTATCCTTATAGACCTGAAGGGTGGGATGTTCAGTTTCATGAGGATGGCTCATGAAGGTAATGCTCTAGTTGCTATTAGAGCAACAAATGGTTACACTTTTCGAAAATAAAATAAGATATGGGTGAAATAACCACATTTCAAAGAAAGGCAATGCTGGTAGACAACAATCAAAGGCCCCTCCTCGATCTTTTGCTATCAAAGACAAGAGTATCCCATGCCTTTCTGATAGTTGGACACGGTTTGTTTTGTCACTTGAAAATTCTCAGAGAACTTTCTACTAGCTTCTTATCGACAAGAACATAGTAAACAAGAACTAAAAGATCATGTAAGGGGATCAATAGACCAGAATCATTTTAGCGCTGTTTTTTGTTAAAGATTGTAAATGGCAACTTAATAGATCTGGATATCCATTTGCTATTGGCTCCTGAATAAAACTGAGAAGTTTTTATAGTGTGGAAATTTAATTCCATGTGGTGATTGGGCATGATCTGCAGGAGTATTGAGTTGGATTTTCTAGCATGACTGATTTGATATTTTTATTTTTATCCATTACAGTGTTGGTATTCTGTGCACTGGAGCTGGAGCTATTCATTAAAAGGCAACAAGCTATTTCAAAAAACTCCTGGCTGAGCAACTACTTAATTTGAAGAATCATATCTGTCCTAAGTCAATTTTTATAGCATCAATCCTGTTCTTTTCCTATTTTATAACATCATAAGAACTGCCCAATATAAAGAGGAAAAGTAAGTTGTTATTTTACTATAACAGAATGGGAATCTTAGATCTTCACACATAAGAAATCAGTGACTCTTCTCAAAATGAAGAAGCCTCCATCTTTCCTGCCTAAATGTACAAAATGCTTCACTCAATGCTCCCACATCTATATTGCTATTTGCTAACACCCAAACTCAAGTAAATTGGGCCAAAACTGTAACTGAAGAAATGTTATAGCAGTTTTGTAAAAAAAAAATGATGAGGCGATACTAACCTTGAAAAGCAGAGACCTATGCCGCGACAAACCAATGTTTAAGAACCCAATAGGCAGTATACTTGTTTGAAGAGAAGTTCGTAACTCGATACTTTTTTCCATCCACCTAGCTATCATGTCACTGGCATCCCTCACTGGGCCACCCATATGCTCCATAACAAGGTCGGATATTCTTTGCACTAAAAGACCAACATCAGAAACCGGACAGTCTAATGCAATGCACTGAGCTATTTGTTCCAACTCTACCAGTGAAGGATCAATTGTTCGATTGACCATAACAACTTCAAAACCAAGATCCCCAGCATTTGTTTGGAGATCCAAAATGGAAGGAATTTTTCCTTGGCATGCAGGGTCAGTTGAGAGCCCATATATGTCATAAAATCCGTCCACCACTTTCTCACCATAATCAAGCACATTGTACTCCTGGTGATTCCAACATTGCCAAAGTTCAGATGCAAAAGGTTTAAAAAGGTAAAGTACCATAAACAAAGCTAACAAATAAAAAGAAATCAGTAAGATTGAATATGCCCGTAAAAAGTTGTGAATGCTTGCAACTTGGCACAATACATATTCACAACTTCTGATCGTATCATAAGTACAGGATAACCTATAGGATAATTTTTTTAGAATATGTGTGTACATTCTAATGTGGTAAAGCAAAGATAAGCAAAATAGGAAAGTGGAAGATGAAAGACAACATAGAACATACAGCATAAACCCTCAGAAAGATTCAGGCAAAACAAATACATAAAGTTCAGCCCAAACAAAAATACAGGACTTATTGGAACTTTGACCTTTTCAAAAAAAAATAAAAAATTAAATAAAGATATTTGGAACTTAGAGATAAGGGCATTCCTTTTTTTTTTTTAACTGTTCCCTCCTTCAAGGGTTTTTTCTTCTTTTTCCCTGTTGTAAACATTATACCTTCAGTTCAGTGAAGACCAAAACATGTAGGCGGACCTATTGACTTCATACCAAGGCCCCTATCCTCTGATAGAAGAAGTGAAATCTGTGTCATTGAAGATGACTTCATAAGCATGTAAGCACACAAAAATGCCCCTTGCAAATGGATGAGGATATTACAGATAAGAAACAAAATTTGACGAGCAGGAGGACTGCCCAAATGGACAAGTGCTTTTCTTCTTTAAATGTAAGAAGCCAAGAGAAGAAGGGAGAAGATGAGTGTAGAAAGCAAGAGAGAAGAGGAGAAAAGGCGGCCAAGAGGTACTAGCATCTGAGGAGTGATCACCATAGTGCCTACCTACTGTTGTTGAGGCCATAGAGGGTAAGAAGACAAACAGAGGATCAATCCAATGTTAGAGAGATTATCATTTTTTAAAGGTAAAGGAGAAGCCTTTGTGAAATGTGTAATCAAACACATTACAGGTCCATTAATATGTATATGTGTCAGTAAATTTTGCCCAAAAAAGAAAAAACACCTTTCCTCTACAGTCCTCCAACCAAACAGTTTGTAATGTTTGACAAATGTGATGTTGAGGCTACATCACTTCTCACGTGAACTAGCCAAATGATCACTTCAATCTCATACATTTGTAGTATCAAATGCACCAAGTGCAAGTATTGTTGTTAAAATCTTACGATATACGATTCGTATCTTACGATTCATACGATATGATAAGAGGAACGATTCATATCTATTAACAAATCTTACGATTTGTATAAATAAAAGAGTTATGGGTTTATCAGGAATGTGAAAGCATGAAACATTTTGTTTAATGATTTTAAGGCTTGAATTGATGGACATTTAAAATCTTTCAATTTTTTTAGGACTTTTTTAGTTCATTATTGACTTTTCACAGTATACTTGGATTATATACTGGTCTTATAGATTTGGAAATTGGAACATTGAAATTTGAGCTCCAATGAACTAATTATATAATATTCACTTAATATTGAAAGAAAGTTGGAGAATTGCTCATATTATTACATTTTAGATATATTTTACGTTATTTCATATATTAAATATTTTTTAGGGAAAATACTAATGAGTCTTACGATTACGATACACGATTTGTAATTCAAGATGTATAACGATTTTACGATACGATTTAATTTTCACAACATTATGCAACACAAGGTGCTAAATTCCTTTGTGCCTCACCTGCCTCTAAAGTGGGTGCAACTTAACCAGGCACATGCCTCAGTGTTCCTAAGTTGTGACCTTATCTGAGTCACAATGATTCACATACGTTGTGGTTTTCATTATTTTGTATGAACAATGTTGCATTTTGTTAATATTGTTGTCATAAAGACACACAAAAAGTGATATACTGATATACATAAACATTCTAAAACATCTAAAAAGTGTGCTCAGAAACTCTGTGCATGATAGAGGAGTGGGAATATCATGTGTACAAGATTGCAGCCACCAACACCTCAAGGGAAGAAGTAAATGTACCACTCTATTGCCAAAACAATATAACATCAATCAACGTGATCATGCAAGAAACAGAATCTACAAACATCTCTCAAGATATATGGAAAGTCAAGTGGTAGGGATGTTGTTAAGGTTTCTTCACTTCACATGTGAGAGACAACCTTTTCCCCTAAAAATCACAGATAATAATGGGCAAAGCTGCAGAATCTTCACATATATGACTTATTCCAATAACAAACCATCACAACTAAATTCTTAGGCTAAATTCGAAACAAACGTTTCCAAGTGGATGTGACTCTTCACCACTAAACCAAAACTGCAATTGCCTATGCTCATCCTGAGACATTCTGAATATGGTGTTGGGACAAGAAAGAGCCAGCAACAGGAAGCCCCCATAATGCATTGACAGTTCAGCAATGCCCAACAAACAGTGGAAGGAACGGAATTATATACTGAATGTCATGGGTATCCCCGCCCCACATTAATCCCATGGATACATGAAACCACCTAGAAGCCTCATATATCGGATAAATCCAGGGAGAGTCGAACCCGATACCTCTAGTCTATTCCTAGAAACTCTAGGCAACTGAGCTACACCCGTGCAGGTGAAGGAATGGATTTATATTCCAAGAAAAAATGACCATTGGATGCTTTTGGTGTTTGTTCCTTACCATGAATTGATGTGATGAAGAAAACGTTCCAAGAACAAATTAAGAAATAAAAAATTTAAATAAAAAAGATGATGCTTGGTGTGAATTCACTGTCCTAATTGACATATTGAAATTCAAGGCTAAGGGCCTTTTTTCTGTGGAAAATTCAGTCTCAATTGATAATTCCCAAAAGTTATGAAACAAGTAAAATCTGCTTATTCTGGAATTTGAACAATTCATAAATCATGCACAAACCTTTTATGTTGGGTAGGTCATTAAAATTGATAGGTGGAATGAGATAACTCCATAATCCAAGAGATCCCAGCTTTGGAATTCCAAAATAACAGTTTGAGATTGGAATTTAGAATCCTATGAAAATGAAATGTCCTATTCTAGAAGTTGGGTTTCACCAAACATGGAATTCTTGGGGGGTATTTAGTAATTCCAAAGAATTCCAATTTCCCTGTGAACTTCAAGCTACCAAACAGGCTTGTTTGGTAGAAAATTCCAAAGGAACTTATATAGTTTTCTGTTAAAAAAAATTAAAAAGAAGGGAACTTATATAGGTTCTTCAAATTCCAGATTCCAGACAGAGCTTTTGTATGTGTATGTGTGTGTGTGTGTCCTTGATAGGCAAAGAAATATTGGTTGAAAACTAAGAAATCTATAAATTAGAATCATTTAGGAACTGAAATTCTAAATAACACTTTTAGACAGGAATTTATGGATTCCCTTCAATTAGAACCCCACTGGGATTTCAAAATTCCCACTCCAGGATCATGGTTTCACCAAACAATAGGTTTCTTGTTAGAATTTTTTAAATTCCACAAAATTCTAATCCAAGTTAAAATTTCAGGCTTCCAAACAGTCCTTGAGTCTCGAATAAGTGTAGCAGAGAGTGAATGGCAGTCTGGATCACCAACATTTTAGGTACAAACACGAGAGTTGCCTTCACTTCTATGCATTCAATGCTCGCAATTCTTAGTGTCATCACAACCGTAACCAACAACGCTTCACTCATTTAAATCCAAACCAACTACTGCATTCATTTCTAGTCTAATTGATTTTTATATAATAAAAACTTTCAAAAATATATTAACCCTGCTAGAAATAAAAGCAAATTATCAATTTTTCCAATTTCCACGCGACTACTATTCAGAAAAAAAAATACCTGGAGCCATGATCATTTACCGAAATTCGAGTATCAAAAAGGAAAGGAAAGGTAAAACAATTAAAAGTGCAACCGGATATCAGTGAGGCTCACCCAATACTGCCTCGACAGCGACTCAGCCGGTTCGTCTCTGCCATGAACACAGTCGATCTGGCGTTGTCCATTGTCTGGATCATTTCGGAAATCGGAGTTGGAGGCGCTGATGGCTAGGGCTAACTGGACCTGGAATTCCTCCTCCGAAGAGTAGTAGTCCGGGGCAGTGGCGGCTGCAGCGGTGGTGGTGGTGGTGGTGGCGGTGCGCGGCCGCGGCAGTGGAAGCGGCCTGAGAAGGGGATGAGGAGGAAGGGCTGACCGGAGAGTGGGCTGAATTGGAGGCGGAGGCCGTGCGATGATCTGATGCGCACGTTGGAGGAGGAGAGGAGACATCGTTGGAAGATGGACGATTAGGATCGTGACTGCTATGGCCCAAGTGAAGCCTCTTGAATATGTGCTTCATTCTTTCTCTCTTCTTTTCTTCCCCGCGTCTTCGTCGCTTCGATGTCGGGAGACTTCTATATTAAAGAAGAGAAGAACTAAATAGAATAGCCACTACTGTGCTCGTCTTCCACAATCCACAGAGGCGCGATCCTTCGTTCTACCCCGATGAATGTTGTTCTCAATCCAGACCGTCCGATCACACATACACGTGGAAAATGAAACTCACAGTTTACGGCTCTGAATAGCTGCACAACCTTTTTCTTTTAAAAAATATTTTTTATTTTATTTATCTTCAAATTTATTAATAATATTGTAATTCTTTCTCTCTTAAAAAAAATGACAATATACCTAGCAAATTCCATAGTTTAATCTAATCGAATTATTTTCAAAGAATAAATTTTAGGCTCTCATGGATTGAAAGAAAAGTAAAGAGATAGAAAGTTAGAAAAAACTTATTTTTTCTATTTTCACAGTCTCCCACTTGTATAAAATTTACATGTAAATAATTATCTCTTTTAAGTTTTAAAAATTAAGTTGTGATGACACTTAGATTAATAATTAAAATCAAATTCTACAGTATAAAAAATGTGATAATTAAATAGGCAACACGACTATCAATATATGAGTTTAAAAGTTTGTGTATTAGTCAGATAATCAAACAAACACAATGAAGTTGAGGATAAAGAGAAAGTTAATTTTTTTAAAAAAAATCTAAGGAAAATATAAATAAAATATAATTTTTTAAAAAACTCTAATGATAAAAACAACGAAAAATGTTTGAATTCAATTTTTAGTCATTGGATAACGAAAATCTTTAGTTGCTATTTTACTTATATTTGCAAACTGATCAAAATTTAATTAAAACTTATTGAATTTTCAAACAAATTGATTGAAATTTACCAAATCAATTAAAAAAATGGCCAAAATCTGATAATTTCCAATTCATATTTATTTTGGAAAAATATTAATATATTTGTATAAATATCAAATGGTTGGTGTGATGGCCCTGACCTAAAAAGCCCAGAAGGTCTAGCCTAATATGATTGAACTATGAAATCTGGCCTATGTCGGTGGGATTGCAGGCGGTATTGGTCAAACCGACATCCAGCATTGGAATGGGTGAGTGAGTGTTGAAAAAGTTCCACATAAAAAATAAGGGAAATCTAAAGGGAGTTTATAACGCCACTCTTTTCCAGTAATACGCGTTTTGGGCCTGTTGTTGAGCCAGGTCTAATAACAAAACCGTACGGCTCTTATGTAGGTCTAGAGCGGACAATATCTTGCTAAGTTAAGTCCCAGTATTGATTTTTGAGCCATATCGTGACAGTTGACTCTCTCAAATTAATATATATATATATATATATATATATATATATATATCTTGTTGGAATATCATCCTCGAAGAAGTTTCCTCACCTCTATGTTGACGGTGACCTCCCTTGAAAGATGAAGTGCGCATTGTTTCATGTTAAACCTTTATGAATTATTTCATACATGAACTACATCATTCTAACCCCTTTTTGTTGTCAATTCCACCGTGGAAACTTTGTCTATATAGAGATGGCCAAATCCCCGACAAATAAAGGTTAAAAAAGAAACATATGATTTGTGATATATGTATAATATTTAAAAAATAAATTAGTCTAAAATTTCGATGGGCTTCAATGGAAGAACTAGAGATTGGTCCGCTAGACAAAAATCTTGTTCACACTCATTTATTGAAGTTGGGTTTAAATTGGTCACAGGTATAAACACTCCTAGTTCTAACCTTCAGACATAAATCTAGATATTCAATGTTAGTGCCATGTTGTAGCTGTCATATCTTTTGCGGCAAAAATTACTAATCAATAAGAAAAATATAAAGTGCTATTTGTCAATTTTCACTCTAAATGATCTTCATTAAAAATAGATTACTAACCATCTATGTACTTAAGAGATGATTTCAATGTCCTTTTGTATTTGACCAAAATTCTCCCTTTTTATTTTGTGACCAAATTCAAACTCTCCAAAACCAGGCCTAGAGGTGTACAAATCCTAAGATTGAAGTCTTCTCCAATTTCATTTATTTTTGCTCTCGAAGGAAGCTAGTTAAGCTTTCTTCCAAAAATATATTTTGGGCTGGGAATAACTGAGCTAGACCACAAAGCCCTTGATCTGTCCCAGTACTGTTGATTTGGGCCTCAAGCCAGTTTTGTGAGCCTAACTCAAATAGCTCAAACATGATTTAACAGTAATTGAGAACAGCCGGGTTGATTCCTTTGACTCTATATTTGATGTTGAATTCTGACATGCCTAGAGGAACAAGTTGGGCCAGGCCTAACTCGAGCCTGCATGAAAAAACCTAAAAAAAAAAAAATTCAAGTTCAAGATAACTTGGGATCATTTCTGGGCTCAAAGTATCAAGCCTGAATTAGAGTTTGAGTTGGATTGGCCTAGTTTAAGAAAGTCCAAGTTTGGCTAAAATGTCTGAAATTGAGACAAAATTTATAAAATAAACTAATTTCCTTTAGTTAATAATTTGTAATATTACAAAATCTATGTAATATTCAGTTTATTTATAAAAATATATACACAAGTCTATTTTAGACAAAAAAGCCCAAAACTGAGTAAACTTGCATATACATTTTGGATTTAAATTCAGGTTGGGCCTTACAAGCAAATCTTAGTTCTGGTTCAAACGTTAACAATTCAGGTCAACTCAGGCCCAACCCAATGCTTGGGCCCTTAAATACAAATCAGGCCTAGGCTTATGTTGAGCTAAAAGCCGGTGTGGCCTGCCTAAGTTGAAGCCCTAAACATGCCATTTCAATCTCGTATGACTCCTGCATCATTTCAAGTCTTTATTAAATACTCCCTCTGTTTCAAATTAGTTGTCCTATATGGATCAGGGGTCGAAAATTCGGCTTGGCCGAATTTTAGGCCGATATTTGATCTCAGCCGAGATTTTTCTCTCCTCAAATTTTTTTTTTGAAAATCTCGGTGGTTTTTTTTTTTTTTGAAAAATTCATTTAAAAAAAACAAAATAAACTGTTATATATATATATATATATATATATATATATATATATATATATATATATATATATATATATATATATATATATATATATATATATATATATATGTATATCGGCCGAGATATCGACCGGGCCCACGCCGATATTTTTTTTTTTTTTAAATAAAAAAAAAAAATCAGTCGAACTTTTCTCTCTTTGGCCGATATGCATCGTATCAGCAGAGATTTCGACCCCTGATATGGATTTTAGAATTATCCCAAAATAGTTGTCTCATTTATATTGGAATGGTATAAAGTGTGTTAAAAATGGATGAGATCACATAGAGTGCTAGCCTATATAGAGATTTCTTTAAAAAATACAAATATTTTAAATGAGATGGAGGGAGTATTAATCTCCCTTATTTATATAACCTAGATAGCTACAGGTCAGTCAACACACCCACAAACTAGATTTACAGGGCCTAGGAGTGCAATTTGTTTATATTGAAATCTTAATACTTCCTTGGTCCTATTTTAATTGTCTCATTTTAAAATTTTGAATCTTTTAAGAAAGAACTCTCAAAAAGGCTTATAAACTTCTCTCTAACATCCTGTAACTCTTTCAAAATACATACGAGATAACTATTTTGGGAGTCCCAAAATGCATACGATACAATTAAAAGAACTATGAATTGTGATGTACAGGTGTTTACAATATACTAATATTGATATATAACCAGCTTGGAACACGTCCCATCTGAAACACTGGTGATATATTTGTATGGCTAACTCCAAGGGGTGGGGTCAATGGTTAATGTCAACAAGCCATTCTTCTTAGCTGTGGACCTAGTGTGTGAGGAATTAAGTGCTGTACATATCCCAAAAATTAATATGGTAAAATTTCCTATGAGTGAGATGCCTAGACACTTTGTCATAAAAAACAAAAAATATATATATTTGTATCATTGAATTCTCATGATTCAATCTTATTTTACATAACACTTGATAATATACTGAGGTTTAGCTACCGAATAGAATCATGGAAGTAATTGTACGTGTAAACTGTAAACATTTAAAAGAAATTAATCTCATTAACACATGTAGTCATCAGATCTGAAGTAAAGAAAATCGATGGTTAAATTAAAATGCTTTGCTAACCATCTATTTTATGTTTTTAAATCTAAGAAGTAAAAATATTTAATAAATTTAATGTTTATAATCAACATATCCATAATCATTTATAGAGACAGTAGAACCAGGCCCAGCTAAAGTCATATACTATTAAATTCAATTAAAGCTGAATGATGTCAACTCGTGTTCAATTGCAAAATCATTAGTTTTTTAGTCTTTATTTGTCATCAATCTATCCAAAAGCTCACAAAAGAGAGATACTTGATCACATATTTTATTCTATTTTCAAACTTTGCAAAACAGGAGTGGAACTGTGGAACTAGGGAGGGCTAAGCCCAGACATGGTTGGCCCAACCGAACCTAGGTTCGGTCTTATGTCTCCCTAAGATTCGGGTTTGGGCATGGTCCAGGTCTAAAAACCAAAGCCCAATTTAGGAAAAAAAAAAAAAAAATTCAGTCGAGTTTTCATAATTTTAATAAAAAAAAACAATTGAGATTATGAAAAATAATAAAATAATATAATATAAGATATTGCCGATATCAATATATCGCCCGTCATCTCGGGCCAATCTCTGCCTGCCGATTTTTGCACCTCTGATCTTCAAAACAAGACCGCCTCGACGCCAAAAATGGCCTGAATTGAAACAAGGTTCAATATTTTCATTGGGTTCAGTCTTATTTAGACCATAGTCTCATATATCGACCCATACAATACGTATTAGACCGTAAATATATAATATGAGTAATGCATTTGAAAAACTGATATGGCCTACTTGTGGTTTTATGGTTTTTTTCTTACACCCACTTTCTCTCATTCCCTCATCTCTTCCCTTCTTTTCTGCAACAACACAAACTGTCTTGTGAGAGTTCTAAAAAAATTACTTAACCTATATTTTACCTTATTTTAGAATTTTTTTCTAAGATAATTTATATTTATTTTTTGCTTTTTTTTAATGAAAGCATAATTGTAGGGCCAGGGCATCTAGTAGATGTTATATTGTGATCTAGAAAATTGGGATGGTGTTTATTTAGTTTTTCTAATATTTTTTAAGAATATCATAGAATTGGAATTTTTTGGAAAAAAATAAGCAAAATAAGACTTGTATGCACTTGATCGAACTGTTTAGGTTTGTAGAAATTAATGTACGTATGGATGAATTATTTATTATTTTTCTCTATTTTTTGAAAACTTTGCTTGAAGATAATTATCATATTAAGATAAAACAAAGGAAAAAAAAAGTGGTTGGATATTCTCATCTAGCTGTAGGAGGTTCTGCTTTCAAATCTTTGGAGCGTCTAATCTGATTCATGATGCTTGTGATAGTAGTGAGTATTATGGATCTGAAGTTTTATCTACGACGAGATAGGATCGATGGATTTTCACGTATTATAAAATAAGAAAAACTGTGAAATTTTTTATTGATTTTTTTCTTAATGGTCATTGTAGTCGAGGGACACGTGGATTTCAAACCTGAACCAGGGTACATTCTCTTTCTCTTTTGTATGCGATGATGAGATGGTATGACATTGTTCTTTTTTCTTTAATACAGAAGCTGATACAGACAAGCTATGCTAAATTCCAAGTAGAGAGCAGATATTAAGTGATTTCTGCTTATTATTTAAGTGAAGAAAGCTCCCCGGTAAACATCAAACAACTTGCATGTAAATTCCACAGAGCAGATTCTATTTCCTCTTCCACCAGTCTAAAGGCTATCAACAATACATGTGTCAAAGTTCGAGCCCCACTTTAGTGTATTTTAAGGGCTGTAGGTATCATCTACAGAATTTTATACAATTTTTTTTACGATTTTTTACACATAAATTAAAAAAAAAAAAAACTGAAGCCCTTAATTTATTTGTCAAAAACATCCTTATCTAATGATATTAGGGCCCTTCTGACATGCATTTCTCAAGACCCTACATTAAATGTTCAATTATTATCCATTGTTTCTTCTAATATATTAGATTTGATCATTATTGTTTTTTTAACGGTAATTTGATCATTATTGTAAATTGCCACTTTAGTCATATGATTCTTACAATGTTCTATGATAGTGATATGAATGTATATCCTTACTATTAAAGTTATTTTTCATCTAATTTTTAATTTTACTTTTTTTTACACTAATAAAAGGATAAATGTGTGTTCTATAAAAAAAAAATTGTGAAGATTAGCAAGCATAAATTGAAAATTCACTAATTTGGGGTCTCTTTAAATGAGAAAAAAAGTGAGAAAATGCAGTTCTGTTCACTTTTTCTCTATTTTCCTTTTTAAGACAGAATTTGCTTCTCATAAAGAGGGAGAAGAAATTATTGTTCCTCCTCATTTTTTTCTTGTCTCTCTTTTTTCTTCTCTTTTCTCTGTATCTTTTCAATTGTGATTATCAAACAATATAAAAGAATCTTCTACTAAAAAAAATATTTTAGAATTTTTTTTCTAAAAAACTCTGTCAAAGAGAGAAGAAAAGAAGCGTGTCCCCTCCATCATTTTCATTCACATACTAAATATTCAAAGAGGGAATTACTGCAACATTCCCTCAAATTTGTGAAGGATCCATGTTCCTTCCTCCTTTGGCTGTACATATGTATGAACTTAGCCCTAAATTTCTGCTGAACATCAGATTACTCAAGCTCCTATAATTCTCTCATACCTTTCATTTGAAATTTTCTGGTGGGAAACCTGGCCCATGAAAAACAATCAAATGACAAAAGTAGAAGAAAGTGTCCTGTCCTTTCTCATGCTCGAAAGTGAAGGTTGGTGTGTTTTGTGTAGTCCTCTTTTAAAAAAAAAAAAAAAAAGCAAAACATGGATCATGGATCATTTTTGACTTGAATCAACTTTAGGCCTCAACAAAGTCCATAAATTTTATAAACTGCAGTAGTTTAATCAAATGTTATCACTTTATTTTTGGCAAAGTAGAACAAAAGAAGACTTCGCATTGAAAAAAAAAAGGGCCTTAGAGAAATGTTGAGTAGATAAAGGAGAAGATTCAATGATTTATATTGGACTGGAGTCACTCCACCTATCAAGTTAATCTTTTGGATTGGATATCAAATTTTAACAACTGATATCAGAATCCAATTCCAACCTATCGCATGTGGACTCAAGAGATCTTCTAATCAGATGGGATAGCCGACGACGTTCTATCCGCTGAAGAGTCTCATTCGAAGTAGAAATTGTTGGACAGCTAAACGAATCCCACATCAATTATAAAAGGAAAGATTTAGGCACTTAGACTTGGGTTACTCCACCTATTAAATTAATCTTTTGAATTGAATACCCAATTCTAGCATTAATAATATCAAATCCATTTACATTTTCAAAGTCCAAAGTCCATTCCTTGAACTTTTTAAATTAAAGCCCAAGCACATCCATTTGAATATATGAAATCCCAAGCTCTGTTGGAGTCCTATTTGTGATCAACATACTCAAACAAAACGAGTGTAAAGTCCACTGAAATGCCTAATTTCACATTTTATTAAGATGATTTTATCTGAGTGAGATAACAGATTATGTTTTTACATGGTAAAAAGGAGTTCTAACATAGTAATGTGTAATAACAGTATTATACAATTATTATATTTTTATATAAATACATGTTCAGCTAAACAAACTAAAAACACCGATAGATTGGACTTTCATGAGCCTTACCTAAAAGCTTAGTCCTTCCATTTATTGAATGAACAAGAGAGCTCTATGATCAAATACATATGTTTGAATAAGTATCTCAATTAGTTTAAGTTTTTAAAATTAGATTAGAGGTTTTGGGTTCGATTCCTTTTGAGCTTACTTGATACACGAAATTTATAGGTAATTTTGTGTATCTGGAGTATTAGTCTTACCTCTAACATGAGATGGGAATACTCATGTTATATTAAAAAATACACATGTTCAAATCCTTTTATTTTCGATAGATTTCAATAGGCTTAAGTCAAATTTGAGCTCTAGATAGATCTAAATGTACTAATTAATTTACACAATTGCACTTAGCCCGTAAAAGTCCACACTCTTGTGAAGTATAATAAGCTGTGGTAACTGCACAAAATCCTTCTTTATTTGTATTACATCAATGGACTGTCAACTATTGGATTTAATTGTAGAAAATCCATGCAGATTTCATCACATGTATTAATAATTGTACTCTATCTTATTATTAAGGACATGGTGTTGATAGGATGTTAGGTAATCAAATAATATACATACTATTAGGGTTCTTGAAAATTGGGATATAGGTGGGTACATTATAGTTTCATTATTTATTTTTTAATTTATGTGTGGAAAATCGTGGGACACCTAACGTAAAACCCCCACGAGTGAGTTCACTACTCTAGAGCACACCAAGGTTAGGCCATGGGAGTTCAAACCCGCAACCAAAACCATATGTTAGGGATGTTAGATAGGGTTTTACAAAGAGTACAAATTGGCCACTCTTTGTCCACACCATCAAATCAATGGGCTGGCTATCACATGCAGGGGTCCAAATAACGGCGATACGTCAATATCGGTCTTTTTTTTTTAAAAAAAAAAAAGAGAGAAAAATATAGGTCGAAGATATATCGGCCGATACCTAATTTTAAATCCCTGATCACATACATCTTTATTAAAAAAAAAAAATGCACCAAGCGATCCATGACAAATAAAGGGACCTGATCGAAGGTTTTTAATTTTGAATTTTTGGAATTCGATGAAATGTTGAAGATTTTAGGTGAGGAAATTGCAATTTGAAAACACCGAAAATTTTATAATTTTATGGTTTTTGTTTTTGAAAAGAAAAATGAAATGGTAAATTATAAAAAAACACCCTAAATTTTCTCGTAATTCTAAAAAAGATGTTGTACTTTTAAAATATTAAAAAATATCCTTGAGTTTTCTTGAAAATCTCAAAAAACCCCCTTGACTATTATCAACGATTATATCATATAAAATAATAAAAATACCTTCAAATGAAGAATAACTAGACAAAAGCAAATTATAATAAAATAATAAAATATTCCATGAAAATTATGAGATATGAGCGTAAGGAAAAAAGTGAGGAATGACCATAAAAATATTAATAAAAATCCATAAGCTTTTGAATGAACCTTAGAAATCCACAAAAATATATAATTCAATTTTTTTAATAGAAATGGTGTATTATTTGTTCAAAGATAAATTAGTATTGGGGTAAGAAGGAAGGGATAAGTAAAGATTTTTTTAATATATAAACACATCTTTGTCATTTTTGTCTAAAAGTTTTTGCACTGCAATTTTAGAAAATTTTCTCTTTCAGCTATTTTTTTTTTTTAATTTCAAGTTAATTTTTTGGCTAAAAGTTCAGCTTATATCTTTCATTGAAATTGAAAAAATATATATATAACTTATTTTTTTAACAAAAATATGTTTACACTAGATATTTTTTTTTAAAAAAAAATCTTCTTATATTTTCCTAAAAATTTAAAAATGTATAAGTATCGGCGAGCATTTTTATTACTTTACTCTTATGATCAATCTAGAGTTAACATTCTTTTGTCTTTGTTATTTTGTAATTTAAAAATTAAACCACTTTTTTAATTGATGAGAATACACTTATTGAGGACGAATATTTATTTTTATGTGCATTATTGCACTGAGAGTATTTTATTCCTATCGTATCTTAGTAATATACCCACTATTCAATGTTAGGTGACAACTTACACTTAGACCTTCTGATGTGATATAATGGTTTTAAGATTCACAAATTAAATATTATCAGTTAAAACTTTAAAACTAATTGTTTAAGATACTTTGACTGAAAACTAAAAATCTATTTATTTTTACATGTCTATCATTTAAAAACTTTTATATATCAGAAATATGAAAACTTCTCTTAGTACAAGTGAATCTTAATTTTACAAAGCTCTTTATTTATTTCTTTGGAAAATATAATTTCATAATAAAATTATGTTTAGGTCCAATTTATGTCGTGTAACAAGTGTTTTGAAATCTAAGTCCCGTTTATGTATAGAAAACAAACTTTTTTAGTATTTGCATTAAAAAATTTATTTCTGTTGAAAATAAACAAAGGATGGTAGAGACAGGTAAAGAAAACCTTTCTTTCTTTCTTTCTTTATATTTTTTCTCCTTTCTATAGAAAATATTTTTTTTTAAAAAAAAATCTCATTTTTTGTAATTTTATAAACAACCCTCATCCATGAAAATGAAAATTAAGCCCTAATGAAAAATCACATTATTGTTTCTATAATGGCATGCACCAAAGGAGAGTGTTTGTGTGAGAGTTCGACCATGAGAGATTTGGGCCAGAGAGAGTGCGCACAAAGTTTCTTCTTGTCTAAGACAAGAAGTGAAGAGGAGTATATAAACCTAACTTCTCCTCACTTCTAACATAAGGGGTTTTGGGCTTAAGTGTAACATTTGATTCCAATGCAAAGCCGTGAAGGTATATGGACCCCAAAGCGGATAATATTATGCTAGCGGGACGGATCGTTACAAATAGTTTCAGAGTCCAATGAGCTTAAGTGTGACACTTGGGTACAATGCAAATCCGTGAGAGTGTATGAAATCCAAAGTAGATATATTATGCTAACGGGATGGATCGTTATATTTTCACACTTTTATTCAATTGTAGAGAAGGAGAATAGGACATCTCCTCCCTCAATTTCAACTTTGAAGGAGGAGGATAGTTAATTTTCATATGCAAATTTCTTCTATTTCTTACATTTCAAATTTTCTTTTGACGTCGTACTCAATCTAATAAAAATATATTTTAAAAATTTGAGTAACCACCATATTTATTAATCACATGCTCCCATAATTAATCAAATCCTAGTGTTAGTCAATTAATCCTATTAAGTATCACATTACAAATTCATTCTGAAGAATTAATTTGATGATTAATTTTCACTCTTATCTGTGGAAGGTCTTGGAATCAAGTCTCCTTTAAAACAAAAAATATCACTCTCTTAATTCAGATTAAGAAAAATTACATCAAATCATAGAAATAAAAAAAATAAAAAATCACCTTACATCACTTGAGTTTCTTCTCCACGTTTTAATGCCCCATTCAAATCCAATCATAGACTAGTGAAAATCGCAATGATCCTCAATTGCAAACGCGTCGAACCAAAACGAGGGCAAAGTGTCACACGCTTTAAAACCTTTTTCTTTTCAAATAAAACTTATTGACTTTATTTTTTTTCTCATCCTCAAGAAAATGAAATGGCATTTTCGTCATTTATGGAACTACAGGCCTAAAGTTTCCAGCCGTTACCCTTTTATGTCTTTGCCGCGAATCTAATTCCACACGCTCACGGCATTTTCTGCAACGAAACGAAACAAACATCCAGCCCTTATCCCCTACCCCCTATTTAAGCAAAAGAAGCTTCTTTCCTTCTTTTTATTATTCTTTCGCCATTTCTAGGGTTAGGGTTTTCAGGTGGTAATTCGATTCCATTTGAGAGTGTGTATCCTTTCTCTTACGCTTTCTCTCCCAACGAGATTTCTCTGCGGCGAATTTGGATTATCTTCTTGAAATTTCTGATTTTCCATATTTTTTTTTTCTGATTTTCATCTGGTTTTCTATTTTGTCGGGTTCTCGGTTTCAGAATAGTTTCTGAGGATTTTTATCTTGTTGGTGAAAAGAGCAGAAGAAGTATCGATCTTTTTCCATCTTTGTGTTATGAGAACAAGAGTTAGGCATTTGCAATTGGTTTTTCAGCTATTTTGATCTGTTTTTAGTAGATTTGTTTGATGAAATTGGGATGATTCCTGAAGATTTCTAGGGATTGGGTTCCCTGTTCGTTGTGATTTGATTTGGAGCTTCTATTTCTGTGTTGAATGCTGGTCGGTTTTCCAGAATTCGCTGGGGTTCTCTTTCCAAAGAGCTGAATTCGATTGGGTTTTTCTACAATTTTGTTCGCGAATTTGCCGATGGTTATCAGGTCCGGCTATCGGTGAAAAGAATCGGCCTTTTCTCACCTTTTGATTTGGTTTTTGATTGGATGGCAATTTTCCAGAAGAATTAGGCATTTGCTTTAGCAGTTTTAGCATTCTTCTTTCTTTTTGATAGATTTCTTTGATAAATTTGGGATTTTCTTGCTACACCATTTTTTGTTGAATTGGGTTTCTATCGCCTTCACCTTTCTTGAATAAGTTCTATCGTCTTCTACAAATTTCCCTTCTTCTCAGCATCTTGGTACAATAAAGAATTGAAGAAACCATGAAAATCCACCCAACTCCGAAGAAACGAAACATCACCTTCCAATATGACATAAGTTCAAGCCTCTCTGAGGCTGCCAACACCCTCTCAACCATTCCTGTTTCGGGACGGCAGAAGAAGCTCCGCCGCGTCCCTCACATCTTCAACAGAGTACTTGAATTACCCTTCCGGTCAGATGCGGATGTCTCCATCCAAGAGACCCACGACTGCTTCCGCTTTGTTGTTGCCACAGACGAAGTTGGTGAGGATGTCCAGGCTCAGACAATCGATATATGCCCAGGGGTCACAAAGATCGTGATCAGGGGAAGTAGAATCCTTACTGAATTGGATGAATTGGAGCTGGATATGTGGAGGTTTAGGCTTCCTCTTTCGACCAGGCCAGAGCTTGCTACGGCCGTTTATACCAATGGGGAGCTTGTTGTGACTGTTCCAAAGGGGGCAGTGTCGGAAGCCAGCGTTGAAGAGGAAGAGGAGGTGTGGGGGGGAGGAAATGGGGATCTCAGGGGCGGATTTGGCCATCTCGTCCTTGTACTGTAGTCACCTAATCTTTCATTTATGTTGAACTCAAAAGTGCATTTTCTTTCTATGTTGTTTTTAGGATGTTTTACTTATTTTGGCTCAATCGAACAATAGTATGTAAATATGATATCCATTTTCCTGCAAGTTCCGTTTCTGTGTCACTTGAGTGATTGGATTTAAGATGACATCTCTACCGATTTAAAGCTGAAGGGAGGATGGGGATGTAGCCTTGGACCCTTGATAGCCTGGAAGAATTGGAACTATATACCATATTAGAATCTATTGAAATCTATAGAATTCCAATTCTGATTCTAATGAGGAAATTATGGGACCAACAAAGAGGTCCTTGATGCTAATGATAGTTTCTGGTAATCAGTGTACTTAGATGGTGTTTGGGAGTGAAGTGTGGAATGGTGTTACCCTAATTCAGTGTAGTGGAGAAATCCCGTAACAAAGAAAGTCCATGACTGACTTTGCCTCTGTTTGGTGTTCAATGGTGTGATTGTAGCTGGAGAAACAGTTTCATTAGTGAACGTTTGATCGAATGGTTGGCAGAAGGAAATGGAAAGAACGCTGCCAACCAGTTCCCTCCCATTCCCGAAGGCCTTACCTTATAATTATCCAACATTAAAACACCATTTACAGTTCCAAGACGATAGCTTCCCTAAATCAGTATATAGAAGCAATTCCCTAATCTTCCATTTTCCTTCCTTTGGAAATAGTGTTTTTTAATCTCGTTAAGGAATGCTTTGTGTAATTATGATGTCTTTAACAGCCTCTAAATAATGATGTTAGTCTACCTTTTTTTTTTTTTAAAAAAAAAAATTCTCCATTTGTGTTGTTAGATACTGCTTATACATGATGACAATTGAATTTAAGACCTCTCACTTTTAAAGGTGAATTCTTCTCCATCACTTCAGCTCTATTGAGTTAGCCTCGGGTCGTCTTTGATAGCTTAGAGTGCTCCAGTGGAATTGGAATCCTGTGGAAGTTTTGGGTTATACTCCTATTCACAGCTATAAATATCTTCAGAATGTTTCAGAATTTCATACCCTCGACCTCGGTGAGGGATTCATGTCTGATCACAGGGTTTTCTAGCTTGAGAACTTTGCATGTAGCGAGAGTGGCTTTGTGGGTACTAGTGCAATTTTAAACTTTTTGAGGTCTTTCATGCCTTGAGTCTCTCATCATGGAAATAAAATAGCAATGATAAAGGTTTTTTTTAGATAATATGTGTATTCATCCCAGGGAGTGAGACTAAAATAATATAGGTTTTCAGTGCTTGTCTGTCAATTTTTATAATGATATAGGTTTTCTAGTTCTGTGATCTTGGACTTTAAAAGTTAGGACAAAATATATTATAAAGAGATAAGTGGGAGTTTTTTTATTAAATCAACTAATCATCATCATGGTTGTTGTTATCATCATAGTGGTTAAAATCTTATGATTTATGATTTGAATCTTATGATATAATATGATTTTAAAAAAATATGCATTTGGACCTTATAATATGGTACAATTTTTTAACAATTTTACAAATTTTGTTTCTTAAATGTCAGTTCTACTAAAATATTATTTCTTATTTATAATTCAAAGTAAAATTTCAAATATTAGTTTTATAATAAAAAACATTAGCCTTATAGGGTATCTATGATCACAAATAATTAGTAAATCATGGATAACTTTTTTTAGTCTTGAACAAAGTTTATGTAAATGTACATGATAATCAGGTTGTATACATAATATTATCATCATTTTTGTCATACCACTAATAATGTTTTTTCTGTTATCGCTCAAAAAAAAAAAATTGTTTTGAATACAGAGTGCATAGAATGAGAAAATTTTATTTTTTTACTTTATAATTTTTTTAAAGATTTTAACATTTCTTAAGAAAACTATAAAAAAATCTTATGATTTGATGACTAGAACAACTTATAGTAGGATATTGATTTTCAAAACATTGCTAATGACGTGGGATTTAACCTATGTTAGAGGTTTTTGATTTGTATGATGATATTTTTTCTTAAATGGGACATAAGATGTAAAAATGGAAATTTTCATATTGCTCATTATTTTTTAATTTAATAATAGTAAAATTAAGGGTAAAATGAAATAAAAGTCAAGTCTACGTCGATACTCTTTAAAGAAAATGTATCAGTGCACGAATCAAAATCCTTAAACAGCCTTTTTTTTTTTTAAAAAAAAATATAGACCTTTGCCTCCCTACTTTTTTTCATTTGAGAATTCTACACTAATTTTCTTTCGGGAATTTACATTAAAAATATAGATTCAAAATTTAAGAATTTCACATGGAACTGCCATTGGAAATTTTACACAAAAATTTCAATTTTGGAACTACTGAATAGGCCCAATTAGGCTTATGCATTTGAGATTTGAAGGTTTAATTGGATCAAATCCTAGAGAGCTTACAAAATATTTCTTAATTGATTTAATCAAACGATTTTTGATGAAAAACATATTAAGGAAAGATTTTTTTTAACCAACTCATCACCTTCCTATTTTGTATACTTAAGTGTGCAGGATAATATCATGCATACTAATCTGAAGATGATCATTTCAATTTTCTTCTTAGGAGTTTTAGTTTAATTGACCAGTCTGAGGATGATGAATAAGGAGACTGAAAAAAAAATCTGAGAATCCAGATCACGCGAAAAGTATGGGTGAAAGCGTTCTTTTTTTTTATATATATTTTATTTTTAAGTTTGAGTTTCAGTGTATCATCTTACTGATTTTTAATGTGGTAAGTATAACTTTCACCTCTATCTTAATTCTTAACTGTGTGGTTGGTTCTTTATATATTATCATGCAATTATGTAATCTAATCAGGATATTTTAAGGCCTTTGTCATTAGTGCTATTCATCCATATTTAGGCAGTGACCTTTATGTAAAGATTTATTCCTATGTCGGGGTCCAAAAAGTTTTTCAGCCAATATCGACAAGATGTACGATCAATACATCTCATATCGGCCGAAATATCTCGGGTGTTTTTTTAACCCCTAAGTCGAAGGTCTTTTGCCGGTATTCTTGTTTGGCCTAGTAAGGCAAGGAAATAATCAAATAATAATATTTGGGTTTAGCTTGATGGTATGCATGTGGCAGGGGTAAAAAAAAGGGCCCATCCGAGATCTCGGCCAAGAAGCCGAGATCTCGCCTATATCGGCCGATGTTTCTTTCTCTCTCCTTTTTTTTTTTTTATAAATCTCGGCCGTATCAGCCGATATTGGTGAGATCTCGGTCAAATCGGCCGAGATAACTAGGACATCCAAAACTTGAGATTTCGACTCCTGGCATGTGGGCTCCATCATTCTTACCATGCAGATCTTCAGTTTGGGTTTTAAAAATCAACTTCAAGTGTGTGGTTGAACTAGGTTGGACTTGAACCAGCCCTAAAGACAGACCAGTTTATTTAAAAATTACTATAATTATTTATTTTATTTTTCTCTTCTTCTCTTTTACTGAATAATGTCATTTTTCATTATTTTTTATTATGATGTCATAGCTGCAATGAGATTTTAAATTTTTTTCTTATTTTTTAGTAATTTATTATAAATATAACAATATATATTACTGTGTTACAATAACATTACAGTTCAAATTTTGATTTAACAATTGAATTTAATTTTATAATAATATAAAATGATTTAATTAATAAGGGTTGGGATTTCATCTAGTCTTGTTCGAGTTAAAGTTGCATTTGTTTAAAGCCCATTTATCTTACATCTAGTACTATTTTTTGTTTTTTTTAAATTTATGTTTTGTATATTGAAATTATATTTAGATATCTCACACCACATAGAGTTTCAGTTAAAAATTTTAATCATTTGTTCTCATAGTTGAAGTTGGAGGACGTTTTTGAAAAGATGAACGGATGAAATTGAGTAGTTGGAAATTGATTAATTTTAAAAAATATCAAGTTTAAGATTTCTTTTCATCTGAATAATTAATAATTAATATTTTCAAATAATAAATAAATATATATATATATATATATATATATATATATATATATATATATATATATATATATATATATATATATATATAAAATAAATAGGTAAAGTCCAACGGTCCTGCAGGGGGTAGACCGGACTCGAGCTGTATTGACTATTGAGATAAATGAACATTCCGGATTTCACCTCCTCTTTTTGATTGGTTGATTATTATTGTTATTGATGTCTTTCACATGTCACTTCCGTCATTGAGATTCCGAATGTAGGTAGTAAGCTTTCTATTACTCTGTCAATTACCCATTTACAGATTCCAATGAAGGTAGGAAGGGCTGCTGAGGATACCTCGTATCTGCAAATCTTAAAAAAAAAAATCATACAGAAGCACTCAAATTGACAAAATGTATCATAAAATGTCAACTTATTTATTGAAATTTTTAAAGAACTTTTCACGAGTATTTTATGTAATTTAAGATGAATTTTAGTGTATTATCAATTTTATTTTTTGTATGAAAAGTAAAAGTTTAATAAGTCGATTTTCTGTTCATACGAATTTCAACAAAGTGATTTACTATTCATGTGAACTTCAGCTATCCAACTTTACTATTTATGTGAATTTCGACGAGTCGATATGCTCTTTATGTGAATTTTAACTAGCCAATTTTACTATTCATATATAAGGTAAAATTGACAATACACTAAAATCCGTATCTAATTATACAAACCTCTTATGGGAGGATCGCTACCCTTTTTTAATTCAAATCGCAAAATTTACTTACTGTATTTGAATCGATTGAGTTTTTAATCAAATTAAAATGTTATTTTAGCTTGACAATTAAGAATTCTAATAAACTATGAGACATTTTCGGTTCAAGTCTTACTCTCAATATACAAGGGACACTCCACCTAATTTTATCCAATGTGTGTGAATAGAGAAGTTTGCACAAACCTCAAAGACTTAGTCAAGTGCTCTAAAAAGTATGGATACTTTGAACTTAATAAAAAAAAAGTACAAAATATAAAATTATTAAAAAGGTAATTTATGTATAGATCATTTCCTTTTTAGCTAATTTTAAGTAAGTTTTGGATACTGATAATAGATTGAGATAGAATCATTAAGAGAATAGAGTTAGAGGATGAATTATGGAGTAAACCTCTCACATGTGGAATTCGTTTCTTATAAATGCATTTGCAAACATCCACTAAAAATAGTTTTTTATAAAAAAAAAAATTATAATTTTTCGCTAAAAAATTATTGTAAAAGAACGTCTTTAACGACAGTCTTTTGATTATGGAAAGGATTTCTTTGGTTTTGAAGGTCTTGCGTATCCTGTGGACTTCTTCTGACCAAGAAAAAAACATATTTTGACTATCAAAGAGTTAAATCTTCAACCAAGTTAATATGATATTTTACTATTTTATACTCCCTTTGTCCCAAATCAGTTGTGTTATATGAATTTTATAATTATCTTAAAATAATTATCTTATTTATATTGGATCAATACAAAGTGTGTTAAAAATATATGAGATCAAATGAAATGCTAATCTTATAGAGAGAGATCCTTAAAAGTTACAGATCTTTCAAATGAGACAACTAAATGAGACGGAGAGAATACTTACCATTTCATTAAACTTTGCCACATTTTACCACAACTTCAAAATGTATTTTGCGTAATTAGGTCTTCCACAATAGTCAAAATAGATTTTAACTTTATTCGTGCTGATGTTTTCACTTTTGAAAAAAAAAAAATACAAAAAGATTAATTTAATGGGCAATTTTGTTCCACGTCAGCCTATATTAGCATTGCCATGAGCTACAGGGCCAAGAGTTGAAGCCCAATACCATAGAAACATGTATGTATATAAGGTATTTTAAGACGATGCTTCTTATAAAAAAAATTTAGATTTATTAGATTTGAAAAGCCATAATTTTTAAAAAATTCAAAAATTAGTGGCCAAAATGAAATAGTTTAAAATGTATTTTCAATCCAACGACGAGAACATCCATTATACCTTCATGATACTCAGATGTCCCTAAGTTCAATAGTTCGAATAAACGAATGGTACAAGAACACTTAAATCTCAAGATTCCACAATCATCTATCTCATCCAATGCATCATAAAAGTAGAGCCCACATGGGTGTAGCTCAACTGGTTGCCTCCTGCCTCAGAAAACAGGAGGTTGGGGGTTCAAGTCCTTCATGACCTAATTTTGGTGTGTCTTAGGGGTAGTGGACTCATCTGTGGAGGTTTTAGTAGAACTTTCTCTGAGTTTTCCACATGTTAATTCAAAAAAAAGTAGAGTCCACCCTCTGATATGAGGAAAAAAAATTGTAATGTTCAATTTGAAAAGAAATCCAAGCAACTTGTACACCAAAAACCAACTAGATTAGATGGGTAATTCATGTATGAGATCTACACGTTCCTAAGCAGCAATAAGGTTCCCTGCTGAATATGTTAACATGCATGTCATGTATATAATAACCTCTCTTACAAACTAGCAATAAACCTTCAGTTGGATAAAAAAGGGTCACTCGAAACCTTCAAAATTCTCTTTGTTGGTAAAATGCGTGGCCCTAGTACAAGCTATGAAAAGACAAATACAACAACAATTTACTCAGGCACAATAGACAATTTACATCTACACTAATTATCAATTGGCAAATTGAAGTGTTCCTTCAGAATACCTTTTGGAGTTCTTCCAAAACCTTGTGCGATTTCCATCATATCCTTTAGCTTTACAACCTCTTGCTTTATTTGATCCACCCTATCCAAGACATTGGTGAGAAGAGCTTCTGAGTCTCCACCATCGGTTGGTGTTCGAGTAAGCTTAGTGAGTTCAGCCTTTTCGACATCAAACTGCTGATACAAGTCTACAAGGACATCTTTATGAGCATATAGCTTTTGCTCCGCAATTCTGTATTCTGCTTCCTGTGATCTCTTCAAGGATTGAAGCACCCGGTCAATCTCATTCTCAATTTCCAAGGATGCACTACGACGATCTGAAGTAATGTGCACAGGAATTTTCACTCTTCCACAACTATCTTCATCTTCAGTTTTAAATCCTGTGGTAAGATCCAATGTGTCTTGATTCCTCATTACATCTGGTGACCCCTGGATGGTTATATTAGGTATGAAATGAGATGCCTCTCCTGTGTCAAGGACAATAGGAGGTGCTCATTATCCTTGAGGAATAAGAATATTGGGAAATAAATAGATACCGAGTCTCCAGTGTTACATGAGAAAAGAAAATAAAATGTGGTCAGAAAAGATTGGTTTGGGGAGGGGCGCAGCAGCAGCAGGCTCAAAGTCATACCCCCCACATAAAAAAAAAAAAAAAATTCAGAGAGAGCTAGGACTTCTACTGAAAGAAGTAAATCTGTACATGAGAAAGATCACCCTAGAGGTCCACTCAATGGACCACCAGAATTACATTAAAACAGCCCCAAAAAGGATACAGATGCTTCCTCATAAGCGAGCAGCCTTATCTACTGAAATGTCAAGTTCTGTATCCATTTCCCCCAAAACCACTCCCTATAAATTTCTATGAAAGCATTCTTTTGCAAGTACAACATGTATAGTATCTCAAAATTACTATTAAAGTTGCTTGAATTCTGAAATGCTGGGAACAAAAGAATGCAAGGGAACGTCAATGGGGGACAAAGAAGGGAAGTTTCGTATAGAAACTTGAGTCAGCAAAACAACAAATGGCAAGTTAAGGCACCATATATATACATCGGTTGGTTGAGAAGCTTTATCTTTGAATAAGGGACCTATCCTTAATTGGACCATTGAATCACGGTTTTAAGGGCCCAAAGTTTGGATCACTTTAAAAATAATTTTTAATCAAATATAGTGGGCCTCAATTAAGCAGTAAGATCATCTCAAAATGGGGTCAAATTAAATGAGGATCCAATTTATGGGAGCTCGAGGAGGTTTTCCAGGTTAGAAGGAAGAAATTACCAATTCTGAATCAGTTCGTTGAGAATCTGGAAACTTTCTATAGAGCTTACTTTGGATGATGGGGATGAATTGGTTTGAAATATCTGCATTTGTATACAAAAAGTGTGGCAGAAATCAGCTGCATATGCATCCTCATGGTGACTTTAACCATCTAAATGGCTTGAAATTAATCCAATAGTGAGCATATCCGAAAATGAGTTCAAATTGGATATGAATCCAATTTATAAAATATTAATGAATATGAAGGGGAGAAATGGTGTAAATTAAACCCTACTAAAAATTAGTTAATCCAATTCACAATTAAAGCGTTGTAACTTAGATTAGAGTCAATTTGGGTAATGATCCAATTCACATAGGGTAGGCGGGTGTAAGGGGAGAAGGGATGTGAATAGGGCCATGGTGAGCCCCATTAAGTCAAGGTCCTCAAATTGCTATTTGGTGCTAGAACCTGGAAAATCCTATATATTCCTCGAAGGTCAACATTTTATTAAACCTTTCAATGACAGGAATCCATATATAAAGGGTTTTGACTTGCCGCTAAGGGAAAGAAAGTGGTAATTAATTTGAATGATCACCTCTTTGAAACCAATCCAAGAAGATCAAAATGAGAAGTTATCACCAAACATCACTAAAGCCATAGTTTTTTGGCATGTGACTTTTAAGTCCCAAGATTGCCTTAACACACTTCAACACTTTTAACACCTTTCTAAATTGATTGAAAAAATGATCACAAAAGATAATCGTGTCATTAGCGTAATAGTGGCATGAGATTTCCTAAAATAGAGATTTCAGATTTTCTTAATTATAGGGTCTACCTAAATGCACGCACATCACTAAAAGTGAGCAAATAGCAAGGTTATTAGGAGGAATAGATGTAAGAAAATTTTAAGTTTCAACTATATTCCCTCATCATGGCTATAAACTTTGTTGTTTAAAATGTAATGGCTATACATTGCTTGAATAAATGTCATTTCTCAACTTAAAAATTACACTACGTAAAAAGGGGAATGAGTGCCAATTTGGAAAATATATACTCATTCACATTGGATGGGTAACTTCGTTCAGTTTGAAATGACACACGAGAAATGTAGACGTTTTTACAATTTCTCTATTTTGGTATCTCTAGAATATGTTCATATATAACCATTCAAAAAAAATAGAAAAAAAGAAATATGTTCATATATGGGTGATGTACGTGTATTCTTGAAAGATCAACTTTATGTCAAACCTTTCAATGATAGGAGTCCACATAGATATAGAGTTTGGGTCATTGCCAAGGGAAAAATGGGGTAATTAATTGGAAGGGTCCCCCCACTGCAACCAATCAAAGAACACCATAAAGAGGGATCATCACATTATAACCCCACTTTGGCTATAGCAATCTTTGACATGTGAATCAAAGTCCCAAGATTTAAAATACTTGAGCACTTTGGCAATACCAGTTCCTCTTGGCAGCCCCTATGCCAGTTCATTACCTTTTAAGTTCCATTTTTACTGAACCTTCTTTCACCTTGTTATTCATCTCACAAGAATTAGCTTGCTTCTTTTCTCCAGGTATGCATTTGCCCCCATCACCAATCCCTTGCAATAAATTGCGCTCCCAGTCCACCTTTGCTTTTGGATCTTTCCTTTCATGTGCCACATATAGTACTTCCCAACCGCTGCCTCCTTAGTTCCTTTTAAGTGCCACATGATATGATAAGGAATTTTATTTCCTTATTGATTATTTAGGTTGCTTCTTTATTAACTAATAGGAAGAATGATTGCTTACATAAAGGGATGTGTTTTCCTAATTACACTTAATTCCTTTTTTAGCATTGTGCTCCTATATAAACTCATTTTCAGTCATTGATGAGGAGGACGAGAGAGATTTTCCCCTAATTCAACCAAGGCTAGGAGGTTTGGTATCTCCTAGAATTGAAACCCACTGGAGGCTTGATTTCTCCTCGAACTGAAATCCTTAACCCCTTTTTTATTGGGTTCCAATCACCACATGTATTAGAGCTTGAGCTTTTTTCCTTTTCTTATTTGTTATTTTCATCTTTTTCTACCTCTTCGAAAAGACTTATCCTCCACTGCATAACTTTGCCTTATTCTTCCGTTTTCGTTTTTCTTCTTCTCTTTAACTTAAATCAGGTAGCATTTTTGTGCAAAACCTCTACACATGCATAAAACTACAATAAACAGGTTTAGGAGTGAGTTATTTAGTAGGCAGTCACTAGATATTATTTTTTTGGTGGGTGGGCGGTGTGGGGTATTCCACTCCCTAGTGGTAGTTCATTTTTTTTTTTTTAAGATGAATTACATATGATCGTGACTTTTTAGTACTTCATTCTACACATTTTAGACTTTCGTTATTAGCATTTTATATTATGCATTTATGCTTTTACATTAGATGTATTTTCTTTGTAGCATGTATATTGCATTGTTTAGTTGATAGCGAGTCAAAAAAGTAATGCATTTGTCATTAATATCTTAGAAATAGTTGTAGACAATTGCATTATATTTATATTGGTTCTATAAGTGTGCCTTGCGCCTTAGGGCTCTAAGACCCCTTTGTGCCTTGAGTGTGCATGCCTCGCCCCTTAACTACTGTGGTCCTTTTCGTCCCAAACATGCAAATTTCATTAGGTTAGATTGCAGCACATCTTCCTATCCACTGCCATCAACACTAATGACAACTAAGTCTATCTTCTGATAAATCCAGTTAGGATAAGCTGGTTCAGATATGGCAAACAATCCCTGTAAGGATGACCAACACACTCACTGTCAACATGCATGTAGAAGTTACGAGGCATGCACAGATGTAAGGTGAGGCACAAGAGAGGTGTGCACCAAAGGGCGACTATCAAGAGTTTTATCAAGTCGTTTAAACCAGATATCGTTTGTTTCGTAATCGAAATTGGAGGATCCTTCAGACTCAATTATCAGATCTTTTTGGAGCGGCCGTAAGAATTGTTCGGAGGGTAAGGCTTCCCAAGGCTCCTCTGGTGGTATAATCATTTGTTGGGACCCTAGCAAATTCAATAAATAGGATGTTCACATTGGTCATTTCTCTCTTTCCATCCATTTTGAAGATCCGATCTTGGGTCAAACCTGGACTATCACATCAGTCTATGGCCCCTGAGATGATCAAAGGAAAGCCTGATTTCCTTTTGGAAATTCGCTTTCTTAATGGCATGTGGTGTAACCGGTGGAGCATGTGGGGACTTCAACTTTGAGAGAGGAAATGCAGTGAGAGAAGCAGAGGAGGTGGTTGATTCTAATTCCTTCTTGGAAGTCCTTGCTCATCGCCAAGTACAGGATTGAGAACAATGACTGCAATACAATTTGGAACGATCTTTGGATTGGCTCCACCCCTTTGCTACCTGGTTTCCTTCCCTTTTTCGCACTTCCCTCAAGCCTGATGGCTTCATCTCTGGCTACTATTCAGTAACAAGAGACCAGTTAGTAGAACCAATCAGATTTTGAAACAGATGATTTTTCACATCTCCTGCTCTGTCTCACTTCAGCCTGGATCTGGTGGCTTGACTCCTCTAGATCTTTCACGGTAAAGTCTTTCTACGAGTGGAACAACAGGAGAGAGCTTAACCTAGTTATGGATCCAAACCATTTGGGTATCTAAAGCCCCTTTGAGAGCCATCAACTTCTCATTCAATCGCAAAAGGGAAAGGGTGTTGGTTAGTGCTTGCCCTTTGTGTCTCCACGCCTTCAAAGATGCTGAGCACCTTCTCATCCACTGCCCCTTCTCATCCTCTGTTAGGAACTCTATTCTGGATCGATTTGGAAATCAGTGGTCTATGTCGTCTACGGTTGCCCAGCTTTCCTTTGCTTGGAAGGTTTCTAACTTCTCCAAATGCTCGGTTTCATGGCAACTAGACATGTTTGCCACTGTTTGTAGTTTATGGTGGGAATGCAACAATAGGGTTTTTAGGAATTGTGGAGAAAGTCCTCAAAGTGTCAACAACCAAATCGTGGCCAAATGTTCAGCTTGGGCTTCATCCTTGTTGGAGTTTCAACATTTTTCCATGAGTAACATTTTGCATAGCCGGAAAGAGTGTATAGAGTTTTCATAGGCTCATAGCCTTTCTTTTTTCCTTTGTTTCTTTGCAGGGCAATCTTTGAGGGTGTAAGGGTTTTCGGGATTTCTTTTTTCTTTTCCCTTGTTCTTTCGTTTTGCACGCCTAGTGCTTTTATTATTAATGCCTTTATCATTTCAAAAAGAAAGAAAGAAAAGAGAGGTGTGCACAAATGCACCACGAAAAGCCACACGCCTTGGTGTGGTTATTGAGCCTTTTCATTTATCAAGTCAGTTTTTTTTAATACATAGGCTATAACAACCTAAAGCCAATAATATATTTAAATTCATAATAACCTAAGTATCATAACCAAGACTTCGAAGAATCTAATATAAGTATAGCAATTTAAAGCTACCAATACTAGTATTAAGTAAAAAAGTGCCAACTATGGAAAGAGAGAAATGATGAGGGAACTAGGTGGCAGCAAGGAATAAGCATAGAAGAATAAAAGAATGAGAAAAAGAAGCAAAAGAGAGGGAAGCAAATGGCCAACCATAGTTATCAATTCTATTTTGTTCTAGTCAAAATAGATGAAACGTGACAAAACTGGATCAACCCTCCTCCAATCCATTTCAACTATACTGGGATCATTTTAGTCCAATTTCACTCTGATTTCATATGACACACTTCTTTTTTCTTTCTTTTACATGCATGGACTTGTGCTTAATCATGCGAGGAAGAGGGGGGAGGGGATCGGGGTGTGAGGTTGTTGTTGACCAGATACCCATTGGATTTATATGATAAGGTTACACATATAAGAAAATGTGAAATAGAAGCAAACACATTTACCTCTTAAGAAGAATACCGTTGTCATCATCAAAGCCACTATCCAATCTATAAAAGGTTTGACACTTCAGAATCGGATTTGGCAAATGGTTTTCCATTGGCTAATTACCTATCTAAAAACCCACATGACTCAAAACAGCAAACTCTTATGGTTGCAACAGTGGCAATACCATTTTTGCTACAACCTCTAACCAACCATTATGTAAAATTTCATGTTAATGTCTCAAATGCATAAATATCAGAATAGAAAATTTGGAATAGATGTACCAATGACCAAAAAATAATAATAATAACAAACAAACATCTTTTGAGACATTGACAATCATAGAACAAACTGACCTGGGGAAACTGCAGCAAGGTCCTGAACCATTTTCCGAACTTCTTCAACACAATCCGCACTTTTCAGCTGCTGATGTAAACACCACATATTCATGCCATTGGTTCAAAAATCCTAAAATGAGACAAGGGTGACTGGAAAAAGAAGTTTCCGTTTCAAGATTGAAGGAGCCACTAGAGAAAACAAAATAACAATCCTTAAAGCTTACCTTTGTTAAGACCAACTCAATACCATTTAGCAAGTTCTCTGCACTTGCTCTTTGTGAGCCACGTAAAATACACAAACCCAAGTTCAAAATCTTCACAATGACATCTTGGGAATCTATGGATTCACATGAATGCAGAAGCTTCACGACATGTGAAATGAGATCTGTCTTATTGTCACAACGTCTACAATAATATTCTGCATCCACACCAATGCTTCCTCCTACAGTCCCAGCCATGCATGAATTGAGAGCACAGTTCACATGTGCAACATGCCCGCAGATATAATTATTATCCACTTTCGCTTCGCATCTAATAAAACTATAAGCACCATGTTCCCAATCAACAGTCCTAGAGCAAAGTATACAACAACAATCACGACAGAAACCAGTTTCGCTGCAGCAGATATCACAATCCATGGGTTCTGGAAGACAGCTCCTTGGTTTTCTTTGGCGTCTGCAGTTGCTATTTCCAGCTTTACAATTCATATGCCCAAATGCTGATTCAGATGCCAAGTCTTCACTTGTCTCTAAATTTCTCAGGTGCATACCAGAGGAATTGCCCTCTATAAGTATCACAGTAACAAAAAGCTATCAGTAGAACTATCTTCATGTCTATAATGTGCATTTTCAATATGTAAATTCAGGAGTGATAAAATACACTCTTAATCTCCACGAGTAAATGCAGATCTAAAGATATTTCAATGTTGATAAAAACATTTAAAAAATATAAGAAATGTTGAAAAAGTGGAAGAAAGTGATACAGGAATTGTTAATACAAACATGGTTCTCGAAGTCAGATGAGAAGTATCACCTGATCCATACTACCCTTTAGCCTGGCACACACTATAGTACTATACAATATACATTTCACAGAATAACATTGTAGAATATCCACCATTTCATGTACCATTGGAATTTTGATGATTTTCTGCATTGCCATATGTGAAATCCACAGAATAAAATCATCCAGCCATATCAAAACATGATCTAACATTAATACAAGCAGTATATAATATCAGATTAACCTCAAAGTCTAACAACTCATAGTCCAAACATAATTCTATTATTCCCTCCCCTTTCTTTACAATTTTGAAGCATTTGTTGATGTTTCATGGGCTGAGTGTAGGGTGGTAACAAAAAAAAAAGTAGATAGATCCATGATTATGTTAAAATGGATGTGTGGAGTATAAGCAAAAGAAGAAAAATAGAAGTAGCCACATTAGAAAAATGGGAAGAATAACAACAATGGGTGACTTGTTTTCTAAAACAGGAATCAAAGGATGATTTATCAAACAACATCTTGTTCTTTATGCTCTCCCAGTCTATTTCCTATCAGCATTCAAATACCCAAGTAAAGTTGTTCACTCTTTGGAGAAAGTCACAAGGAATTTCCTTTGGGGTGACCAAGAGGATCGGAGGAAATACCACCTTGTGAAGTGGGAGCAAGTTTTCCTTCCTATTCGTGCTGGGGGGCTTGGTGTGTGGCCCATCACGGAGGTCAATGTTGCTCTTTTCTCTAAGTGGCTTTGGCGGTTAGGGACTAAGGGTGATTCTCTTGGAAGACTATTCTTATCCAAAAATATAGGTTGGGTAATCTTGGTTGGGATGTCAATCCTTTACCTCGCAGAGCATCAAGTATGGAGAGAGCCATTGTTACTTGTGTTGATAAGTTTAAAGAAGGAATCAGATTCAAGGTGGTATGTCGCAACAGAGTGAAGTTTTAGGACTGAAGTTTGGTGTAGCAATACCACTTTGGCATCCCAGTTTCCTTCTATTTACCGTCTCTCTCAAGCGTCTGCTAGGTTTGTTTCAGATTTCTACTCAATTTGCAATGATAAGGTTGTTTGGGATCTCTCCATTCGACATAACCTTTCTGACTCCGAGATTGATGACTTCTCTGAGCTCCTTTATATTTTCTCTTCCTATCGGATCCGCAGCTCTACTAAAGATTGCCTTGTGTGGTGGCCAAACCCGACCAATTGTTTCTCTGTCAAGTCTTTTTTCGATTGGATCAATCGGGAGACTCTTCCAGCTAGTATGAATCAATGTTGTCAAACTCAATTGTATCGTGAATTGGTCTAGGGGTGTGAATTGCAAATTGTGAATTGGAAATTGTAAGATTCATAATGTTTTTGACTTTTTTTTTAAATTATTATTCATACTATAATTACATATAACATGACATAGAATAATAAGATAATTTTTCAATTCCTCATAATATATAAAAAATTTAGAGCTATTTATTTTTTTAAATAGATACAAAAGATTTTTTAGTGTAGGATCTATATATATTAATACAAAATTATCCATTCAATTTATAAATAAAATAGACTAAACTTCTTTGATTTCTTTGAAATTTATTTTATGTAATACTCCCTCTGTCCCAAATTAGTTGTAATATATGGATTTTAGAATTGTCCCAAAATAGTTGTCTCATTTATATTGTAGTAGTATAAAGTGTATTGAAAATGGATGACATCACATGGAGTGCTAGCCTATATAAAGAGTTCCTTAAAAAATACAAATATTTCAAATGAGACAACTAAAATGGGATAGAGGGAGTAATATTTAGTGACATATAATATAAATTATACAACAATAATTTTTTTTTTGTTTTTGTAAGGTCATTGAATTCTACTTCATTGTCAAATGTCGATTATCTCTAGGGCTAAAAAATATTTAGAAGATGAATTTTTCAGATTTAAGTTCAGTTGACATGAAAATTTGATATTAAATATTTTTTTCAAAAATTTTCAATTTACTATAGTAGACATATATTTTGGCCAAAAAGTCATAAAAATAAAAAAAATTAAAAATGCCTTCAAATTTTCAAAAGCTAGATGCAAAAGATTAAAAAAATAAAAGATGTTTTTAATTAGAAAAAAAGAATTTAATAGTAAAAATAAAAAGACAAAGTCCAATGGAAAAATAATAATAAAAGAGTCGAAACTCGAAACTGGCCTGCTCAAATAACCATTTGGTTTCAAATAAGAAAGAGGTAAAGACTGGTCCAATGGCACCTAGAGGTTAAATATTCAAAAAGATGAAAAAAAAAAAATCTTGAGCAGATAGGGCAGTTGTTTGATGTTTGAAGCTTTTCCATTGTTTAGCCAAATGGCAAGCATGCAAACCTCAGTATAAGGCACTAACAAAATGGAAATGAAAAGCCTTGCAATTTGAAGGAGAAGAATCCATGGCTCTGAAAGACAAATAGAGTCCTCTATTATTGATTGAGAACGGCACAAAAAGAAAGGAGTGGAGAAGAAGATGAATAAAATGAAGAAAAAATCCATATTTCTATTTCTTTCATGGATTTTCATACAAAAACACTCTTTTCAAGATAGAAGATCCAATTAGAATTCAATTACCTACCAAACCTATCCCAAGAGATAAGAATACGGCCTAATAAGATACCACAATCAATACAGAACTCTTAAATACCGTCTCATATCATGAATAAATGGTAGTTTGAGGACCACACTGATATAAAATTATCCCTCTTCACATTAACAAACTTGTCACATAATGGAAATTATTCCCTGAAAATGCTCAAAAAGAAAACTATTGATAAAAAATTTATATTAACAAAGGTTCAAAAGATACAATATTGATTCTGTATTTTTCATTATATAAGACTATATGAGCTGACAGAAAGGAGATGAGGGTTTATGAGCCAAAGCAACCATAACTCTTGAGAAAATAGTGCACCCATCAAACATACAATCTGAGAGACCAATACATGTATGATACAGAATATAGATCCATAGACTGACATTAAAACCCTTATCCAAGATCCAATCCATTTGTACAAACATATTAAACAGACGAAGATGGTATTATAAGACAAGCAACAGTCACCATCTCACAACAAATACAAGTCAACTATGTCATGATGAAAACATGTTTTGGAACATCTGCACATAGCTCCTGATGAAAAACTACTTTCTTCTTTGTACAAAAACAAATATTGATTTTTATATACCAGTTCCTAATTTTAATTTTCTATTATTGTTCCTTAACAACCCTGATGAGCCTTAATCCGAATAAGTACATACTAAATTTTAGAGTTACACATAAACAAGTAGATAAATGTACAAATTAATCAGGAAAGTCTCTTGTGGCATCGCATTTGTCCCATGCCAACATATATGTCCATCTTCAAGTTACAAATAACAGTTTTATAATCAAGAAAGAGAGATGCCTAGCATATATATGTCGTAAACAAATTCATAATGAATAAACAGCTGGAACGAAAGAAAAGTTAAGCTTGACCTTTATTTGTACGATGAGGAAATGGGATCTTCCACGTGAAAGAAGCAAAGAAATCATCAATATTGACATTTGGGAACTCTTTCTTGATATACCTTGCAACAGCGGGCCTGCTTGCAAAAGCATGTTTCGCACGTGGTCTTTGAAGACTGTTGGGAAGATACAGGTACCTATCAGTACGGAAACCTGATGTAGATATCCTCCCATTTATCTTCCATTTCCATATATCACCCTTCTTAGGCCAATCTTCAGGAGCATAAGGCAAACCTTCACCTGATTTTGCGGATGATCCTGTACATCCAATACCGTCAACCTCCATGTCTTCAGCTCTTTCTGCCATTGAATAAAGTTGACAAGAGGAGACTTTTTTCCTTCCATGAATGCAAATTCAATCACTTAGTATGCACAATATATGATCATTGCTATACAAAATATACACACAATTGTACACACTTCTCTAATCAAATTCCATATATCATTACCATCATAGTCTCTCTACAAATGAGGAAACATGCCAGGATGTTAGAGCAAAGAAATATTGGAATTGCACACCACAAAACATGCCATGTGATATGAATGCCTGTGCAAGATACGAGCCAATAATAAGATGCAGGAAAAATATGCAGGATTTGAACCAATCTTCAGGTGCAGCCTAGTCAGCACATGCCCACATCATGGATGCATCTTGAATATATTTGGTATGTTCCTCAAAGGTATATTTCCTCACATTTGCAAATTAGCCTGAAATATTCATAGCATTTCCATGTAATGATTGCTCAAACAATACATAACAGAAAAATCTCAAAAATCTGTATTTGTATGGATATCTTTCTCATTTCTCATATAAGGTTCATGGGAAACATCATCAAATTGTAAGATTTCAGGTTTTAGTGAGTGGCCAAAACCATTATAAACAAAATATCAGCTATCAGATGATATCAGACCCCTAACTCATCAGTGGAGAACACATTGATTGATCAAGACCATTTTTACAAAGTACCAAATGCTGTACAAAACAGGACTGTTGTTTGCAGGATACCATAACAAGAGGAGTGCTCCACATAACAAACTTCCAATCTGGTAAAAATTGTATTCAGATCAACCATCCAACCAGCCACCCTCACACCATGCTGTTTTGTGAATGAAGTGCAAATTAATACTTAACACTGGTGATATACATATCAAATTATGTATCACATGGAGATATATGCATAAATAGAGCATAATAGTTAAAGGAACATGCTGAGGCACACCATAAGGCTTCAACCATTTGTATTTCACCTACTGTGAGGAGGGTATACCTTGATTGGGCCTTGTTTTGAATTATATGATAAGCATATATTTTTACCATTTATAATGGAGAGCAGAAACAACAAATCAAAGGAAACATATGTCAGAATGTGAAGAAAAGGAACCTTTCATGATGGAAACAGATGAGGTTCAAGTTGTATAGAAAATAAGATAATAAATAACGGAAAGTAGATAAGTACTTACAGTGAAAGAAAGAAAAAAAAAAAAACACATTCATTTTAAAAGTAAAAGGTAAAAAAAAAAAAAATATAGAAAACTCAAACAAGTTTCCTAATCTTGGCATAGGTTTTCATCATTTCCAGTTCTATACTCCTCTTCAGATACATATAGAGACCCTCACTATATACCAGCTCAAGAATTGTTCTTTGTCCGCTGCCACAGATATTTTTCCTTTGCCAATCAATCGCCAGGTGGTCCTCTCTTCAGCTAGTTTCTTCTCCTAACAGTTCCAAAACCACCTTCATTCATTAACCTATTGCTTTCAGTAGAAGTCCAGTCAAGAAACTGCTGATGTGACACTTCATGTTCTTGAATCACCCTCCTTACGTTGATGAAACAATGAGGTAAGTTGAGAGAAATAGAAATTTTTAAACGGCAAGACAGATTTCTTTGATTTCTAACCAAAAGAGGGCAAGCATCAAGATAAATGTCCACACAAAACAGCTTCAAGGGTAAAAAAGCAAGCAAATTGACAAAACCAAAAATCAACAGCATTAGAGGATGTGAAACCTCACAAATAGTCGGAATCACTCAAAACGTGAGAGAACCACTGAAGAACAAAAACCCCTGATTAAATGACCAGATGTGACAAAAATATATGATTAAACACGTTCACCAAAACAGAAAAGGCGAGCACTCACTTCCTGAAATCACTTACAAAGATATTTGTAAACTCAACACCAAAAAGTTCCATTTAGTAGCATAATCTAAAAACTAAATATTCAGACTCGATTCGTTGAGTCTTCTGAACAAGGCTGAGAATGAGTCTAACCGAATCTCAGCGAAGTCACGAGTCATATCAACCAAATCAGATCGAGTTCTTGAACTATGGATACTGTCACACCCCTTTCCCCGCTCCAAGCTACAGGACCTCCAAATAAAAAACCATCAAAATAACAACAACAGTGGCGGTGCAAGCAGATGGAAATCATAATGCAGACAAAGAAAGGCAAGTACAAGATTACCCACTTCCCATAGACAGTATATCCCGCCTTCCTAAATCAGGAAATCTAAGACCTACAATCAAAAGACCCAATAAAAGCATAATACACAGAGCAGTAACGAGCGAAAGAAAGAAGTAAAAGATAGGATTCGATCTCTCACATTCAAGACCATGCAACATGAAGGATGAAAACCAGAAAGCAAATTCAACAAGAGACAGCAGAAGAATCGAATAAGCGTGGGAGAAGAGAAATTTGGAGAAGAGGGGGTACCTACAGCGTCGGTGTTGATGGAGGAAGAGAACGTTTGAAAGAGAAACGAGAGTGGAAGGAACCGTTGGCGGGAGCTGTTGGAGAAATGGGAGGAAGAGAATTGGGAGGATGCCACAAGAGATAGAAACCTGACTACCTGAGTAGCTCAGGCCTGACTGAAAACGGGGCTTTTACTGTGGCCGTGTGGCGTACTTTTTCACCGCCAGGAAAATCAACGGGCACTGGACTATTGATTTGGACACCGGTAATTCTTAAATGGCCAGCGGATTCATTTTGTCTTTTTCAATTTTGAAAGAATAAAATAATAATATTATTAATTAACTATAATAAATAAAATTAAAAATCAAAATAATTCCTGTAATCTATTTTAAAAAATATACAGATCAAGAATCTCTCGTTTATCAATATATTCTAACAAATGTACATTGAAAATTTCTTCCGTATATAAAAATATTATACTAATATATGTTAATCAATGTTCAAATAAAGTCATGTAATTGATAGTCAAATATATATCTATAAAAGAAGATATATATATATATATATATATATATATATATATATATATATATATGTATATATATATATATGTATATATATATATATGTATATATATATATATATGTATATATATATGTATATATATATATATATGTATATAGATATATATGTATATATATGTATATGTATATGTATGTGTATATGTATATGTATATGTGTATATGTATATGTGCATATATATATATATGTGTATGTGTATGTGTATATGTATATGTATGTGTATGTGTATATGTATATGTATATGTATATGTATATGTATTTGTATATGTATATGTATATGTATTTGTATTTTATTTTAAGATAGATATGTAGAGTTGCATTAAGAGAGAGAATTAAAAGTAAATGTGGTTTAAATTTTAAGATTAAACTAAAGATATTGGATTTTAAATCATTTCAAATTTATCAAGACTGGAGTGTAAATCTCCCTAACCTCACACACCTCACCGAATAAAACTACGGAGAATAACCCATTGACATGGGATGGGATTCAAAGTTTGGACTTTCAATTCTTAAGGTGGGTTCCTCACTAAAGCACCAGTCGTCTGAAATTAGATAGTTTTATATATCTGAGAAGTTAGTTTAACCACCACACGGGATAAGAATATATATGCTATCTTAAGAAAATAATAAATACATTAGAGAAATGTGTAAGTAATATAAGTGGATTAAAAATTAAGAATAATTTGTCTATAATGGGTTGGCAAGTTAGCATGTAAATATGAGACTAACAACAATTTCATTATAAATTTTGAAAGCACGTAAAAAATAAAAATGGCAGACAAACTTCTAAAAATTTGGATGAAAATATATAAGAATAATATACGAAAGTGCAGAGTAACAAATAGTATGATTTTTAACAAAATAGAGTGAAAGAAAATAACTCAATAAGCCACCTCTTAAAACTTGGGAGTAGTAGCTTTAATTATAATAACGATGATGATAGAATTTATTTAAAAAATGAATGATAAACATGCTTTCAATATACTAATACTATTATAAAAATGATAGTATAAATATATAGATTTAGACTGCACTTATATTTTGCCCATTTTTATAAGCATCAATCTTCATAATTCGAATGTTAGGTTACCTTGGATGGAGTGGGATGGATTTGAAAATCAAAATGCCATCTCACGTTGCAAAATTAAAAAAATCACAATAAACACAATACAAATATCTATTTTAGTTTGTCATACTTAGACAATTATGTTCAACTTTAATTTTAAAAATGATAGAATTAAAATTGTATAGTATGTATTGAATTGAGATATAAGGATCTCTTCAAGTATCTAATAGAAAGTTTGAGAATTTTATCATAATATTGAAAAATAATAGTACCTTTTATTAATTATAGAAAAATAATAGAACTTTTTATTAGTTTAGTGCAATCTAATTATGTGGAGCCCATAGAGTTGCACCTTAGAGCACTTATTGTATATATTGAGATATAATTGAATGAGAATTAATTTGTAAAGCTCCTTTTGCATGTTAAAAAGTTTGTACGCCTCATCTATCATACATTGTGATGAATCATTATAATCATTATAACTAGCATAAGAGTATTGAGCACTTGAAAAATCATACATCATCTCTCTCCCTACACCTTCAAATTCTTAATCTTGACTACTTCCATCAAACTAGTGGTGCGATCCAATTTAAAGGCCCAAGTACAGTATATGGTACTTACTTCTATACAGCATTATTACAATTTTTTTTTTTTTTTGGTTGTCTTACCTGGTGTGTGCGGACAAGAAGTCTTGAGTTCAAGACACTTTTAACTCCCCATAGCGTTACCCAAAGGTTTGTATCCTAAAGCTTTGTCTTAGAATGAATAAAATAGAGAAATGCACTAGACTAATTTAAAGTGGCTCTATCGGATGTATACGTGGCCACCTAGTCCAGATTTATTGGGTTATAAGAAACAAGCATAGCTTGCTCTTTGAATTACGCCCATCAACTCATTGGCCCATAGAAGTGGTCTATAGCCCTTTTTTTCACAATGAATACTTTCATTTGTTTTTCTTTCATCCTCTTGAATTCTTTGAACATTTTTGAAATGGGATGGATATATATAAACTAGACTCTTCAATAAGGAGAACAAGAGTTCTTCGTAAGTTTTATGTGACGTTCATTTTTATGACCAGTAAACTTTTCATATTCTGATCACAAGGACGTTGGGAGATTCATGATGATATCAAGATGTTTTGACTTAAAAGCAAAAAAATGGTTAACACATCCACATTATCCTCAAGCCCAATTGGAATTGAAAGGTTGTCTAATCCCAGCCCAAGCAAAAAGGAGGGGGTGGGAGGATCAAGAGAACATTTACTTATAAGCCAAGTAATATTTGGACGACCAAAGAGCCAAAATACATATCTTGGAGAGCCAAAACATAATCAAAACTGGAAAGCTGATAATTTAATAACAAAATACACAATTACGGCCAGGAAAACAAAATTCAGAGAAGCAGCGCCCAGCCTTCAACATGCACTCTTACCCCTATTTCTTCTTGTAGGAACAACAGTCCATCCTTCCTCAGCATCTATCAATTCCTTCGGCTTTAACACATCAGTTGCCATGTCTTCAGGCTCTGGTTTTGGCTCATCCACTGCCATGCCCGATGCCTCGTCATCTGAACTCTCATCCTCATCATCATTGATCACCTGACATATGATCAATAAAAGAATCAAATTTGATAGTTTATAAATATTGTAACTACTAAAGGTAATTCTTGCTTAACCACTCACTATTGATGACATTATTATTGGGTTAGAATCAAAGAGAGCCTACACCTCAGGCAATGTAAAGTTTGTTGAAGCACCCAATCTCGCAATGTTTTTTTATTTTTTTCATACATTCTGTTTGTCAAAGAGGCTTAATATGGACAGATGAATCCATAAAAAGAATTTTACAATTCATTCAGTAGTATATAACACAGAATGTTATCAAAGAGATACGGCCATGGGCCAGAGGGAACGGCTACCAAATTTGATCAAAGGGCCAGGAATTTTTTAACCTGGGACTTGTTGAGGCATCGAAATCCAAATGAATAATTTAAACACAAAAATGGACCCCTACATTATAGACTGATGTGGTAAGGAGCCTTGGACTTTTGGCTACGGCTAGGGCTTGGGTAAAGGGAAACCCAACTCAAACCCAAACTAAGAATCAATGACTAGGAACTAAGGAATATTATCCTCTCACTCATGGGTAATGGTCAAAAACACATATAAACCACATGCTGTAGATCTCTGCATGCTATCTCCATGGTTAAATACCATAACTGATATGTCAAATTAGCACTACACAGATTCCAAGATAACCATCTGGGTGTCCAAAGCCGGTTACAATACATGCTTCATGACTTACCCAAGGTGAGGCCATCAAGTAAGGCTTTGTAAAGGATACCGTGATTATGTGGAGGTGAAAATCTACAGGCACTTAACTTCAAAAAACTAAAGAATCATAGTTACCTTTCAAAAAAAAACTAAAGAATCATAAAAGCAGCTACAATCACTATAAGTACTGACAATATCATAATTTAATGTTTGTCAAACATAGAAAAACAATGGCCATCTTAGACCACCCTTGCACCAACAAAAACCATGAGTCTCACCAACACTCGATTAGTCAAAGATGGTGAATACAACAGGCTTCCTTACATCTAAGTTGCCTAACATTCTCAATTTTGCAATGATCAGTCTAAGCACATTATTACAACAGATTTTTTTTTCTCTCACTTGATAGTTGAGATATTTTTAAGCCAACATTTTATATATTCAATTGAAATCAGTATTCCAATTTTTAAGACTTTGCCACTTACCAAACAGAAGGCTTTTCTATAAATAGTAAACAAATTATGCACTTAAAGTTCCAAAAACTAAAAGGGGAAAACTTCACTAAGAGATAGCCCAAAATCATAATTACCTGTTTGCTTTGGTAAACTGCTTGTGTCCCTTGATTGCATATCCGCAACTTCTCGATTGACTCATAATTGCCTTGAAGACACTCCTCATGCATGACCATTAGTTGTTCTGCTATCTGCTTGTGCATCAGAGAATGACTAACATCAAGGCAGTGATTAAAAAGTCAAGAATGAGTTTTACCCAATTATCCCTAAATCCTAATGTTATCACATAAGAGTAAAAGGAAATCCATGAAGATTTGGCAAGATAGAAATGGGTCCACTCTGGTGATTTAAATGATTGGTCATTTTATGCGTTGCAGCAACAAAGTTAAGAAAATGCTAAAAGAACCTGGTGAGTTTACCAGGATGTTTACTGATGTGCCAGCTCACATGATTTGATATCCCTTGTAGCTCTCGAAAAGATCACATTGTGTGTCTTGCCACATCAGCACTCAGGTTAACAATATGTACAATCTCAAGGTGCATTTGGCATCCCCTGACCTTAAACCAAAGGTGATTCTAGCATGTTACATACATGCACACATATGCATGTGTGTGTGTATGTGTAACCATGATTACCCAACTCCAATTCCCAAATAACAATTAAAGGACCACGACCAAATGGGGCCCACCATGGCTCCAAGCACACCCCTTGCACCCACCTGGCCACTGTAAATAGGACCCTTACCCAATATAACCCTTGTCTGAGTTACACAACCGGTTGATCTAACCACATGTATTTCCATTGATTTATAAACTTGAGTCTTTGGAACATGACTTCACTTAATCAAAAACATGATTAATTTTTTATAGATACCCTATTTAAACAAATACATTTCCAACCATCCCATCCACATGGGCCCTCATGGGCTACAAAAAGCTATTAGAGACCGAGTACAAATAGGTGATAAGGTTAAATTCTAGTATGATTTATGGCTCCATTTAGTCCCCTTGAAAAACAAATTACCTGCATTTAAAATTTGGACTCCCACAATAATTGCATGATCAATATGAAGAAAATGGTAATAGTTAGGTGATCTAGATGCCCTTATTGATGGATCTTAAATGAGTAAGAGATAGATAAGCTGCTCATTCTTATGGAGAAATCAAATTCACTTTACAATCTCAGTGAGGGAATCAAGTATAGAATTTGGTTGACCTACTAACTGGATATTTTCTCACATAAATATTTCTTTTTCTTTCTTTCTTTTATTATTTTTTAGGTGAGATGGGTGGGTGGATGAATAGGTTGAAGTAAAGGGACCTATCATGACAAATATCCAATAATGATTCCTTTTTTTTTAAATGGAATAATGATTCCTTTGATTTGGAAGATGCATGGACGTCTCATGTTATAGCTTTTAAATGGATGGCAGGATGGGAAAATTATTGGCTTTGGATACCTACTAGGCAGAAGGGGAAAAAACATTTAGGTGAATAGATGCTACCTTTTCCGTGAAGTTGCTAATGGCCTCAATCATCTGTTTAATCAATGTAGTTTTCTGCTGCCATTTGGAACTTTTTCTTTCAATTTTATGGATTGAATGAGCAGTACAAAAGAACTAAATGAATCACCATCCAAAGGATTTGGCTACTTGAAATTGCAGCAGTATATGGAAAATTACCTTTGTGAGCCTTATGGAGCATTTGAAAGGAACATGATATTAGGGTTTTAATATTTTAGCCAAGAAGTAACGATTAAATAACAACAGCTCTACAGCATTGATGTTGCTATGTTAACTCAACTAGAAATGAATTCTTTGAGTTCAAGTCACTTCACCATGTTTAAAAGAAGAAGAAGAAAAATTCTTTCTTGAACTTCAACTCTTCCGAGAATTAAAGGTTGTGACAAAACCAGATTTCTTCAAGATTGGAATGCTTGTGCTAATAGCAGGATCAAATACCCCCGAGATTCTATCAGCTAGACTCCTTCTACTGGACACTTCAAATTAAATTTCGACAGAAGAATATCTTGGAAATTCAAATTGAGATCAGAGCCATTCTTCAAAAGCCAGGCTCTACTATTTCCTCATTTTCATGGAGTTTTTGTCAAAATTGTGCAAATGAAGTTGATGTTCTTGTTTATTTGAAAGGATATCTGGAAATTTTGATCATCCAAACTTCATAAAGAGGGGAGATCTTGGAGTGCCATGAATTGGGTCAGCGATGCTTTTCCTCACCCTCAGAAGATGATGACATGGTAGCTACAAAGGGAGTTGATTCAGCCATTGGGAAAGCTGATATGGTATCTAGAAAGGGAGTTGATTTAGCTATCAGGGAAGCTGATATGCTAGTTAGAAATGGAATTGATTTAACTATCAGCAATTAATTCTATTGTCTCTTTTTTCTTTTTTTACTTCCAGTTTATTTGGGTTTTTCTCAAACCCTAATATGCCACCTCCATGTCTCCATCAATCTTAGTAGTAGTAGCTGTCGTTAATAAAGTAATTCAGCCAGTAGACCCTATACAGATTCATGGAACTGAGAACAACTACCAAGTAGGTCAATGGACAGAAGATGTTTCCTGGTCAGAAGGTCACAAAAGAAAAGGAAATAAAACATACCTCCTCAATGCTGCCATCTTCAATCTCCGTGTTGAAAGAAAGCACCATGCTTTCATCAAGCATATTTTCCAAATCATCAATGTAAAGAGGACCTATAACAACACAAATTTTCAAAAACAAATAAATAATGAAATGCATAGCTCATATACAAGAATAGAGTAGTTAAAATATAGTCGTAAATTGAATTACCCATATTGTCGGTTCCATAAATGTGGGACCCAGATCAGACCTTTATGCTCCACTTTGATGCATATAAGTGGAAGCACTTTAAGGAAACAGATAATTTTTAACCAAACACAACCACTTTGTCAACTATTTATGGTAAAAGATTATGTATTTTCAATCATTCTCCATAAAGTGATTGTTTGAATACCTAGTATTTAAATCAGAATTTCAGATTTCCCTCTAATGTATTTGATGTTGTACTTGAAAGTCCTGACAGTAAAGAAAATAGGCATTCTGCTCCCCACCCCATCCACAAGGCCCCAACCCCCCTAGTTTTGCAGACTCTGGGAATGTCAATTTCCAGGCTTATGAGAGGTTGACGTTAAGAATGCGAATTTTCAGGATAACCAAACAACATAACAGTGGCATTCCTGAAAACATGAACACACTTGCTGAAGCAGCACATACATACTGTTTGCAGGGAAATGTTTCCAGAAATTTCCATCCTGATAAAGGAAAATAAATTACACTAACCAGTTTACTAGTGCAGTAGGCTTTTCTCTTCTTTGACAGATGCAAAGTTTTAAGCATAAGAATTTCTCAGGCACTTGAGGATGTATGTACATCCATCTCATTTTATTAGTTAAAGACACTCAATTAAGAGTTGTATGACATGACGGATCATTTTTGGACATACAGTTATACATGCAACCACAAGTATCCTCATAAAAATCCTTCAGATGTAGGAGAACCATAAAAAGCCTACATCTACTCATCCATTGTCACTTCTCTTCCGACGTCTGGAACTCTGTTTTGGACCAGTGTGGTGTGGCTTGGGTTATGCCATCATCGGTGGCTGAGCTATCCTTTGCTTCGGACATTGCGTTCATCTCGCCTAAATGCTCCTCCTTGTGGTATTTATCTTTATTTGCCGTTGTTTGGAGTCTTTGGTGGGAACGTGATAACAAGATTTTCAAAGGGACGACTGAAACCAGTTTGTCCGTTGTTACACGTGCTCTCACCAAGTGTGCATCATGAGCGGCTGCCCTTTAGGAATTCAGAAATATTTCCATGTCTGGCATTCTGTGTGTCTAGAAAGAATGTGCTGACCTTGCTTTTCTGTATTTTGTGTTGTGGCCTGGCTGTTAGCTTTTATCTGTGGATGGTTTCTTTTTCGGTTTGTGTTGCTAGTTGTTTTTTATCTGCCCTTTCTATATGTATTTGCACCTCTGGTGCCTTTTTATCTATTAATATATGAACCATTTTAAAAAAAAATTGAATCACTTAGTCTCCAACAAAATAAGCGAAAACTAAACCAACAAATAAATCCTGCTTATCCACATCAAACCGTTTCATTCTTCCAAGAAGTATTCCATGAACCCCAAGCCACCTTTGGATAATTCTAATATAATAATAACCATGATGATGAATAGGAGGACAACAACAATATCAAACAATAGCAGAATATGCTAAAAAAGTTCCCGCAATAAAATCACAGGCAACCGTGTGGATGAAGAAAGTACTCTCGTGGTACTTTAAAAAATAGAAAATAAAAACCGTACTCCTTCCCATCCATCCAAACACAAACTAAGTAGAAAGTACTTCCTTTTTTGGAAATTAACCGTCCTTTAACTAAAAATAAAAAAGAAATCAAGTTTGGTCAGATAATGGTCAGTTCCAAGAAATTACGCTCATTTCTGCGCAAATAAGCATTGGAACAGACATTTTTTAAAGAAGAAAAAAATGAATCCATTTTAAATCATCCAGGAAACGATAATAAGTGAGAACCTTTAGAGTGGGCAAACCAGGTGAGGAGATCGGACGCAAGCTGGATGGATTTCTGACGGGAATCACGGCCACCCCATTCGTTTTGAATGGCCATCTGGAGAGCGGTCCAGCCAGAGAGCAGCAGAGACATTCCCTCAGGACAAAGCTGAGATTGACTCTGCAGAGAGCGTAGCCTTCGACCCTCGTTCCATCGAAGACTCCATCCCACCCTCGGCTATCAAACCCTTCTTTCTGCTGCTGCTGCTCCCTACGATGCCCACGCCCCCGATAGAGAGAGATGAGTTGAGAGGGAGAGAGAGGCTAGGGTTTTTGATCGAAGGATGAGGCGGATGGAGAAAAGCAAAAAGTGCGAGGATTCGGGCCCGGGAAGAGAGGGGAAACAGACTCGAAACTCCAAGCGGAAAGCCGCGAGACTAGGGTCCAGCGCCCGAACTTGGTTCGGTTTGATCAGAACCGACTGATTCTTGGCCCAAATTTGGTCCGGATTGCCTCAATACAGACTACAGACACATGTCTTTTACACTTGTTTTACACGTGTTTACGATCTTTGCCTTTGCCAACTGCCTTGTGAAAGTCCATAATTCGTTAATTTCATTATTCACTATAACATAAAATAAAAAGTTGGTGATTATAAATTAAAAAGTAAAATTAATTAGATATTGGAAGAATTATGTCACCCATCTCTTATAGTGATTTTGTGGATAATGAGTTTTCACAAAAATCCCACAATCCAAAATAGATTTACCTTATTATCTAAGGTGAGATACGTAGAATGAATGCAATTTTGTTTTCATAAGAAAATGATAACTCTTTTATAGAAAATTTGGGCTATTTTTTAATCAAAACATGAATTATTCTATTTCATAATTGGTTGATCTCACAATAAATTGATATAATTGTCTTCTCATATATGAATGGATAGTTGATATTTTTCTCAATGTCATCTAAATGGCCAGATATATAGCATGAATTTAGATTTCATCAATTGGAGGTGAATATTTTAGCAACATTTGTTTTGTTTCCCACCTATCTTGTTATCCTGATAAATATCTTCGATGTCGTTTTAGTAAACTCTCGTGTCACTAAAAACAACGGTCAGATCTTCGTAGCCATTCGAAAAATATATTTTTAAATTTTTTTACATACACCCATTTATGTAGGTTGTATGTTGTATGAGATACAGAGGCTTGTGGCTCAGTAATTGTATCTCTCTTGTTCTCGTAGGTGAAGTTCAACTGATTAATTTTCCATTTTAGGAAGTGGAAAGTGTTAAATTTGAGCTTTTATGGACTAACTTGGTGTACTTTAAAGACATTGGATATCACCTATAAAGATTTTCCGTTGAGTTTCGTACGATTTTCCACACGTAAATTCAAATAAAAATGATATCTCTCTTTAAAAGAAAATCTTAATCACTTTTTTTGTTACACATATGTTTCCTATGAAAGTTAGTTTATTGCAAAATTAATTGTAGAGTTTTGTTGAGTCTACTCCTCCGACAATTCATCTATCAAGGCTCAGATTACAACATCATGTTGTATGATACTGTTTTTAGTTCGTGAGAAACCAATAAAAAAAATAATATTGGCAACTTTGGTTAATGAAAAAATAACAATCCCCACTTTAGTTTTATCAAAATTCAGTTTGTTTAAAATTTAGTGCCATTTAATTAAAGACCACAAAAAATATAGAAATGAACTTCATTGTTGTTTTTCATCAAATGATTTATTCATTTAGGGACGAGTGTACTCATTTTATTTAGTGGGCTTGGGATTTTTTCCCTCTCATTCGGTAGGGTAAAATGACCAATGAGCATGCTAGTTACTTCATCTTAGAAGGAAAATGCTAATTTATTGTTTAATTATGTAAATTTATTTCATTGGTGCCGTGACAAGTTACTTGATTTGTATATTGATTAATTATAAAAAGTATAACCAATGATGAGTTGCCAATTGAGAAGATTTTTCACACATAATTTTTTTAAAAAAAAAAACATTAATAGCATCTCTCATTTTAAAAATATCACAAAAAGTAGGCTCCATATTCAAGCATATACAAACCTATCAACGTAGCAAAAGTAAAACACCTAAAAAGGTGTACATAAATTTTCACATGGAATTAACTTATGATAATTGTTATTGGATAAACCGATCTCAACTCCCTGTTGTTGCTAATTTATCGAGTCCATAGCATGCTTTTACCATTTGTGTTCATAGGTTACCGCAACAGTTATTGGTGCTAGACATCTGTCTCGTGGCCACCACCGTCTTCTCCACAAACAACACTCTGTTTGTGTCAATTTCTCTTTTCTAGGCCGTCAGTTCATCATCTATTAGTTCGTAGTCAATTAGTGCATTTCCAATTCAACTTATCTTCTACGTGTTGGGATTGAACTTCCAATTCAAATACTAGTCTGATAGGTAGAATGACCTAGTCTTATAGTAAGTTTTTAAATTCTCCATTCACAAACTACGTGGAATTCTCATTCACACTCCAACAATTTTCCTTGAACGAGACTCTTTTACGAGTTGAACGTGGCCAACCATCCCACTCGACTAGAGGATCATTGAGTCCCCTAATACTATTGCTAGTCAGCGCGTCAATTTTCACAGTTCGATTGCTCTTTCTACCCTTCTTACTCACCTTTAGACTAAAATTTATTTTCAAACTCTACGTTATTTCCATGACTACTACAACTTGTGAGTGTGTGTTCGGATACATTTATATTATTTTTTAACCAGTGGTTACTGATATTGTATCTACCAAAATTTTTACTTTTCTTTTTTACTATTTTATCTTATTTATTTGTATTCACTTTTTTTTCCATAAATGAATTTACAGTCTCCCCTCAATTAAGAGAGACTGACCAAATTCTCTGACTATTATGTTACATATACCACCTTAGTAAACTTGTATATAATTTTATAGTAAGGAACTCATGTGAATATGAACAGAGTTATCAATCTGACTGTATGATAGAGAAGTCTACGTTCCCATCATGTGAATGAGCTTTATATTGATATCAAGATACGGATTATCTACAAGTTTATTAATTTAATCTCAAATTGATGTTAATTTCATACTGAAGTTATATTGATTTAGTACTGGCGGCACTATAAAAGCGTCCTCTGAAGAGAGTTAATTATATGATTGTTTTTTTTCAAAAAAATAAAAAGATTTTGTTGCCATTTAAAAAAATAAAATCAACTAAAATTTAGAATGAAAAGGACGTAGATGTTCAACAAGAATTGATGATCAGGATTGGAACTTGTGAGTCATTTGATCAGAGGTAGCCATTCTTAACACCAGAAAAATCTTTTACCATACATGATTTTAGTAAATTTCTTATTTACCTCATCTGTCCATATAGATTTTAATGAACTTTTAGAAATCGATTCACTTTTCTGTGAATCTTATGCATCAACCGAATTATTTAGAAATGAAAATTTAAAAAAAATAAATGGGTAGGTGTACTGATTTCTTGAGGCATGTAAAAATCTAAATTGGTGCACTGATTCACTAGAGAGTGATCCAGTTAGTACACTGATTTCTGAATGTCTATTTTTTAATTTTTTTTTTAAACAAACTGGGCAAAATGGAAAGTTAAAAAAAATAATCTCTACACTGATTTCTGAATGTCTATTTTTTAATTTTTTTTTTTAAACAAACTGGGCAAAATGGAAAGTTAAAAAAAATAATCTTTCCTAAAAATCTTCCCCTATTAGAACAGGCATGGCACTGGAATTCCATTTTTACAAAACCGTACGGAGGAACCAAAATGAATTGACGATGCTTTTATCCACCCCGTCAACTTAGGGGAAAAAATTCACACGATAGCAGGCCAACAACCCAAAAAGGAAAGAAGAGGAAGAAGAAGACCTGCTCGAAGAGTGGGCTGACTTTCATTGAGCGTCGATTTGATCCTTTTAAAACTGAATCTCTCGATTTCTTCTCAACAAGTCTGATCTAATGCTGCTGTCTCTTCTCGATTTCTGATCTTTTATATCTCTTCTCAAATCAATCGTCAATGGCTGCTCCTTTTTTTTCAACGCCTTTCCAACCCTACGTTTACCAGGTAATCTCTTTTTTATCACTTTCGTTTCAATTGTGCATGAAAAATTAGGGTTTTCTTGTGGACACCGACGCTGGATCCGCCATCTATTTGGAACCTGGTAGCGCGACCTGCTAGATGCTATGATCGTCGATTCGTTTTATTATATATATTTCTAATTTTCTGCTTGAAAATTGATTTGCTGAATCGACGGAATTTCAAAATCCAAAATATCTAATTTGGGTTATTTACGTATTTGTTTCTTTATAATTTCTCTGTTAAGTTTTGTTTAATGTCGACATTGTTCCCAATTTCGCTCTTGGTCTGCTCTGGATCGTAGCATATATTTTGTAATTCTGGATTAGTCTGTTTACCCACGAACCCTGAGCCCTCTTTGCCATTCAATTTTGGAGTACGAGCGTTGACATCACGTTTCAGTGGTGGTACTCTGTAATTTTTTTGAAAATTCGAGATGGGATTCGTGCTTTAGAATATAGTTGTTTGTAGAACAGTTTTGGTGAAAATGAGTTCTGATGGACCCACTTATTCTCCTGGTAAATTATTTCTCCATTGTGTGGGTGATGGGATTTGGTGTGAGTGAGGCTTGGCCAGGAAAAATAGTGTAGTGTCAGCATTCCCAGGAAATTGTATGGGTGACAATTGTTTTCTTAGGAGAAAATTGCAAAGGAACAGTCAAATAACCTACTTTTCCAGGAAAACCACTACAAATAAATGTACCTCCAGCATTTCATTCTCGCAATTTTCCGAGGAAATTGATAATGTACGCCTTTTTTTTGGGACTGGACTTCAGTACTGAAGAATGAGGGTGGGTGACAATTGTTTTCTCATGAGAAAATTGTAAAGGAACAATCAAATAACCTACTTTTACAGGAAAACCACTGCAAATAAATGTACCCTCAGCATGCCAGCATTTCATGCCCGGAATTTTCCTGAGGAAGTTGACAATGCACTTCATCTTTTTCTGGATTGGACTTCAGCATTGGAAGAATTTTTTTTTTGGGGGGGGGGGTGGGGGGTGGGGTGGGTTTGGGGGGGTGGTGCAAACATCACCCCCTTTCCCAAAGATGGAACATTGTCCCTTCTCAGCCCACTGTTGTTTCTACTTCTTTTTGGTGTCCCAAGTCTTAAAACGTTAATTTTGTTTATTATCAGTTCAATTGTATGTCAGTTTTACTGCTCTTCACTTTAACTTGGCATGGGAATTTGTGCCCATCATATGTGCTTCATTTGATTATTTTCAATGAATTCCTGGAAGTTGTTTATAGCTGTTTAAATTTCATTCTTGTCTCAAATTCAATATCAGATTAGGAAATTTCATTTTCTTCCATAAGGAGGTTCATGAATTTGAATGTCTTTGCATTTGGTCGCTATTTGTAAACCTGTCTTGCCACCCTCCATTGCAGAGTCCACAAGCAGCTGTGGTTCCTTTTCAAATACTGGGAGGAGAAGCTCAAATAGTTCAGGTAGTTGGGTTTTTGTCATTGAAAGGTGTCTTCATGCAAGCTGTCTTGTTTCAATAGTTCTTAGTTTCCACAAATTTGTAACAATGCCATTGGTTCTTCAACAGATAATGTTAAAGCCTCAAGAGAAAGTTACTGCAAAACCTGGTATGCTGTATCAATGGTGAAAGCTATATTGCAAGTGATTCACTTAAGACAATATATTTTCGTGAATGCATTCTGTTTTACAATTGATTGTTTATCTATTGTCTTGAATCATCATCATCATCAAAACTATTCTAGAGCTGATATCTGCACTAAGGAGGGGTTGCAGCTGCATTCATTCATATCCAGATGACTCTCTAGTTAGCTGGCATGTGGGTCTCAGTGGGGTTTCTATCGTAGGGGGGTTGTGTAATCCTAGTCTGCTTCCAGCAACTATGTTGCTGGTTCTGGGATGTATTCTTTTCTCTTTACAAATAAAATTTTCACCATTTAAAAAAATCAAAACCATTCCATTAAAAATATGTTTTCACCGAAGCCATTATCTCATGAATTAGGATAGACTTCCTGAGTTCTACTGTGTACTCAACCCTTAAAATTCATGTACTCCACCACTCCACAATCTGTCTTTTCTTACCATTCCAGTCCCACCTTCACTAGTCTCCTCCTTCTATTTCCTTGTCACCCTTCAATTCCTTGCACCAAGGTCGTTTTCAACATCTTTGTACTTGCCAAAACCACCTTAATTGACATATTGACATCCCTTAATCTCCGCTTCTATTGGTGCAAGTTTTAGGTTTCCTTTCATCCACTAGTTGCTTATTTTATCTTTTCTTTGCAGTACACAATCTAACTTGGGCATCTCTACCACATGTTTTTTCCTCCTCCGTTCTACTCCATGTAACATTGCAGATCTAACTATTTTCTTATAAAATGATCCCTTAATCGGTTGACAATCTACACTCACTAATCTCATGTTACTCCACTACTTGCTTTCTCTTGCAGTAATCCTACTTGCCATATTGAGCCCTTATCTTTTTCTACAATTGTTCCAAGTATTGAAATCTTCCAGATTCTTTCACCAAGGGAAAAAAAATCAACAATTGATCCTCCCCAGTTCTAGATATATATATATATATATATTATTTAATGACCGTGCAGTGCCTTTTCCCACTATTTTTTTACCCACTTACTTGAAAGCTTTTCTGCACAATTCTTTCTAGTTTCTTGATTTTCTGTCTCCCTAATTAGACTACTTTTCCGGAAACATACCATTTCAGATTGATGTTGTTAAATTATCCATCACTAATGCAAACAAATTAGGGCTCAAAGAGGACCCTTGCTGATGCCCGCTCCAATTGGAAACTTTGTCATCTATTGTCACATAGTTTTGCCCCTTCATACATGTAAAGATGGTAAGCACAGCAGCAGCCTCCACTGCTGCAAGGAGAGAGTCAGCCATTGCGCTCAACCAAGCACAATCCATTTGCCATTTACCAACCTGGACTTGTAGTAAATCACCATTACCACCACTTGCCTCCATTGCACACAAGGTAGCAGAGGACAATGTAAGAGAGATGAAAACAACATGCCATTGTGCAGAAGCACCTATTCATATATAAAACATGCATGCATATGCACATGCCATTGTTCATTGCTGGAAGCTTCAAAGCTTTGCAAAATTCTTGGCACTTTTTGGTTATAAGAGTTCCTACCCAAACAAGGTTAATGGTCTCTCCTTAATGTGTCATTATAATATTTTCAAAAGGTAAGCTGTGTGGTTGCCAATTTTGTTGCATTCATTGGGGACTTGACTGGAGAGGACTAGGAATATTTAAATCATTCAAAGACGAGACTTTCGAGAAACTTTGATGATTGGTATTCTTGAAGCTTCTCTTCCATTGAGCCTTGCAAAGGAGTATGTTGAAATGACTTCTGGAGTTATTGACAAAAAAATCAACCTTAAGTATTATAAATAGTTGTATGTGCTTCTAGGCATTTTGCTTTACAATTTTACCTCCCTCTTCCATCTATCTTGGAGATGTCTCATTTTCACTGTTGTGTTTCACTATACTTTTAATAATTTGATCATTTGGACCCTCTCGCTATCCGTAATTCCATGTGCAACTCATTGGAAACTAAGATGCAGTATAAATTGATATGTAATCAAATTGTACCTAAGGTCT